>CM059869.1:23937986-25137986 GCA_030490815.1 Acer saccharum | reverse complement strand
CAAAATTAAGCACAAAACCTAATTAGCTATCACAATACAATTTCTCAAACATTCAACACACTAATCTCAAACTTGTATCAAAAGATATGTGAAAATCATACAAGTAATAAATTGAGATTGCTTGTTAAGAAAAACACAAAATATGTAAGATATTAGTGAAAAGCTTACCAAGTAAAGTATGATGAAGAATCCATGCAAAAAGACATCTAGATGATGCTAGATGATGCTAGATGATGATTGATGATCATAAAAAGGTGTTTGAGTAATTAAAAATGAGTTCTTGGAATTTTTCTTCCCTTTGAAAAATATCCTAAGTATGAAATCTGAATATGAACTCTCTTAATTGACCTAAAGTCAAAGTGGCATATATATAGGGGGCCAAATCAAAGTGTGGTCGTTTTGAATAAGTTGCCATGTTTTTGCCTTGGGCGCTGTACGTAGAGCGCTTCTGTACATTGCCCCAACTCTGATCTCTCGGGTCTGAGATGGGCGCTGTACGAACAGCGCTTCTATACAGCGCTCATACAATGCCACATCAAAATGCATCAGACCTAATGCATTTAAAAGACCATTTTTGCATCAGGTCTTGTGAGCGCTGTTCGAACAGTGCTTTGAACAGCGCCATTTGCAATGCATGACTTCTAAGCCTAATCATGTTAAGGCAAAGGACAATGCAAGATGCAATCAAACTAACAAGCAAGAAGAGATGTTAATGAACATTAATGCACAAAAATAAGACACATAACATACAAGGATTAAACATATGCATTAGTTGTGAGTGTGTGCAACTATCTCTTCAAGACAAGTAAGCACATAGAAATTTACCTTTTGTGCTTATCAAGACGAGGTCTTCAAAGGACATTGAGCAATAATACCAACACTTAAGCTACCCTTACAAAGAATCCCCAACATGTCGTTTGTCCACAAAATGAGCCAATCAACAAATGGGAAACTTACAGGTTTATTTCTGTGTTTCTGCCAAGTCGGTTTGTACTTAGTAAAAGCGACTACCTTTATCCCTGGGTATCGCCCTTCGGCGACCACATTTTTGTCCCTAGCGAGTACATATCCTTATCTGGCAAACACACCTTCGACTTTTTGACTTGAGACTTGTTAACACGCTGTCTGGTCCACGTTTCTCCTTTGACTTGGTCAACGAGTGATGTGGTAACATCTTCCCCAGCATTTGTTGATTCCTTTGATGACATGTCTGCCTGGCGAAAACATACATACAACCTATGTAGACCTCGTCTAACACTCCGGTCAATAACAATCCACTTCTACCATGCGGGCCTTTAAAAGTGGCTCTAGTCCAATTTGCTTGTGGCCTAAGCACTCTTAGCCACAAGTCTTAATTCTCAATGAAGAGATTATGCAACCTATGTGAATATATGATGATATTCAAATAACAAACAAGGCTAGGGAACCTTAGATGCTTATCTAGGATGATGATATAATCAATTAAATCAATCATAAATATCAAGAGCTAAATGACATGTCAAATAGCTTAGCTAATCAAGATTAAGCAAAAACCTAATTAGCTATCACAATACAACACTCAATCAATTCATCACAATCAATTCTCTTTTCTTGTATTTAGCATATGATTTAAAACATACAAGTAATTTAAAAGAGATGGCTTGATAGTAAAAATACTAAAATAAGATGAAGTTAATCAAAATCTTACCAAGCAAGTTGTGATGATGCAAACCATGCATCATGCATGGATGCATTCTATATAGATATAGAAGATGCAATATGAAATTTGATGCACAAAGGATTTGATTTGAGTGGTTAATGGTGAGTTCTTTTGAGAATTTTTCACTTGAAAAATATTCTAAGGAAAATATATGATATTTTGAACTCTCTCAACTGACCTAGAGGCATAGAGGCATATATATAGGGTGTCAAAACCAAAGTGGTGTGTTTTGATAAGTTGCCCTGTTTTTGCCTTGGGCGCTGTTCGTAGAGCGCTTCTGTACAACGCCTGAACAACGCCACATGACTGATCTCTCGGGTCTGAGATGGGCGATGTACGTACAGCGTTTGTGTATATCGCTTGTACAGCACCTCTTTAAAATACATTAGACCTAATGCATTTTAAAAGGTCATTTTTCACCAGGTTATGTGGGCGCTGTTCGAACAGCGCCTCTGTAGAGCGCTTTCGACAGCGCCCATTGCAAGATTGTAATTCTAAGACTATGCATGACAATGCAATTGGACATACGAGATGCAATCAAATGAACAACCAAGAAGAGATGTTTTAAACATGAATGCACACATAAATAACCACATGTTATACACAAAGAATAGATATGAATGGAATGTGTGTGTGCGCACTTAATCTCTTCAAATCAAATCAAGCACATAGAGAAATACCTTTGGTGTGCTTGTCAACCTTGAGGACATGAGAGGGTCTTAAACTTGATTATGAATCACTTAAGCTACCCTTACATACAATCCCCAACATGTGGTTTGTCCACAAAATAAGCCAATCAAGATATGGGAATCCTTACACAGTTTAATCGATAATTCACTTTTCCTCGTGGGAACGATCCCTACTTGTCGGTGTACTTATCTCACGATTCGTGCACTTGCGAGTTAGGTTTTTATAACACGATATTATCCATCAACTATATCCAACCTTATAAGCGAAACAAGGCATGAGCAACTTTGCACCCTATTTGATTTTTCCGGGTATGAAACCCATATAATAGTAGCCATGTTCAACTAATAAAGAAAAATAGACATTTGGATTTTACATCCTTTGAACGGATACAAGATCCTTTATTCATTTTGAGTCTCATAAGCTTTTCACACATAATTTTTCATTTAAGAATATGCAATCATCAATTCATGCTTTTCATTTTTAAGTAAGTCATAAGAATTTCATGCTTTTTCATTTTGAGCATGTTATTTAAAGAATCATCATGTCATGGAGATCATTGTAGGCCATTCAACAAGTATTTCCTATGAATGTCTCCTAGTCCAAAAAATGCATGTTTGAACATGAATATGACATGGATTGCAATCAAAGCAAGGTTCACACTTATTGAAGAAAATATCATATAAACATATGTGCAACCAAGATACTCAAGCAATTAATAAAGAAGCATAAGATTTTTCAAATTTTTGCATGCGACAAGTATGCAATTGCTCTTTTTGCTTGAGTTCCTCTTATGGGGTCAATATCCAAACCACATCAAGTCACAAGACATATCCCAATAGATCTACTAAGTGCATGAAACCTAGTTGCATCTAAGGGTTTAGTAAATAAGTCCGCTAGTTGATCATTTGTACCTACATGTTCAAGTACAATTCATTTGTTCTCAACTAGTTTTCTTATGAAATGATGACGGATGTCAATATGCTTAGTCCTAGAGTGTTATACCGGATTCTTAGAAATATCAATTGCACTCATATTCTCACAAAAGAGGGTTATAGTACCTTGATTGAATCCGTAGTCGACTAGCATTTGCTTCATCCATAGGAGTTGTGTGCATCCACTCCCCACGGCTATGTACTCAGCTTCGGCCGTGGACGAGGAAATCGAGTTTTGCTTCTTGCAAAACCTATACACCAATTTGTTCCCTAGGAAAAAGCAGCTGCCCGATGTGCTCTTCCTATCATCGTAATTTCCTGCCCAATCTGCATCACTAAAGCCTACAAGACTAGCATTAGTGTCAAAAGTGTACCAAATTCCATAGTTGGAAGTCCCATTCACATAGTGAATGATTCTCTTTACGGAAGAGAGATGGGACTCCTTAGGATCCGCTTGGTACCTAGCACACACACCCACACTAAAAGATATATCAGGCCTACTTGCAGTCAAATAGATCAAGCTACCAATCATGCCCCGATATAAAGTTTGTTCTACACTTTTAGCACTAGCATCCTTGCTTAGCTTCAAAGTGGTACTCATAGGTGTATCACAATGTTTGGCATTTTCTAGACCAAACTTCTTCACTAGGTTTTTAGCATATTTGACTTGGGTTATAAAAATCTCATTATTCAATTGCCTAATTTGCAAACCTAGAAAGTAACTTAACACATCAATAAGACTCATCTCAAATTCATGAGACATAACATCAACAAATTGTTGGACCTTGATGTTATTGGTGGAGCCAAAAACTATATCATCAAGTTCTAATTTGAACCTTAACCCTCTAATTTAATTAGAGGGTTAAGGTTCAAATTATGGAAAAATTTTAAACTATACTAAACTCTATTTTAGTCTCGCTTCCGCTGCGTGCAATCATTTTTTTCCCTACAAAAATCTTACCAAACAAGTTGTGATGATGCAAAACCATGCATGGATGCATCCTATATGATCATGGATGATCCTAAATGAACTTTGATGCACAATGATTAACTTTTAGTGTTTAAAGGTGAGTTATTGTGAATTTTTGGCTCTTGAAATATGATATAAGAGAAAAATATGCTTTTGGAGCTCTTGGGGACAACCTAAAATGAAGTGGTGTATTTATAGGTGTTAACCAAAACTACAGCGTTTTGAGCTTTTCACGCATGACGGACTGCCGCGAGTGAGACTGTCGCGATTTCCAACTGCTGTAGTTGCACCGCGGCAAAGATAGAAAAATCTCTGTCGCTTGCATATCGCGGTTGTCCAACCATGGCAGCATAAACCGTGGTAAAGAAGGACAAAGCCTTCTCATGCAGCTTCTCATATAAAACCAATGCAATAAGTGCAAGTGTGTGAGTGAAAACAATGTATCCTTATGCTTAACAGGTTATGGCATTTAACAAGCTAGATGCAATCAATAAAATATGCACGAAGAGGTATAAATGAACATGAAAGTGAACATATCAAAAACACACACAACATTCAAGAATAGGAATTTATGCATGAGTTGTGAGTGTGTACAACTAACCTTTTCAAAGAAAGTAAGCACATAGAAATTTACCTTTGGTGCTTATCACCTTGAGGTCTTGAAAGGGTCTTTGAACATGATTATCTATTCACCTAAACTACCCTTACATTTCAAACCGCAACATGTGGTTTGTCCACGAAATAAGCCAATCAATAAAAGGGAACCTTACACTACACATAAAATCATAAATAATAAATATACTAAGCATAAATATTAAAATTAAAAAGTAAAAACTATCCCATATATTTTTAATATACTACACATAAAATCATCAATGTTAAAATACTGAACATAAATATTAAAATTAAAAAGTAAAAACTATCCCATAAATTTTTAATATACTAAACATAAAATCATAAATATTAAATATTAAATATACTAAGCAATATTAAAATTAATAAGTAAAAACTATCCCATAAATATTTAATAGACTAAACATAAAATCATAAATATTAAATATACTAAGCATGAATATTAAAATTTAAAAGTAAAAACTATCCCATAAATTTTTAATATACCACACATAAAATTATAAATATTAAAATACTGAACATAAATATTAAAAGTAAAAGTAAAAACTATCCCATAAATATTTTATATACTACACATAAAATCATAAATATTAAATATACTATTATACTAAGTATAAATATTAAAATTAAAAAGTAAAAACAATCCCATAAATTTTTAATATACTAAACATAAAATCATAAATATTAAATATACTAAGCATAAATATTAAAATTAAAAAGTAAAAAATATCCTATAAGTTTTTAATACACTAAACATAAAATCATAAATATTAAATATAAACCTAAGATTCTAAGAATAAAATTACTAATCATAAATATTAATATTAAATTTACTAACTACTAAGCATAAATTAATATACTAAGCATAAATTATAAATATAAAATTAAAAATAAATAAGAAATTACCTTTGTTTGTAGTTTGTAATTTGTAGAGAAATGGTGAATTGGTGCCTTGGTGGAGAGTAGAGACTAGATAATGAGAGATTATATATTATACTATTATAGATTTATAGAGAATTAGAGATTAATATTATAAGAGTATTAAAGTGTCTAGAGAGTAGAGAGACTAGAGAGAGAGAGAGGTGTGAAGAAATTTGATTTGGAGGGAGGTATTTATAAATAAATTGAATTGAGGTTAAATTGTTAATTGTAATGAAAATTTTAAATTTTTTTTTTTTTTCTAAAAGTAGTTGTTGAAGAGGGTGCCAACGGTTAAAATTTTTTTTTTTTTTTTTTTTTAAAAAAAGTTAGCCATTGGCCAAAAAAATTATAAAGTGGTCGTTGGCCAACATCCAGCCTAACAGGCCGGCCTGTGAGTCTTACAAGCCTCAGCCATTCAGCGAGGCCTGGCATGGCTTGATTGTGGGCCGAGCCATGCCAGGCCTAGCCTAAATGTTGGTTGGGTCGGTCAGTCTTGGCCTGCCAGGCCCGGCTCATTTTTCCACCACTAATTTTCCCTTTCATTAATTGTTCTTTCCTTTAAAGACTTCTCATTTATTGCATATTTGAAGTTAGTGCAGATTGTTTGGGGTTAGTTGATAACTAGGTTGCTAGGTAGTTAATTTCCATACCTAGTTAAGTATTGTATGTTTGTTTAACATATTTTGCATTTATACATCTCCATCGTTAAGGAACAACAAATCCCCATTCATTTATTGTTCTTTACATTCTAGGACTTTAGATTAATTGCATATATTTGAAGTTGTAGAGATTGTATTAGGGTTAGCTAATAACTAGGATTCCATTGTTAAGGAAGAACAAATCCCCATTCTGTTAGGTTTTTGGTTTGTCTTGGCATATATTCTATATTAAAACGATGTTCTCTTGTAATGTTTAGTGATCTAAGTGTTGAAGATTTAAGACGTCAAAGAAAGTCTTGGCCACAACTCATGCAAGATGTTGGCTTCAAAGAGAAATGTGCTTCATCGGTCTACAAAGATATATAAGACCTCATTTCTCTTACAAGGCTAGGCACACACACACACATGGCATTCATTTGTGTTCCTGCATGGTTGAACATCATTTATATATCACTTTCACACACTTGGTAATGTATGCACATGTATTAGATTTAATTTGATAAACATTGTAATTTGCATGTTCTAAGACTATGTTTAGGAAATGGCATACGTGTGTGATTTTGTGTTTATTTGTTTCTGTATTTTTTTTTTTCGACTTGAATATGATCTCTTATGATTCCTTATTGAGTCCCGGTCATTTCAGTTACTCATTCATTAAGTTTCGAGTCCAACGATGTAACTACGCTATTTTTCGTTCTCATTCGTTGAGTTGTTTTCGTCGTTATATTTCGAGATGATTTCTCAACCTTTTGTCAAAGTTTTGTAGTCGTCGTTGTGCATTAAGGAGTCACGATTCATAATCTGAAGACGGATTCAAAATCAGAGTTCGGAGGCCCGAATACGGTCGAAGAACGCGAGCAGTGCACGAGAGGGACGTGCATGGCCAAAGGCCATGCCTTGGCCACCACGTGTAGTGGTCGTGTGCCACACGGCCAAAGCAGCCCTTTGGTCCCGTGTGCCACACGGGCCCCACACAGCCTAGGGGCTGATGTGACTACTTTTCATTGGTCGGTTCCCTTCCCTCTCTCTCTTCCTTTTAAATATTTCCAATTCCCTCCATTTCATTAAAAGAAGAAAAAGCTTGAA
The DNA here is from genome assembly GCA_030490815.1 of Acer saccharum. Lineage (NCBI taxonomy): Eukaryota > Viridiplantae > Streptophyta > Magnoliopsida > Sapindales > Sapindaceae > Acer > Acer saccharum. Next base: position 25,130,396 of record CM059869.1, on the reverse strand, counting down.
ATCCAAATCAAAATTCTCTCCAATTTTTCTCACCTTCCAAACACCATAACTTTCTCATACAAAGTCGGAATTTGTTGATTCAAGTTGGAGATTGTTCATAATTGAGTCCTCTACCTTTTCCAAGTGGTCTTCTAGCTGTTTAATCGATTTTCATGGTGGTTTTACCCAGAAAAATGAACCAGCTCATGCTTGCAAGGTAGTGTTCATATCTTTGAGAATTCTTCTTTTATAACCTTCAATTTGCTTGGGGTTTCTTCTTCTATATGTATGTATATGTATGGTGAATGCTATTGAGAAAAATAGCTTCATAATCAATCTTAATCAAAAGTCTAATTAGAGACAAATATGAACTAGTTTCTTAGATTCTAGGTTTTTCACATGTTTAAGAGTTGTATTGTGATTAGATTGATATCTAGGATTATTTGTGACTTGATTGAATCATTTTATGATTAATAATCCTTGAAATGTGTTTTTATCCTTTGATTGATAATATCTAGGATTAATGCTCTTGTATGTGTTTTAGAGACAAATAGGATTTAATTGATTATTCAATATATCATTGCTCTAATTGTTGGCTAGAATATTCATTGAACATATTTTGTGATTCTAGTATTTTTATGTATGTTTATAACATCTTGAATTTGTGAATCATGTATATGAATTGTTCAAGTGTTATTTGTGTGAATGAAACTATGAGTTTTATGTGTTAGGTGTTTTCACATGCTCTAGGTTTTTATTCAAGTTTTGCATCTAGACTTTTATTACTTGTGTTATCATATGTTTAGGTCTAGTTGTTCCATGGAATGTACTGATCACATGTTCTATGTTGAATTGATTGTTTGCGCCATTTGCATTCACATGATCACACTAGGAAGTCCTTGTAAAAGGCATGAAGTCTTTACTAGGACGAGGTGTCCAGATAGTCAAACAAGGTAGTCTTGGTTAGGATGTGAGGTCTAGATAACCAAGCAAGAAGTCATGGCTAAGATCGGGAAGGTTCGGATAGTCATGCATGAGAGGCTCCCTAAAGGCATGAGTGCCTTGGATAGGGAGTTGGCTTGTATATTGGTAGGCCTAGGTGTATGGATAGACATAGACTCCAAAAGAGCAGGGTGCATGGGATGTGTATGCACTCTTGAGGAATTTCTAATCTACCATCGATGTTGGTTTTGTATGTTATCCAATATATGGTGGATTCACATCATTGAGAGATTTCGTACTTTCCAATAGGGTTAGGTAAACATAGACTCCTATAGGAAGTTGATCTAGGATTGGTCACTTTGTGGAATTTCTAATTTACCATCCAATATATATAGTACCCAATGGTTGTAGTTCAACCCGTGGATGTTTTCTCCTTGGAGGTTTTACCACGTTAAAAAAGTCTCTTGTGTTAATTCTTCCTATCTCTATCTCTTATATTTGTATATGTGTAAGTTGTTATCTTGTTGCATATTATTCACTTGTGATACATATTGAAACAAGATTTTGTAAAGTGTGATTTGTGAACTAATTCATTTTGATCATATTTGTAAATATAATTCTTTTGTATATTATAACTTTTGTGTATATTGATATTTGATTATACTTGTAATACATTGAACAAATATTGGAATACAAGTATTCTTTGTTGTTGAGTTTATGTGTCCTTATACCTCATACAACTAATTGATATGTATAGACAATGCCTAAATGATCATATGATTATCTTGTCTATGTATGAATTCTTGGTTTATGTGTTGTATGTAAGGCTACCTTGAGGGATAATTGAAAGTTTGTTCAAGGGATTAAAAAAGGCGTAAAAACCTATTCACCCCCCCCCCCCCCCCCCTCCCCCCCTTTAGGTATGTTTTAAGTTATTTAACTACCTTTGTATACTTTAAATTGGTATCAGAGCTGGTCGTCAGACGGCACTCGACGAGATCCGGGTTATACTTACTAGTAAATTACTTAGGTTTTTGTATCATAGTTGTCCTCCTTTATTTGTTGTGGAAAAGGTTCTTCTTGTTTTTCATTGCATTTGTCTACTAACAATTTTGTTGATAAACTTGAAAGAGTGTTAATTACAAAAGCAAAGAAGAAGATGTTCTTATATTCTAAAGGATTATCAATTTAGACTTGATCACTTACTCAAGCAACATAATGAAGAAATCCACATAGAGTGATGATATCTCTAGTGATGAGGAGAGCTCAAGTGATGAGTCTTATAGTAAAGAAGAGTTGGTGAGCAACTTTGTTACATTCATGGTCTCTCACTCTATCTTAAAGGATGTTTGTCAAGATTCGTTGGACAAGGAGGTTGATACAAATCATCAAGTGTGCTTAAGTGAAAATTCAACCTATGTTAATCTTTTGGCTAAGGTGAAAAGTCTTGAAAAGAAAATTTGAAGATAGCTTTAAGAGATATTAATGAGAAGGATGATTTGATCAAGATACAAGTGGATGAGTTTGTTTCAACTACTCGGGGGCTCTTGGGTGAAAAGAATGCTCTTGCCAAGAAGCTTAGAGAAGTTGAGGTGATTGTTCTTGAAAAGGATAGGATCATCTCTAGTTTGACTTTATGAGGCTCAAGCGACGCGGTAGTTGAGAGGAAGCTCATAGAAGCATCACTTCCTACAAGCGAGGTCATTGTTGAAAAGAAAGCTCCTAAGAAGAGATGTTCTAAGAAAAAGAACAAGTTGAAGAATGAAGTACCCTTTGAAACTCTCATTTGTGCTTCTTCCATCCCAGAAGGTAAAATCTCTTATTTTATTCCCATATGTCATTTTTGCAATACCGTAGGCCATATCAAGCCCAAGTGCTTTAAATTCATTGAATATTGCAACATAAAAAATGCATCTAGAGATAGAGAGATTGGACTTCATTTTAAGCATGCTAAAGCTTTTGAATATGGAAAGCATGATAAGGTTACAAAGCATGTTAAGAATGTCTGGAATGTGAAGAATGGAAACCTTGCAAAATTTGACAATACATGTGTTGCTAATAATGTTGAAAAGAAGAGTATCAATAATATTATTGTGAATCAAGTTGTGGAAGAACTTTACTCTAGATTCAACATTGTTGTCAAAGAAAATCTTGATAATGTTTGTGTAGGTCCACCCAAGACAAAATTTGTCAAGGGTGAGTGCTCTTACCACTAGTGTAAGTTACACATGTGAGTGAGCTTTAAGATTAGTGTTTTGTTGTTAAGAAGCTTAGCTTGTTTGCTTTGTATCTCTACAGCTTGACATGAACTTAGTTATCTCACATTATTGTTATGATAGTCGAAATCTATTGATTAACTTTTTTGAGAAGTTGTTTTTATGAAATCTATATGGTGACAATCATGTTAAGACTTTTAGAGAAAGTCATTTTTATTGTTGTTTGAGTTGAAATGCATAGTCTTTAGTCTCTTTGGATCGACACACCTATAACTTGTAGTCATGAGGACTTACAAGCCAAGAGGACTCATAAAAAGGGTGAAGGCCTTGCATTTGATGAAAATAGCTTGCGAATGTATCTCTATATCATATTACTTGCTTTCTTATCTTTTCATTTCTCAACTCATTGTTTGTACAACATTCATGAAGCATGTCATACTTGAGAATTAATATAGTGTTTATATGGTCCTCATTGACATTTGCTAGTCTAAGATCTTTTGGTGATAATTGTTCACATTGATCTTAATCATGATGTGTGTTATTATTTGTATGATTATTGAGTGGCAAGTTTTGAAAAATATTCTTCATATTCTTTGAAATCTACTCTCTTAAGAAGTAGAGATCTTAAGTAAGTCTATTTACTTGCTTTTTGATCATATGCTTTTAAGTCATAAAACTTGGTTTCTAAAATGCACTTTGCTTCTTTTATATGCTTGGTTAAGTGTGTTGAGTTTGATTAATGTAAGTATGGATACAACTTGAAGTCCTAATGACTAGTACGTTTAAAAATGATCAATGGTCGGTATCTATTTGCTTCGGCAACATAGAACTCAATGAGCACCCTCATGGAAAGGGCTACACACCTTGGTTATGAAGCCGCCAAAGGGCTACGCCATTGTGATGAGTGAAAGCCGCCATGAGGTGTATATGTTTATGTTTGTAAAAAAAAAAAAAAAAAAAAAAAAAATCAAAGAAGTGTTGAAATGAATTATTAAAAAAAAAATCTTTGATTCAAGCCTAAAACAAAGCAAAAAGGCTTATGGAGTATAGTTGAAAAATCAAATTAGCTCGGGTTGTCAAATAGAAATGGATTGACGAGCCACATGCACACACTTCGCTCACATATTGAGATCTATTCTTTTTAATAGCAAAATTTCAGATGATGATCGGTTTGACCTTTTTACGGAAAGGCTTGAGATGAATAGATGTTGAAAATGTTTGCATGTTTGATTTTCAAAATACTTCCTTTTATATACTTGAAGCAAAATCTTCACACACTCACATTTGCTTATTTGGTATATTGATACTTTAGCAATTTTTGAAGATATATGAGAGTGATTGAAAATCTTAGTGTAACTCTCATTGATTTATGAAGCTTATTTGAAAAATCTAATATAAATTGCTTGTGATGTGAATGTGTGGCGAAACATATGAACAATTGTCTATCTAGATGCTAGATGGGGCATTTATCAAGGGGGAGCATTATATGCTATGTTTTGTTCTCTTGTATGATTTGTTCACATGATTCTTCAAAATTGTTGTTTATTAGCATTATTCGTATTTTTGATAAATCTTTGAGATGCTATGATAATTTCTTATATACATGTTGATTTGTTCAAAAAAAATTTGTTTGATGTTTTTGCCTTTGTATATGTTTATTGGTCACTAACTTGTTTGATGTTTCCACTCATATTTGTTTTTAGTGTTTTTGTGATACAAGATCATGGGAAAAGCCAAGAAAGTTAGTGGTAGCAATTCTTCAAATCCCGTTGACAAGTTTAAGCATACATCTTCTTCCAAGAGTACTAAAGCTAACAAGATGAAGAGTTTGGGAATTTTTTAATGCAAAAAGATTATTCAAGAGAAAGGTATATATTTGATCTCTTGTATTGGTTCTTATGTTCATAAGGCTATCATGGATAGAAATTGGAGTTCTTGGATTAACATGCTAGGATTAGCTAATGAGATCATGGTTAGGGAATTCTATCATGTTTACAAGGAAAGTACTAATGTGGAGAATGCTCTTATGGATGTGAGAGGTGTTGTTTTTAGAGTTTGCTCTTGGAAATTGAATGAGTTTCTAGGATTGCCCAAAGATATTGAGTCGGATTTCCTTAATAATGATGTCTCGGAAAACCTTGATTTGATGGGTAAAACTTTTTATGATGATGTGAATTTTGAGTGGGGCAAACGTGTCTTTATTAGGCAAAGTGAGTTGACCAAAATTAGTGTTTTTTGGCATTTATTTGTTTGTTCTAATCTTGTTGTCTCTACTAATGCTACCGAACTTAATAGAGAAAAGATTAAGATTGCGTATGCTTTGGTGACAAACAAACCTATTAATCTTGGTGAATTGCTTATTGAACATATTGAGATCGTGGCTTGTTGTTCAAGTCGTTTGGATAAGAAATTAGCATTTCCGGGGTTTATTTCTCAATTGTGTTTAGCTAAAAGGTTGAAGAATTATGATGATGATGTGCTACTTCCTCCCTTAGAGAAGTTAAGTGAGAAACGTGTGACAACCATGTCATACAAGGAAAAGGGAATCTCTTGATTCAAGCCATGTACCTAGCACACCTATTCTTCCAAGTTGGGCTATACAATTGAAGAAAAAAGTTAAAGAGTAACGAAGGATGATTGAGGTGTCAAAAAGGAAGATTGAAGATCTTAATGCTAAGATAGTTGTTCAAGATGAAAAGATCAAAAAATTGGAAAAAAAAAGCAACTACTACAAAGCATTAAGTGAAATCATCACATCCCACTACTTTCCTTGGTAGCACAAGTAGCTAGAGAGTATCTTAAGGTATATTTTCTTACTCTTTCCTTTTAGCTTCATATCATGTCAAAAAGGGGGAGAAATATGGGAGATATATATCTAGCTTACTTAGTCTTATGTTTTAGTTTTTATTTTTAGTGTATTTTGGTATCAAGTTTGAACTTTATGGCATATAATATTTTTTGGTATTTGTTGATCTTGGCTAGAACTTTTTGTAGGATAGCATGTATTAAGGGGGAGCATACATGATCCATTTGAACTTAAATGTTTTATTTTTTTGCCTAAGAATGAATATTGTCATATGTGTTATCTCTTGGATATTCTTGTGCTTTCAAGTTTATTTTAGGTGATATCAAGACAAGACCAAGATAAAGTTCAAGACTTGTTGTTGAAAATAGTGTCTAGAAATGTGTAACTCAGTGTACTCATTGTGACCATATTTTCTTTGTAATTATTTTAGTATATGTATAGGGGTTTTGACATGGAATTTGCCAAAGGGGGAGATTGTTAGGTTTTTGGTTTGTTTTGGCATATATTTCATATCAAAATGATGTTCTCTTGTAATGTTTAATGGTCTAAGTGTTGAAGATTCAAGACGTCAAAGAAAGTCTTGGCCACAACTCATGCAAGATGCCGGCTTCAAAAAGAAATGTGCTTCATCGGTCTACAAAGGTACATAAGACCTCATTTCTCTTACAAGGCTAGGCACACACACACATGGCATTCATTTGTGTCCCTACATGGTTGAATATAATTTATATATCACTTTCACACACTTGGTAATGTATGCACATGCATTAGATTTAATTTGATAAACATTGTAATTTGCATGTTTTAGGACTATGTCTAGGAAATGGCATACGTGTGTGATTTTGTGTTTATTTGTTTCCGTATTTTTTTTTTTGGACTTGAATATGATCTCTTATGATTCCTTATTGAGTCCCGGTCATTTCAGTTACTCATTCATTAAGTTTCGAGTCCAACGATGTAACTACGCTATTTTTCGTTCTCATTCGTTGAGTTGTTTTCGTCGCTGTATTTCTAGATGATTTCTCAACCTTTTGTCAAAGTTTTGTAGTTGTCGTTATGTATGAGGGAGTCACGATTCGTAATCTGAAGATGGAGTCAAAATTGGAGTTCGGAGGCCCGAATACGGTCGAAGAACGCGAGAGGGACGTGCATGGCCAAAGGCCATGCCTTAGCCACCACGTGTGGAGGCCATGTGACACACGGCCAGAGCAGCCCTCTGGTCCCGTGTGCCACACGCGCCCCACACGGCCCAGGGGCTGATGTGGCTACTTTTCCTTGGCCGGTTCCCTTCCCTCTCTCTCTTCCTTTTAAATATTTCAAATTCCCTTCATTTCATTAAAAGAAGAAAAAGCTTGAAATCCAAATCAAAATTTTCTCTCCAATTTTTCTCACCTTCCAAACACCATAACTTTCTCATACGAAGTCGGAATTAGTTGATTCAAGTTGGAGATTGTTTATAATTGAGTCCTCTACCTTTTCCAAGTGGTCTTCTAGCTATTTGATAGATTTTTCATGGTGGTTTTACCCAGAAAAATGAACCAGCTCATGATTACAAGGTAGTGTTCATATCTTTGAGAATTCTTCTTTTATCATCTTCAATTTGCTTGGGGTTTCTTCTTCTATATGTATGTATATGTATGGTAAATGCTATTGAGAAAGATAGCTTCATAATCAATCTTAATCAAAAGTCTAATTAGAGACAAATGTGAACTAGTTTCTTAGATTCTAGGTTTTTCACATGTTTAAGAGTTGTATTGTGATTAGATTGATATCTAAGATTATTTGTGACTTGATTGAATCATTTTATGATTAATAATCCTTGAAATGTGTTTTGATTCTTTGATTGATAATATCTAGGATTAATGCTATTGTATGTGTTATAGAGACAAATAGGATTTAATTGATTATTCAATATATCCCGCTCTAATTGTTGGCTAAAATATTCATTGAACATATTTTGTGATTCTAGCATTTTTATGTATGTTTATAACATCTTGAATTTGTGCTTCATGTATATGAATTGTTCAAGTGTTATTTGTGTGAATAAAACTATGAGTTTTATGTGTTAGGTGTTTTCACATGCTTTAGGTTTTTATTCAAGTTTTGCATCTAGACTTTTGTTACTTGTGTTATCACATGTTTAGGTCTAGCTATTCTATGTAATGTATTGATCACATGTTCTATGTTGAATTGATTGTTTGCGTCATTTGCATTTACATGATCACACTAGGAAGTCCTTGTAAAAGGCATGAAGTCTTGACTAGGACGAGGTGTCCGGATAGTCAAGCAAGAAAGTCTTGGTTAGGACGTGAGGTCCAGATACCCAAGCAAGAAGTCATGGCTAGGATCGGGAAGGTCCGGATAGTCATGCATTGGAAGCTTCCTAGAGGTATGAGTGCCTTAGATAGGGAGTTGGCTTGTATATTGGTAGGCTTAGGCGTATAGATAGACATAGACTCTAAAAGAGTGGGGTACATGGGATGTGTATGTACTCTTGAGGAATTTCTAATCTACCATTGATGTTGGTTTTGTATGTTGTCCAATATATGGTGGATTCGCATCATTGAGGGATTTCGTACTTTCCAATAGGGTTGTTTAAACATAGACTCCTACAGGAAGTTAATCTAGGATTGGTCACTTTATGGAATTTCTAATTTACCATCCAATATATATAGTACCCAATGGTTGTAGTTCAACCCGTGGATGTTTTCTCCTTGGAAGTTTTACCACGTTAAAAAAATCTCTTGTGTTAATTCTTCCTATCTCTATCTCTTATATTTGTATATGTCTATGTTGTTATCTTGTTGCATATTATTTACTTGTGATACATATTGAAACAAGATTTTGTAAAGTGTGATTTGTGAACTAATTCATTTTGATCATATTTGTAAATATAATTCTTTTGTATATTATAATTTTTGTGTATAGTGATATTTGATTATACTTGTAATACATTGAACAAATATTGGAATACAAGTATTCTTTGTTGTTGAGTTTATGTATCATTATACCTCATACAACTAATTGATATATATGGACAATGCCTAAATGATCATATGCTTATCTTGTCTATGTATGAATTCTTGGTTTATGTGTTGTATGTAAGGCTACCTTGAGGGACAAACGAAATTTTGTTCAAGGGATTGAAAAAGGCATAAAAAACCTATTCACCCCCGCTAGGTATGCTTTAAGATATTCAACTACGTTTGTATACTTTCACATTCATTTATTGTTCTTCTCATTCTAGGACTTCACATTAATTGTATATATTTGAAGTTGTAGAGATTGTGTTAGGGTTAGCCAATAACTAGGATTGTTGGGTATTTATATTCACATCTAGTTAAACATTATATGTTTGTATATCATATTTTGCATTTGAGCATTCTTTGCATTGTTCACTTAGACATTTAACTCTCTTCATTGAGTTCAAGTCATGTAGCCACAAGTGGTGATTGACAAGCATTTGAAAAGTCTTATGGTCAAGGTGTTGGTTGCACAAGCAAGTGTCAACTGTCAAGTGCCACTGTAAAAGGCTCGCGAGTTGATTAAGAGGTGCTCACACCAAGAGTAGTTGATCGGGGGATATCACTAGGATTGAACCCAAGAGTGGTGAGTGAGAAGTCCCAACTCACCATAGCCTAGGGTTGTCGAGAGTGAGAGTCCGTGTATCACTTGAGGGTGTAACTTTCTTTTCATATAATGGATTTATGTGGCTCAAGTGGCTAGAGAGGCTAGTCTCGTGGTTTTTCTCAATTGGAGAGTTTCCACGTAAAAATCAAGTGTCCTTTAATTTCCGCATTTAATACTTGATTTTATTATAGTGTTGTTTGCCATTAAAATTGACTAATCGAAAATTTGTCAACATAATTGATTAATTGGTAAATAACCTATTCAACCCTAGGTTAATTGTATTTGCATTAGACACATTTTCACCGCTAACTATGAAAAAATTATTTTTGAAAATTAAACTACACATTTTCTTTTTCTTTTTTTAATTTCAATTCATTTCGGGGCAAACTTGTCCAAAACGGGTAAAAAATGATAAAAACAATAAAATCTTTCCATGTGGTTAAAAACAATAAAATATGTCCCTGTTGCTAAAAACAATAAATCCATAATTTTTTTTGGATCTTTATAAATTCACCTTTTCATTTATCTTGCATATGATGTGGTCAACTAGTACTTGTTATGGTAATTTGTGGGTTGCAAGGACTGATTTAGTCAATATGTGGCAGATTGTCGAACAGTGTGAGTTTCAAATCCTTTCTCTAAAGATAGAACAAAGTATATCCATCAACAAGTAACTTCCTCTTGGTTAACTGTTTACTTATTTTTATTTATTTATTTGTGGTTATATCTTGCATTGATATTTGATTGCAGTCCAGTTGACTATTTGGTTCGAAATTATCCTTACTCAATGTTGGAACATGTTTTATGTCTAGAGGAATTGTTTGATTTTTTCACTTTCATGAATTGTAGGATCAAAATTCAAACCGAGAATGTTTCTAATCCAAATACCGCCATCATCCATATTAAAGCTTCAAGGTGGACAACTCCAAACCAGGTGAAGTATACTTGAATGACAATAGTTGAAAGTTACCTTTATATGATTAAAATCAAGTTAGATTAGATGAGGTTTTGGCAATCCTAAAAGATTTGAAGCGAGCTTAAGGGACAGGTTTGTGTCTTGCTATTATTGAATTTGATGTAGCAATGACAGTGAACCTGACTAGTCCAAGAGATATGGTTCTATGTGAAATTGGTATGATTATCAAAGAAATTCTTGATTCGCATTTCAAAATATTTTGTTTAGTTCGAGAAATGTAAATAGGGTGGTACCTGACTAAACTAAATTAGGTGTTTCCAAAACTGATGAGCTGATTTGGCTAACACTATGTTTGATAGGAGGGAAAGAGAGTAAGAGGGATGAATGAATTAAGAAAGAGAGGGAGTATGAGGGAAGGAGAGGATAACATCTATCTTTAATGTTGTTCGGTAAGTTAGGAAGGATGGAAGATAAATCTCCATTCTTTTGTTTAGTATTGAAAGGAGAGTTGAATGGATTGATTGATATATGAAATTCCCTTAAGCAATATAGTGTAATATATACCTAGATGGGGGGTGAATAGGTATAGGCCCAAATTCTTTTAGTATTCAAAAAAATATCCGGAATACAACAATTAAAAGCACACTTGATGAATCTTAACTGAAAGGAATACGTTCTCAATGTGTGTTTAATATATAAAGCTAGAGGGGGGGTGAATAGATTTTATCTAATTATTACCCAATTTTCGCGTGCATGTCAATTTTATGAAAATACCCCTAGCAAGTCAAAAATACATACAAGTGTAATAAGATGCGGAAATAATAAATGACACTTGATGTTTACGTGGAAACCCTCACGGGAAAAAACCACGGGCTGTTTAGTGCGCCACACTCGGACCTCGAAATCCACTAATTGAAATGGAGTTTACAACCTATGTAGACCTCGTCTAACACTCCGGTCAATAACCCCCCACTTCTACCACTCGGGCCTTTAAAAGTGGCTCTAGTCCAATTGCTTATGTGACCACCTATTCCCGGTGTCCGACCTAATCCCGGTCAATCACACAAGACTTAAATCTCTCAAAAGAGATGCACAACCCTATGTGAATATGCAATGATATTCAAATATTGCAATAAGAGCTAGGGTACTCTAGATGCTTACCTAGGATTATAAGATGACAATATAATCAATCTTAGATATCACATATAGCTATATGTCATGGCATACAACTTTAGCTAAGTAAAGGATAACCAATCCTAGATACAAAGCTATCACAAAAAACCCACAAACATTCAAAAGATTAACTAGTTGATTAAAAAACAATTTATCAACCTAGTTATAAATAAATCACACAAGAATGTTTATGGCATAGCTTTTAGGCAATAATGACCTAATCAATTAAGCTATCAAAAATAATCTCAATCATATAATGAGATTAATTAGCTAGATATAAAATAGGCATGAAAACCTAGCTAACATAAATAACCCAATCAACACATAATCTCAATCATGTATGTAGAAATTAATCTAAACACATACAAGTAATAAATGAGATAAAATTGATAAGTAGAAACACTAATTATGTAAGATAAAAGTGTTCAACAAATCATACCATGTGTGTTGAAGAAGACCCATGCATTAGCACATGCTAGATGAACCTATATGATGCTTAGATAAAGATTTATGCATATGGGAATGGGTTTAGAGAGATAAAGATATGATCTTTAAGCTTTCTCTCTCAAGTCTCTCTAAATATCTCTCTAGGGTTCTTAGAATGCAAGACTTGTGTTTTGAACCAAAGATAAGGATGTATTTATAGAGAGAGAAAAAGGTTGGGTGAAAAGACAATTTTGTCCCAACTTTACGGGCCAAATCGGCGGCCTATTCTGCTGCCCGTGCCAACAGAATTGAGGGCGCAGAATTGACCTAACGTCTGGTCCCTTTTCTACGCCCTTGTTTTGCGGTCACGGCCCGCAGAAATCCGCCACAGCAAAGCTCAATATTTGAGCGCACCGAAACATGACCAAACGACATCGAAACCTTTCATATGATATATCGTTGGAAAGGTATGGAAGTCTACTTTCTACTCCAATTTATGGAATGATATTTTGATATCTGTAGAAAAAGTTATGGTTAATTGAGTGACCAATGGTCAGATTCGGATCACAGCTGTGATGCCCTGTTTTAGTGGTCACTTTGGAATTTTCAAAACCAATCCAAACGGTCATGAAATATTATGAATAATATACCGTTGGAAAGGTATTGGTGTCTAGTTTTCCCAGAATTTTACAACACTCAATTTCAATCTTTTTATAAAAAGTTATGGTCACAAGACCATACAAAGGTCAGTTTTGAAAAACATTTAAAACATTGAAATCCAATCTTTTGAAACTAGACACTTACTCCAAACAACCAAACCAAAACTACCACTTATCCAAGAGAAGAATGAGACCTTCTCAAGTGGTTAACCATCGTGCTAAGACATGCACACCATCGTGCAAGCACGGATGTTTCCGAACATCCTTCGGGAAACGAATTATACCACACTTAAAGCTAACATACATGAAGTGCATGTGTGGGTATTGAATGCATCCTAATGCCTAACATGTCATGGCATTGTCATAGAACAAGATGCACTCAATTCAAACATGCAAGAAGAGATATTGAATAAATCAATAAAGCATAATGCACACAAAATATAAACACAACATTCAAGAATAAGAGTTATGCATGTTGTGTGTGTGTGCAACTATATCTCTTCAAGACAATGTAAGCACTAGATATATACCTTTGGTGCTTGTCCTCTTGAGGTCTTGGAAAGGGTCTTTGATCTTCAACTAATCACCTAGACTACCCTTACAACCAAACCCCAACATGTGGTTTGCCCACGAAATAAGCCAATCAATTAAAGGGAATCCTTACATTAACAATTGAATTGATTTAACCAACACATGTGAAAATCAATATACAAGTAATGCAATCAATACAAACATATGGAAGATAAAGAAACATAAAAACAAAACTTGACACAAGGATTTTTACGTGGTAAAACCTCAAAGAGGAAACATCCACGGGTTGATACCACAACCACCGGCAAGGCAATCCACTATATGAAAAGGACTTACACACTCAAGCTATCAACACATGATATCCACTCAAGCAATCACCTCCTAATCTACCCTCGGGCCTAGTGAACTACCAAGCCTACTTCCTATCCAAGATGTGTCCTACACCTCTAGGAAGCAACTTCCTATCCAAGACGCTCACGTCTCTAGGAAGATTTCTTGCTTGTCTATCCAGATCCTCCCGACCCTAGACAAGTCTCCTTACTTGACTATCCGAGTCCTCCCGACTCTAGTCAAGGCTTCTTGCTCAAGACAAAGCTTCACTCACTTTGTAAGAGACTTCCACCTATTACAAGGCAATGATCTAGGTGATGCAAATGATGCAAACATAATCAAATAAAGCAAGATGATCAATCAAACTCTATGAACATGCTTAGTGATAATCTAGAATATGCTTTCAACAAACAATCACAAATGTATCTAGAAATCAAAGCATGTGAATCAATAAGAACAAGATATGAATATTCAATATATCACACAAAAATCTTAGTTCTTAGATGATGAAATTAAACCTAGAAAATAACATGAGGCACATCATATACAACATTTCTAGAATCAATTTCAAGATAGGTCAAGTTTAGCAATATATGTTCAATTGAAATCAAATGGCTAAAACTTAACAATCAATAGATCAACCACCCCTAGAATATGATCTAACAATATTCTAAACACATATCATCTATCAATTAGGAAGATTAAAATAGATGATCAAAAGATGAAGTGAGAAGAAGAAGTTTCACATACAAAAGTTGAGTCTCGTACTGAAATCAGATCACTGGGAAAAATTACAAACTCAAATGGCTCTAAAAATGCTTGGGGTTTGTAGCTCTCTTCAAGACCAACAATTTATTTTGGTTTTTGAATCACTCAATTCGGAGTTGAAATGAGAGAGATATGATCAAAATAAGAAATTAAAAATTGTAAAGAATTCTGAACGGGATTTCGAATATAAATGGAGGGAAAAGAGAAGGAGAATAGAGAGGATGACGTGAGCCAATCAGAGGCTGCCACGTCAGCACCCCGTGGGGGGCGCGTGGACCACATGGGACCAGAGGGGTGCTTTGGCCGTGGGTCCCACGGGCTCCACACGTGGTGGGCAATGCATGGCCTTTGGCCATGTTTGCCTCTCACGCGCTCCCTCACGTTCTTCAGCCGTATCTTGGGCATCCGAACTCCGATTTCGAATCCGTTTTTGGATTACGAATCATGACTCCGTCACGCATTACTACGACTACAAAAATTTGAAAAATGGTTGAGAAATTATCTCAGAAAACGACGATGAAGTCAACTCAACGAATGAGAACGCAAAGTAGCCTAGCTAAGTCGTTTGGACTCGAAACCTATGAATGAGTAACCGAAACGACCGGGACTTAATAAGGAATCAAATAAGAACATATTCAAGTCTAAAATACAAAACACACAAACAAATAATCACAAATTCACACAAGCATGCCATATCAAAGAGATAGTCACAAAGTATGCAATTCTACAATATTTGTCTATTAGAGACCAATGCATGAGCATACTAAGAAGTGTGTGAATGTGTTATACCAAATGTTTGCACTACGATGCAGGGACACACATGTATGAATTGTGTGTGTGTGCGCTTACGCCTTGCAAGAGGAAGAAGAATCTAGATACCTTAGCATTCGAGTACGCGATATTCCTCTTGAAGACGATATTTGCAAGATACATTGCTTTTAACCTTTGAAGCTTCTTCTCTCCAAGAAACACCTAAGCAACTAATCAATACAAATAAAGAGTGTTTTGCAATGGAATCAAGCCAACACAAATCTAAGATCTTACAATCTCCCCCTTTGGCTATTCCATTGGCAAAACCTCATCCTCACCATACATTGTTCACTCCAATAAACTCAATGTTGATAGCATTCTCTCATCCTCACATTACAAAGAGATCCCTAGACTAAAAGGTCTTCAAATCTTCTTGAGTCTTTAAGAATTCCTCTTTGGTCTTCAAAGTACCTATGAGCAACATAGCAAACTAACAAGAGATCTTCTTCCAAAGAAGAATGGTGAGATATCATCACATAAACAAATAACAAGACTTCCCTTATTTCATACAAAAATGCATTATCTCAAGTGTATGAATGTGTATACATTAAAGCTCTCCCTAAGATCCTTAACACAATTAGGCAAGAATTCTTTTCTCCCCCTTAAGACAAGAATTCTCCCCCTTAAGACAAAGTCTCCATAAAAGCACGAAGAGGAATTTCCCACACATTTGGAACATTTCTCCACACATGGTGAGAGGTATACATTTTTCTCCCCTATATTAAACATGGATTCCCCCATATCAAACATGGTGAGGTATACAATTTCTCCTCATTTTTGTCAAGAAATAGAGACATATTAAGCAAACAAATCGTATAGAAAGCTAAGTTGAATAAACTAAAGCTCCCCCTTAATATATGCTCCACATATTATCATCAAGTAGATTTGTTCACAAGGGACAACACACAATCACACAATCAAGCAATAAGAGAAAATATTTCATAACTTGTCAAAGTCCAAGAGAGAACCATAGATTTTCATTAATCTCTCATAAATATTCTCACATTGCTAATGAATCAAGCACATAAGCAAAATGTGTGTGTGTGAATGCTTCTCATATATATAAAAGGAGTAATTGTGATATCAACATGCAAACTCTATCCACACCTATCCATCTAAAGCTGAAATTCCCTTAAGCAATATAGTGTAATATATACCTAGAGGGGGGGTGAATAGGTATAGGCCCAAATTCTTTTAGTATTCAAAAAAATATCCGGAATACAACAATTAAAAGCACACTTGATGAATCTTAACAATTGAATTGATTTAACCAACACATGTGAAAATCAATATGCAAGGAATGCAATCAATACAAACATATGGAAGATAAAGAAACATAAAAACAAAACTTGACACAAGTATTTTTACGTGGTAAAACCTCAAAGAGGAAACATCCACGGGTTGATACCACAATTACCGGTAAAGCAATCCACTATACGAAAAGGACTTACACACTCAAGCTATCAACACATGATATCTGCTCAAGCTATCACCTCCTAATCTACCCTCGGGCAAGTGAACTACCAAGCCTACTTCCTATCCGAGATGTGTCCTACACCTCTAGAAAGCAACTTCCTATCCAAGACGCTCACGTCTCTAGGAAGATTTCTTGTTTGCCTATCCGGATCCTCCCGACCCTAGACAAGTCTTCTTGCTTGATTATCCGAGTCCTCCTGACTTTAATCAAGACTTCTTTGCTCTATCCACAAAGCTTCACTCACTTTGCTAGAGACTTCAACCTTATGCAAGGCAAATGATGCAAATCACAACAAATAAAGTATGATGATCAATCAAACTCTATGAACATGCTTAGAGATATACTAGGATATGCTTTCAACACACAATCACAAAAATACCTAGAAATCAATACATGCAAAATCAATAAGAACAAGATAAGAATATTCAATATATCACTCAAACAATCTTAGTTCTTAGATCATGAAATTAAACCTAGAAAATATCATGAAGCACATCATACAAGTTATTTCTAGAATCAATTTCAAGTAAATCAAGTTTAGCTAAAATATGTTCAAAAGTAATCACAAAGCTAAAACTCAAAAATCAATAGATCAACCACCCCTAAAATATGATCTAACAACATTCTAAACACATATCATCTATCAATTAGGAAGATTAAAAGAGATGATCAAAAGATGAAGTGAGAAGAAGAAGTTTCACATACAAAAATTGAGTCACGAACTGAAATCAACTCACTGCAAAAAATCACGAACTCAAATGACTCTAAAAATGCTTGGGGTTTGTAGCTCTCTTCAAGACCAATAATTTTGGCTTTTGAATCACTCAATTCGGAGTTAATTTGAGAGAGATATGATCAAAATAAGAAATCAAAAATCGTAGAGAATTCTGCACGGGATTTCGAATATAAACGGAGGGAAAAGAGATGGAGAAGAGAGAGGAAGACGTGAGCCAATCAAAGGCTGCCACGTCAGCACCCCATGGGGGGCGCGTGGGCTACACGGGACCAGAGGGGTGCTCTGGCCGTGGGTCCCATGGCCTCCACACGAGGTGGCCAATGCATGGCCTTTGGCCATGCTTGCCTCTCGCGCGCTCCCTCACGTTCTTCAGCCATATCTTGGGCATCCGAACTCCGATTTCGAATCCGTTTTTGGATTACGAACCGTGACTCCCTCATGCACAACTACGACTACAAAACTTTTAAAAATGGTTGAGAAATCATCTCGGAAAATGACGATGAAGTCAACTCAACGAATGAGAACGTAGAGTAGCCTAGCTAAGTCGTTTGGACTCGAAACCTATGAATGAGTAACCGAAACGACCGGGACTTAATAAGGAATCAAATAAGAACATATTCAAGTCTAAAATACAAAACACACAAACAAATAATCACAAATTCACACAAGCATGCCATATCAAAGAGATAGTCACAAAGCATGCAATTCTACAATATTTGTCTATTAGAGACCAATGCATGAGCATACTAAGAAGTGTTTGAATGTGTTATACCAAATATTTGCACTATGATGCAGGGACACACATGTATGAATTGTGTGTGTGTGCGCTTATGCCTTGCAAGAGGAAGAAGTATCTCGATACCTTAGCATCCAAATAAGCACATTTCCTCTTGAAGACGAACTTTGCATGCGACGTTGCTTTCCTTCTTTGAAGCTTGATCTAATCACGAAACACCTAAGCAATTAAGCAATACAAACAAAAAGTGTTTTGCAATGGAATCAAGCCAACATAAATCTAAGATCTTACAAAAGCATTTCCAAAAATAGGTCAAACCGATATTCATCCTGGTTTTTGCTTTTAAAAAAGAATAGATATCAACATATGAGCGTATGTGTGCATGTGGCTCGTTTTCCCGTTTCTATTTTTCAACCCGAGCTTTTCACAATTCTCAACTATACACCAATAAGCCTTTTATTTTTCATTTCTTTTAGGCTTAGAATCAAAGATTTTTTTTTTTTATGATTCATTTCAACACTTCTTTGATTTTACTAACAAAAACATATACACCTCATGGCGGCTTTCACTCATCACAATGGTGTAGCCCTTTCCTACATTGGGCGGCTGCACAACCAAGGTGTGTAGCCCTTTCCATAAGGGTGCTCGTTGATTACTATGTAATGCCGAAGCAAAATGGATACATACCATAGGTCATCTATCATGTACTTAGCAATAAACTTCTAGATGTATCCATTATCTACACATTTTCAACCACATATACTCAAAACTAAAACATACAAGAGAAGCATTAGTGCACTTTTCAAAAAATAATTTTTCAAGCTCAAGTGCATGATCTAGAAACAATAAGAGTTATTTATTTAAGATCATTACTTCTCAAGTGAGTAGCTCTCAAAGATATTGATTTTCAATTAGAGTTTTGCTCATCAAGCCACTCACAATCACACATAGACAATAATCAACACAATCATGTTAATGGATCTTAGAAGAATTTTAAACCTCTTTTTGTCCAATGACTTAGTGAACAAGTCCGCAAGTTGATTTTTAGTAGGCATATGCTTTAGAGAAACAATAGAATGTTCAACATGTGCTCTAATGAAATGATGCCTAATATCTATGTGCAACGATATCATGCATACATAGAGTTGAAAAGATGAAATAGAAAGCAAGCTTTTAGAGTAGAGAAATACCTTAGCAAGCTTTTTCACCAATGAAAGGTCTCCGCTCTTTTTATGAGCTCTCTTGGCTTGTTTGTCCCATGACAACAAGTTGTTGGTGTGTCATCCCAAGAGAATAAAGACCAAACACTTTCAACTCAAACAAACACATGAAAATGACTTTCTCTAAAAGTCTTAACAAAAATTTTCACCAAATAGATTTCAAAATTTAACTTCTTTAAAGTTAATCAACAAATTTTGACTATCATAGTGATTATGAGAATATTAAGTTCATGAATTGATTAGAGACACCAAGTTTGAATACTAGACCTAGCACATTACAAATAGCTTAGTCAAGCATCAAACTTAGAACTCTTATCAAACAAGAACAAAAATATTCTCATATGTGCTACTCAATCAAGTATGAGAGCACTCACCTTTAACCATATTGGTCTTAGGTGAATCAACACAAACAACATCATGATCATTACACATGGCAATATGAAATCTAGAAGATAAATCATCAACTATCTTTTTCATAAAAACATCACTCATATTAAAGTCATCATTTTTGCCATGTACAAATATTTCATCAAGATTCTTCAAATGATCATAGTTAACACTCTTCTTAACCAATTTCTTCTCAACATATTTCTTAACATGATTACTATTAACATGCATGCCATTCTTTTCAATCCAAATTTTCTTGGTAGGTTTCTTCACATGAATATGATCAATATGCACATTTCTCAAAGCATCAAAGCTATTGTCATGTTTAGAAACTTTCAAAGAAGATTTATCTATTTCACAATCATGCACATTATTCTTTTGAATCCAAACTTTCCTTGTTGATTTCTTTTTATTAACATGTTCATCATGCATAGTCTTTAATGCCCTAATATGTTTAGAAACAACCAAAGGAAGTCTTTTCATCTCCCTAGCATGCATCTCATTCCCAAGTTTGCATTGTCTAATATACTCATAGCATTTAGGTTTGTTATGCCCAACAACATTGCAAAAATGACAAACCAGGATAAATTTAGAGATGTTATGTTTAGCTCTAGACTTAAACACATGCTTAGGAGAATGATTAGGTAACTTTTTCACATTTTTATCATGTTCCACATTTCCTAGTTTGCATTGCCTAGCATATTCATAACACTTAGGCCTAATGTGACCAACCACATTACAATAATGACAAACCGGAATGAATTTAGAAAAGTTACCTTTTTGGTGTGCATGCTTCGGTTGAGAAGTCGGTCGAGAAGCTCCATAGCTCTTTTTGTCTTTATCTTTGATATTTGAAGGAATAGTAGTTGAGTCTTTCTTCTCCTTGGAAATTCTTGGCTTGTTCTTGGTTGTAGGAGTCTTCTTAACTTCTTCTATATAACCCAAGCCACTTTTATCGCGATGATGCTTTCCAAGTTTTATCACTTCATCAAGCTTAATGGCTCCAATTTTCATGCCATTAATCGACTCTTTGAGAGCTTTGACTTCATCTATAAGCTCACACTCCTTTATCTTCATGATAGACAGAGTTCTTTTTTTGCTTAATCTCTCATTCCATGGCAAACAACTTCATAGTAAAGTCTTCTTTTAGATCATCTAGCTCTTGAGCACTTTCCTCCACCTTAGAGACATACTTTTCAATGGTCTTTTCATGCTCATTGATGACTTCACTTTGCTTGCTCATCTTCTCCAAAGACATCTTCTTTTCATTGACAAGAGCTTTAAAGATCACCACTAAATTGGCATTGATCAACTTCAACTTGTTGTTCTCTTCATTCTTTTGTTGAAAGATCTTGTCATTGAAGCTTATATAATCTTGATTTGAGGAAGCTTCGAACTCTTCTTGATTGGAGGAGATTTCACTATCTTCACTACTTGAAGAGTTATCACTTTCCTCATTACTTGAGGACTCTTCACTACTATCCTCAAATCTTCCTTCATATATAGCCACATGAGCAATGTAATTGCTAGTAGATTCGCAATCATCCAAGGACTCCTCTTCTTCTACTACATCACTCACACTTATCCATGATTTATCATTGAATGCTTTAATGTAGGCTTTCGTTGTATTTCTCCAAAAGGTGTAGTTACCACTATCTAAGAGTGGAGGTATACCACTAGAAGCACCTTCCGGCATTGAATCACCCATAGCTACAAAAATGAACAAACACAAAAAAACATAACAAAACAAAACACAAACACTATAATATGGATCTATCTAATTACTTCTAGACACCCGCTCTGATACCAATTGAAATTCCCTTAAGCAATATAGTGTAATATATACTTAGAGGGTGGGTGAATAGGTATAGGCCCAAATTATTCCAATATACAAAAAAATATGCGGAATACAACAATTAAAAGCACACTTGATGAATCTTAACAATTGAATTGATTTAACTAACACATGTGAAAATCAATATACAAGTAATGCAATCAATATAAACATATGGAAGATAAAGAAACATAAAAACAAAATGTGACATAAGGATTTTTACGTGGTAAAATCTCAAAGAGGAAACATCTACGGGTTGATACCATAACCACCAGCAAAGCAATCCACTATATGAAAAGGACTTACACACTCAAGCTATCAACACATGATATCCGCTCAAGCTATCACCTCCTAATCTACCCTCGGGCCTAGTGAACTACCAAGCCTACTTCATATCCAAGATGTGTCCTACACCTCTAGGAAGCAACTTCCTATACAAGACGCTCACGTCTCTAGGAAGATTTCTTGCTTGTCTATCCGGATCCTCCCGACCATAGACAAGTCTCCTTGCTTGACTATCCGAGTCCTCCCGACTCTAGTCAAGGCTTCTTGCTCAAGACAAAGCTTCACTCACTTTGTAAGAGACTTCCACCTATTACAAGGCAATGATCTAGGTGATGCAAATGATGCAAACACAATCAAATAAAGCAACATTATCAATCAAGCTCTATGAACATGCTTAGTGATAATTGATAATCTAGAATATACTTTCAACAAACAATCACAAATGTATCTAGAAATCAAAGCATGTGAATCAATAAGAACAAGATATGAATATTCAATATATCACACAAAAATTTTAGTTCTTAGATGATGAAATTAACCTAGAAAATAACATGAGGCACATCATATACAACATTTCTAGAATCAATTTCAAGATAGGTCAAGTTTAGCAATATATGTTCAATTGAAATCAAATGGCTAAAACTTAACAATCAATAGATCAACCACCCCTAGAATATGATCTAACAATATTCTAAACATATATCATCTATCAATTAGGAAGATTAAAAGAGATGATCAAAAGATGAAGTGAGAAGAAGAAGTTTCACATACAAAAGTTGAGTCTCGTACTGAAATCAGATCACTGGGAAAAATTACGAACTCAAATGGCTATGAAAATGCTTGGGGTTTGTAGCTCTCTTCAAGACCAACAATTTTGGTTTTTGAATCACTCAATTCGGAGTTGAAATGAGAGAGATATGATCAAAATAAGAAATAAAAAATTGTAAAGAATTCTGAACGGGATTTCGAATATAAATGGAGGGAAAAGAGATGGAGAAGAAAGAGGATGACGTGAGCCAATCAGAGGCTGTCACGTCAGCACCCCGTGGGGGGCGCATGGGCCACATGGGACCAGAGGGGTGCTTTGGCCGTGGGTCCCACGGGCTCCACACGTGGTGGGCAATGCATGGCCTTTGGCCGTGCTTGCCTCTCACGCGCTCCCTCACGTTCTTCAGCCGTATCTTGGGCATTCGAACTCCGATTTTGAATTCGTTTTTGGATTACGAACCATGACTCCATTATGCATGACTGCCACTACAAAACTTTGAAAAATGGTTGAGAAATCATCTCGGAAAACGACGATGAAGTCAACTCAACGAATGAGAACGCAAAGTAGCCTAGTTAAGTCGTTTGGACTCGAAACCTTATGAATGAGTAACCGAAATGACCGGAACTCAATAAAAAATTATATAAGAACATGTTCAAGTCCAAAATACAAAACACACAAACAAATAAATACAAATTCATACAAGTATGCCATATCAAAGAGATAGTCATGAAACATGCAAATCTACAATGTTTGTCTATTAGAGACCAATGCATGAGCATACTAAGAAGTGTATGAATGTGTTATACCAAATGTTTGCACTACGATGCAGGGACACACATGTATGAATTGTGTGTGTGCGCACTTACGCCTTGCAAGAGGAAGAAGAATCTAGATACCTTAGCATCCGAGTACGCGATGTTCCTCTTGAAGACGATATTTGCAAGATACGTTGCTTTTAACCTTTGAAGCTTCTTCTCTCCAAGAAACACCTAAGCAAAATCAATACAAATAAAGAGTGTTTTGCAATAGAATCAAGCCAACACTAATCTAAGATCTTACAATATATAATTGTAAATTTACTATATTACCCTTTTGTAATTAGTTGGTGCATTTTATTTTCTAACATATAAATCCATAATTTTCTTTAACATCAAGTTTGAATATTATAATTTTTTTTTTTTTTATAGCTTTTTGAAATTATTACAATATCATGAACATATGAGTAGTCCAAATAATAAGAAAATTGATAAGAATAATTTTTCTTATTTTTTTTTACTAAGAGTTCGAACTTTACACATATCATAAGGCAAAAAAGCATTTACCAAGATGTACATAATTCAAAAAAACAGTCAATCTTAGTTGACATAGATCACAAAAGTAGACAATGTTAGTTGACATATATCAAAACATAACATTTGATCCATATTGTTCTGAACAGAGTGTAAGAGTTAAGATCATCCATGTCAACTCAAATTTATTAGTCGGATGCATCATATTCAAAAGAAATTCATACCGTCATGGACTTGGGACTACAAAGAAAGCTCTTGTTTTCAATGGAGATTTGACTAGAAACAAAAAGGCTTCAAGTTGTAGATTGTCATGAACTCCAATCTTCAATAGCTCTGCATAAATATCTTGTTCCTCATAAATGTGTAGTCATGTTTTTTTTCAAAAATAGCAATCCATTTTTCATCAATAACATTTCCTTCCCTTATTGCATCGACTATATTATTCATACCAGATTGAATCATCTTAACTTGTTTGTCAAATGCTTCTACCATAGAGACTTTCCTTTTCAATACTTTGGAGGAATTTGCACATTGGGAGTTACATGTGGGGATACTGGATTAAAGTTATCAGTTGTTACCTCTTCCAAACGCTCAAGATCTATAACTTGATCACAACCCTCATTTTCCCATTGTTTTACCTTTTCCTTTGCACTTATAACACCCTTTCCATTAGCTCTATCCTTCGCAAACAACTCTAACAACTTGTCATAATTTTGAATTTCAGTCACCCTCCATTTTTTTGCACTTGGTTTAGACTACATTCATGTAAAAATAGATAACATGTCATTTTTATCCATTAAATCAAAATTCATTTTACTTACAATAACAAAATCAAAATATAAAAATTTAAATATATTGAATTTAAATCAAGATAACTTATTATCTATAACAATAAATGATTAATCTCGATGAAGGTATTTCAAACTTCGGGCTCCGCTTCAAACATCTTTGTAATTGGACTCCAAGAAAATCCACTCAAACCTTTTAAAAGATCATAGCCTGCATTGAAGTTAATTTTTAAATTTTTGATACGATTTTTCAAATGATCTTTATCAAATAGATATTTAAGCTCTTCTCAACAAATCTTCTGAACATTGTTATAAGCACTTGTTGTAAGAGTCCCATCAATTCTATTTCCATTAACTTGTTGCCCTAATAGTGCATTAATTAGCACCCTATCCATGCATTCTGTCCACTTCACAATATCTTTCTTTGGTTGACCACCCTCAATTTTGATTTTCATTTTTTTGGTCATCTCCACAAATTGTATAATAAAAAAGTTAAGAAAACACAAACAATTGATCATAAACAAAATATAAAAAATATGAAAATAACACAAAATAATCCAAAATAATAACTAACATAAATACCCAACCAATAATATTATTACAATATGTTTCAAACTACACACAAACACAACTAGTAATAGAAAAACAGAACATATTATCCTAAAATACTACAAACGAAAGCCTTAATATAAAACTATTGTCTATTTGCATCATAATCCTTCCACATCATCTTTGCTATGTTATTTCTTATAACTGCCCCTTTTCTAGCATCATCATCATCATCTCTTCGTCTATTATAAGTTTCTTTTATCTCTGGTGTTCTTGTTAAAAGCTTTTGATCAACCTCAATAATTGTTTTTTCATTAGGATCTACTCCCATAAGATAATTATGTAGTATGCAACAAGCAAACACAATTTCCGTGATTGTTTTGACAAGATACTGAGGCTTTGTTGCTCCAAAAAATATTGGAAACCTTTTTTCAACACTCCAAATGTTCTTTCTATAACATTGTGCAATGCTGCATGTCAATGATTAAAGAGTTCTTGTATATCTTCAGGATCACGAGTAGAGTACTCTTTTAAATGGTATTGTACTCCTCGGTTAGGTGTGAGAAGTCCATTTCATAGCATATATCCCGCATCAACCAAATAAAATTTTCCTGTCCAAAATATATTAACAATTTAGTTTTGCAATCTTATTTTTAATTGAGACGCACTAATTGAGCATAAGTTGTAGTTACCTTTAGGAATTATAAGCTTGTCATCTCTAGCTAAAGCATTTTTTATAATTCTTGAGTCCGAGCAGCTCCTTCCCATCCATGCAACATATAAGTAAACCTTATTCAAACCCATATGCTGCCATGACATTTTCAGTCATGTAGTCTTTCCTTCCATGATATCTTGATGCCCTATCTTTAGAAACTTTGACACGAATATGTG
This sequence comes from Acer saccharum, assembly GCA_030490815.1. Taxonomy (NCBI): domain Eukaryota; kingdom Viridiplantae; phylum Streptophyta; class Magnoliopsida; order Sapindales; family Sapindaceae; genus Acer; species Acer saccharum. The sequence continues at coordinate 25,104,249 of CM059869.1, read as the reverse complement.
TTCCATCAATTGCTCCTACGCAATCCTGAAAATCACAGTTAAGTTAAATATGTATAAATGAAAAAAAAAAAAAAAAAAAAAGCTTACTTTAAAATGAAAGAAGAAAAATAAGTTAGCCAACCACCGCTAAAGTTTGCATTTTTACCTTAAAATATGGATAGAATTTGTGGCTAGTGATAATTTCTTGTGGCACTTCAACTCCATTTGGTTGTCTTAAGAATTGATCTTCCAAGGAAATTATTACCCTTAACACCTCATGAAAATGTCTACTTATGGTTTCACCCGATCGACGAAAAAAGAAAGAGATGGTTTGATTTTTAGTATTATGTGCTAATACATACAAAAAATTTGCAACTTGTTCTCCAACTATTGCATTTTTATTATCTTCGAGGCGACTGGTATCTCGTAGTAATTCACACAACCTAGCAAATGTCAATGGACGTATTCTTATTATGTCGTGACATTTCTCATTGGTACTAACTTGTTGCATGAGCTCATTACGAACTCTTTTGTTCTCTACACTATTGTTAATAAACTTTCCATCAACATAATTTGAATAATAGTGCAAATCCAAAATATAAATAAATTGGACCAAATAACAAACAAGATGCACTGCCGCCATATGCCTTTGTCTTTCTCAATCACTCAAAAATCTTCTAAAGCTTTGATCTTATGTCTCTTGAATATCTTCCCAATTTTTGCCCCAACTCAATCTCAAATTCTCCTCTTCATCCATTTGTGCATCGTCCCAGGTTAGTTCCAAATTTTCCTCGACATCCATTTCATTTTCATTCCAAGTTAGTGCCAAATTTTCCTCCCCATCCATCTATTTACCATATTTTTAGTTATTAACAATGGATGACATATGACAATAATATATAGACACAAATAAGATATATTTATGTAACAATTCAAATAAGTAAGCATCTTCAAATATACTTAATCTTTGATGTAGAATGGACAAATTGAATTACTTATACTTTTATATTTATGCAACTAGTTATGATTTAACATTTACATTTTTTTTTTTTTTGAATCCTCTGATACAAATAAAAACAGATGGGAAGGAACCTCCCCATGCCAAATCAATGCATTAGACAAGGATACACCTATAATGATACACTAAACTTTGAGATAGGACATTAAAATTAGTTGTGACACTTGGAGGGATTAGGTCCTCCCAAACAACAAAAGTTGTATTTATAAAAAAGAACTATTTCTGATTTGTTTTAAATGAATGAATAAAGTAGAGCTATTTATAATAGGTTGCTCGAACGTTTACCTCTAAGAAAATAGGAATAAACCATAACATAAAATAATAGATAGTTCACCTATGACCTATCTACTTTAGTTTTTAAGGAGTAAAATAAGGAATAAAGTACGAAAACTAAAAAATAACATCATAGTTTATGTCATCTTCATAACAGTTTGCTGTAACATAGTGACCAACTCATGGGCCTCCTCATTAGAATTTCTACTAACATGCTTAATATGTTTGATGCAAGGAAACAAACCAAAAACCATGTATCCAAAATTTGATTTTAAAAAAAGTAATATAAAAAAAATCTTTTCAGCCAATGCAAATTAAAACATGAAGTAGATTTATTCACTCAAGCATTTTATCAAACACTTGATATGCTTGATTTTCATACTTAGGTTTTTCTTGTAGATTTTGTTTCCCATCGATTCCTCTTGCTTTTTTTTTTTTTTTTTTGGATTTGTTGGTTTGATTGAAACTATTATTTATTGAATTACTTAGTTTATGGGAAAAAAAAAATCAACAAGATATACACAATAACAACAAAGTCAACATAATCAATTCAAATAAAGCAGTAGCAAACAAATCAAAAATTCAAAAACGAATATTACCAGCAAAACTTTAGGACAATTAATTTGAAAAAAAAATATAATAGAAATACAAAGCAATTTTTTTTTTTTATATGTATAAAACAACAAAAATACCTGAAATTTTGGAGCAGAACAAGGAGAAAATATGGGGAGAGAAGTATGTCTTTGCCTACCCACACAAATATTCTGACAAAATCGGAGGGTAGTGAAAAATTAGAGGGTCATGTTGTCTTTCTTCCCACCGATTTTCCAAAACATGTATCTCTTCCTTCACATCCGTCTTATGAGCGAAAGACTCATTTTGGTGGGCCATAAAGGAGATAGGATCCCTCTTCCTCTCCTCTCCTCTCTCGTCTCTCTAAACAAACAATGGATTGAAGCTCTCCTCCCAACCCTCTCCCTCCAACCCCCTTCCCCCCCTCCATCTCTCCTTTGTACCAAACAAAGCGTAAAAGATAGAGAAGGCAATGGGGCCACACCACGCCCAATTTATTTTGTGAAAACCCATTTCCTCATAAAACCCCCACAATGGATAGAGCGGGGCGGGTATGCTTTCCCCATCCCCGCCCTAATTACCCCATTTATCAAATTTATTTATTAAAATCTTGACAAAAAATTATTTATTAAAATAATAAATATATAGCCCCATGAATATGATATAATATATAAAGTAATTCCAAAAAATTATTGAAAACCATCTCACAAACATAAATCCCAAAACTAAACAAATAAATTCAATCATTTTAAAACATAAAAATGAAATTAAATAATAATAAAAAATTAAAGATTGTATTTTAAGCGGAGCAGGGCGGGGCGGGGATTATAAAACCCATCTCCGCCCCATACCTATTACGGGTTTTACTATCTATCCTCATTCCTGCCGCATTCCCACCAAATTGAAACACATCCCCACCCCATAAGTGTGGGTTCCCGTGGGTTATTTTACCATCCCTACTAAAAGATAAACCCCAATGTGTTAGTTCTTTGGTGTGATTGATGTCCAATGGTATATGTAATGAATTTTTTTCTTCTAAATTTCTACTGTACATATCTTAGATGGATAGTGGAGATCCATTTAGGCATTTACACACAAAAAACATTAAAAAAATTATTTTTAAATTTTAAATTAAAAAAGAAAATAGGTTTGGTTCGATTATGTTTATCTTGGATCATGAAACCGTGCACACCCACAACCTCGCCCTAACCAGGTTTCAGATATGTTAGATATGGGGCATGCCGATCCAACCAAGTTGTTTATAGTTAGCGTAGGAAAAAAAAAAATTTCAAAACTAGTCCCTAGAAATATTAGGGATTTTTCTCTAAAAAAAAAGATTTGTTTTTAACCACGTACGAAAATTTATCTATTTTATAATCACATTTTGAGAAATTATCGAAATCCCCTATATAAAAACACTCCTCAAACTTCTTTCTCTTTTCCCTCGTCCTCTCTCTCTCTCTCTCTCTCTCTCTCTCTCTCTCTCTCTCTCTCTCTCTCATCTCTTTCTAATCTCGCATTGGTGGTGACTTCGTCGGAGACGGTGCCACTGGGACTAGCGTTACCTAGGTGAAGTTTCCTGGGCATTGCATGCCTAGGCACGACAAAAATGAATGTTTAGTAATACCCTAAACATGAAATTACCGAAACATCCATTCTAGAGGGGATGGTTTAGTAATTTTCCTATTTGTTTTTTTTTTTCCACATATTTCTCTAAGGTTTCACATTTTTTACGTTTTTCTGTTAGGTTTCATGTTTTTCTCAAAAGTTTCATTTTTTCCACGTGTTTCTCTCATGTTTCTATGTATTTTTTTTTTACCCTTTTTTTCTCTGAGATTTCATGTTTTTCTTTAAAAGAAAAAAAGAAATTAAATAAAAAAGAAGTTGTAGAGTATTTTCATAATTTTATTTTTTATTTATGGATTGAAATAAAATTTTACAATGCAGTTATTAATCGTTAAACTTTGATTGGTTTAAATAATTTTGACAATTCTCGAGTTAATTGTACAAACATACCATCTATTTATCTAATAAAGCAAATTTTCAAACAAATGCCCTATTCAAACACAAACATCCCAATTGGAACGTGTTTTGGGTATGAAAAATCAATAGTGCCCTTGGGTAAAAGGGAGAGGTTATTTTGGTGGGTAAATTTCACAAACAACCTTGAATTTAAGTGTAATTGCTTAAATATTCATTTTTTCTAATAATTACATAATATACCTTATCGTCAGTTGACTTTTGTTAACTTTAACCTTTAACCACATTTGTATCTCGAAATGACTAAACTACCCTTGAAAACTTATTTTCTTTTCTTTTATTATTTAAAATAGTTTGCAGCCCGCCCGATGAGCGGGCACTGTCAAATATAACAGCATCGTCAACGGATTTATGCTTTAAAATTTCTTCATATTCTTTTAATTGCTTTCAATGTTCAATATTTTTCAAGTGCCTCTTATATCAACCCTGAATTGTAATAATTTTTTTATCATTTCAAATCCAATTTAAGGTGTAAACTATTTGGTTTGTGAAAGGAAAAGAAACAAATCAAACGCAATGATCATCGGATTTATATTTTTAAATTTCGTTGAATTCTTCTATTTTTGCTTTCAATGATATTAAATAGAATAAATGCTTAATTCATATATTAAATATATGGAATAGGAGGAATGACAATAGAATATGAAAAAAAAAAATTAAGGTTATGAAAGAATTAAATATTTATTAATAATATTAAAAATATTTAAAAATATTTATCAATCATATATCGAATAGATTGAATGAAAGGAATGTTAAAAGAATACAAAAGAATTAAATATTTATTAATTATATATTAAATAGGAGGAATGTCAAAAGAATATGAAAAAAAATATATATTAAAAATTCAAAATTTAATATATTTATTAATCATATATTAAATAGATCGAATATTTATTAATCATATATTAAATTGATTGAATATAAGGAATGCTAAAAGAATATGATAATAATAATAATAATAATAATAATATATTTATTAATAATATTAAATATATTTAATAGATTGAATAGGAGAAGAATATGAAAAATTATTTATTTATTAGTAATATTGATATATATTAAACAAATTTGTTAATCATATATTGAATAAATTAAATAGGAGGAATGCCAAAAGAATATGATAAAAATTAATATTAATAACAATTATATATATGAGAATTAATGGACAAATAATGGAGAATTTCACTTTGGAAATTGCTTGGGTACTGATTGGTCAGGACCCCAAGGTACTGACCCCACCAATAGGGTGTAGCCACGTGGCTTTTTTCTTTTAACTTTTTACATTTATTTTCTTGCATTTTTCACAAATTGGCCACGTGGCAAAACCTCATTAGTTGATCAGTACCTTGGGTATTGACCAGTCAGTACCCAAGCATTATCCTTTCACTTTTGCATTTTTATTGTTATCAACCAATTAATCACAAACATCAATTATTGACTAATGGTAAAAGTTAACATCAACATATCAAAGTGGGTAAAAAGCACATATAATTGAGCTTGGTGATTGGGATTGATACCGTTTCACCTTTTAAAAAAATATATTTAAAATTTGTATCAACCATTGCTAATTATTAAACACATGCCAATTACTACTCTCCAACTCAATCTTTTAACAATAGATATTTGTCATAATATTAAATTTATTTGTAACAAAAACCCCAAAATATAAAATAATAAAAACAAATACAATATATCAAACCATCAAAAAACTTGCTTCAAAAAAAAAAAAAAAAAACATCAAAAAACTGAAGGACGAACCTCCCAGGCTCCCATATCAAAAGCAATCAAAATCTCATCATGGGTAACATAGATGTACCAGTGTCATGTATGGGATGGCTGATGAACGCAGTGGATTTAGTACTTATAAAGCCAAAAGCATGCACTGGAATTTAGAATCTGCTATTTTCACAGTCATGAATAGACAAAGACAGAAGCAATAGATAATAGCATTTAGGTTGGTTACCACCTGCAATATCCTCAAAATCCAAGCAAAGTCTACCTATTTATACTGGTAAACATCAGCAAGAAAAACGGCAAACATTTTTTTGCATTCAAATTATAGTCTTTCTCCCTTCTCTATGCATACATGTCATGATTAAAATAATAAATTATTGTGACCTTTCACTATACTTCATTTAAATAGGTGAATTATCAATCCAATCAATTTTTTCAATTAAAAAAAGAATTCAGTGTATAAATAGAGGGACTTTTCATTTTACTTCAATGAAATAAGTCATTGCAAATTAAAAAGTTCAATTAAATAGGCATTTATATAAATTGAGAGAAAAGAATAATAGAAGAATTTAATACCAAAGCTCCCTCACAGCGACATGTGGTGCTGTGAAAATCTATTATTATATATTTATATATGATATATTAAAAAACATTTACTTAAAAAATTAAAAAAATCGGTACAATTTTTTTGTTGCTTTCTTCTATCATTTTTTTTTAACACAATCAAAACCCACAAAGCTGGAAAAATGGCTGCGTTTTGTGGGTTTTAATTGTGTTTAGTGAGTTTTGTGTGTTTTGATTCTGTTGATTAAATGTAATTGTTGGTGGGTTTTGATTGTATTGATGAAATGAAATTATTGGTGGGTTGATGAGTATGAAATTGAATGTTTTGGTGATAAAGTTGGTTTTTGAAATCTGAAAATTTGGTGTTTGGGGACATGGTAAATGTAAAAAAATAATTATGGAAAGAAAAAGAAAATAAAAGCAACAAAAAAAAAAAAATTGTGATGATTTTTAAAATTTTTGAAGTAAATATTTTTTAATATTTTTAAATAATAAAAGAAAAGATAAATAAGTTTTCAAGTGTAGTTTAGTCATTTCAGGATACAAATGTGGTTAAAGGTTAAAGTTAATAAAAGTCAAATGACGGTAGGGTATATTTATGTAATTATTAGAAAAAAATAAATATTTATACAATTACACCTAAATTTAGGGTTGTTTGTGAAATTTACCCACCAAAATAACCTCTCCCTTTTACCCAAGTGCACTATTGACTTTCCATACCTCACGAACATTCCAATTAGGATGTTTGTATTTGAATAGGGCATTTGTTTGAAAATTTGCTTTATTAGATAAATAGAGGGTATGTTTGTGCAATTAACCCACAATTCTCACATTAATCTATAGGATATGGTCTCTTCTTGTTGGGAGTGACAAACGTAACAATTCCGAGAAGCGCGTGAGGGGCGAGTCAGGGTCCTAGTAGTCAATCAAAAGTGAGGTATTTTTAGATAACCAACCGTAAACCCTAATCATTTAAATACTCTCTGAGTCTCCAGTCTCCAGTCTCCAGTCTAGCTGTCTCTCTCCGCAACTCCTGTTCTTTCTTTGTTTCCCTATCTAAACCCTAGACAGAGTCAGACACACCGTCATCTGTGCAATTAAGCTAGGGTTTTAGGACACTCAGATCAATCTCGATCATCCTGCTATCCGACATGGATCTCCATAACCTCGCTGTCATTCTCCAAGCTGCTCTTAGCCCCAATCCTGATGAACGCAAAGCCGCCGAAAATAACCTCAATCAGGTACTCAATTCATTTCCTTCTCTTTTTTCCTATTCAATCAATACTGTTTGATTGTCTTTGTAATCTCTTAGGTTTTATTTTGATGCTATTTTTGTCCAGAATTGTTTCATATGATAAGCTCGATTGAGTGGAAATATTATACTTTAGTCTGTGGATTACTTTTAACTCTATAAAATAGTGAATTGATCATCTTTGTACAATCAGATCAAAGCTTGATAAGATGTGTTTTTGGATTTTATTTTAACGGTTATGTTGTGGTTTTTCAGTTCCAGTATGCTCCCCAGCATCTCGTAAGGCTATTGCAAATAATTGTGGACAATAACTGCGACATGGCAGTGCGACAAGTGGCCAGCATACATTTCAAGAACTTCATTGCCAAGAATTGGGCACCCCTTGAACCAAGTACTTATTTCTTCAATTATTGAGGTTTTAATATTCAAATTATTTAATAAGTTTTGGTCATACTTAATGCTTCTCATGATTATTTGTTGTTGATGTCATTGTTTCGTGTAGATGAGCAACAGAAGATCTTACAAAGTGATAAAGACATGGTGAGGGATCACATTCTTGTCTTTGTTGCCCAAGTTCCCCCATTATTGAGGTACTCGATGTTTCATTAAATTTCTGTTGACGTACTTTTGTGTTGCACTCTTTTCACTTTTGTATACTTTTGATAGAATCTCTTTACATTTTGTTTTATTAATGGAAATTAACATGAGTTTTCTGGTTCAACATTTTGAGGTTCTTTGATTTTTTATTCCTCTTTTTTGCATGATTTATACAAGCATTACAGAATGCGCACAGTTGTATTCCCTCTGCATGTTATATTTTCTCAGCTTTATGTTTGCATTATTCCCTATTCCTTAATGTGAATTTTAGGGAGTTCACTTTTGTGTTCTCTTTAACATTTCGCTTCCTCGGAATTAACTTTTTGCTAAAATGATACAGGGTACAGCTGGGTGAGTGCCTCAAGACTATTATCCATGCTGATTACCCTGAGCAGTGGCCACACCTGCTAGACTGGGTAAAGCATAACTTACAACAAGATCAGCAAGTGTATGGAGCGCTGTTTGTGTTGCGGATTCTTTCTAGAAAATACGAGTATGTTTGCACAATTCTTGCTCTGGGTAAAAAATAGTTTCTGTGTTCATATACAGATATTTGGAGATATAACTTAATGTTATTTGCTTATGTTTCCTGAATTTCAAAATATATAAGTTTCTTTAATATTTTTAATTGAATACAATTGTCTTAAAGCAATCCGATGTCTACTCAGGTACCAAACTACAGATATTACTTCTATGAAAGGGTATAGAAACTATGAGTAAGTGGAACAATAATTTTCTAAACTTGGTTGAATTGCTTTCATTGTTCAAACATAGGTACATAGAAATCAATTTTAATATTGTATTCTGTCCACTATGAATTTCATTACAAGTTCCTTAAGCCAGTATCTGACAGGTGCTATTGGTTTGAGATCCATTTAGTAAATTTTTAGCTGTCTGGAACAAAACCAATCAGGACTTATGTTTTAAACTACTAAAATTACTTTTTTGTTACTAAGATTTCTCGCCAAGTCAATTTACCTTTTGCTATAAAGATCCTTTAAACCTAATGTTATTTATGCGGCTTATGCCTGCTCTTTCTTTTTCTAGTTTCTTTAGTTCTACTTTTGGCTATCTGTATGGTTCGATGACCACCTGGATGTAAAAATACAAGTGGCAAAATGGCATTTGACAATTTTTTGAAGCAGGGTAAACGGAAAAAAGACTAAAATTTTACGTAAGTTCTGATATATGATTTACAGGATTGATTATATACCTTGATTTATGGAATCATACATGGATGTCCAACCTAATTGTTTTGGTAGGAACATTGGTGTTGGACTGATTTTAAGATAATGTTAAGATGTTGAATGTTTGTACATTTATGAAATAAATATTCTTGCTAAATTGTGAGGTTTATTTGATAAATAGTGAAACAATTAAGATGTTCAACCGAATTGTTTTAGTAGGGTCATTGGTGTTCGACTGATTTTAAGAAAATGTTAATTTGTTGAATGTTTGTACATTTATGAAATATGTTTTCATGCTAAACTGTGAGGTTTATTTGCTTGTGGAGAATAATAAACAGTGAAACAATTAAGATTTCAAGCATAAAAGGCTCATGGCTATATTGTTATTTTTGCTACGGTAATGTCTTTATTATGTACAAAATAATATATGTATATGACATTACTTATGAGGTTTTAAGTCTAATTTATACGTTAAGGTATACTCTTTTTTAAAAGCTTTGAAGCCTTCTTTTTTCATTTGAAAATGGTAGCTACAAACTTACATATGAATTTTGTTATATTCATCCAGTTGTTTGCCGTTTTAGGTTCAAGTCAGATGAGGAGAGGACACCAGTTTATCACATTGTTGAGGAAACATTTGGTCATCTCCTCAATATATTTAACAAGCTTGTTCAGATTGCCAACCCATCACTGGAAATAGCGGATTTGATCAAGCTTATCTGTAAAATATTCTGGTCATCTATATATGTAAGTCTTTATCCGCAGAGTTTAAAGTGCACCTTTTTTAATTATCCTTATTTTTGGTTCTATTTTGTATCTAGCTAAACTCATATCTTTTTTGTATTACCTTTTTTGTCATTCTCATTCTGCACATGTTATTTATTGAGAAAACACTCAAATTGTCTTTACATTTCTCTTTTTGTTCCTTCTCCCTTTGTGACTTGTTTGTGAAAAACTTGTTCCTTAGTATGCTTTGCATTTACTTAATTTTTTTTGTACTACTTAGTAATGTTGGAAGAAGCATATTTGTATTTGCATTTATTGTTATGCATAATGATGTAACATGATGTGCATCCGGTCCATGCTTTAAAAAACGTTATGAGGTGCGCTTTGAGGCACGCCTCAATACGTTTTGGGCAAAAATCGTAGTGAGGCGGTAGCCTCATAAGCGGTCATTGAGGCTTACGCCTCATTCTTATGAGGCGGTTGATTCAAAATGGTTTCTCAATACGGTTATGAGGCACACACATCAGAAGAAATCAAAGAAGAAGAAGAAAGGAGGAAGAAGAAGAAGAAGAAGAAGACGAAGAGGAAGAAGAAAGAGGCAAACCTATCTGTGTTGGGCGGCAGCAACAAAAGAAACAAAGAATGAAAGTAGAAAAAACCCTAGCATTTGTTTTCTTTCTTTTTTTCAAGTGATGGGCTTTGTCAAAATGGGCTTTAAAACACTTAATAGCCCAACAAATTACCAAATTAAAGAACAAATATGGATTTTGGGCCAAATGGGCCATTCAATTAGGTTTTAAAACACTTGAAAACCCAACAAATTACCAAATTAAGACACTAATATGGGTTTTGGGCCCCAAATGAGCCTTTCAATTCCTATAAAACCTTAAAAGAATGCTACATTAAAACCATAAGGAATTACTACTGTTTTTATATGCTTTATATATATATATATATATATATATATTTGTGTTTTACATGTCTTTTATGAGGCTTACGCCTCATTCTGCCTTGAGGCTTACGCCTCATTCTGCCTTGAGGCTTACGCCTCGCCTCGGTGGAAAAAAACGCCTCGATACTGAAAATGTTTTTTATAACATTGCATCTGGTAAACATAATCTTTAGATTTCCTGTATACTAAAATTTAGAACAATATTATGAAGGGGTGTGCAGTTATTCTCACTGTTGTAGATGTAGAACAAAGCTGTTTGCTTTTGAAGTAGCCTAAGCAGTATTTCTATAGGGGGAATCTATTGGTATTTGGTACACATTCTTTGATTGTTGTTCTTCTATAATGCAAATTTCTCAATTAAAAAATGGTGAGTTTTTTAGTGCAGTAATTTCCTTTTCAACAATGCTGCTATGTTTTAACATGTTATTTTATAATGATCTGATGGTTTACATATTAATGTTGGTTTGCCTTTTTCTTTAAAGTTGGAGATTCCAAAGCAGCTTTTCGATCCGAATGTTTTCAATGCTTGGATGATTCTTTTCTTGAATGTTTTGGAGAGACCTGTTCCCTCAGAAGGCGAACCAGCCGATCCTGAGCTAAGAAAATCATGGGGGTGGTGGAAGGTGAAGAAATGGACAGTTCATATATTAAATAGGCTTTATACTAGGTAATTTCCTTAAGTTGGAATGTCTTTCGAGTAGTTAGTGCGAACCTCTCAGAACGATGCTTGTTTATTGCTTGTGATTGCCATTTGAACTTCTATTTTGTATTATATAGGTTTGGAGATCTGAAGATTCAAAACCCAGAAAACAAAGCTTTTGCCCAGATGTTTCAGAAAAGTTATGCAGGGAAAATTTTGGAATGCCACTTAAATTTGTTGAATAGGATCCGTGTTGGCAGCTATTTACCTGACAGAATTACAAATCTTGTTCTTCAATATCTAAACAACAGGTGTGCATTATGGATTTTCATTTATTAATATTTTTTTTAATCTTTAATACCTAAATGTGTGTTTTGGTATTTTCATTAATTTATGAGGTATTGTCGAATTTTTGGGGACCTATCTGTCTTTTATTGCCACACTGGTGCACTTTTTGTGCAAATAGATAGCATGAGTATTAAAAATTCAGATTCACAAGAAAAAAAAAAAAGAGGGCCAGAAATCCATGTGCTAATCAATAGCATTAGTGTAATATATGAATTGTTGCCGACTCCTCATCAATTTTCTGTAAATTGCTAAAATGTTATCTTATGATATTGCTATAAATTGACCTTGTGGAGTCGGTGTAGTTTTGCTCTCCTATATTTCATTTTGGACACTAGTTTACTCTGGTTTTTCTAAAAATTGTATTTCAATCTTTTGTATTGGTTTGTGAGGTATTGACAGGGTTTGATTTCTTTTTAAAAATTTTATGATTTCAAAAAGTATATTTTCATTTACATTGCAGTTCATTAAGGAACTCATAATGCTATAAAATAATTGTTTCGGATAAAAAAAGATGAAGAAAGAAACGACAAAGTAATTGAATGTGTGAAACTTAAGTCAAATTCAATGATCAAGGAAAAAAGAAAATAGAAGTTGCTTCGAATGATAAGTTCCCTTTCAATTTGTGGTTTTGATGCAATGATGCTATTCACCCTTCCTGTGGTTTTGTTACTTGTTTATGGAAATGATTTAATTACCTCATTCATCTCTCTTTCCTTTTCATGTTAGTGATAATATTAAACTAGAAGAAAGTATTTTGACAGCCAGTTTTATTTAATTGCAGTATTTCGAAGAATAGTATGTATAATTTGCTGCAACCACGACTCGATGTTCTGCTTTTTGAGATAGTTTTCCCTCTTATGTGCTTTAATGACAATGACCAAAAACTTTGGGAGGAAGACCCGCATGAGTATGTAAGAAAGGGCTACGGTGAGTTATTGGAATTTGGCTTGATTTCTCTAAAAACCTGAGATTGGCAAAAGTTATATATATATTTTTTATTGCCTTGCTGCAGATATTATTGAAGATTTATATAGTCCGAGGACAGCGTCCATGGATTTTGTCAGTGAGTTGGTTAGAAAACGTGGAAAAGAGAACCTTCAAAAGTTTATTCATTTCATTGTGGGAATTTTTAAGAGGTATTCTTTCACATTTGTGGTTTACTATGGGGATTTAGTATGATTAAGTGCTCTTAACTGTTTTTTTTTTTCTTTTTCCGGGTGGTGTCGGATCCAGATATGATGAAACACCTATGGAATTCAAACCCTATCGACAGAAAGATGGGGCTTTGCTTGCTATTGGAGCTCTATGTGATAAACTAAAACAAACTGAACCTTACAAATCTGAACTGGAGCGCATGTTAGTGCAACATGTTTTCCCTGAGTTCAGCAGTCCTGTTGGTCACCTTAGGGCCAAGGTCTGTAACTTTTGCAATTTCTTTGTCTATTTCTGTTTTTCATTCTGCTCTATGTCAACTTATTAGTTTACATACTAAAGTATTATGGTTGAATATTCTGCAATTATATGTGTGCACGTATTAGGCCAACATACACTTTTGTAATCAGATATAAAACCAATGATTTTTTTTTTCTCCTCCTAGTTTGAATATATTTTCAAAATAGATCCTCTGCTTAAAAGTCTTTATTTTTGATAGAATTGTGCATGAGATTTGTATCCAAAGCATTATTAGAGGGGCCAAATATGCTTTTGATAGAATTTAGCTTATTGATCTTTCAAAAGTGATTACTGATTAGTGCTTCCTTCAGTTATTATTTGGTTGTGATGGAAAATTGATTGATTAATTTTTTGATCTGTATCAATTTGTGAATGAAGTTTGTTTACTACTAAAAAAAAATAAAGATAGAATGATAAACTATCCTATCTGTACAATAACTCAATTAACACACTCCCTTTTATCCTGCAATTCATTTAGTATATCAGAATACAATTCTTGTTATGACTCCTTATACACGTGACCATTTCCTTTTTCTTGGTTTTCTGTTATCCCTCCCTGTTGGCCTATTTGCTAAAACAGTTGGTTACTCATCTCCAATGCTGCACTACTTTTTAGCCGATTGGAGATTATACATTGTATTTCTCGTATATATCTGACTTTATAGATAAAAAATTGTTAATGCTATTTCTTCCTTTGACATTTTATATGTGATTTAGCTCATTCTATTGTTTTTCGCTGTGTGGATATTAGGCGGCCTGGGTTGCAGGGCAGTATGCCCATATCAACTTCTCAGATCAAAACAATTTTCGTAAAGCATTGCATAGTGTGGTCGCCGGGCTTCGTGATCCAGAACTTCCTGTTCGTGTTGATTCAGTGTTTGCATTACGATCATTTGTTGAAGCTTGCAGAGGTATATAGCTTCTGCTTTGCGTGCATGTGTTTGCATGCACTTTTGTATGTGTGTGCATGCAAATGTATTTGTGTGTTTGAGCTGATGGTTAATTAATAATTCTATTCACTATTCAGATTTGAACGAGATCCGCCCAATTCTTCCTCAACTACTTGATGGTAAGTGGTGATTTGAACTTCGCTATTTACTAGCATATTTAATTATTTTATAAGAGGATACTTGATTGTGTTTCCATTGAGTTGGTATATTTCTTTCTGCAGAATTTTTCAAACTCATGAATGAGGTTGAGAATGAGGACCTTGTCTTCACTTTAGAGACTATAGTGGACAAATTTGGGGAAGAAATGGCACCTTATGCTTTAGGATTATGCCAGAATTTGGTAATTCATGTGTTTATTATCCTCTTGTAATAGTTTTACCTGTGATTACTTTCTGTCCGCTTGGGATTCATCGTTGGCTGTATTTTCAGGCAGCTGCATTTTGGAGGTGTATGAACACTGCTGAAGCTGAAGAGGATGCTGATGATCCTGGGGCTTTGGCTGCAGTTGGTTGTCTGCGTGCTATTAGCACAATTCTTGAATCAGTTAGCAGGCTTCCTCATCTTTTTGTCCAAATTGAGTCAACTTTGCTTCCCATAATGCGTAGAATGTTGACAACTGATGGTCAAGGTATGTATTTGAAGGTCTCTTTGTTTTATGTCTGCTACAGTTTGTTCTTTAATTTTTTGTCTTCGATAAATTTTGCTTATGGGGATCACAGTAGAAGTTCAATAATTCTTTGTGAATAGGTTCTAAACTAATTCATTGTAGAAGAAAAATAAATGTTACATTATATCAGTTGTGGGAGTCATGTTAAAACTTTATTATTTCTTTTCTTTTCAAGTTTGTTAAGATGCCTAGATTTCGCATAAATAGCTTATAACAATTTTTCGGATAATACTGTTCAAGTCAATTAACTTATTTCTTGCTGACCTAATTCAGATGATGTTTAATGGATTGGTCTTTCTTAGGCCAATAATATAAAATGCTAAAATCATTTTTTATAATTCTAAAGTCAGCTCAACTCGGTTTCATTCCCTAGCTATTTGGGATCAGTTCTATGAATCCTTTCCCTGTTCCGTTTTGAGGGTCGTTTACTTTGGATGTCAATATCAGAAAAATTCTATTTTTCTCATTAACATTTCATTTGTTCGTGTTTATTTTTATTAGTTTCATGTTATATAGCTGCAGTACTTGATTGCTCCATTTATATTAGAATTCAATTTCTTTAATTTTTGGTAAGAAACAGAAATTTTATCACAACAAAAGAAGTGAACCAGCAGTTGATTGTAGGGAGCTTACAATCCAAGAAGAAATCTATATTATACAAAAATAGCAAGAAGACCATGTACCAGCCTAAAAAATAACCATAAAACTGACTGTATACAGCCCCCCAAAGATCATACACAACAAACCCAAAGCACAAATTTAACACTTTTTTCTTGTTTGTTTGTGCAGAGGTTTTTGAAGAAGTTTTGGAGATTGTATCGTATATGACCTTTTTTTCTCCAACGATATCTTTGGATATGTGGAGCCTTTGGCCTTTGATGATAGAAGCTTTGGCAGATTGGGCTATTGATTTCTTTCCTAGTAAGACTGCATCTTATTTCTTCAGCTTTTATTTTATTTTTCTAATTTTCTGTAAATTATATCTTTACGGTTGTCATTTGTTATTAATGGTTGTTCATCTTTGCACATAATACTGAATATATGTATCAATTCTATTGAATGAGCAGAATAAGTGTTACTATTTATTTAGAAACTTTAATCACCTTGGATTTGATGCAAAATTGTATAATTGAAAAAAAATTGAATATGCAGAATATTAAAGAAATATCCAAATGTTGGGCCTGTAATTACTTCGTATATTATTATCTAATAAAATTCTAGAAACTAGTAACATGGTGTGACTTTCAAACTTTTTTGCTATCTACTTTACTGTAGAAATCTGTTTATGTTCATAATTTGTTGAAGTCTTTGACTATTATTTCTATTAACATTAGATATGGAAGATTATGGAAGATTCATTGTATTTGCATGTAATGTGTGTGTGTGCGCATATATATATATATATATATATATATACATATATTTGAATAGGAAACAAAAACTTTATTCAAAGATGAAGAAAGTATATAAGTGAACCAGTAGTCCACCCAAAACAACAAACTAAACAAAAAAATTACAATGAATTCAATCTAAAACAACGGTCTTCCAATCTTACATGATGAAAAATAGAGAATTGTCTCTAAATTCTTAAGAGATGGATGCCCATAGAGAAGTTAAATAATAAGCTTTATCCAATAAAAAACTGTCCTCTTAGCTTCCACAACTATGAAATATTCTTCTATTCCTTTCTAACCAAATAACCCATAAAACAGCAAAAAATAACAAGAGAAAAGTTCATTTCTAACCATTTGAAACATTGAGTAATCGTTTATAACCTACTTTCAAATGTTAATTGTTTATAACCTAATTTTTGCGCTATTACCGTAATGCCCCTATATAAAAGCAGCCATCTAAAAAAAAAAAAACCCTTTCCCTTTACCCTTCTTCTCTTCCATGTCATCTCTCCTTCTCCTCTTTCCTTCTCTCTTCTTCTTCCATTTTAAACTTCAAAAAACCTTTGATTCTGACTTTTACAAAATATTTTGTTCTGAAAACTGAGATCCAAATATCCCAAAAAAATTTCTTTGTTTATTTTAATTTTTTTTTCTTTAATTGATGATGATGATGATTGCAAAAAAAAAAAAATAGATAAAGATCTGGAAGTTGAAACCCAGATCTCCTAAAACGAGAGTGAGAAGAACGCTTTCCAGATTTTGGGTTGTTGATCTTTGGAAGAAGAATTGTTGGTCATGATTATTGAAGAGATTATTATTCAATTTTTTGCTTTTAATTTTTTTCTCTTGAGAAAGAAGAATTGGAACCCAGATATTCTAAAAATAATAATAATTTTTTTTTTTTTTCATTTTCTTTGTTAATCTTCTATTGGGAGTTTGTAGAACCATTTTTGTTCAAATGTTGAAAATCCATGTAATATAAACAATGATAAAAAAATTAATGCAAAGACTTTGTGGTGATGTCATGGAAGAGAAGAAGAGTAAAGGAAAAAAATTTAACAAACTAAAAAATTAAATGGCTGGGGTATTTTTGTAATTTTGGCTAGGGATTGAAAGAATTTACTACAAAATGGTTATAAACAATTAAAATATGAACCAAGGCTAAAAAACAATTTTCCCATAATCTATTTGGCTACGTTTGTCAATTTTCTCAAATAACCATACCAAAGAAGCTTCCACTCTGAATCACTTGAGAAGCTTCCTGACAAAGTAAAGATAATGCTGAAACAAACTTTCAATTCATTATTCAAGCTCCTTGAGATTTTGATACTCTTTGAAGGAACAAACACCGTCTAACTATGTTATCTATTTATCTGGAATGTGGGGGGCTTATAGTTCCTGAGATGTAGGGATCTTAGCATACACTTAACAGGTTCTGTGGGTCCAGTGTTGTGTCCCCTTGTGTAGTTGTTAATGATCTAGATTTATGGTAGGTAATATCCTGCAAGGGGTGTGCTTTACCTTTCTCTAATACAGGACCTGGTGTCAGCTTCACTAAGGTTTTATAGTGTGCTGCAATACTTGGTTGCTCACATTGGTTCATTTTCATGCAGATATTTTGGTTCCTTTGGACAACTATATATCCAGGGGGACTGTCCATTTCCTTGCGTGCAAGGAACCAGATTACCAGCAAAGCCTTTGGACTATGATATCATCTGTGAGTTCTTTTATACAAATGATATAGCTATTTGACTTAATTTATTTGAATTGAAGCAGGATGAAATTTATATTGTTTGATAAAAATGATAATACCATTTAATTCTCTTTTTTCTTGCAACCCTTCTTTGAGTTGATATATCTTGTTCTCCTTTCTTCAAATATGCCAGATCATGGCAGATAAAAATTTAGAGGATGCTGATATTGAACCTGCTCCTAAGCTCATTGAAGTAGTTTTCCAGAACTGTAAAGGACAGGTTGATCAATGGGTTGAGCCATATTTAAGAATCACAGTCGATCGGTTGCACCGAACTGAAAAACCCTATTTGAAATGTCTTCTCATGCAAGTGGTAAGTTGTTAGGAGTTGGTTAATTCTGTTCTGAATATATCGTAACAATCCTTTAAATAAACGTGTTTTTGATTATGAGAATGTGTTTTCTCATTAAAGTTGGAAAGTTTGCATTTGTTATTCATTTTCTTTTGCTGCTTCTCAATGAATACTGTTTGACTTTTGGTGGTGCAACCCTTCTCTCGCCTTTATTACAGTGAGATATAATTGGTCCTTCGATTTTCCAGGGCTATGGGATTCTTGGTTGAGTAAACATGTGCTAGTATGGAGATGCAGTCCTGGACTTTTGTTCATGAACATTTGTATCTCTCAGTGTTGGGAATTCTCAAACACAAGAACACACATGCACTACACTACCTACCTAATTAACTACTGAAGTAAAATGTATGAACCTTTGGTTTAGTTCCAGATTGATCACTAAAAATGCAAAATATAATCAGTGCATGGCCATTCAAATTAGGTCTGGAAAATATTTGCACTTGGTTTTTCTTAAGAAAACCAAGGGATAAAGTTATTGTTAATGCTCTGAGCAATTTGAGAAAAGTCAATTGTCCTTTTATGAAGAAGTTATAAAAAGTATATCTATGTTAGGACATTTAATGGAATCAGATTTTATTTTCTGAAAAGTACTTAATTTTGACATTTAGCTGTATTAAAAGTGTAAGTTTTCTAAAGGAAGGTATTTGAATTCTTTGTGCAGATTGCCGATGCTCTTTTCTACAACTCATCTTTGACTCTCAGTATATTGCACAAGTTTGGTGTTGCAACAGAGGTCTTCAATCTTTGGTTCCAGATGCTTCAACAAGTGAAAAAGAGTGGTGTACGGGTTAACTTTAAAAGGTGATTGATAAATTCGTACATCTGTTTTTTCTACTATTCCACTCAAACCTTTGGGGCTCTCAAGTTTGATTTATTTACCTTGTCAAATGTCTGGACATTTCATTTAAGTGATCTTGTTGATGCAGGGAGCATGATAAAAAAGTTTGCTGCTTGGGTTTGACAGCACTACTTCCCCTTCCGTCTGATCAATTACCAGGGGAAGCTTTGGGGCGTGTTTTCAAGGCTACACTTGATCTCTTAGTTGCATACAAGGATCAAGTTGCAGGTTTCTCTCTCTCATCCTCTCTCATACTTATGCATACCTATTAGGTGTTATATCAACATTTATTTAATTGCATGAACAGAATCTGCAAAGGAGGAAGAGGCTGAAGATGATGATGATATGGATGGTTTCCAAACTGATGATGAAGATGAAGGTGATGGGTCTGACAAGGAAATGGGTGTCGATGCTGAGGATGGGGATGAAGCTAACAGCATTAGACTTCAGAAATTAGCTGCACAGGTCTGCACATTTTTATTGTTTTTATTTTTTTAATTTTTTATAATTTTTTAATTAAGTAGTTAAGACATTTTTATTGGTATTTGGAATGAAGCATTTAAGCGGTATATGTATTTATGATTCATCTTTAATCTTATTTCATTATATCTTTGCTTAGAAGTTGAGTCCATCTTTCTTCCTTATGTGAGGATATGATTTAGTTAAAAGTCAAGTGTTTGTTTTCTTGGGTATACTGGCAGATGTCTTACTCTTAGTAGTTAGTACAACAAGAAAAAGAAGTTTCCTTGAACTTCCTTAGTCACCCAAGCCAGTAATGTCACTGACAAACACATTCTTTTCCACAAAAAACTTATCTTCTTCCTTTTTGTCTTGAAAGATGCGGCTATTTATTTCTTGCCCATCACCCAAAAAATGGCCATGACCATACATCTCCATGAGATTTTTTCTAAATTCTTTGTTTCTGATTAAAAAAAAAAAAGCGCATATCTGCAATGCCTTGACTTAATTCGATTTATTGTAGTTTTAACTCAAAACTCATCAAAAGAAGGCAGCAAGGGCCTTTGATCCTGGAAATCCTAAGTATCTGCAATGGGGAATGTCTAATTGCCTCATACATCTCATTGTTTTTGTTTTCACATGGCTGATATATGGAGGTCTATAGTTAATGCCATTAATAAAATTTTCAATGATAAGATATGATTACTTCACACAGTATAAATGATTAAAGAAAATAATTTTCTTGTGCATTTAGAACCTTACATTATTGGGTGATAGAGGATCATTTAGACAATAATATTCAATTCTTTAAGAAACATTTCTTCAGGAATTGTTATTTTCTTGTTTTTGGCGGCGATCAAACTCATGGTATTATGTGTGTTTATTGGTTTTTGAGGGGATTGAAACCCATTGCTATGATGTTTTTTCATGCTTTTACTGAAATCCTCATTTTCTTGATATCTATGTTACAATCTAGGCTCTTTTACGTAATTGTTATCTTTCATTTGAGATTCCAGGCAAGGTCATTCCGACCAAATGATGAAGATGATGATGACTCGGACGATGACTACAGTGATGATGAAGAGTTGCAATCACCCATTGATGAGGTGGATCCATTCATTTTCTTTGTGGATGCAATTAAAGGTAACTTGGTCTTCAGCATTTGCTTTGTTAAACTTCAAAAATTAGTTATATTATTACCTTTTGACGAGGGACTTGTGTTTTTTACTTTGCCCTTTCCTCCTGGAATCAAAGTCATGCAAGCGTCAGATCCATTGAGATTCCAAAACCTTACGCAGACTCTTGATTTCCATTATCAAGCGCTTGCAAATGGTGTTGCCCAACATGCTGACCAAAGGAGGCTAGAGATTGAGAAAGAAAAAATGGAGAAAGCATCTGCTGCTGCCTCTTCATGATTTGAGATTTGAATGCTCTAGAGCCCCAAAATTTGGTTTGGTTTACATTCTCAGTTCATTGCCACATACAATTCATTTTAGTGATGATTTAGAGAGAGAAAGAGAGTTCTAGTACCCTTTGAAGCATTTGGTTGGTATCTGGGGAGGTCCCATGAGCCCTGTGAGATTTTCTGGTTTGAAAGTGCTCGAAGCTTTGTATGTCCATTGGTCATGGAGGACCAGGTGAGCACTATGAGATTTTCTGGTTTGTAATTGCTTGGATCTTTGTATGTGCAAGTTCGGATGGTACAACATAATGTGGGTAAGTCTGGAGCTGCCGCATTGTGAGGTTGCAGTTTTGGGTTGGTCCTGAGTATGGAGATTCTATAGCAGAAGATGCCTGTCTCAGCTTGTATTATGTTGTCGCCTTTTTTTTTTGATTTTTTTCGTTTTTCCTGAGTCATATGGTAATCTATTTACCATTTTTTTTTTCAGTTAGATATTTTTTTTGGGTTATAATCACCCTTTTATGGAGTATATTTGATTTAGGACGAACCCATGGATCTGTCTCCTTTTGGTTTGAGAGCAGCGAGGGTTATATGCATAGTGGTCAATATATATCGTGTTTAATTAGGGGTTATTTTATGGGTTGGTTGTTTGGTCGCCTTATTGATACTTTTATTTTTTTGGTGATGGGTAGCTTACAGTAGTTTTTTTTTTTTCCCTTTTTTATTGGTACAGTCAACTGAATGGAATACTCGTTTTCTTTGGGTAAGGAGTTTTGGTTCCAGCGCAGAGAGCTTCTAAGTGTAAGCTTTGCTGCTGTTTGTAAAACAGTTTGCTTATTCTTTGTATAATACGAGTTAAAAGGGAGTAGAAATTGTTTATTTCCTTTTTCCTCCTGGTTGGCATGTTGTCAATCTCTACTGATATATATGCTTTTAATTGCTCAGTTAGTGCCACTCTAAAAAGTTTTTAACCCCTTATTTAATTTCTGCACATAATTTATTTTATATATATATATATATATATATATATATATATATCTATATATAGTCTTTCTATTGTCAATTTGAACTGATATAAAATATATCAGTTCCTTACATGTGGACCATTGGATTTAAAAGATGCTTTAACAAGCGCATGTAACCAAATAAAAGTATTTAAATCTAATGGCCCACAGGTAAAGAATAGATATATCTTTTGTTAGTTCGAACTGACAATAGAAAAATTGTATATATATATATATATATATATATATAATATGTATGTGTATATATAGTAATGCTAGACATTATAAGCACTAATAACTTTTCAATCACAATCCATACGGCATATGAGGTGTCAATTGGTGATTGGATACATGGATAAGTGAGAAATCACTAATAATGTGTATCCGTTTATTGATTGACACCTCCATTACCATATGAATTGTTATAGTAGTTGTGATGTTAGCGTTACTCATATATATATATATATATATATATATATATGAAATTATATTTTGCTGACTTTTAACACTTGTTTTGAAAATAAGTTTTTATACTTTTTCATAGGTAACTATCTAGTTTGTACATTAATCGAAAACCCTTTGCAAGGGAATTTTTAGTACACAATGAGGGTTTTCATTTAACTAGTTTTGAATTTACAAGGTGTTTTTACTACAAGGGCAAAGGTTGTTGTGGGGATTTCACGATTCTTCCTTCGAAATGTAATCTGAAAATGTTTGTAAAATATTTCTAATGTCTTCTAAAAAATTTAATCAATTTTTTCATTAAGATATATTTTATGGAATGTTGTATAAAAAATTTCGAAAGTGGTGTGCCAAGGTGCTTTTTAGATTGTGTTACAAATTATTTAGACAAATTTTTGGTAATGTTTCATGATATCATGTCTCGGTATTTACTATTTAAGCCTAAGTGTTTTGCTGTTCTAGTCATTTTCACTGTTGCTGGTGGCCCTGGTGGCTGTAGATAGACAAGTTCCCTCCGATGGAGAAATGGCCTACTTCACAGCAGAGGACAAAGAAGGTTGGGTCTCCTCTTAAAGGTCAACCGGCCTCCTATCAATTCATTTATAGAAATAAAATAAAAAATTTAATTGTTTAGGGACTGTCCGATATCTAAGGTGCTGTTTGGAACCGTTTTTAAAAACGGTTTTCTGTTTTTAAAAATGAAAAACAACTTTAATGTTGTTTGTTTACACGTTTTATAAAACTGTTTTTAAAAACAAAAAACAACTTTTTAAAATGTATAACTAGAAAGTTAAAAATAACTTTTTATTGTTTTTCACCATTTTCAAAAATATTATTTCAAAACAAATCACAACTTTTCCCACCAAACAACTACTTTACCCATTTTAAAAACAACAACCAAATACTTTTATATCATTTTCCATTTTATTCTATTTTTAAAAATAGTTTACAAAAATACTATTTTAAAAACGATACCAAACGCGTCCTAATTTTATGGTGTTTTTGTTTTTGTTTTTTAAAACCAATTTTGAATTTGCATTCGTTTATCGTTTTTCATTTTATTTTCAAAAAATAAAAACAAAACCAATGTTAAAAATTGAAAAACACGAAAACACATTAAACATGTTTTTCATTTTGTTTTACATTTTGGTTTTTAAAAAATAGAAATAAAAACTTCCCAAAATTATTTTCTTCTTCATTCGTGACATGGCTTGACAGGCCTCCTTTTTCTTCTTCTTCTCTCTTCATCTTCTTCTCTAAGACAGAATATCTGGGGAGCACCCAACACCGGAGGGGGTGAGATCCTCCTCTAACGTTGGAGCCATCGATCTACTCCTCCAAGAGTAAATTGACGCTCCTTTAATTTTAATTTTTTTAAATATTTTAATTATTTTTTATTTAATTTATATATTAAATTAATTAGAGCAAAAAAAATATATTGAAAATGCAAACAATTGGTTTGTTAATATGATAACGGAGTAAAAAAAAAAAATAAAAAATCTTGTTATCACTTAGCAATGAATTAAAGGATATTCATAGGTTATAGGTCATGCTTTAAAAATAATTTATATGTCATTTAATGTTTAATATTTTAAATTCTTTCTTTAAATGTAATTTTTATTTAATAAAAAATTATGGCTTAGTTGATAAATATTTGGGATGAATTACTGTCAAATTTTGATATTTTTCAGTTAATTTACTGGACCTGTTTTTATTTTTAGAATACAGTTTTCAATATATGCTACCAGACGTGTTTTCGAATTTTGAAATTGAAACTAAAAACACTGTTTTCATTTTTGTTTTTCATTTCCAAAAACAACAAATGAAAAAAGTTTACAGGACATGTCCTAAATGACTTTTTTTATAGAATATAATTAAGGCACTATATAAACTTTTTATTTTTATTTTTAAATATTCAAATAATTTGAGATTTTAAGGAGGGTGACAGACTCGCACCAACAACCTAATGGTGTAGTTGTAATGGGTTAATCAATTGCCTTATTTATCTTGTCTAAGGCCTTGTATAAACTTGTTATATAGCTTATGATATGAAATTTGTTAAAGCATACTAAACTAATATCTACGACGGTATACAATGTCTCAAAGTTTGAATAGAATTGGCGTCACCGCATGTTGAATATATATATATAAAAAGTGGTTTTCTCCTAAGGGATCATTTATTTCAACATTGGTAAGGATTTCGACAAAATCATATTGATTTTTGTGAATTTTGATCTAATTGTTTTGTGGATAAGTTTAATGAAATTTACCTATGAATAAAATTTAAGAATTTTTCAAACACTAAATTATGTATACCGATTTTTTATTTTTTATTTTTAATTAAAAAGACATCAGTAAAATGAGTGAAATATAGGAAAATTAAAAAAAAAAAAAAAAATCTAGTGTTTGAAAAATTCTCAAATTTTATTTATTGATATATTTCATTAAACTTATTATTCACAAAAAAATTCAGAGCAAAATTCATAAAAATCGATTTGATTTCATTAAGGCCCTTGCCAAAATTAAAATAAGGGATCCCTTAGGAGGGAACCACTTTATAAGAAATACAGTGGTGGTTGTTGGGAATTTGAACCTATGATCGTGGAAACGACATGCCTAATATTAGCCCATAACTCATAGTAATTAACGTCTATAATAGAAAAATAAGATAAAAGAAAATAAATAACCACACAACACAAGATATACGTGGAAAATCCTAAATCAGGGAAAAAACCACAGACCATTAGGACAATAAAGAAAATTCCACTATATGATAAATTCTTATAATCATATACTCCAGGATTCTCTCTCACACCTCAACCCCATAGAGCCTTACCAAGTCTCCAAGCTTACAAGTCACAACCGAGCTTTACACCATAACTCTCAACTCACAACACTCACATGATCCTCACCAAGAACCCCTAGCCCAAGAACACTCACTTGTTTCACATAAATACTATTTTCTTTTATGCACAAGTCTTCTTGTAAAGAGAAATCATTTTCCTTCAAGCACAAGAACTTCCCAAAAAGAAATAACTTCCTTTTCTGCTGAAGATTTCCCATTCCTCACAAATCTCCGACAAACAGCTATGGGTACCGCTGTCTGCATCACAGTGTTTCCCACAACGTGAATCTCTGGCATTGGACTGCTGTCCTTGTTAGGATTATGCTTAATAGCAATAGTGTAATATAGTTTTGACAATCTTTTCATATTAATAAAGTGATTTTTGTTTTAACAAATCTTATAGCATTTATAGTTTAATTATTATAATTATCAAAAGTAAATAATCATAAGGTCAAAAGACTATGAGATATGAAGAATTGTTCATACATCTAGATATGTATGAGGTAGACACAATTCTTTAGTTAGTCTTGAATAATGTTTACAACTTAAGATAAAGGTTGGGCACCTTTACCTTGTCAAAGTTGTAGATTCTTTTACTAGCATTTGAGTGGGATCAAATGTGTTATGATGAGTCTAAAATTATCAAAGTGCAGTGACTTTGGGTGAAAGAATCTAGTGCACTAGGTGCATTGAATAGGATCACAATGAAATACTTTATCTAGAACTGTCAATAGATAAAAGTTTTTCAATATGAGGACAATCGGAGAGTCTATCTTAATCTTGAGATAAATAATGGACTTATGGTTACAAGTGATATCATTTGAGCTATCAATGAGTACGATTATATAGCATAGTCTATCCTCAATAGTTTGGTGGTATTCATCTGCTAATCGATAGTGGACTTCATTTATAGATATGGACATCGTGGCTCCATTTATTAAATGAGAGTAGAATATCATCATATGGATGTTTTGAGGTATGGGATATTAAATCTTATCGTTAAGTTTTAGATAGTGTCTATTGAAACATGGCTTCTAGACAAGTCAAAATATCCAAGTTTAAAATATGGTCATATGAGTAAATATGGTAACTTGGAGAGCTATAGACGATTTATGAGCTCTTGGCGATTACTGATATTCTTCACGAGGATTCACTATCTCTAATAAGATTGTCTAGGGTACGAATGAGAAATATTTACTTATTCTGTCTTTATTTAAGAATGCAATTTTAGTTCTTTAGTGGAATGAACTAAAATTAATAGATTGAACCTAAGTGAATCATTTGTTGATTGTGATTGAGTTATGTCTATTGAAGCTTAAATTTAGATAACCCGCCAAGATCCCTAATCCACACAGATTTGCATGGATCACTTGATATATTCTACCGGACTAATTTATGGGTCCATATAGAATTGTAATTAATACATTAAGAATATAATTTGCACATTATTTATTTAATGGGCTGTTAAATTATATTAATGTATTAACTAAAGGCATGTGGGCTTGTTTCTTTTAGTAAGAATGGGTCTAGTTCACATGTGGGCTTTTTATTAAGATCTAATGGATTTAATAAAAATGAAAAAAATAATATATAGCCCATGTTATGGACTTGGGCGGCAAGGCTAGTAAATAAGCCTATTATATTATTTTATTTTATTATTTATTTAAATGGGAATTAATTAATTAATTAAGAATCAAAATCTTTTTCTAACTAGGAAATTTGTTTCTTAGTATTATACTATTGTTGGTAGTATAATAAATATTAAAGACTTTATTTGGTAAGTAAATAAATAAAAGGAATTTATTTATCTAGTCAAATTAGGAAGTCTTTGATATAGTCACAATTTAATACACTAATGAGTTGGATTAGGGTTGAATTCTAAAGATTGATAGGAGTCTTTGGTGAAAACATAAATCCTCCTTGTGTGAGGATTTCGGTCAAAGATAAGAAATCTACCTAGGGTTAGGATTTAGGCTACAAGACATAAATCTTACTTGGGAGAAGATTTAGGCTATCACCTTATTATGGCAAGTTGAATTCGTCCATATACATATTATTATGGCAACTTGAATTTGTCCATAAATATATATATATATATAGAGGAAATTGCAAGAAATGAACAAAAAATTTATTACTTTATTGTTTTTTGCCACATTTTTATTTTTGATTATACTTGTCACTTTTGGGCTTGAATTGCAAAAGATACCCTCCATTTTGTTTTACTTGCTCCAAATTTTCCCTCCCAAAATTTGGCTCTGTCTTCACTATTTCTCTAAAATCAGATATTTTCTATTTCTCTCACTCTCTCTCTCTCTCTCTCTCTCTCTCTCTCTCTCTCTCTCTCTCTCTTTCAGATAACATTTCTGTTCTCTTCCCGGATTTCAGAAACCTCGAACCCAAATTTCTTCTCTCTCTCAGATTCTTCCATTTCATCCGGTTCGTCCATTTCTTCCACTGAAACCCAGCAACATTACTGCTTTCTTCTCTTCAACCAACATTCGTCCATTGTTGCTCCGTTACCAGCAACAGTTTGATTTTTCTTGTGCTGAAGTGGGTTTTAAGTTCATATGATTGGATTGATAATTGATCTGCATTTGATCTGCATTTGGATGATGCTGGAGTTCTCAGTTTGGCTTGTGTTCTGTTATTTTTAAGGAGGTTTAATGTTTTGATCGCGAGTTCGCTTTTAGATCTGGATTAGGGCACGGTTTTGGATTGAACTTTAATTCAGGAATCTTGAAGTGAAGAAAAACTGGCGACATCAGTAAGCTGGAGGTACACTGCCAGTAATGGCAGCGGCCTTGCTGACAATGACACGGTACTTTTCTGACAATTTGATTAAGTATCTTGATGGTTTGACAACTTTTCCTGAATCTTGTAATATTTAAAAGTAATTAGCGGGAATAAATAGAAGTTGACGTGCCATGTATGAATTCAGTAGAAATAAGTATGGGATGTTCAACTATGATTGATTATAAGTATGGGATGTGATAGATCTCATTTTTCCGGTGGTGGATTTTTGATAATAGAGTTCTTCAATGGGTAATCAAGTTCTTTATGTAAACTACAATTACTTTGGCAAAGTAGATTCGTTTTCTGTAGTATTGGCAAAACCTTTTTCATTCGGATGATTTTTATATTCTGTTGAAGGTCTCCAATTTCAGTTATCAAAGAAATTCTTAAATTGGATACGAGATAGGAGTGAAAAAAATCCCTTTAGTAAGATGATCTTTAAAATCTAATAATTAAACCCAAACTTGTATTTCCCTGCAGACTGCTTGTTCGTTAACGTTGGGTTTTGGAGAGGACTCTATTAATGCATCTGCAATTCTTGTCATGCCTATGGTGTCATCAAAGTATACAGGCTTTCGAGGAAACAAGATTGACAAAGCAAAGATCTTCTCCTTGAGAAATGCTGGTTGGAGTAGGATTTCAATGGACGAATGACAGATAGTATCAATGAGCATTGAAAAATTATTTTGTGCTGTTTATTCCTCCATGTAATCTTGAAAATTATAACACGTTACACCTACTGCAAATTATAATCTTGGTTCTCACTAGGGGTGAGTTACAATTTGTAGTGAATCGTGTTATTTGGATTGTGCTGAATGCTGATATAGGGGTATTCAGGTATATATGACAATCTAAAATGACCTGTAAGGATTCCCATTTGTTGATTGGCTCATTTCGTGAACAAACCACAATTGGGGTTTATTGTAAGGGTAGCTTAGGTATTGGTGTTCATGTTCAATGCCATTTTCAAGACCTCAAGGACAAGCACGGCAAAGGTATAATATCTAGTGCTTACTTGCTTTGAAGAGATCTAGTTGCACACACACACACAACTCATGCATAAATCTTATTCTTGTATGTTGTGTTTTTTATATGTGTGCATGCATGTTCTTGAACATCTCTTCTTGCATGTTTAAGTGATTACATCTTGTTCATTGAAATGCCATGACATGTTTAGGCATTAGGATGCATTCACTTCCCACACTTGCACTTCATGATTAGTCTTAAGTGTGGTGTAATTCGTTTCCGTTTGTGTGATCGGAAACGTCTGCGCTTGCACGATGGTGTGCATGTCTTAGCGCGATGGTAGACCACTTGAGAAGGTCTCATTCTTCTCTTGGATAAGTGGTAGTTTTGGTTTGGTTGTTTGGAGTAAAGTGTCTAGTTTCAAAAGATTAGATTTCAATGTTTTAAATGTTTTTCAAAAATGAATTTTGTATGGTCGTGTGACCATAACTTTTTATAAAAAGATTGAAATTGAGTTTTGTAAAATTCTGGACAAACTAGACACCCATACCTTTCCAATGGTATATTATTCGTAATATTTCATGATCATTTGGATTGGTTTTAAAATCTCCAAAGTTACAACCAAAACAGGGCAACTCTGTTGTTGTCCGTTTCTGACCTTTGGTCACTCAATTGACCATAACGTTTTCTATAGATATCGAAATATCCTTCTGTAAAAATGAGTAGAAAGTAGACATCCATACCTTTCCAATGATATATCATATGAAAGGTTTCGATATCTTTTGGTCATGTTTCGAAGCGCTCGAATCTTGAGTTGCTGCACTGACGCGAGTACTGTGAAAATGCCCATAATTTTTCCATTTCTTCCAAAACGACATAGTTTCACATGGGAATTGTAAATACATATCTTTCTCATCATTTTGAGGGTTGTGCCAAAAAATCAAACCCTAGAGAGAGAGGCTCCATATTCTTGAGAGAGAAAGAGAGATTTAAGAGAAAATCAAATCAAGAACTCACCTTTAACCACTCAAATCAAATCCTTTTTGCATCAAATTTCATATTGCATCTTCTATGTCTATATAGAAAGCATCCATGTAAGGGTTTGCATCATCACAACTTGCTTGGTAAGATTTTGATTAATTTCATCTTATTTTAGTATTTTTACTATCAAGCCATCTCTTTTAAATTACTTGTATGTTTTAGATCATATGCTAAATACAAGAAAAGAGAATTGATTGAGTGTTGTATTGTGATAGCTATCTAGGTTTTCCTTAATCTTGATTAGCTAAGCTATTTGACATGTCATCTAGCTCTTGATATTTATGATTGATTTAATTGATTATATCATCATCCTAGATAAGCATCTAAGGTTCCCTATCCTTGTTTGTTATTTGAATATCATCATATATTCACATAGGTTGCATAATCTCTTCATTGAGAATTAAGACTTGAGGCTAAGATTGCTTAGGCCTCAAGCAAATTGGACTAGAGCCACTTTTAAAGGCCCGCGTGGTAGAAGTGAGGGGTTATTGACCGGAGTGTTAGATGAGGTCTACATAGGTTGTAAACTCCATTTCAATTAGTGGATTTTGAGGTTCGAGTGTGGCGCACTAAACAGCTCGTGGTTTTTCCCGGTGGTTGGGTTTCCACGTATATATCAAGTGTTATTTAAATTCCGCATCTTATTACACTTGCTATATTTTTGTGACTAGTTAGGGGTATTTTCGTAATCTTGACATGCATGCGAAAATTGGGTAATAATAGTTAAAATCTATTCACCCCTCCCAGATTAATATATTAGTACACACCTAGTTTATTTGAGAACTTTCATGACCCATTCAATTACTTGTGTGAAGATGAACACGATTTTTATATCAACTAGCATGTAATTTACATATCAGTTAATTTTGAAGATATTTATCAAATGATTTTGAAGTTATATGTCAGTCGATTTTCATGTCACATGCTATTTGATTTTCAAGTTACATGTCAATTGATTTTCAAGTCACATGCTAGTTGATTTGCAAGTCACATGCTAGTTGATTTTTAAGTTACATGTCAGTTGATTTTCAAGTCACATGCTAGTTGATTTTCAAGTCACATGCTAGTTGATTTTCAAATCACATGCCAGTTGATTTTTAAGTCACATGCCAGTTGATTTTTAAGTCACATGCCAGTTGATTTTCAAGTCACATGCTAGTTGATTTTCACATGTCAGTTGATTTTCAAGTCACATGTCAGTTGATTTTCAAATCACATGCTAGTTGATTTTCAAGTCACATGTCAGTTGAGTTGATTTTCAAGTCACATGACAGTTGATTTTCAAGTTACATGCACATTGAGTACCAACTATTCGGAGTTACATGCCTTTCAAGTTACATGCTTGTCGCATTCCAAGTTACATATTAGCTGTATTCGAACTTATATATCAATTTAATTCCAAGGACTCCCACATCATTGTCTATAGTTTTTGGAATCCCAAGGACTCCAACATTCAGTTTACTGTTTCATCACCATTCACCAAATCAAATAACTTCTTTAATCCGAATTATAAAAAAAAAATAAAAAAATGTTTCATATTACATTACATTGAACTAATGAGTCACAAAGGGAGAAGAAGATATAAGCAATGAGAATTTTCTTCTTCATATAATCAGATACTACAATGTGTGTATACATTATTAGAAGCAATCCTAGAAGTGTAAAAAATGGTGTAAATCCAGTAAGCACATTACATACTTGTGTTGGGTAAAAATATTGGAAAGTTATATAAACAAAAAAATGAAGCCCGACTATAATTAATGTCAGCAAACTTGTAGTGCCCCATAAATCCAATACTAAAACTTCTCATGTTTGATCCTTCTTACCCAATCCACCATTGCCTTTTTACATCATCGACTGTAATCTATCCGACTGTCCTGAAAATCAAAATCCAACACAATTCTAAATTAATGCACTATCAAATTGCTTCTAACAAACAAACAAACTTTTCCTACAACTACAAAGATTTGATCACTTTACTAATGACATTAGCATTGCCAGAACCATATGATTTGAGAATCTTGACCAATCATACTCATCTTAAAGCAACTAAACACCACATTAAAGACTTAACAAAATTACTTACAGCCTTCATTAAATCATACATTTCTTACTCACCCAGATTGGCACCAAATTTTTTCAGTTCAACTTTGAGCTCTTCAAAAGTGATTTCATGTCAATCAAACAAAGTTACATGTCAATCAATAACAGTTACATGCCAATTGATACAAAGTTACATGTCAATCAATCCTAGTTATATGTTACAAATCAGATTTCCAAGATTCAAAACCAGATTTCTCTCCATATTGCCACACCGAAGCCATTGCGGTAATCCTGTTGAACAGAAAATTCACCATGGATTTTATTTTATTTTATGATATCACAAGAGCAATGTTACAAAGTCATTAACATGTTAACATTGGGTTCAGAATCAGAAAGATATCATACTACAATACAACAGAACACAATTATTAAAGAAACTCCAAATTATTGTTGCCTAATGCATCTAATTAGCTAAACTATGCAAAAGTGCTTATCTTTCCGAGTAAAAAACTTGATACATACAACACATACACTACACACACATAGCAATACATATCTGTTTTAGATTTTTTTTCTATCTATCCTTTAGGTGCCAAACTATGACTAATAATTCAACCGAGAAAAATGAAATCCACAATGAAATTCAAACCAAAATCACTAAAACCCCATAAATAGAATATCCAGAAACTAAGAAAAAGGAAAAAAAGTCGTACCATTCAGCAACACTGGAGACATGTATGGCCCAAGTAGGCAAGGACAAGGCATTGGCGGGTTCAGTGAGTTGGAAAGAAGAAGCGAGCAGCGGCGGCGGCAACTCAGCAGCTGAAGCGGGTGCGACCACCAGTTTGAGGGCCAAACCAGCTACAAAGAGACAACCAATAGCTTTCTTTGGGTCAGCAATTGTAGCTTTCTTTATGGGTTTTAGTGTTTGAGCAGAGTTAGAGGGTCAGCGACAGCGATCTCTTCTCTTCCTTTCTCTCTCTTCTCTTTCTTGTTTTTTTGCTTCTGATCGATTTTACTGGTGTAAAAAACCGTAACTCCTTTTCTCTCTCTTCTCTCCTCATTTTTCCACCCACTGAATACTTTTCTCTTTTTTAAAAAAAAAAAATTTCAAATATAGGGGTATTGTTGTCCAAAAGTGATCAAAAGTGACAAAAACAATAAAAAATAAACTTGAGGCTAAAAACGATAAACTCATAAATTTTTTGGCTCTTTATGAATTCACCCCTATATATATATATATATGGCAAGAAGAATTCCACTATATATATATATATATATATATATATATATATATAATTATATATATTATATTATATGGCAAGAAGTATTCACGCAGATATATATATTATATTATATGGCAAGAAGAATTCACAGATATATATATATGACTCATTCTTGAGTGCAACAAGACACCATACAATTTTAAAAAATAGTATGTGATCACATATGATTACATGTGATTATAAATATATATAATGTTATCGCATATGAATTGCACGTGATCACACAATTAAATTATTGTGATCACATGTTAGAATATACAATCATATATTAGCTGATATGGTTGTACCAAAGAAGACATGATCACAGTCAAAAAAATTTCATTGCATCATGTAAAGTTGCACCCAAGGGTAGCCCTATATATATTTTCTTTTTTTTTGGCAAGTGACTTTCAGCCACTATATATATATTCTTTGTATAGAATTCGGCTAACCCTAATTGCTTAATAGAGAGTTATTTTTCTTTTACTTGAAAAATAATATCCAACTCCTAGACATAGTGTGATTTTGGCCAAGAGCAAAAAGAGAGAAGAATTGTTTTTATTTTGATAGTGCACTAGTAAGCTTTTACATCAAAAGGCTTTGTGTACAACTTCGAATTAGGTTCACACGAGTTACGATCAATAGATTGATAATTCACAAGTGACCAGACGTCCTTTGTTTTGCTCTAAGAAGGTTATTGTGACTAACAAAAAAGAAAAAGGTTTTTTGTTATCCATCCTCAGGTACACAATTCAAAGAAAGTGAGCCCACACTTCTAGGTGATTCACGTTCGTGATTGGATTGGAAGATCTTGTGAATTACCATCGACGCAACGTCAATCAGATCATGCGACAAAGGTATGATATTTTTATTATATATTAATTAATCAAGGGTTAAGGTTCATCTTCAAAAGGGAAAATTTTGAAATATACTAAACCAATTTTTTCGCTTCTGTTGTGCGTATTTCCCCTATAGTCCTTACCGTTGTGCGATGCACAGCACAAGGCACATCTGTTTCTTCATTGATGGAAACCGCTCCCTAGAACACTGTGCAAGGCACAACGCTAGGTATAATGCAAGTCTTCAGTCTTCGTTTCTTCAGTTATTTTTGGTCTTCAAAACTCCCTCAAATACCAACTCCAACTTCCAAACGTTCCTCACATCTCTAAGAAGTTTCACATCAATTGAGGCTTGTTTGGTTCACATTGGGTTCACTTGAGAATACGAGCCAAAACCTAACAATGGTAAGGTTGATGTGTAGTAAATGAAAGAATCCAAACTCAAAGTGTGAACGGTATGGATCAATGGCAAATCTAAGCCTGGCTACAGCCCACCCTATCTTTTTTTAAAATATATATATATATATTGTTAGGATTTTGAGTCAGATTGACATTATTCTATATTAAAACGACATTTCCTTTGTATTGATTAGTTTTCTATGATTCACGATTTATTTAGCTTCAAGGAAGTTGGACAACTTATCAAGCAAAGTGAAGCCTTCAAGAGGAGTAAGCGTTATTTCACATCAAAGGTATATTAAGACCTCAATCCTCTTGTAAGGCGTTTAGGCACACATACACATTGCATCCATATGTGTCCTTACATCGTTATTGTTAGGATTATGCTCGATAGCAAAAGTGTAATAAGTTTTTGACAATCTTTTCATATTAATAAAATGATTTCTGGTTTAACAAGATTTATAGCATTTATAGTTTAATTATTATAATTGTCAAAAGTAAATAATCATAAGGTCAAAAGACTATGAGAAAAGAAGAATTGTTCGTACATCTGGATATGTATGAGGTAGACACAATTCTTTAGTTAGTCTTGAACAATATTCACAACTTAAGATAAAGGTTGGGCGCCTTTACCTTGTTAAAGTTGTAGATTCTTTTGCTAGTATTTGAGTGGGATCAAATGTGGTATGATGAGTCTAAAATCATCAAAATGGCTTTGAGTAAAAGAATCTAGTGCACTAGGTGTATTGAATAGGATCACAATGAAATACTTTATCTAGAACCGTCAGTAGATAAAAGTCTTTTTATTATGAGGACAATCGAAGAGTCTATCTTAAACCTGAGATAAATGATGGACTTATGGTTACAAGTGTTATCATTTAAGCTATCAATGAGTATGATTATATAGCATAGTCTGTCCTCGATAGTTTGGTGGTAATCCTCGATAGTTTGGTGGTAATCATTTGTTAATCAATATATGACTTCATTTATAGATATGGACATCGGGACTCCATTTATTAAATGAGAGTAGAATATCATCATATGGATGTTTTGAAGTTTTGGATATTAAATCTTAATGTTAAGTTTTCAATAGTGTCTATTGAAATATAGCTTTTGAACAAGTCAAAATATCTAAGTTCAAAATGTGGTCATATGCAATGGCGGAAACAAGGCTGGCTAGGGTGGGCTACAGCCCACCCTAGTTTTTTGAAAAAAAAAATAAATAAATAACTATTTTAAATAGTTCTAAATATACTCCATTTAATTCTAAGTATATTTCAATCCAATTCCGATTCTGACTTAACTTACCATATTTTTCTTTATCTTAATAACAGTCCAATAATTCAAGAACATGTATCAAACTCATTAAAGCCCATTGTAAAGATCAAATTGAGAAATATTAACTCTTTACCGACTCAAAAATCAAGTTGGGAAATTTTAACCCCAACAACAAAACAAAAGTAGTAGATTTACCATATAAATTCATCTCCAAGTCCTCAAGAATGTCAATTTTATGAGTTCTCATAGCTTTTGGATTTATAAAGGTGTACATACGTCAGTATGAGAAAACTATAAGTTTAAATTTTATTTTAAAGTTTATGTTGTAAAATTAGGCTTTATTTTCGGTCATGAAACTTGTCAAAACGTCTTTACGTAACATGATGGATGACGAGTTTTTTGAGAATCGTATGGTTGTTTATATTGAAATAGAACTTGTTCTTACAATTGATTCGGATTCGGTAATAGATGTTTTTGTCTCGTTGAAGCCTCAAAAGTCAAAATTTAAGTAGAATCTTATTGTATCTACATTGCATGCATATTTTCTTTTTGTTTTCTTGTGTTTTTTTTTTGTTGGGGAATATGTATTTGGGGGTAAGACTCATTATGTCCCTTGACTAGGTATACTTTTTTTATTTTAATTAATACAAATTCTTTCGTACCATTGAGATTCACTATCAAAATGATTTTTTTATTATTATTATATACTATAATTTTTTATCTACATGAAATTGTCCACAGCCCACCCAGAAAAAAAATCCTGGTTTCGCCCCTGGTCATATGAGTATATATGGTAACTTGGAGAACTATAGGCGGTCTATGAGCTCTTGGCGATTACTGATATTCTTTACGAGGATTCACTATCTTCAATAAGATTTTCTAGGATATGAATGAGAAACATTTACTTATTCTATCTTTATTTAAGAGTGCAATTTTAGTTCTTTAGTGGAATGAACTAAAATTAATAGATTGAACCTAAGTGAATCATTTGTTGATTGTGATTAGGTTATTTTTATTGAAGCTTAAATTTAGATAGCCCGCCAAGATCCCCAATCCACACGGACTTGCATGGATCACTTGATATATTCTACCGGACTGATTATGTGTCCATCTAGAATTGTATTTAATATATTAAGAATATAATTTGCACATTATTTAATGGGCTGTTGAATTATATTAATATATTAATGAAAGACATGTGAGCTTGTTTCTTTTAGTAAGAATGGGTCTAGTTCACATGTGGGCTTTTTATTAAGGTCCAATGGATTTAATAAAATGGAAAAACAATATATATGCCCATGTATGGACTTGGGCGGCAAGGCTTGATATAATAGCCAATTATATTGTTTTACTTTAATTATTTAATTAAATGGGAATTAATTAATTGGTTGATTAATTATTTAATTAAGAATCAAAATCTTTTTCTGACTAGGAAATATGTTTCTTAGTATTATACCATTGTTGGTAGTATAATAAATATTAAAGACTTTATTTGGTAAGTAGATAAATAAAAGGAATTTATTTATCTAGTAAAATTAGGGAAGTCTTTGATATAGTCACAAATACACTAATAAGTTGGATTAGGGTTTGGAATTCTAAAGAAATCTACCTAGGGTTAGGATTTAGGTCAAAAGACATAAATCCTATATTGGTAGAAGATTTCGGCCACTAATATATATTATAGGTGGAATGCAAATTTCAGCAACTTATATATATGATATGTGGCATGCAGAATTCGTGGCCTATGTATTGAGATATATATTATTTATATGGAATATAGAATTGGTTGCCAATATATATATTTATATGGCAATCAGGATTCGGTCCTATATATATATATATATATATATTTATGGCAATTAGAATTGGAAGAACCCTAAGTCTTGCTTGAGAGTTATTTTTCTTTAGCTTGAAAAATAGAATCCAACTCTTAGACATAGTGATTTTCGGCCAAGAGGGAAAGAGAGAAGAATTGTTCTTATTTCGATAGTGCACTACTAGCTTTGATATCAAAAGGCTTTGTGCACATCTTCGAATTAGGTTCACACGAATTACGATCAAACAGATTGTGAATTCACAAGTGACCGGAACGTTTTTCATTCTCTCTTAAAAGATTAAAGTGACTAACGAAAAAGAAAAAGTTTTTGTTATCCATTCTCAGGTTTACAATTCAAAGAAAAGGGAGACCACGCTCCTAGGTGATTCACGTTTGTGATTGGATTGGAAGATCTTGCGGATTACCATCGACGCAACGTCAATCAGATCACGCGACAAAGGTACGATATCTTTTGTTATATATTAATTAATCAAAGGTTAAGGTTCTTCTCTTAAAAGGACATTTTTTTTAAATTATACTAAACCTATTTTAGTCTCGCTTCCGCTGCGTGCACGTGTTTTTCCCTACAATTGGTATCAGAGCCTTGGTTGTACCCTTGATTAATTGATGTATATATACGTGAATCTATTTCTTTAATTGTGATTATGCATGTTTTAGAAAGAGTTGACACTCTAAGTATTCTCATATATAATTACATTGGCATGTATGGATTTATATATGTTGTTATAAAGTGAATTGTTATTGCTTGATTTTGGTCCTAGAATTTCAATGTATTTTTTGTTTCAGAATTGTAACAAGAAGGGTGGTATATCATCGCCGTAATTCCTTCTAAAAATACTGCAGTGATTAAAAAAATAAAATAAAAAAATACTGCAGTATTTTATTGTATAAAATCTGCTGTAATATATTCAAGATTCGAATATTCGAAGAGTTGAAGAATTGGAAGCGGAAAAGGGAAGCAATGACACACCCTAGCACCTGTGCGCACCCTTAAGTTGGTATGGGCTGTGCATGGCTTGCCCTTATGGATAAGGGCTGCGCAAGCCCATGCCGGGCAGCCAAGGTGTGCGTTTGGAACAGCCACGTGTGGCTTCAAGTGCGCAAGTGGACGATGGCCGCTTGAAGACTTGATCGCCAAGTTAGGGTTTATGTATTTCAAACAAATGTAATTTGCTTGCTTTTCTAGGATGGACTAAAATTGTGGCTATTTATTTTTGCGTAAATATTACAATATTTGTTGTTGTATGATAACATGACATAGAGAATAGGAGTGCCACTCATTTATCTCTTTTGGTATGAACATGCATTAAATGATTTAGGTATCTAATTGACATCTAGATAACTTGGTAAATCATTCTATGGGATTTAATCACATGCCTTAAATAATTGAGTGGGAGAAGGTGTTTTGCAACACCTATGGCCTCCAAGGTTAGTTGAGCTTTATTATTTATTGGTAATCCCCCCAAGGGGCGTCCATGAATGGAATTTAGCAAAATACTTCCTTACAATGATAAACTAGACAATTGACTCAAACGAGATCTACTCCCAAATGAGGGATTTTCGTGAGAGAAAATATTGAGGGTCGATATCTTGGTAACACAGCCAATGTGATTTTATTAATATCCTCCCAAGAGTTTTTGTCAATAAAATCGCAAGGCTAAAATTGAAAACGCTGGTTGTTATGTTAACAATTAGGTGGGACCTAGTCCAACTAGTAAATGATACGTACTCCCAAAAGAGGCGTAACATTTATGGGTGTTGGATCACCGTTGAATTTTTACGATTGAGTTATTTATTTAATTCAAGATAAATATTCGAAAGTGCTTTATCATGATTATTTACTTATATATTTTTTTTGTTTTATTCAGAAACCATGATCCTATCCCTAATCAACTTCCAAAAGGATAAAACTTTAACTGGTAATAATTATGTCACATGGAAAAGGAAAATTGGGTTGTTGCTGCAAGCTGAAAAACATAAAATGATTTTGTCTACTCCTAAGCCACTTGCTTATGAATCTAATGGCACAAGTCAAGAGATTCATTTGGTTGGTAAATTTGCTACTGTTAAAACCCATAAGAAGGTCAAGAAACAACAGAAGAAAAAGCAACTTGGGCCTACCAAGAAAGTAACCAAGATCAAAGGAAAGTGCTTCCTTTGTGGTGAAAAGAGACATTGGAAAAGTAATTGCCCAAAATCTCAGAACAAGAAGGAACAAGGTTAGACCTGGCAATGGGTCGTGTTATTGCGAATTGGTATCGTTTCGTGTTTGGATCGTGTTAAAATTGCTCCACCCGAAACCATTTGTTAAATTAATGGGTAACCCGACCCGGCCCGGTCCGTTACAAAATATTATATTTGAGATTTATTAAAAAGTTAAAAATAAATAGTACTGAAGTATGATCAAACTCATGTAATCAAGTTTACTAGCTAATTTTAGAGTTTTAGGGTTAGGGTTAGGGTTATAATATTGTGAAATAATTTATTTATAGTTTTAGAGTTTTTAATTTGGAAATTTTTCCTCTTTCAAAAAAAGAAAAAAATTAGAAATTTTTTAAAAATTAATTAGTAAAATATATTCTTACCATAATTATAGAGATTTTTTTTATATATAAATTCCATAATGTGACTATACAAAGATTTTTTAAATAACTTTCATAAACACATTAAAAAAAAAGTATTTATATGAATGAGTTATCGAATTAACGGTTTTTTTAAGGGTGAACCCAAAACCGACCCATTATATTTCGTGTCTTAATGGGTTGACCCATTAACAACCCGATCCGATAAACTTAACCCACCAACCGCTATTTTCGAATGGGTTTGGGTCGTGTTAATGGGTCGTGTAAAATTTTGCCAGGTCTAAACAAGGTAATGTTAATTATCTTGAAACATGTTTTCTGACAGATTCTATAGATTCTTGGATCATAAACTCTAGAGCCACT
Organism: Acer saccharum; assembly: GCA_030490815.1. Classification (NCBI taxonomy): domain Eukaryota; kingdom Viridiplantae; phylum Streptophyta; class Magnoliopsida; order Sapindales; family Sapindaceae; genus Acer; species Acer saccharum. The sequence goes on along the minus strand of CM059869.1, from coordinate 25,063,382 downwards.
AATCATGTTTGTTATTTTTTGCAAGGGTTCCAGGAAAGGAAAAAGGCTGAATAAAAATGAAATCAACTTGCGTTTAGGCAACGGAGCGTTGGTGTCTGCCAGTGTAGTGGGAGATATTAGAGTTAATCTAGATTCTAGTAGGCATTTAGATTTGATAGACGTTTATTTTGTACCTCAGTTTAAGAGAAATTTAATTTCAGTTTCTTATTTGAATAAATTTGGATATTCGGTTACTTTTAATAAAGACTTTATTATTAGTAAGAATAACAAATTTGTTTGCAAAGGTATATTGGAAAACGGCTTATTCTTTTTGCATAGAAATATCTCTCACTTGATAGACACAGAAACAATGGAACCTAATCATAAAAGAGTAAAATTATCAAAAGATGAAACCTACCTATGGCATCTGCACCTAGGTCATATTAACCTTAATATGATTAAAAGATTGGTTAGTGATGGACCTTTAAGTGACTTAAAGGTTGATGATCTACCAACTTGTGAATCTTGTTTGGAAGGTAAAATGACCAAAAGGTCGTTCTCGACCAAAGGCACAAGAGCCACTGAATGTTTAGGATTAATACACACTGATGTATGTGGTCTTATGAGCATTCAAGCTAGAGGTGGATATGAGTACTTCATCACTTTCACAGATGATTAATCAAGATTTGGTTATGTGTATCTCATGAGACATAAGTCGGATGCTTTTGACATGTTCAAAGCATTCAAAGCATTCAAAGCTAAAATAGAAAATCAGCTTGAGAAACACGTAAAAATCTTGAGATTTGATCGTGGTGGAGAATATCTATCTGGTGAGTTTCAGCAATATCTTACTGATAATGGGATAGTTTTTCAGTTTTCTACACCAGGTACACCTCAACAGAATGGGATAGTAGAAAGGAGAAATAGAACTCTTTTGAATATGGTTAGGTCTATGTTGAGTTATTCAACACTCCCTATTTCTTTTTAGGGATATGCTTTACAAATTGTAATTTACATTCTAAACGATGTACCATCTAAGTCGGTTCCTCAAACACCGCATGAGTTATGGATTGGGCGAAAGCCTAGTTTACAACACTTAATGATATTTGGTTATCCTGCGCATGTGTTAAAAGGAAAGACAGAAAAGATGGAGTCTCATTCAGAAACATGCATACTTGGGGTATCCAAAAGAAACTAAAGGATATTATTTCTATAGTCCTTTAGATCTTAAACTATTTGTTTCGACAAATGCTAAATTTCTGGAAAAGGACTATATGAATGATTTTGTACTTAAAAGTAGAATTGTCCTGAATGAGATGTTAGGAGATACAATTTCACGAGAGGTTACACAACCTAGCCCAATTATAAGTTCCACACCATCACAAAATCAACAACCTACTGTTCCTCATCGTAGTGGGAGGGTTATTACACAACTCGAGAGATACATCGGTTTAGGAGAACCAATGGAGAATCTCCCAAACAACGATGATCCCTACACGTATAAGGAAGCAATGAAGGATGTTGATTGTCGCCATTGGCAAAAGGCAATGCAATCTGAAAATGAATCCATGTTCAAAAACAAAGTCTGGTCCCTTGTAGACTTGCCTAAAGGGATAAAACCCATTGGGTGCAAGTGGGTATACAAGAGGAAAAGAGGTATGGATGGAAAGGTGGAAACCTTTAAAGCTAGATTGGTAGCTAAAGGTTACACACGGAAAGAAGGTATCGATTACGAGGAAACCTTCTCTCCTGTGGCTATGCTTAAATCCATTAGGATACTCTTATCCATTGCAGCATCTTTAGACCTAGAGATTTGGCAAATGGATGTCAAGACAGCTTTCCTTAATGGAAGTCTTGACGAAAGCATCTATATGATGCAACCAGAAAGATTCATTGAAAAGGGCCAAGTGGAAAAGGTATGCAAGTTGCAAAAATCCATATATGGATTAAAGCAAGCATCCAGATCTTGGAACATAAGGTTCGATCAAGCACTGAAAGGTTTTGGATTTATTCAAAACCTTGACGAACCATGTGTATATAAAAGGATTAAAGGCGACAAGTTGGTTTTCCTAATTCTTTATATTGATGATATACTACTCATCGGAAATGATGTAGGTGTATTGACATCAGTAAAAAAATAGTTAGCAAAACAATTTGATATGAAGGACTTAGGAGAAGCAAGTTATATTCTTGGTATCCAAGTAATAAGGGATAGAAAGAATAGAATGATTGCATTATCCCAAGCTTCATACATAGATAAAATCTTGTCTAGGTTCTCCATGCAAGATTCCAAGAAAGGTATGTTACCTTTCAGACATGGAATCAATCTTTCTAAGGAATAAGTTCCTAAGAATGAGCATGAAAAGCAATTCATGAGTAGGGTTCCATATGCCTTGGCAGTTGGAAGTCTCATGTATGCAATGCTCTACACTAGACCAGATATTTGTTTTGTTGTTGGCATAGTTAGCAGGTTTCAATCGAAACCTAGACCTGATCATTGGACGGCAGTCAAGCATATTTTCAACTATCTCAAGAGAACGAGAGATAATATGCTTGTATACTCTGGAGGGGATTTGATTCCCGTAAGGTATACAGATTCTAATTTCCAGTCAGATTTTGACTCCAAAAAATCCACATCAGGATCTGTGTTTACTTTTGGAGGAGAAGCGGTCATATGGAGGAGTGTCAAGCAATCTTGTATTGCTGATTCCACCATGGAAGCTGAGTATGTTGCGGAATGCGAAGCTGCCAAAGAGGCAGTTTGGCTCCGCCAATTCTTGATTGACTTGGAAGTGGTTCCTGAAGCGAATAAGCAGATCACTATCTACTGTGACAACAGTGGATCAATGGCCGATTTGAGAGAACCAAGAAGTCATAAGAGAGGAAAACACATTGAAAGGAAGTATCATCTTTTAAAGGAAATTGTGCATAGGGGTGACGTGCGATCACCAAAATCGCGTCAGCAGAAAATCTAGCGGATCCCTTCACAAAGGCTCTACCTGAGAAGAGTTTTGATGGGCACCTAGAGAACGTGGGAATGAGAGATATGACACACTTGCTATAGCGCAAGTGAGAGATTGTTAGGATTATGCTCAATAGCAAGAGTGTAACAAGTTTTTGACAATCTTTTCGTATTAATAAAGTGATTTTTGGTTTAACAAGATTTATAGCATTTATAGTTTAACTATTATAATTGTCAAAAGTAAATAATCATAAGGTCAAAAGACTATGAGAAAAGAAGAATTGTTCATACATTTGGATATGTATGAGGTAGACACAATTCTTTAGTTAGTCTTGAACAATATTCACAACTTAAGATAAAGGTTGGGCGCCTTTACATTGTTAAAGTTGTAGATTCTTTTGCTAGCATTTGAGTGGGATCAAATATGGTATGATGAGTCTAAAATCATCAAAATGACTTTGAGTAAAAGAATCTAGTGCACTAGGTGCATTGAATAGAATCACAATGAAATACTTTATCTAGAACCGTCAGTAGATAAAAGTCTTTTCATTATAAGGACAATCGAAGAGTCTATCTTAATCCTGAGATAAATGATGGACTTATGGTTACAAGTGTTATCATTTGAGCTATCAATGAGTATGATTATATAGCATAGTCTGTCCTCGATAGTTTGGTGGTAATCATTTGTTAATCAATAGATGACTTCATTTATAGATATGGACATCGGGACTCCATTTATTAAATGAGAGTAGAATATCATCATATGGATGTTTTGAGGTTTTGGATATTAAATCTTAACGTTAAGTTTTCAATAGTGTCTATTGAAACATGGCTTCTGGATAAGTCAAAATATCCAAGTTCAAAATGTGGTCATATGAGTAAATATGGTAACTTGGAGAGCTATAGGCGGTCTATGAGCTCTTGGCGATTACTGATATTCTTCACAAGAATTCACTATCTCCAATACGATTGTCTAGGGTATGAATGAGAAACATTTACTTATTCTATCTTTATTTAAGAGTGCAATTTTAGTTCTTTAGTGGAATGAACTAAAATTAATAAATTGAACCTAAGTGAATTATTTGTTGATTGTGATTAGGTTATGTCTATTAAAGCTTAAATTTAGATAGCCCGTCAAGATCCCCAATCCACACAAACTTGCATGGATCGCTTGATATATTCTACCGGACTGATTATGTGTCCATCTAGAATTGTATTTAATATATTAAGAATATAATTTGCACATTATTTAATGGGCTGTTGAATTATATTAATATATTAATGAAAGACATGTGAGCTTGTTTCTTTTAGTAAGAATGGGTCTAGTTCACATGTGGGCTTTTTATTAAGGTCCAATGGATTTAATAAAATGAAAAAACAATAGAGTGGCGATATTTACACCCCTTTAAAACTGTATGTACACCCCAAATTTATACATTTTTAAAATTCCAATATTACCCTCAAATTAAATTATTAACATTTTAATCATTATATATTATGTTTTTAACAACTTTTTCTTAAATTTTTTACTAAATGATCTAATTTTTTCTTTTTCTTTTTTTTTTTAAAAAAAAAAAGAGAGATACAATATCTTATGAAATTTTCACAGCAATTTCCCAATTGCAGTTTGCATTTTTTTTTTTAAAACGCAAAAACACCATGGTTTATTGTCAACATACTCAAAATCATAATGTCAACACAAAATAAATCTGATTTTTTTTTATAAAAAAAAATCCCAGTGGATGGTCATTTTATATATTATCACACTAAAGAGAAAAATGAAACCCTCAAAAAATAAAATAAAAAATGAGTAGGAGATTTGAATGCAATTTTTGCTCAAAGATAAAGTACATAAATAAGGACTCAAGAGAGAAGAATTGATTTAGAAAAAGAAATGGAGAGGACGTGTGGCTGCAGCGGCTACCTTCTAATAAGGACTCAAGAGAGGAGAGAAAAATTGACTTGGAAAAAGAAATGGAGGTGGTGCAGTGCAGCGGCTCTGGTTTTAAAATTTTAATTAATTTAGAATCTATTAATTTATAATATTTCTTTTCAAAATTACAAAAAGGATATAATTGGTAATGTGTGGGGTGTATATACAAAATATAATATTTTTAAAAAATTAATGAGGTATATATACAAAAAGGGGTGTACATACAGTTTTTGAGGGGTGTAAATACCAACACTCAAAACAATATATATGCCCATGTATGGACTTGGGCGGCAAGGATTGATATAATAGCCAATTATATTGTTTTATTTTTATTATTTAATTAAATGGGAATTAATTAATTGGTTGATTAATTATTTAATTAAGAATCAAAATCTTTTTCTGACTAGGAAATATGTTTCTTAGTATTATACTATTGTTGGTAGTAAAATAAATATTAAAGACTTTATTTGGTAAATAGATAAATAAAAAGAATTTATCTATCTAGTCAAATTAAGAAGTCTTTGATATAGTCACAAATACACTAAATAGTTGGATTAGGGTTTGGAATTCTAAAGAAATCTACCTAGGGTTAGGATTTAGGTCAAAAGACATAAATCCTATTTTGGTAGAAGATTTCGGCCACTAATATATATTATAGGTGGAATGCAAATTTCGGCAACTTATATATATGATATGTGGCATGCAGAATTTGTGGCCTATGTATTGAGATATATATTAACTACTAGAAAAAAGGTGCTTTATGACGACTAAAAACCGTCATAAACGTTATTTCATGATGGTTTTAAACCGTCAAGAAATCCGGTGTCAAAAATGGTTTCTTGATGGTTTTATTTATGACAGTTTTTTTTGTCATAAAATCTTGACGGTTTTTAACCGTCATAAACAGTTGACACTCAATAACCATCGTTAATTAAAACCATCAAAAATCATTCTTGACATTGGAATCGTAGATGGTTTTAAGCCATCAAAAATATGTGTTTATGACGGTTTTGAACCATCATAAAATTATCTTATTTTTTTTAAAAAAAAATAAAAAATAATAATTTTATTTCAGTAATTTCATTTAATTTTATAGCTTATAAAAATATTATCTTATAAATGAAATCCTTTATTATTAAAAGAATTTGTATTCTAATATTGCAAGCAAATGAAAGTTCTGTATTACAAAAATAAAAAATTATAATACAAACAAAAATTATCAAATTTGCAATCTTGTTAAAAATAAAAATAAAAATAAAATAAAATAAAATAAAAAAAATCCCATTACATGTAAGAATACAAATATTCCTAGACAACCTAATCTTCTACTAATATTGATGAGATAGATGACTAGACATGCTCAGCTCTCTCCAAGGCTCCAAGCATACTTCATCCAGAGAGTGTGCCTCGTACATTTCACCTTAGATATTAAAATTGACAATATAGTCAAGCAGTATAGTTAAATGATAATATAAAACAACTGATATTATATAGATGATAGGTATATATCTCATCTAGTTCCATGCCCAAAGACAAAGTGAATATAAAATATTTAAAACGAAAAAATTGACTCACACAGGTTATTGAATTACACAAAACAAAATCTTGAGAAAAAAAGAAACAAAGCAAACAATAAATCAAACACAAGAAAAATAAGCCTTCACATCGGACCTACACTTTATAATTTAACTTAAAATTAACAAACTTATCTGAATAGGCACAACATCCTTCCGATTGGAGAACACCTGCAATGAAAACAAATATGGTGTCATACCTAAGAACCTAGAATCAGAAATTTGATTACTTAAAAATAATCATCGCAAGCATGTTAATACTCGAAAACCCTGTGCAAGGAAGTCAGTTCCTTGTTTACACGCGTACAGGGTTCAAACATCCTATACAACATTATTTTCATCTGGAACAGCTAATTTCTCATTGCCACTCCCCTCCACAACTGCCAGTTTGCAAAGAGCATTTAGTTCCAATTCATCTTCAAATCATTTCACTTTGCTGACGACCTGGAAGCCACAATGTCAAGCAAAAAATGTAAGTTAATAAGTTTATTTAAAACCCAAATAGTTATCCAATCAGGTTGACATATAGGTATTATCCAATCCACCACTTAGAGATAACGTGGAGATTTTAGAAGGGCTACAAAAAATTTAAGTAACAAATTTAGATGAGACAAATAACAAACTCATTTATTTAATTATCCTAAATAGTTTTGCATATGTTTAACTGCTGCACCCTCTGTAATCCTACATGAGAATTGCTTCTATTAAATAGTTGGGTTTTACTTGACATTGACTGATTGACCAATTCGAGGCTTCACAGTCTCCTGATAAACATCTGGTGAGTACACCAATTACTTTATGCAAGCTACCATCAGCCCACCAAGGCAAACAATGTCTTAGCAAACTACTAAACTACTGATGCCTTCCAAAGATTGACATCTATTTAGATTAATAGAATACCTGAGAATGAGAAATAAAACAGATAAAATAACTCTAACTCACAATACACAAAACAAATTATCGTCACACAGAGTATCATCAATCATAAGAATGGGTGACCTCGGTATTATGTCAATCCAAGAAACTATACACAAAACAACTAAACACATGCATACCAATCAAAAACCACAAAGACAATTTCTAAGAGCAACAATCAATTTCTTTTAGGATAAATCCAAATGAAAATATCAACATATCCTCTTACTTGCTTTATTCTATTTTTTTTTTTTTTCTAAAAAATGTTCAAAACTCGTTGATTGAACCCAAAAACAATAAAATACATAACATAACTAAACAATATGTCACTTCCATAGAAACTTTGCTCTACTATCAAAGAGTTTTAAATTTTTCATCTCTTAGACATTTATTCAAACACTTTATGCTCATAAAAATCATAAATTGAAAACAATACTCCACAACTCCACATGCTTCCATAAAAGGTCAACATACACAATAAAATACAAAACCCTAACAAAAATTTCATCGAAAACTAGATAAGAAGATCATGAAATTTAAAACTCAGATAAGAAGATTGAAGATTCAAGTCAGCAGAAATAACGTACTGTTACCAGTGGAGAGATTAATGTTGACGCTACAGCCACGAGAGACCCTAAGAGTGTCGTCGACGGTGACATTGAAGAATTGGAAGAGGTCATGCGTGGCGTAGAGGGTGCTGCCATCGACATGGATTTCTTGTGAAAAACCTTTCTGCCTTTAGTTCGTCTATGCAAATAGTGTTTTGTTTTGTTTTTTATTTTTATTTCCAGTTTAGGGCATATATAAATTATAAGAAAAAATTGAGAACCAGGGCAACCAAGAGGGAAATATGGGATTAAGCGGGATTTCAAATTGCTTGAAATTTTGATTTATAAAATTGGAATCCAACCATCACAATTTTTGATGGTTTTAAAATGTGAATGTTTCTTGATAATTTTAAAACGCCAACACCTCTTAATGGTTTTAAACCCTCAAAATTGAGTGACAGTTTTTAATAATTGTCATTAAGACTTGACAATTTTAAAACTATCGATAGTTTATGATGGTTTTTAAAAACTATCACAAAGTTTTGACACATAAAAAAAAAATCATAAATAAGTGTCATAAAACATCATTTTTCTAGTAGTGATATATTATTTATATGGAATATAGAATTGGTCACCAATATATATATTTATATGGCAATCAGGATTCGGTCCTATATATATTTATGGCAATTAGAATTGGAAGAACCCTAAGTCTTGCTTGAGAGTTATTTTTCTTTAACTTGAAAAATAGAATCCAGCTCTTAGACATAGTGATTTTCGGCCAAAAGGGAAAGAGAGAAGAATTGTTCTTATTTCGATAGTGCACTACTAGCTTTGATATCAAGAGGCTTTGTGCACATCTTCGAATTAGGTTCACGCGAATTACGATCAAATAGATTGTGAATTCACAAGTGATCGGAACGTTTTTCGTTCTCTCTTAAAAGATTAAAGTGACTAACGAAAAAGAAAAAGTTTTTGTTATCCATTCTCAGGTTTACAATTCAAAGAAAAGGGAGACCACGCTCCTAGATGATTCACGTTCGTGATTGGATTGGAAGATCTTACGGATTACCATCGACGCAACGTCAATCAGATCACACGACAAAGGTACGATATCTTTTGTTATATATTAATTAATCAAAGGTTAAGATTCTTCTCTTAAAAGGAATTTTTTTTTGAAAATATACTAAACTTATTTTAGTCTCACTTCCGCTGCGTGCACGTGTTTTTCCCTACAGTGCTCAATTGGTATAACACACACACACACATACACATATCATTGTATGCACATGCATTAGATTTAAATTGACAATTTTTTTAAAATGCATGTTCTAGGACTATATCTAGGAAATTGCATATTTGTGTGTTCTTGTGTTTATTTGTTTGTGTTTTATTGGTATCAAACTTGAATATATTCTCATAATGTTCCTTATTAAGTTCCGGTCATTTCAGTTACTCATTCATTATTTTTCGAGTTCTGAGTTGGAAGTTACAAAACTTTCCGTACATTTATCGTACGTGGCTTTCGTCCTTGTGTATTGACTCGATTTCCATATTTTTATGAAAGTTTTGTTGACGTCCATGTGCGTGATGGAGTCTCGGTTCATAATCCTAAAACATATTCGAATTCAGAGTTCGAAAGTTAGAGAACGGTCGAAGAACGCAAAAGGTGTTCGAAAGGGGAAGAGAGATGGCAAATTGCCATTTCACCCCTTGGCCTTGGAGGGCGCGTGGGACCACGCTGAACAAACTTCTCTGTTCACGTGAAAGAAAATGTGTCACGCCGTAGGACAAAAAAAAAAAAAAAAAAAAACACTAGTTTCAATGGGCGCGTGGGGATGAATTTTGTACGCGCTAGTGCGATCCTAGGTCTAGAGTTTTGAGCTGCGAGTGTTCGTCACGCGCCGCTAGTTCTTCGGTTTTTCTTTAGTTTTCTGCTTTCTTCTTTTGATTTCTGTCTTGGTTATGGTCAATCCGAGTGAGATTTTCTTTTTTTTCTGCACAACAACCCCCATCGATCGGTATGGATGTTGAATCGAGTAAGAATTTGGAAAGTGGTGCTTTTGTTAAGCGAGCGAGAGAGAACCCTGATGCGCTTGGGAGAGATGAGGCTGCTGGTGGCGATGTAAGAAAAGAATCCATGAGAAGCTTCAAATCCAAACTTATGAACATGTCGAACCCTAGTTCTTGGTCTGGATTTGGAACCAGTAAAGGAAAAATCAATATCGAGCAGGAAGACATCCTGATTTCGGAAGGTTTAGATGGACCGAGGATGACGTTATCATCCAAATTGAAGGATCAGCTACAGCAACCTTGGGCGAATGCGTTGATTCTGAAGAACATGGGACGCACCTACACCTTGAATTTTATGATCACGAAGCTATCGCAGAAGTGGATTCTAATAGGCCGCTGGCAGCTCATAGACCTTGGGGATGGTTATTTTGTTGCTCGGTTCCAGATGAAAGAAGACCTTAAGCATGTTCTCACGAATGGACCCTGGGTCATTATGAACCAATATTTGGCTGTGCAGAGGTGGAAACCGAATTTCGTACCAGGTGAAGACAGTATCCAAAGCATGCCTATATGGGTTAGACTCTCTAAGCTTCCAATGGAATTTATGGACCTTGATTTACTATGGAATATTGGAGGAATGCTAGTGAAGATGTGCAAAGTAGATCCGGTTACTATGAATCAAGCCCGAGGCTGATTCGCTCGTATTTGTGTTGAAATTAACATTGCCAAACCTCTGTTAGGCACTCTTTATATAGAAGATAGACTCATTAAGGTAGAATATGAAAGTCTAGGATTGATATGCTTCAAATGTGGCAGGTACGGTCATAGCAAGGATACTTGTAGGGAAGGCTTGGTGGAACCAAACCAATGTGATAATGCTGGTAATGGCAACGTTGGGATTTATAGTAACATTGCTGGGAAAGATAGTCCAATTGTTAATGATAATGCTGATAAGAATTGTGATGGTGGAATGAATGATGCTGGTAAGAATGATGTTGCTGGTAATGGTAGTGTTGGTAGAAATGATGCCGGTACGGCTGTTAAGAATCCTTATGGGCCGTGGCTAATGGTTTCGTATGGAAGGCAGGGTAATCAATATTTTAGAGGTAAGAATAGTAGAAGTGGTATGGATGAGAAGAGTGAGAATGCTGGGAAAACTGTTGGCAGCAGTAGTGGTAGGAGGTATGATGGGGAGTCTCTTAAGGCTAAATCTGGTTTGAAGAATGGTATGTTAGCCAAGTCTGTTAACTCGGGCAAAGGCAATATGGTGAATAAGGTGAGTGGTTCTAGGTTTGAAATTCTTAGTGAGGATGCTGATGTGATGATCACTGATGTAGAGGTACAAGCTAAAGCTAAGGGTAGTGGTAGCACCAACAACAAAGGAAAAGCCGTCCTATCTGAGATTACTAATCTGAAACACAACCAATATGTGAAAATTAGCAGAAATCCTTCCCAGGGAAATAAGAAACTTACTACGAAAGGAGTTAAAATGGCTACTAAGAGCAGTGATCGTTATAAAGTGACTGAGCTTATAGGAACCAACCATATAACCACAGATGTCCTGCCAGCTACTAATCCAAATCCTAAACCTCTTGAGACAGTGGAACATGGCAATGTAGAGGTAGAGGTGATAGAACAGCTACACATAGAAGCCATGGATATTAATGCTCTGCCTGTTGAGGAGTCGAATCAAAGAGATTCTAATAAATCTGCTCTACACTTGGATAGTACGTTTGATGTAGTTGCCTCTGAATTGCAAGAGGTTATGGCTGGGATCTCCGAATAGAGGACCTTTTTTAGCCTTTCCATGATTTGTGTTTGGAATGTTAGGGGAGCGGGTAAGAAGATGTTTTCTAGAAACATTAAGGATCTTCGTATAAAGCACCATTTTGATATTTTGGCTATCTTTGAACCTAGAATTAGTGGTCCAAAAGCCATGAGTGTGATCAATAAATTAGGTTTTAATAAAAATTTTGTGGTGGATGCTGAGGGCTTTTCAGGAGGTATTTGGCTTCTCTGGAATGAAGATACAGTCAAACTCAGGTTATTGCTAGCTCTAGGCATAGTGTTACTACCTTGGTTGATGATAATAGCACGTTATGGGTGCTTACAGTGGTTTATGCCAACCCTTGCTCTACTACTAGAAGACTCCTTTGGAATTATTTAGATTCCATTAGGAACTACTTTACTTTACCGTGGATCATTGCCGGGGATTTTAACGAAATTGTCAATAGTTCAGAGAAAAAAGGAGGTAAACCTAGGCACTCCAATAGTGGTTTTGGCAACTGGATTAATAGGAATGAACTTGTGGACCTAGGCTTCATGGGTCCTAAATTTACCTGGATGGCCAAAAGAGGCATTGGAGATGATATATGGGAGAGACTTGACAGAGCGCTTTGCTCGATGGAGTGGCGGATACATTTTTCGAAGTGTATTGTGAGACACCTCCCAAGAGTCATGTCTGATCATTGTCCGATATTCATCCAATTTCATAGCAGCCAAGTTCCTAACAATAGCTGCAAACCATTCAGATTTGAAGCTATGTGGATGAATCACAAAGAGTTTAACGAGGTGGTTATGAGTAGCTGGTGGTCTCAGGAGCTATCCTTGGGTGACAAAATTCACAATTTGACTAGTGATCTTACGGATTGGAATAAGAATAAGTTTGGAAACATCTTTCACAACAAGAGAAGACTTCTTGCTAGGATCAATGGGATCCAATACTGTCTTAGCAAGAGGCCATCCCAGTTTCTATCTAATCTTGAGGAAACTCTAGTTAAAGAGTACCAGGTTGTCCTAGAGCAAGAAGAAACCTTCTGGCAACAAAAGTCTAGGAATTGTTGGCTCAAAGACGGGGATAGAAATACTAAGTTTGTCCAACTATCTACTATTATTAGAAGAAGAAGAAACAAGATTGAGGGGTTCAAGAAAGATGACGGTAGGTGGATTGTGGATAGTGGGGAGTTGAAGACAGAAGCTGTGAACTATTTCATTAAGCTATTTGAAGAGAAGCATGGCAGTGGAAGTTACTCCCAACTACCGTTGTTGTTCTCCAAATTGAATGAGAGGGAACTCGCTTGTCTCTCTTCTAAGGTTAGTGAGATTGAAATTAAATCTAGTCTATTCAATATTGGAGGGACTAAAGCGCCAGACCCTGATGGATTCCCAGCCATTTTCTTTCAAAAATTTTGGGAGTCTTGCAAAGATGATTTGATGAAGTTGATTTCTGAATGCTTTAGGAATGGGAGTGTGCCTAGGGACATCAACCACACCCTCATTACCCTTATCCCTAAAGTCTCTAACCCAATCAACATGTCTCTTTTTCGACCTATTAGTATATGCAATACTAGTTACAAAATTTTAAGTAAAATACTTGTTAGGTTGATAATTAGTGTTGACATTAATTCCATATCAAAACGTGTTTTACTTGTAATGTTTAGTGGTTAGTAAATGAAGGATTTCGAAGACGAAGGACGTCTCAACCATTATTCGTTCAAGTTGCCGGCTTTTAAGAGTTTCGGACATTATCGGTCTACAAAGGTATACATGACCTCTTATCTCTTACAAGGCTAGGCACACACTCACACATATCATTCTTGTGTGTCCCTTCATGATTTTATTTCATTTACATTTCACTTTCACACACTTGGCAAAATATGCTCATGCATTCACATTTAGTTAATAAACTTTGTGTTTTGCATTTTCTAGGACTATGTCCGGAAACTAGCATATGTGTGTGTATTTGTGTTTGTATGTTTCCGTATTTTGTGTTTAGGACTTGAACATATTCTTATTCAATGCCTTATTGAGTTCCGGTCGTTTCGGTTACTCATTCATAAGGTTTCGAGTCCAAACGTGTTGACTATGCCACTTTACGTTCTCTTACGTTGTGTTGACTTCATCGATGATTTCCGAGATGATTTCTCAACTATTTTTCAAAGTTGTATAGTCGTTATCGTGTGTGAGGGAGTCACGGTTCGTAATCCAAAAACGGATTCGAAATCGGAGGTTGGATGCTCAAGATATGGGCTGAAGATCCGAAGGAGCGCGCGAGGGCGTAAGTGGCCAAGAGGCCACGTGTGGCCCACCCCGTGGATGGAGCCGTGGGCCCCACGGCCAGAGGGACTCTCTGCCCCCGTGTGGCCCACGCGCCCCCCACGGGGCTGGGCTGAGGTGGCCCTCTTTGATTGGCCAAAAATTGCCTCCTTTCTCCTCTTTTTAAAACCCCTCCATTCCCTCCATTTGTTTTCAAGAAGAAAAAATTAGAATTCCCGTCAGAATTTTTCTCCCAAATTTTCCCAACTTCCAAACACCATAACTTTCTCATACGAAGTCGGATTTGAGTGATTCAAGTTGGAGAACGTTCGTAATTGAGTCCTCTACCTTTTCCAAGTGATTTGGCAGCTGTTTGATCGACTTTTCTGGTGGTTGCACACAGAAAACCGAACCAGCTCGAAAATCCAAGGTAGTGTTCATATCTTTGGGATTTCTTCTTTTATAACCTTCAATTTGCTTGGGGTTTCTTCTTCTATATGTATGTTTATGTATTATGAATGCTATAGAGAAAGATAGCTTCATAATCAATCTTAATCAAAAGTCTAATTAGAGACATATGTGAACTAGTTTCTTAGATTCTAGGTTTTTCACATGTTTGAGAGTTGTATTGTGATTAGATTGATATCTAGGATTATTTGTGGATTGATTGATGTATTTTATGATTAATAATCCTCACATGTGCTTAGATCCTCTTATTGAACAAATCTAAGATTAGCACATTTGATTTTGTATTTAGAGCTAATTAGGATTTAATTGATTATTCATTATATCCTTGCTCTAAATACTTGCTAGAATATTCATTGTATACATTTTGTGATTCTAGCATTTTTTTGTTGTTTTGTGTTCTAAAGTCTTGATTATGTGCTTAATGAACATGCTTTGTTTTCAAGCTTTAGAAACATGAATAGAATCTAGGCTTGGCATGTTTTAGGTGTTTTGCATGCTCTAGATTTTTGTTCATGTTTAAGATCTAGACTACTTTGTTTTGTGAACTTTGTTGCCTATGTCTAGATCTTCATGAAGTGTACCTTATCCATACATTTCATATGCTCATGCATCATTTTGTATGGTGTCATGTTTTGGATCATAAACTAGAAAAATGTACATTGTGTGCTCATTGATTATTTCTAGTTTCCATAGGATGTATTGATCATATATTCTATGTTGCATGTGTTTGCATCATTTGCATCACTTAGATCATTGCCTTGTAAAAGGTGGAAGTCTCTTGCAAAGTGAGTGAAGCTTTGTGGAAAGAGCAAGGAAGCCTTGACTAGGACATGTGGTCCGGATAGTCAAGCAAGGAAGTCTTGTCTAGGGTCGGGAGGATCCGGATAGGCAAGCAAGAAATCTTCCTAGAGACGTGAGCGTCTTGGATAGGAAGTTGCTTCCTAGAGGTGTAGGACACATCTCGGATAGGAAGTAGGCTAGGTGGTTCACTAGGCCCGAGGGTAGACTAGGAGTTGATAGCTTGAGCGGATATCATGAGTTGGTAGCTTGAGTGTGTAAGTCCTTTTCGTCATAGTGGATTGCTTTGCCGGTGGTTGTGGATTCAACCCGTGGATGTTTCCTCTTCGGAGGTTTACCACGTAAAAATCAATGTGTCAAACGTCTCTATCTCTATCTCTTTATATTTGTATGTATGATCTATATAACTTGTTTAAGCTCTTCATTTCCTCACATCCTTGTATACAAGTTATTGATAAAGAAAGAGTTGCGCACATTGTTGGTTGAATCTACATTTGTTTCTTGTATCTTGTAAGTGCTTGAACATTGTATCTTGTGATTCTATATCAAGTTGTAAAGCTTAACTTGGTGAGTTTGCATTGTAATATTCAAAGTACAACTTGTGGAATTTAAATTTGCTCATTATTGAATATACTTGTAAAAGAGATACATTGTTCATTGATATATGTTTTGTAGACTAAGGGTGGTGAATTGAGCATACTTGTGATAATTGTTTTCTCGTAACAATCATGTTTAAGGTTAATATGTATGCTCACCGAGGTTTTGACATAAGTCATGAAAAAGTTTTTAAAACTAGTGCGTCAACCTATTCACCCCCCCTCTAGGTTGTTTAGTATAACCTTGTAGGTATTTTCAATACTAGTGCAAAGACTTAGAAATTTGCTTCCTGAACTTGTGAGCCCTAATCAGGTGGCCTTTGTCCCGGGTAGGCATATCCAAGACAACATTGTTATTGCCCAAAAGGTCTTACATAAGCTCAAGACTATGAAGGGAAAGATGGGGTATTTTGCTTGGAAAATTGATCTAGCCAAGGCTTATGACAAGTTGCAATGGGGTTTCATTAAGCAAGTCCTTGAGGAAGTGGGGATCTCTGGGAATATGAACAATCTAATCATGAGTTGTATTACCAATGTCCAATATAGAGTGATTGTGAATGGTGAACTAACTGAGAGTTTCAATCCTAAGTGTGGGATTAGACAGGGTGATCTGCTATCTCCCTATATTTTCGTTTTGTGTATGGAGAAACTCTCCCACATAATTATGCAAAAACTCTTAGAGGGAGCCTAGAAACTTGTGAAGATCTCTAGAGGAGGGCCTTCTATTTCCCATCTCTTTTTTGCTGATGATCTTATTCTCTTTGGTCAAGCTTCCCCACTATAAGCTGAAACCATGAGAGAATGTATGGATATTTTTTGTGATATCTCGGGCCAACCAGTTAGCTTTCCTAAGTCTAGGATTTACTGCTCTAACAACGTTAGTAGCTCTAATGCTAGAGCCCTAGCTAATTTGTGTGGGTCTCCTGTTACAAAGAACTTGGGATCCCATCTTGGAGTGCTTCTCATCCATGGCCGTATTATGAAGGATACCTAAAAAGAGATCCTTGAGAAGACACAAAAGAGGTTGGCTACTTGGAAGAGTGCTTCCCTATCCTTTGCCGGTAGATGTACCTTAATCAAGACTGTTGCTTATGCTATCCCTGTTTATGCCATGCAGTCCATCAAACTTCCTTCAGACATTTGCAAAAAGCTTGATAAGATTAATAAAGACTTCTTGTGGGGAAGTTCTGCTGTTAAGAGGAAAATTCATCTTATCAAATGGGATATTGTGTGCTTGCCTAAGAAGCTAGGTGGTTTGGGTATAAAAAAAACCAAGTTGATGAATCAAGCATTGCTTGCTAAAGCTGGTTGGCGCCTGGATCAAAGGGAGGTCGGTTTATGAGGTGGAGTGCTTAAGAATAAATACCTTAAAGGAGGCGATATGGTTTCTTGTGAGAAGCCGAATGTTACTTCTTGTTCTAGTACATGGAGAGGAATCATGTTTGGTGTTAATCTCTTAGTGGAGGGGTTGACGTGGAGAGTTGGTGATGGCTCTCGTATTAATTTTTGGTCGGATGTTTGGGTTCATGACATGGGGAAACTTTATAATCAAGCTCTCATTCCTCTATCTGATGAACAAATCAAAGAGAAAGTCTGTGATTATATTCTTGATAATGAGTGGAATCCGAGGAAGCTCTCTACTGTTCTGCCGTGGAGCATAGTTCATCGAATTTTCAGTATCCATGTTGCTTGCAGGGATGGGGCTGAGGATAGAGCTGTCTGGAGTCTTTCCAAGAATGGTGAATTTTCTGTAAATAGTGCCTATAAGGGACATTTTAAACATGATGAATGTGTCTCTTGGAAGTGTAATTTCATCTGGAATCTAAAGCTCCCCCCTAGAGTCCTTCATTTCCTTTGGTTGCTCCTTCATGGTAAAATCCTGACTAACAGCTATATGGCTGCCATGGGTATGAATTTGGATATCACTTGTGTGAGATGCAAGGAGGGCTATGAAGATATAGACCATGTCTTTAGAAAGTGCCCTGTTTCCCGTGGCATATGGGAACAGATTTGTAAAGGCGTGACTAAGGAGGCTTCCTTTCAAAGTGAGTGGAATGATTGGTTGTGTAACAATCTTGATTGCAATAATCTGACTATGGGAAGAATCCCAAGCTACCTTCTCTTTGCTGTCAGCCTTTGGTATATTTGGAAGTGGAGGTGTGACAGTATTTTCAATCCCACTGTCAAGGTTCCCTATTGCCCTGGTAAGTTCATTTTGAACTATGCTGATGATTGGTGGACAGCTAATTCTGGTGTGGATAAGTCTGTAGGTTTGAAGAATTGTTTTGTTGCTTGGAGCCCTCCTCCTATTGGCTGGGTCAAACTTAATGTGGATGGCAGTTTGTCCCCTGAATTGGGCTCTATATCTACTGGAGGTGTGATTAGGGACCATAGGAAGAGTTGGCTATGTGGCTTTGCTATGAACAAGGGTACGGGAAGCATTCTTGAGGCAGAATTATGGGGCCTTTTGGAAGGTCTAAAATTGGCTTGGAAGATGGGGTTTAGAAGGATTATTGTGGAGTCTGACTCCCAATCTGCTGTGGATATTCTCAACAATAATACTCCTCTAAATCATCCTCTGCTCAACCTCATTCTTGATTGCAAGTCTTTTATGAGCAAGGATTGGAGCTGCTCTCTGCAGCATGATTACAGGGAAAGCAACAAGGTGGCAGATCGCCTTGCTAATATTGGCCATTCTCTTGAGCTGGGGATTACAACATTTGAAGACCCCCCCACCCAGATTGCCGCTAGCCTGGAGCACGACTTCAGGGGTCTTGGTTCTGTCAGATTTGTCACTATTTCTTAGGTGTTGTTGTCTCGGGCTGTTTGCCATCCCTTCTACCAAAAAAAAAGAAAATGTGTCACGCCAAATTTGGTTTTCAAAGTTTAAAGGGATTTCATTGTGTGCATTGCATGTACGTATCTTGGTTTGCCTTGCTCAATTAAATGCATGTGTTGACTTGGCATGTCTTCCTATTAGACATGTGAGTGTTTTCTTGTGTGAGCTTACCGCATTGGATAACTCTCTATCTCTCTTTATAATTCCCTCCCTCCTCCAAATTCAAAATTGAAAAAGATATTTTGTGCATAAATTTTCTCTCAACTTTGAATCACCATATCTCTCTCATTTCTTATCCGATTTGAGTGATTCAAGTTGGAGAAGTTTTCTTGAAGTCCTCTATCATCTCCAAGCAATCTTGAAGTCTTTTGTTCAAGTTTTGTGGTAGTTCCACACAGATTTCTTGATTGCACACAAGTTGTCAAGGTATTTAAATATCTTTTATGTTTTGCTCTTTAAAATGATCAAATACTTTGGATCTTCTTCCTATTTTCGTGTATCTGACTTGAAGAAATGTTGATGGGTGATAGAGCTTCAATTATAGGCTAGTCTTGTCTAATTAGAGACTTGAATGTGAACTAGTTTTTGTTAAATCAAGTTTTTCACATGTTCGTGTGTTGTATTGTGACTAACTTATTATCTAGGGCTATTTGTGCTTTGATTGACTTTATTTTCATCATCAATAGCCTTTTCATGTGATAGGACTCTTTAGTTGAAATATCTAGGATTAGCACATTTAATTTTATATTTAGAGCCTATTAAGATTTAATTGATTATTTTATGAATTTATGCTTTAAATGATTGCTAGAGATTTGATTGATTATATCTTGTGATTATAATATTTTTGTTTTTAGTTCTAAAGTCTTGAATATATAGTTAATGAACATGCTTTGTTTTCAAGGTTTAGTAACATGAATAGAATCTAGGATTTGACATGTTTTTAGTGTTTTACATGCTCTAGGTTTTTATTCATGTTTAAAGAACTAGGCAACATTGATTTGTGTACTTTGATATCTATGTTTAGTTCTTCATGAAGTGTGCCTAATCCATACATTTCATATGTACATGTATCATTTGTATGATGACATTCATATTTGGATTATAAATCAGAAAATCATACATTGTGTGCTCATTGTCTATTTATAGTTTCCATAGGATATATTGATCATCATGTTCTATGTTGCCTGCTTGTTTGCGCTTTGCATTCATTGATCACATTTAGGAAGTCCTTGTAAAAGGTATGAAGTCTTGGTTAGGATCTTGGTGATCCGGATAGCCAAGCAAGAAGACTTAACTAGAATCGGGAGGATTCAGATAGTCAAGCAAGAAGTCTTAACTAGAATCAGGATGATTCAGATAGTTAAGCAAGAAGTCATGTCTAGGATCGGGAGAATCCAGAAAGTCATGCATGGAATTTTCCTAGAGGCGTGAGTATCTTGGATAGGGTGTAGGTAAAGTGATTCACTAGGCCCGAGGGTAGAATATGAGTTGATAGCTTGGAAAATGTATCATGGGATTGGTCACTTCTTTGAGTGTGTGTCTTTTATTCGTCATAGTGGATTACAGTTTGTTGCTGGTTGTGGATTCAACCCGTGGATGTTTCATCTTCGGAGGTTTTTCCACGTAAAAATAAATGTGTCAAATGTCTATATCTCTATCTCTTTATATTTGTATATGTAATCAATATATCTTATTTAATATCTTCATTTCTTCACATCCTTATAAACAAGATTTTGTAGAGAAAGAGATGCACACATTCTATGTTGAATCAACATTTGTCTCTTGTATCTTTGTAGTGTTTGAACATTGTATTTTGTAGTATTCTATATCAAGTTGTTGAGTTCTACTTAGTGAATTTACATTGTAATATTCAAAGTACAACTTGTGGAATTTGCTTTGCATTGATTATACTTATATATGAGATACAATGTTTCTTGCTATATGTTTTGTAGACTAAGAGTGGTGAATTGAGCATACATATGTTAATTGTTTTTTCATAACAATCATGTTAAAGGTTAATTTGTATGTTCACCAAGGTTTTGATAAAAGTCACGAAAGAGTTTTAAAAATAGAGTGTCAATCTATTCACTCCCGCTAGGTTGTTTAGTATAACCTTATAGGTATTTCATATATAAGTTTTTTCATAGTTCTAAATACACCCCATTTAATTCTAAGTACTTCTCAGCCCAATTCCGATTCTGACTTAACTTATCATATTTTTCTTCATCTTTACAGCAGCGCAATAACTTAAAATTTTACATCAAACTCATTAAAGAACATTGTATTTTCTTAACCAAGTGAACAATCAAATTGTGAAATTTTAACCCTTTACTTTGGAAATTTTAGTCCCTAAACAACAACCGAAAGCAGTAGATTTACCATATAAATTAATCTCCGAGTCTCTAAAAATTTCAATTTTATAAGTTTTCATAGCTTTTGGATTTGTGGAGGTATACAGACATCGGCATGAGAAAACCGTAAGTTTTATTTTTATTTTTAAGTTTATGTAGTAAAATTAATTGCAAAATTAAGTTTTATTTTTGGTTATGAAACTTGTCTAAACGTCTCTGCGCAATAAGATGGATGATGAGTTTCTCGAGAATTGTATGGTTGTTTATATTGAAAGAGAACTTGATACAATTTATTCAAATTCCGTAATAGATGCTTTCGCTTCTTTGAAGCCTCGGAAGTCAAAATTTAAGTAGGATCTTATTGTATTTACATTGCATACGTATTTCATTTTTATTTTCTTGTGTTTTTTCTTACTTAGAATGTGTATTTGAATGTAATGTTCATTATGTTCATTGACTAAGTATACTTTTTTATTTTAATTAATGAAAATTCTCTTGTACTATCGAGATTTATCATCAAAATGATTTTTTTTTAATTATATAGTATAATTTTATCGATATAAAATTGTCCACAACCCACCCAAAAAATAATTTCTGGTTTCGCCCCTGGTATGGATAATCAATCAATTATATCCTCAACTCGCATTGCAAGGCTTATCAATTATTGTATGACTTTTAAACACATCATTTCAAGCTTTTTTGTAAAATAGATGAGGATTCCGTTTAGTGGAATGCAAAGCTCTTGATTTTATTATTTAATTATTGGTAGGTGCAATGTAGACATTTCTGGTTGCTTTTTCAATCACACAATTGTTGGATTTATACAAATTTCTCTTTCTATTTGCAATATTCTTTTTTTTTTTTTACTTGCAATATTCATTTTGATGTTTGCTTTTTATAATAATTTATTACTGTAGATATAATTCATTTTTTTTAATTATTTTTTTAAATTTCTGATATATCGCTTGACATATTTTTCACTTTTTATCATTTGCTTTTTGTTGGTAATAAACAATTAAAGGGCACTTTCTGCTCCGAGAAAATTAACCAAAAAGAAAGGAAAAAAAAGACTTCTTTTTGAGAGTAACATTCTACCAAATAGGCAAATACCATCAATAATTAATTAAAAGTGAGGTCTTGTCTGTTATACTTTTCCGACTCTTTTTGCTTTTGGCACAAAAGAGCAAATCAAAGCAAGTCCAAGTAATCGTGTTGTTAAGTACTAGATTGGGACATATAATCTATACTTCACAACTAATTCATGCTTTACATTTTTTTGTTTTGGGGGAGGTCGATTTCAATTCAGGATCTCAATTTCGTTGAGAGATGTGGTTGTCACTAGGCTATTACCTTCAATTACTTTTCTATATTTTCTTATATATCATTACCTATTTGACAATGAATCGATCCAAACAGTACTTTACGGTCCATCTAGTTGAGTGAAAGGTCCATATATAGTTGTGATGATTATAAATCTTTAATGTTTCAAGTAATAAGTCCTTTAAAAGTTAAGAATTTATTTAAGTATATGATCGATAAAAAATTGATGACTCTGAAAAATGGACAACTGTACGTACTCTACTATACCCATCATTTTCCGTCATAAAAAGAAGTCAGTTAGCATTTCTAATCAATTATAAATATCATATCCTTAATTATTAACCTGTATGCATAGGAGTCATTAAATTTTTTACTTGTATACCTAATTATTATATATATATACATCACAAAAGCTTATGCATACTCACTCACTGGAAGGCTAAGAAAAGATTTTGCACCCACCGGATAAGCTTGTAATTAATTAGCACAATAATTGATTCAATAATAATTAATTAATAATTAATAATTCTATATATAGTGGAAGATTATGAGTAGCTTCTCCTCACAAACACTCTTGTCTCTAGGGCTGTACTGCAGAAACTAGAAACAAAAATGTTATCACTTATAGTTTTATTTTTTCTGATAAGTGATTTATCTAATGCAAGTCCATTTCCATCGCAATTCTCAAAATTTTCAAGACAAGCTAATAGTACTACTAGTACTAGTAGTGAGACACTGAAAATCTCGAAAGGGGTATTCGATGAGTCGGTCCGATTGAGCATGAGAGAAGCTGAATCAGGTCGAGCCCTTGCCTCGAATGTGATCCTCTCTTCAAAGTACAAGACGCAGATGCATATGGTTGCTGGCATCAATGACTGCATAGAATTGTTGGATGATACTCTAGACCTACTGTCTAATATCATCATCACTAACATTAACCACGAAGACGACGTCCGAACAAGGCTCAGCGCTGCCATAACCAATCAAGAAACTTGCATTGAAAGTCTTGATAAGTATAAGCTTCAAGTAGAGAAAGGGATTATCAAGTCTATGGTCCAAAAATTGAGTCATTCAATTACCTCCTCACTAGCACTATATATGTCCATGTCCAAGTCTGATAATCATTTTCGTAATGCCACGTGGAAGCTGTCTTCCGCTGAATTGAAGCTTCTAGAAGCAAACATCGAGGAAATTCAGGTACATGCAGTGGTGGATAAGCATGGGAGTAGTAGTGGGACGCACAAGACTATAGGCGAAGCAATTGGAGTAGCGGCCTCCTTGGCAGGTGAGGGCAGAACCGTAATTCACATCACAGCCGGGATTTATCATGAAAACATCAAAATTCCAACTAAGCAAAAGAACGTCATGTTAATTGGTGATGGAAAGGGCAAAACGGTCATTGTCGGTGATAGAAACTCTGAAGATGGCTGGACTACTTTCCAGTCTGCCACTGTTGGTGAGCTTTCCTTTTTTCGATTAAATACTTTCTTTATTTTTTACACTATCCATTTTATTCACCTTTTGGCATGTACGTAAGTTATAACATGCAAAGAGGTGTAACAAGGTCGGGTCGGCCTGTACTTGAAGCGGGTTTTGCCCGTTTCTTTATAAATCTGATCCAACCCAATATATAGAAGGTTTGGGCTCAAACCGAGTCCACTTATTTTTATTTTTATTTTTTAAAAATATTATAATAATTAGGGATTTGGATATGGGGGACAGATTTGAACTTATAATCTCATGATGTAGGTGTGAGTGGCAAACCACTATACCAACCTCATCTTCTCTGAATCCACTTATTTTAAGTTTATACATTACGATGCTTGACCCAATACAGTGCTTCAATTCTCACTTTATTTATAGTTTATACGATATTTAAGTAATTTATTCATGAATGTTTGAATTATAATTTGCTCATTAAAAATAGTAATGATTTTTTTTTTTTTTTTTAACAAGTCAGAATGCATAATTATTAAATTTTAATTTCTAGATAGTTATTTATTTCAAAACACTTTCTTAATTTTTATTTTATATTTTATATATGACTCTCTATTTTTCATTTTAATTGAAAGATTGTTCTATTAGTATGTCAAATTTGGAAATTGAAAATTAAATATCAACACATAATGAAAGTATAACACTTTATTTCTCAATTAAAGACTAGAAAATAGATTCCTAAAACACTTTAAATGTTTAAAGACTAGAAACAATATGCCTAAGGCACTTTATCATTTTACATGCTACACAAATATTATTCCTTTTAAATTATGGTGTTTTATTTTTATTTAATGGGAGTACAATCTTAAGTTTTGAGAATTGATTTGACAATAAATCAAACACGATCTTAGATTTACCATAAATTGTAAGATTAATTTCATGAATTTGTAGTTATTACTCTTATTATAATAATTTAGGAACTTGGACAAGATGAAGTTAGTCTAATGGTTTGCCCATCACACCTACACCATAAAGCTATGGGTTTGAATCTGTCCATACACCATCAAATCCTAAAATAGTATAATATTATAAAATAATAATAATAATAATAATAATAATAATAATAATTTATTAAAATTTTTATGGATCGGCCCGTAAATCCCGAAGAGAGTCGGGTATCAAATGGAGTTGGGGCAGAATAGAGCATATAATTTAGTTTGCAAATTAGGCTCAAGCCCGACCCCGCAAGTCCCCATAGATATTTTTAGATGGGTGAGGCCGACCCATTTGAAACTACTAATAAAATGACGTAGCTAAATATCTGTATATATATATATATATATATATATACCATTTTTCTATTGTCAGGTCGTTTTAATATAAAATATATCAGGACGAAGAATATTGACCATTAGATTTATATACTTTGACTTAAAGTGTATGAACTTGTCAAAACTTCTCCATAATCTATAGTCCATATTCTTTGTCTTGATATATTTTATATTAGGACGAACTGACAGTAAAAAGACTATATATATATATATATATATATTTGTGTGTGTGGATAGGATGTAGCTCATCTCTTAATTCATCCAAATCTTTAATAATATTTTATATTTTAATTAACCTACTAAAAAAAATTAATGTTCTACTAAAGGTTTTCTCAACCTTTTCATTTCCATCATCAACACAAAAATATTTATGATGTTAATTTAATATGAATTATATATATATAAAAAAAATGGACAATGTATAAAGAGCAAGTTTCTTTGATACAAAAAGTGTCTTCTTCATATCGTGGCCCACATGTTCTTATCCTTAGAGATCAATTATATTTTAGAAAATAAATAACATTTCTTTCATTAACTTAAGGTTTGTTTTTTATATCAAAAAACAATAAAAATAATTCAGGTTTGTTTGGACTTTGGACATGGTGCTTTCTATATTTGCATTCATGCATACTTGTATTATGAAACTGTTTTTTTCTTACAAATTATATTGAATACAATAATTCGTTTCGTCAAAAAATATGCTAGGTTTTGTTCAAAAAATACAAAAATATATGCTATGTTGGACATTCAAATTATTAAAATTATTAAAGTAGATGCGATTTTTATGCAACAGAATAAATACATATCATTGATCTGCTATATTAAACATGTGATAATATATTATGAAGATAAAGAATGTGAGGAGAGGATCCAGATTTTTTTTTTTTTTTTTTACTATGCCACAAAATATTTTTTTTTGTCCGGTCCATTTGACACCTCAATTTGAATGTAAATATAATTAATTAATAATTGAAAACATTTCAGCGGCGATGGGTGACGGATTCATAGCACGAGACATAACATTTGTGAACAGCGCAGGTGCAGACAAGCATCAAGCCGTAGCCCTTCGCGTAGGATCAGATAAGTCTGTTATATTTCGATGTTCCATTGTGGGTTACCAAGACTCTCTTTACACTCACTCCAAGCGCCAGTTCTACAGAGATACTGATATCTATGGTACTGTCGATTTCATTTTCGGCAATTCTGCTGTTGTTTTTCAAAAGTGTAACATCTACCCCCGCAAGCCCCTTTCATCTGGCCTGCGAAATTTCATCACTGCTCAAGGCCGCACCGACCCCAATCAGAACACCGGTATTTCCATACACAATTGCAGGATAGTTGCTGCATCGGACCTCGCTCCTTCTAAATCCAAATTCGTGACGTATCTTGGGAGGCCATGGAAGAAATATTCAAGGACCGTTGTTATGCAAACATATCTAGATGACGTAATACATCCGTCCGGATGGTCTGCTTGGTCCGGTAACTTCGCTCTTGGTACTTTGTATTATGGTGAGTACATGAACACTGGGCCTGGAGCTTCAACTTCTGGTAGGGTCAGATGGGCTTCTTATCATTCCTCACTCACTCCCACTCAAGCCCAAGCATTCACTGTTGCTGCTTTTATCTCTGGAAATCTTTGGTTGCCCTCCACTGGGGTCTCTTTTGATTCCGGATTACTTGGATGATCTCTTTAATTATGATCTCTATTATTGCTTTATAATGTCTTTAATTTTACTTTTAAATTGTTGGCATAACTTGTATAAAGTTTACTTGTACATGTTTTAGACTTAGTTTGGCATTGCTTCCTGAGGTGTTTTATACCATCGTCCAATGTGACTTGGTTGTAAGAACGCTCATTTAGCTTGCTAATGTTGCCACACCTGTTTAATAAACCTTTCTTAATTAATATATAAGTGTTCAAAGTAATACAAATTTAGTATTCAATTTCATAGATCGGTGTATATCTTAATGGTAAACCCTTCATACCTACACCATGAGGTTGTGGGTTCAAATAACCGTTGATTTTATTAAAAGCAATTTACATAACGCTTAATGCTAACTCTATGCAGCAACATTACTGAGAAACAAAAAATGACAATCGTAAATATGAATCATTTTGGTGTTGTATGATAATCTCTTTAATGCTTATTTGATTACAAATTTTCAAAAGAATTGATCGAACTCATGGTGTTTCCCAGTCCCAGATAATTTAGACTTCCAACTATTTTGTTGTGCAAAACCAATGCTTGGATCCAACCCCTCCTTAATTGTCCTGCTAACTATTGTCTACTCTCCGAAGAATTCCCCCAACTGCTATGGAAAATGCATCTTCTTCAAGGTCTCCATAAACAATCTTTGGGATCAGTCTTATTACCTCCTCCCTCATAGCTAATATTTCATCCTCAGAAATTCCAAGCAGTGTCTCACTGATATTGACTCTCCCATCCTCTACGCTGTCGCCTGGTATGAACACCAAATATTTAGTATAATTCTTTGGAAAATACCATGTATATTGAGCATAAGCAGAACCCGGATGGAAGAAAACTGGAATGCATCCTGCCAATATTGAATCGAAAGTTGATCGCCTTGTGAATGAATCTCCCGGAGGCCGTAAGCAAAATACCGAATCCTGAAACACCTTAATCACTTCAACTGGATTGTCACATTTGTTTCCATTTGAAAAAGAACAATCAAGCAACTTGCAAGTCTTGCTGGTGGAAATTAAACACTGATTGATAATCTCACCGCGGATGGAAGCTTCGATAGTGGGTCGCGGTGCACCAACAAAACAGAACAAGTGGTTTCTTTCGCGAAGCATCATTCCTTGTTGCCACTCTACAAGTTCATTTTGGCTAGAGGATGGAAGTATGTCGGATATGGAATAGCGAATTCATTACTCCAGGATGTGGATTTGATCGAAAGCATTGTCATGTTCATAAATTCAGGCAAAGACATGAGCTTGTTACCCCAATCAGAATTGATGTCTGTTTGTCTTCTAAAATCCCAACCAATCCTGCCTCCAACAAAGAAGTGATCCCTACCAAGCATTCGTTTCCATTCAGGTTTTTCGACAAGCCACTTGCGATATCAAAAGCGCAAGAATCTCTTATAGAAGTATTATAATCCCAAAGGTAGCGACCAAGGTCGAGGCCAGCATAAAAAGGTACATAATTTGCTGAAGCCAATGACGAATCATTCGTCAAACACTCGTATCGCTTCATCCTGTTATCGAAAATCATTTCTAACAAGAATCGATTGGTGGAAAACCAACCCTCCTTCAATAAAACTCCTTCAGGATTCTCAACTCTAGGACCAAGACCGGAATTTTCCATATGTTAAGTGATCGACAATTGTTGAGTAAATCATAATTGAATCGGCTAGGAAGATCATGAACATAAATGTATCGACCAAAACATGAATCAGAATCAGAGATGTCCCTAGTTTTGTTTTGGTAATTCATCAAAGTTGGTTCTATGTCATCAATAATTACTTGATTATTGTTGTCAAGCATTGGAATCAAAACTAAAGAAGAAAAACCTGATTTAGCAAACGAAAGCAATAGAAAGCATACCGAAAAGGAGACGAGGATGACTAACCAGAGTGGCTTTATAATCAATATTGGTTTCTCCATCAGCCCTCAATGAAGAAGAAAACAAGAGCATACAGGAGACGGTAACACTTTGGCTTGCATGAAAACACTCACTTTTCCTCTTTCATTCAAATCATCATGATGTATATTGTAATTTGAATATGAAAATGCACAGGGAATGAAGTCCACAAAAAGCTTTTGAAAACAAAAATCGTATTGGGTGACATTCAACACATACCTATTTTAAGGTATATTGAGTGATAATTTATGGAAAGTCATTAAAAATGGTATTTAGTAATTAATTATAAAAAAAGTCGAAAGTCAGAAAGAAAATTTGTTGTATTGTATGTGAAAGAACTCAAGAAGGTAGCTATTCAAGGTAAGTATTAAGGCTATCTTTGTTTGTCTGTATTGTATTGTATTAGCCATTTAAAATGTATTAAAACAATACAATAAGGTGTTTGGTGCAAACACTGTGTTATATTATTTTAGTACATTTTAATTGTTTAATACAACAAACACCGTATTAGCTAATACATTATATTTGGCGGTATTAGGTTGTATTATATTAGAAAAAACACTTTTTATTTATTTTTTTATTTATAACAAATATGGAATATTAATGAAATATGTGTTGTTAATATTTTTCTATAATTTCAAAATTATATAGGAAATATTTATTTTATTTATAAAAATATTAGTTATTTAAATTTTTTGTTTCAATTAAAATAAATATTTATTGATTTTTTATATAAAAATATTTATTCATTTATTAACTATTTTTTTTAAAAATATTATATTTTTATAATATAATTAAATACAATAAAGTCATATATGAATAACTTAATGTGATATAATACAGTGCATTACCAAACACATGTTTGTATTAATGTTAATACAGTCCAATACAATACAATACAATCTAATATAGTCTAATACAATCAAATACAGTGTGGATTCCAAATTACATACGAGTTGATTTTTCAAGTTACATGTCAGTTAAGTTTAAATTACATGACAATTGACTTTCAACTTACATGTCAATGATTTTCAAGTTACATGCCAGTTGTTTTCCAAATTTTTGTGTGGGTGAAGTAAAGACAAAATGGAGAGCAATCTTGTCTGTTCAAGGTTAAAAATAATAAATATAATAAAATATAAATTGATGGCTAAAAACAATAAACCAATAATTTTTTTGGTTACTTCTTGCAATTTCCTCTCTCTCTCTCTCTCTCTCTCTCTCTCTCTCTCTCTCTCTCTCTCTCTCTCTCTATATATATATATATATATATATATATATGATAATATGTTTTTATATTCTAAAAATATTTCAATTTATTAATTATCAAAATATTTAGAAGGAAAAAAAATCATATCCTACCATTGTATAACTTAATACAATTTAATATGAAATATCACCAAACACAAGATTGTATACTAATAATACAGTCTAGTCCAATTCAATCCAATACAATTCAATCCAATCTAATCAAATACAATACAGTGTGCCAAACGAGCCAAGGTAAAATACTTGAGGCCATTTAGGGTGCGTTTGTTCGGTGGGATTGGACTAATCTTAGTCCAATCTCACGTTTGTGGTCTACACGGAATTGGATTTCTCTAATCTCGTGTAGTAAAATTAAATTATTTATATATACAATATTACATTTATTTAATCTATTTAAAAATTAATTTAATATATTTTATTCTTTTTTAATATTAATATATTTTATTCTAACATTTAAAAAATATATTTTTAATATCAAATAAAAAACTGTTATTTTATTTCAAATTAATTTTAAATAATTTTATTTATTTTCTAAAAATAATTTAAATAATTTTTTTTTTACCAAATTTAATTTAAAATATTTTTTTCTTTTCTTTAAATTGATTTAAAATGATTTCATATATTTAAAAATTAATTTTATATTGACCTCTCCCAAAAACAATTATTTTCAATTATTTTTTATCCAATTTTATGTTATACCAAACAAGAAACAATATTATTTTAGTCTAATCCGTGCTGCACCAAACACAGTACTAATTTAGTGCAGTCCAATCTAATCTAATCCAATCCCATAAAAATAGTACAACCTTATCAAATCCAATCACGCGTAACAAACGCACACTTAAGGAATTTTGCATCAAAGTTATAAATGGAATTGATATTATTAGAGAGATGTTATTGACAATTCAATAAATATCTTTATGAGTAATGTTAGACATCCCACATTTTCCATTCCAACCCATGTGACAACTGAGGTGTCACTTGGTGAGTGGATACACATCACCCATGTATCCACACTCACCAATTAATGTGTATCCACTCACCAAGTGACATATCAGCTGCCACATTAGTTGGGATGGAAAAGGTAGGATTGTAGGTGGGATGTTTAGCATTACTTTCTATATTCCATTTTAATATATATTTTTATTATATGACAATTTTATACCAACTAAAATTACTAAAATGATAGAACTTCTAAATACACTACGAAATAATTGTTCTGGACTCTAGTATTACTTTTTTTTTTCTTTTTTCATTTTACAAACCTTAAAACATTTTTTTTTTCAATATCATTAAAGTTTTATTTGATTCCAAAGTAATAAAAATGATTTACAATAAGAAAACAACAATTTTTAAGTTTTGATTTTTGCCGAATTTTTTTTTTCATAACAAACAATAAAAAAAATTGCATATTATTTCTTTTGTTTCACTCATCGGTAATTGTTATTTATTTTGTTTCATTGCAATTTAGAGAGAAAAAGATGAGGTGGTGACTGTGGTAGCCAAAATCTAGCCTTAGGCCCAACGCATATGCCCATGTTTTCTTTGTGTATGGACCAAGGTCGAGTCCAAAGATGAAGGGTTGAATAAGGCCCAACCAATTCAAATTACTTCCTTCCAACAAAAACTTGACCAGGTTAGTTATCTGATAAGTAACAACTGCACACGTTTGACTTGGTTGTTGTTATCGGATCCTAGATAATCCGCGCATGATTCGAGGGATCTTGATATTCAACGAACCATGTCACCAACCTGTTTGAAGACTATAAAAAGGACCCCCTCTCCACAGAGAAGGGATCCTGACTTCTCTTGAATATCTCAAGCTCATTTGCATCCTGAAACTCTGCTCAAACCATATTCTAGCCACTAGAATCTTCCAACCATTACTTTTAGATTACTCTAATCACCTGGTACATCGATATACACCTGTTTTCACCACGTTTCGATACAAATATCAAACTCCACGCTTTTGCCACTAAATTCAAGTTCTTATTGTTACTTTATACCAGTGCACAACAAGCTGTTCATGAGCCCACGGTTTGGCATTTCAACTACATTATCTAACTTGTTTAGTGTTATAATTAATCCTAACATTCTACATTTCATTCTACAATGTCAAGTTGTTACGAATATTCCACTGTCTTGAGCGTTGGACAGTCTCCCAAGGGACAGCCCCAATCGTTCCTTTATTTACTTTTGGTTTACAGGTTGCTAAAGCGCTCAACGAGTCTCAGTCCATTGAGCTCTACACACAAGTTGCAGGTGCCTTGAGATTTACAACTGTATAGCGACCCCCTACTGTTTGTCGCCTACTATGGGGCCCTATAAACTTTCTTATAAGCAAAACTGAGATAAGTCAACGCTATGTCTGAAATGGCAGAAGATGACGTTCCACCAAGTGTCGAAGCCCAACTCATCGCGCTAACTACGCTGATGATCGTTAACGCTGACAAACTACGAGAGCTCGAAGTCGAGAATGCTGCGATGCGCGCCAAAAATGCAGAACTGCAAATGAGAGTCAAACAACGCAGTTCCTACACCATCGATCCCAACGGTCGACGACACGCACAATGTCGAGAGAATGGCTTCGATTGCACCAGGGAAAACTTTCCAAATGTAGGAGCAACAATTCCATGTTAGGAAAGGCAACTCAGCGAGGGAAAACCCTCCAACACCAACTCAAATAGTTCAAACGAAAGGAAATCTAGTCAACTTGTCGACCCCATAAGGGATGATAAAAGAACCAAAAAAAGACAACGCCCTGTAGCCAGAAAACGTTTTCAAGACCCTTGTGTCCCTCCAGTTAGCACTTGAATCAGTAAGGTCTACTCTTACCGTTTCTATCTTTGTTGACCCAGAGGTTGCTCGTAAATTTGTAGAAATGGAGGCCCTGATCTAGAGGATCCCAGGCGTACCAGCCCTAATTAAGAAAAGGGCAGCAAACAGCTTCACGAATTCTCCCTATGTTGATGTTATCATCTTGGTTCATTGAAGCAATCTCACGCGACCTCAGAGAAGCCTGCATGTATAAAGGATTCAACTCCAGCCTCAATGGACCTATTTTGCAATGATACACTAATCTATAAGTTCTTTTGCCTAGCTTGCAAATACATCTGTGGAGCAATTTGTGAGTAGTCGATTTATACCATAACCCAGAGGCAGGGTGAGAATTTGAAAAGCTATGTCAGACGCTTCAACAAAGAGAAGGTGTCGATCCCCCACTGCAATCCCGCTACAACGATTTATGCTTTCAAGAATGGGCTCTTGTACAATTTAGATCTCCACAAGGAACTAACCAAGTACCCATGGAAAACTATGACGGATGTCTTGGTGAAAGTTTGGGCTTAAATCAAATGGGAAGAGGATGAAGTCAACTACGTCCCACCAAACAACTATCGGAACAAAAACAAGTGGAACGATTGTGTCGACCGCAGAACAATAGACAGGAAGTGGAGCCCTATCCAACAAACGATCGACAAGATATCAGATCTCGCTACGATCGACAAGATGATCGATACCCATACAACCAAAATCAACCCAGGACCAGACAGTGTCGTGCACCAATCTTAGAATACAACCTCAACATCAAGTCGTTAAAGGTCGTAATGCTCATGAAAGGAATGGGGAATGCAATTAAATGGCTAATGAAAATGAACGCTTTCCTAGAGCATAAGAGCATGAAATGGTGGTATGACTTCCACAGAGGCTACAAACACCGAACAGAGGATTATATAGCCCTCAAGTTGGAAGTAGATCAACTCTTGAAGCAAGGTCAATTGATGATGTGGCCGTTTATGCACAACAAAACAATGTATTTGTATGATCATTTGAAAACCATGTTTAACCACTTAGAAATCCTCTTAGGATGTATAAATTAGTAAAATGGTAAGCAAAGATTCATTCCATATGGAATTATAGTAATACGTTGGATTGATTAACTAATCTAGAATGCAATAAAGTAAATCATAGTAAGTTTGAATAGTGTATGGTTTGAGAAACCATCAAACATACAAGTTAAGTAAAAGTAACAAAGATGTGATAGGGAAAATAGAATGCTCAACAATCTTTGATAAGAATAATGAGATGTAAACAATTAATAGAAATACTAGGAAAATGATGGAGTTGAAAATGGATTATGGGCAATGCTTTTAAAGCTACTTTAATGAACCAATCTCATACTTGTTAACCATTTGTATTCTTAGATGTGTTTATGTCGTCACTATAAACCCTAAACAACTTTCCACCAAAATGCCTAACTGATTAAGGGAGGGGGGGGGGGGGGGGGGGGGGGGGGGGGGGGGGGGTGGGTGGTCAAGGTGGGATTGGTTTGTTACAAATCAAGGCTTAGATTATTATGGTTGATATATGATGAGGTCGTTTTGTACTCTTCAAAACAATGTTTTATGTGATCATTTGAAAACCATGTTTTAACCACTTAGGAATCCTATTAGGATGTAAATTCTTAGTAAATGGTAAGCAAAGATTCATTCCACAGGGAATCGAAGTAATACGTTAGATTGATTGACTGATCTATAATGCAATGAAATAAATCATGATAAATGGATAGTTGTGTGGTTTGATAAACCACCAAACATGAAAGTAAAGTAAAAGTAACAAAATGTGATAGGACAAATAGAATGCTCAACAATCTTGATAAGAGTAATAAATGTAAGTAATTAAGATAGATACTAGAGAATTGATGGAGTAGCAAGTGGGTTACGGGCAATAATTTTTATGCCACTTTAATGGACCAATCTCTTATATGTTAACCATCTGTATTCTTGGATGTGTTTAGGTCATCACTATGAACCCTAAACATTTTCCCACCAAAATGTCTAACCAATTAAGGAAAATGGGTTAAGGTGGGATTGGTTTGTTATAAATCAAGGTTTAGATTATTGTGGTTGATATACCCTCCAATAATCTGTTCTATTCACTATGTTCCTAATCAATCAAAGGTGTCAATCCAAGATTAATTTCATGACAATTTATCCTACACAAGAGTATGATCTACTAATGGTATACAATACAAATCATATAATGAATAGGATCTAGTTATCAAGTGAATAGAACACAAATAGAGATTCAAATACAATAGCTTAAGCAAATACCCAAATCCAAATGTTCCTCACATCTATCCCTTAGATTAGGGGTTTAGTTACATATAGTTACAATCAATAAGTAAGAAAGTAATAGATAAGGAAATCACCCTTAGGCCTCCTTCTTTAATGCTTACTCCTTCCTTTCCTTAGATGCTCCTAGTGCAAAGAGTGGTAGATAAGGATGTGTCTAGATAGGTGGGTGTCTAATGGTGAGTGACAAAGGTATTGGAATGTAGAGAATGGGAAGAGAGGAATGATTGGGTGAAGTAATCAAGATTTAGTGTTGAGTTTTGGGTGGAAAAGGTAGTTCAAGATTAGAGATGGAGGAGGTTGAATATGGGAAGAATGGAAGAGAATGCTAGGTTTAAAACTCAGTAAATTCGTGCTTGGAAATATGCTTGGATCTCTCTTCAACTTGGAAGAGAAGAATATATATAGTGGCTCTCGGACTTGTACTGATAACTACCAGAAATGCTGATGTGGCAGGGTGTCGCGGTATGTTGTCGTTGTAGCGACACCACTGCGGTAGGCAATTACACATTCTACGATTCGATTGTCGCGACCATTCTCATCTTTGTCGTGGTTGTGGTGACAGTGACATTGGAAATGTGATAAGGAGATCTAAGGAAAGAGAGTGGTCGCATGTTTGGTCTCATGACGACACTACACAGTGACACCAGACCTGATGGTTTTCTTGGTTTTCAATCTTGTTAGGATTTTGAGTTGTGTTGGCACTATTTTATATCAAAACAAAATTTTCTTTGTATTGATTGGTTGTCTAGGATTCGCAGCTTAATAAGCTTCAAGGAAATTGGGCAACATATCAAGCAAAGTGAAGCCTTCAAGAGGAGAAAGCATCAAAGGTATACTTAGATCTCTATCCTCTTGCAAGGCCTTAAGGCACACACATACGACATTCATATGTGTCCCTGCATAGTTGTACACCATTGGTATAACACATTCACACACTGTTGAAGTATTCACATGCATTAGATTTATTTTGACAAACATTATGAAATTGCATATTCTAGGACTATCTCTAGGAAATGGCATACTTGTGTGACTTTGTATTTATTTATTTTTGTTTTACTGTTTTTGGACTTGAACATGATCTCATATGATTCCTTATTGAGTCCCGTTCATTTCAGTTACTCACTCATTAGGTTTTGAGTCCAAATTAGGAAGCTACGTTACTTTGCGTTCTTATACGTTGTGTTGTCTTCGTCGTCGTGTACCGAGTCGAAATCTCAACCTTTTGTCAAAGTTTCATAGTCATCCTTGTGCGTGAGGGAGTCACAGTTTGTACTCCAAAGATGGATTCAAAATCAGAGTTCAGAGGTCCAAATACGGTCGAAGAACCCGAGAGGAGCAAGGAGGCATGAAATGTCTAAAGGCCATTTTGGGGTGTGTCCTGTGAGGAGCCTGTGAGGCTCACGCGCTAGCCACCTCTTTGCCCCATGAGGCTCACATGTGTCTCATTGAGTGGTGACATGGCTGTCCCCCATTGGCCACTGAAAGCCCTCTCTTTCATCTCTTTTAAATTCCTCATTTCTCTCACATTTCATTTGTAGAAGAAAATTTGAAAAAGAGAAGTGCAGAATTTTCTCTCCAACTTTCCTAACTTCCAAACACCATAACTTTCTCATTCGGACTCCAAATTGAGTGATTCAAGTTGAAAAATCTTCGTAATCAAGTTCCCTACCTTCTCCATAAAAGTTTGCAGCCATTTGATCGAGTTTTGTGGTGGTTCTACACTCAAAACCGAAACTGCACGGGATTCTTAGGTATTGAACTAAACTTTGTGTTTTCATCTTTTTAAACCTTCAATTACCTTGGGTTTTCTTCTTCTATATGTATGTGTATGTATGATGAATGCTATTGAGAAGGATAGCTTCATATCAAAGCTAATCTAGTCTAATTAGAGACTAAATGTGAACTAGTTTTCTAGGATTATAGTTTTTCACATGTTTGAGTGTTGTATTGTGATTAGCTTGATATCTAGGGTTATTTGTGTTTTGATTGACTCATTTTGTGATTAATAACCTTAACATGTGCTTGGATCCTTTATTTGAACAAATTTAGGATCAACTCATTTGATTTTGTGTTTAGAGCTAACTAGGATTTAATTGATTATTCATTATATCCTTGTTCTAAATACTTGCTAGAATATTCATTGATCATATTTTGTGATTCTAGCATTTTTGTGTATGTTTCTAATATCTTGAATATGTGCTTCATGTATATAATTTATTCAAGTGTTAGCTTTATGAATGAAACTAGGAATCACATGTGTTAGGTGTTTCTTATGCTCTAGGTTTCAATTCATGTTTTGTAACTAGACAATTTTTGACTTGTGTGCTCACATGACTAAGTCTAGTTTCCATGGGATGTATTGATCATATATTCTATGTTGCATGTGTTTGCATCATTTGCAGTACTTATATCATTTGCCTTGCATTAAGTCTCATATTGGAGTAAGTAGGGGTGGGCGTTTAATGGATCGGTTCACTTTTTGAGTGAACCGATAAAAAATCGATACTATTCGGTTTTAAAAAAGTGATCCGATCCGATAAACTTTACAATTGTCAACCGATTGAACTAGACCGGTTCAGTTCGGTTCGGTTTTTTTCGGTTTTGGGCCTATTGGGCCTAATTACTGGGCTTTAATTATTAACCTTTTAAATCACACTTTTTATATTTTTTGTATGTGTTAATCATTTTGGACCATTTTAATCTTCTTGGGCCGGTTTTGACAAAACAAAAATTGTACATCCATTACCACAAAATCAGATTTGGCTTCATTTTTTACCAAAAAAATCTTCATCTTATTTTGCCTCCCATTCACCTTTCTTAAGTTCTTCATATTTGGTTCATCAGGAAAAAAAATGATATAAAAAAAAAAAAAAACCTCATCCCCCAGTTCACTGTCTTGATACAAATATATTAGTAAAATATTTGATACATAATTATTTTATACAAGATTTAATCATACAAACTAACAAACACACAACCATACAAAATAACAAACACATAAATATTAAAGATGAGAACAGAGGAGAGGAAGTCGGTGACACCAACAAGACATGAGCGAGCACAGCAAAGGAGAGGAGAGACAAACGGTGCAACCACAGCGCCTGGGAGATTGACACGAGCGAAGGGAGACGCGGTGGAAGAACGACAAGGTGGAGATGGGATCTACGGCTGATGTGAGAAAGTGAGAGTTTAGAGAGAAATATTGGGGTTTGGATGTTTGACTAATTTGTTTAGGCTGATGAAATGATGAATGAAAACAAAATTAGGGTTTTATATATTTATATAACATTAGAGTAGCAACAGATTTTTTTTTTTTTGGGTGGATCATCGGTTCTGTTTTCGGTTTGACATGTCGAACCGGAAACCGAACCAAAATTACCGATTTTTAAACAATCAAACCGAACTAAACCGGTCAGAGGTAGAAAACCAATAACAAACCGATTGGACCGGTTCAGTTTACCAATTCGGCTCGGTTTATTGGTTTTTTGCCCACCCTTAGGAGTGAGTGAAGCTTCAACTTGAGCATTAAGTCTTAGCTAGGAGTGTAAGTCTTGGCTAGGATTGTGAGGCTTCAGATAGTCAAGTAAGGAAGTCTTGGTTAGGACAAGTGGTCCGGATAACCAAGCAAGAAGTCTTAGTTATGATTAAGGGGATCCGGATAACTAAGCAAGAAGTCTTAGCTAGGAGTGTGATACTCCGGATGGTTGTGCTAGGGAAGCTTAACTAGGATCTTTGTGATCCGGATAGCTAAGCAAGAAATCTTTCTAGAGACGTGAGCGTCTTGGGTATGAAGTTGCTTTCTAGAGACATGAGTGAAGTGTCTTAGATAGAAAGTAGGCAAAGTGATTCACTAGGCCCGAGGGTAGAATAGGGGTTGATAGCTTGGACAGTGTATCATGGGATTGGTCATGTCTTTGAGTGTGTATCTCCTTTTCGTCATAGTGGATTACGATTTACCGGTAGTTGTGGATTCAACCCATAGATGTTTCCTCTTCGGAGTTTTACCACGTAAAAATCAATGTGTCAAATGTCTCTATCTCTATCTCTCTATATTTGTATGTATGATCAATATATCTTATTTAAGATCTTCATTTCCTCATATCCTTGTAAACAAGATTTTTGTAGAGAAAGAGATACACACATTATTTGTTGAATCAACATTTGTTTCTTGTATCTTGTAAGTGTTTGAAGATTGTATCTTGTGATATTCTATATCAAGTTGTAAAATTTTACTTAGTGAAGCTGCATTGTAATATTCAAAGTACAACTTGTGGAATTTGCTCTTTATTGAATATACCTGTATATGAGATACATTGTTTCTTGGTATTTGTTTTGCAGACTAAGGTGGTGAATTGAGCATACATGTGCTAATTGTTTTCTCACAACAATCTTGTTAAAGGTTAATTTGTATGCTCACAAAGGTTTTTGACAAATGTCACGAAAGAGTTTTAAAATTAGAGTGTCAACCTATTCACCCCCTAGGTTGTTTAGTATAACCTTGTAGTTATTTTCAAATCTCTCTGTCGCGGTGTGGCTAAAGGGCGACATCTCACCACGGCGCCACACCTGATTGATTTTCAAGATTTAATCATCTTTATTGCCACTTTGTCGCCACAGCGACAATACCGCGACAACAATTGGCTGAAATCTTCTTTGAAATTTGCCTTCTGTCGCTGTGTGCCAAAGGCAACACCTTCAAAGGGTAACAATGCCCTGTTTCTCCACTTTGTGCACATTTTGCATCAAGTTCCTCTTCTTCTTCACAAATGTCTTTGTGGCACAAATAAACCAGAAACACTTGATTAACGACATTAAAGCATGGAGAAATGCCCGAGAATCAAGCATAAAGAGACGGGAATGAAGGCCAAAATCATACCAATTTTGGTTCGATCAAATACCCCCAAACCTATCTTTTGCTAGTCCTCAAACAAAACAATCACAAATCAACCCCAAAAACATGCATCAAAACATTTCAAGGATTTTCAATAAAACTCTAACTCATTCAAGCAAGGTTTTACTTATCCATGATCAATATGCGAAACCAAAACGAAGAGATTAAAATAGTGATGCAATAGTGAGAACTTATTCATGTAAGAAAATGTTAAGTAAAGATTAAGAGCATGTCACTCTAGATATGATTGTAAGCAGTGCGATCCTACATTCAAAATGCCAAAGCGTCAAAGCAAAGGTACTATTCGGTTTAGAATGTAATTTGCCTCAATAACTAATCTTCACCAAATTCTCTCCTTTCTTCTCTCAGAATCATAGGTTTCACTCAAAATACATATGCAATATGAATTTATGTTATGGATATCAAATTGATTGCACATGATGTCTTTAAAACGCAATTTCTGAAAACTAGGTCCCATGAATGGAATTACAAACCATGAATTATAAATAACATACAACAACCAAATTTCACAAAGTGGACACTCCTAAAGATCATGAAGGTCTTTCTTTTGGTTGTAATGGGGCCTTAGGTGAATGGTGAAACAAATAATGGGACAATAGATAACAAAGAACCCAATGATTACACTAAGGCATACATTCTAATTATGAGTTTCAATTGCTTCTCACATATTGTTCACACTTTTTACAATTTCAATTCACTTGTGCATTCTACTCTAATTTTTCATTTGAGTAGCTCATTCCACTTTTCATTTTCTCTCTAGGCCAATTGTGCCTTATTCTGGGTTCTCTTTTCCTTCTTTTTCTTTTCCTTACTTTGCCATTCTTTTCTTTTCTTTGCTTCTCTTTTCCTTTCAAACTTTCTTTTTCATTGCTTTTCTTTACTTTTCAAACTTTCTTGCTTTGTAAAACTTGTTGCACACATTTACATGCCTAGGTACACGCCTCTACAATTTCAAGTATAAGAGCTTACATTCATTCCCTAAGCCTTAGCAAATCATTTGGTCAAGTTAAGTCAATCATGTAGGCTTTATGGTTCATGAATGAAAAACTTAAGACGTGTTTGGCTTCAAAGGGGCTTGGGAGCACACACATAAGATTGTATGGAAGTATTTAGGCCAATTAGTGGTTTTCACATGCATTGTCTAAAGTCATTTATAAAGGTTTGTCCACAAAGCAAAATAAAACATCCGCAAGCAGTCCATAATATTCTATGACAAGCAACATTTAAGTGCAAATGAGACCTATACATGCTTGAATGAGTGTTTAAAGAGTGAATATTTGACAACTCAAAATACGCTTTTTAAGGCCGTGTTTGTGATCCTTATGGGAATCTCCACTATTAATTCCTAGCCTTCAAGCAAAATTGATAATTCACCATAACATTATGAGAAAAAGATTAACGCACTTTGTTCAATGACATCCTAAATGGCATGACGTTAATCTAAACCAAACAATGGCAAATATGCACAATTCCTCACTACTCATGTAAATCACAATCTCAACAAGCAAAATATGCTCAAATATGGCATTATCACAAGAATTTGAAAACTTCGGCTCAAATTTTAAAACCAAGCAAAGTAAGCAAAATGGTGTTGCGCAAATGTACCCTCAAACCTAAATTGGATATTGTCCTCAATGTTCATGGGAGGTAAAATTGGTCAAATGGCGCAACCCAACAAATCCAAAGCAAAGAACGCATATATGACCAAAAATAATCAATGTATTTTGAAAAATTTGGCAATGTGCCTTCTCAACCTAATATGCATAAAATCATCCAAAAAGATGCTCAATCATGAATAGCATACTCCTCAACATTCCTGTCATCTAAAAATCATTAATAACACACAAACATCCTAAATCCACTATCAAAATCCATCTCACACCCTTATTCTAATAAAAAGCGAAACAAGAACAAAAATGAAATAATAGCGAAAGATATGAAATAAAGATAATAAAAGGAATGTGACAAC
Source organism: Acer saccharum (assembly GCA_030490815.1). Taxonomy (NCBI): domain Eukaryota; kingdom Viridiplantae; phylum Streptophyta; class Magnoliopsida; order Sapindales; family Sapindaceae; genus Acer; species Acer saccharum. The sequence continues at coordinate 25,021,390 of CM059869.1, read as the reverse complement.
AAAATAATCAATAAAAACAGAAAATAAAACTAAAGTGCTCAAAATATCCAAGTCAAAATATGATGCACATGTGATGGTCAAAAATATCTAAGTGATGGTGGTGGTGGCATCTACTCGGACTCCTCATCAGCCTGCTCAGACTCAACTCTATTCTTCCCTTTCGGGTCTTTCAACTCTCTTTCTCTAGTTGCGGCCTCTCTCCTAGCCTGCTCCTCTACTAATCTCCTTTGAGCTGGTGCCTCATCTATGGGAGGACCTCATGTATAGTGAACTCCCTGCTTAGTGAGTGAGTGAGCCAAGGCTAACTCCTATTAAGCAACCTCCTCCTCAGCAGAATGTGCAATCTGTAAGACTGGATCAGGTACAGTCTTTGGAGTAGCTAAGGTATTGGGCTCTGGTATGGTAGCTGGAACATATGGAGTCTCAGTGGTGACTGTGGCACTAGGTACAGGTACTGTGGCTGGATCGGTAGTCCTCCTCGACCTCCTGACATATGGAGTGAGTCTCAACTTCTGACGGAGCTCTGTGAAGCCCATGCCCACACTCTCGGTCAAATCCCGTATTAGACTCTCCAAAGTCCTCTGCCTAGTCAGAATCTCCGTCTGCCTCTTCTCTATGGCCCCTTACCTAGTCGCCAAGGCCAACCCATCCGCATGTAAAGCATCAAAATCAGCGGGCTGAGTAGCCATAATACGCTCCACACCATCTAAAATCCGAAGTCCTAAAGGCTGACTCTCATCATCAACAACAGCGAGGGCCCCACTATCCTCATCATCATCCTGCTCAAAACGCTCATCATCCGGAACGACTCTATCAAACTTTACCTTGGCACTCGTGCCGACCTCTGATCTGCTCACTCTCTTCCTTTTCCTAATAGGTGGCCTCTCTGGCTCTCTTGGCATCCTCAAGCCACGCTTGCCTAGCAAGCGACGCCATGCTGGCAAACCCAAATCAGGTGAAGGGGATTTCAGAACATACCTAGATATATCCACACCCGCCAACCTACACATCTCAGTAATCAAGCACGGGAAAGGAAAAGAAGGGAAGGAGGTCTGAATCTGACTCGTTTCGCCCAGCCTTTTGAATCTCCATCTTCATTAAAACACCCACTTCAATAGGCTGTGCCTTCATAATACAATGCAAGATCCGGACTGCCTCAAATGGGACCGTAGTCCTGTGGGATATCGGCCTGAGTGAGTAAATGATAAAGATGTGCCAAAACGCCAATTCAATCTTCAAATTTGATTGCTTGAGGGAGTGTCCCCTAGCAATCCAAAACAACATCGGGGAGATCACCAAAGTATTGGCGAAGTCCACCGAACCTCTCACAAACAATGGGTTCGAGGTGATCCCCTCTATCATGCGCTCCCGGATCTTCTCAAAATCTAAAAGTGTGGTCCCAAAATAAATGTTTATGACCACGGCGTTCATGTGAACGGGGGCCCCTCTAACCAAAACCGAACCCTTATTCATGAACTCCCCGGGGTTCATCCCCACATAAAACTCCCTAATGAGTCTCTCACTATACCTAAGGGGCATAGCTACCAATCCACCCCATCCCCTATCATTCACTGTCTCTGAGATGGGGGTGTTTTCCAACCCCTTCAAGTTAACCCTCTTTTATACCAAAATTGTCTTCTCACTAAAAATCTCCATCCGATTATTAAAATCTTGGTTCAAAATGCAATCGGGACCCTTCTTTTTCTGTGCCGCTTGACTCGGCTTCTTCGGTGTGGGGGCCTTACTACCCTTACCACCCTTACTCGGCAACTTCATCTTAGGTGCCATATTATCTCAATTTCGGATTTTCAACTGTTAATGAAATTTCGACAGCACAACGGCGTTTTTCCAACACAACCACAACCTCCAAACTCTCCTCAATCAACCCAAATCACTCAACAAATACTCAAACACTCCAATATACACAAATGTAATCACAAACTCCAATCCTAGGCACTAATCACTTCAAATCAAACACAAAACCACCCTTAGGATATCTAGATGCTATGTAGAGCAAATGAGAATAGAAAAATCAAAGAACTAGGGATTAAGATTACCAATGTTATCGGTTTCGTGCGTGCCACGGCTTGAGAGAGTTGAGAGAATTTGAGAGAATTTGTTTGTTTTGGAAGTGTATCGCTTCTGTTCTTGAAACGACTGTTTTATCGCCTTTTTGCCTTAGGTCGTGGTCCTGATTGTCGCCTTTTGCCACCGCAACACCACTGCAATAGCCCAAAACGATGTCGTTTGGTTAACTGACTTCTGTTGTCGCTGTTGGTATTTGGCGACTCCACCGCGATAGGTATCATGTATGGTGTTGCCCTTTGCTGTCGCTCTTTGCCACCACGAACCAATTTTTACGCAAAATTGGTTGCCATCCCTTTTAATGTCACGATATGGTCAGAACGACACAATCGCGATAATGACTTAAGGAACACATCCTGAGCAATTTTTGGACCAGTTCCTGCAACAATCATCACCAAACACAACATAAGAATGTAATATACTAACAAAGACATAAGAGCACTTATTTGAAAACTAAAACAACCAAAAGCACACAACAAGAATTTAAACAAAAGACAAGAAATTTATTCAAAGCATAAAAATGTAAAAGTGCAAGTCCACACTATCACATCCTATCATGCAAATTAGGATCGTGATGCTCATCACAAGGGCCAACCAAACAATAATTTTTATTTTTCTTAACTACCTAAATTGGTCGCCTAGACTCATTTCGGACTTGGTCCACCAAATCCTTCCTAACCCAAATTTTCTTGACATGATTAGGTCTCATCCTAGACCTATCTTGTTCATGATTAACATGCTTCAAAAATTCAAAACACCTAGATTTTACATGACCCTTCCTATGACAAAAATAACAAGATAGAGAAGAGAAAGTAATTCTCCCTTTTTGCATTAGAACTTGAGGTTGGATTGACCATCCTTGGTGAGTGTCTTGATGACTTGTTCCATCTGATCTATCTCCACCAAATAGTCGCACTCCTTCACTTTGGCAATCTTCAATGCCACCTCTTTCTTGCTCATCTCCTTTTTAACTTCCTCTATTGCCTTGTTCGTTTCAACACTTAAGAGGGTCTTTCTCATCTTTCTTAAGGCTTCCTCCTCAAATTCTTCGGTGAGCTTGGCTAAGTCCTCAAGCTCTTGTACCGTTGACTCATTCTTTATTGTAAGAGACTTGTTGATCTTCTTCAACTTGTGATTCTTCTTGGATAGGTCATTATCCTTCTTCTCAAGAGCATACTTTTCCACCTTGAGCACCTCTACTTCAAGCATGAGCTCTTGATTGGCATTTTTGAGCCCTTTAATCTTAGAATCACCTATGCTCTCTTCATCTTCTTGGCTACACTTTTCATACATTTGCACCAAGTTGTTCACTTTTCCACCCTTACTCTTCGGTGGTTGCACATCCACCACATAGCAACTCCCAATGCTTTTTAGGTCCTTATTGCATGTGATAGTGTCAATCTCAAACTCTCTCTCAAATAAGTGCATCATGACTCTCTTTTTGCACACATCAATCCTCATTTGAGCGGTAGCCATGAAAGGCCTACCAAGTAGAACTTGCCACTTCCCATTGTCATTGAATTTATCTTTAACATTTAACACCACAAAGTCGGTGGGAATGATAACTCCACCTACTAGGATTGAAACATCCTTAAGCTCTCTCTGTGGCGTCCGAGAAGTTTGGTCCGCCAATAAAAGCTTCATCTTGGTTGGCTTCACACCTTCCAAACCTAACTTCTCATAAATTGATAGAGGCATCATATTTATGCTTGCACCCAAGTCAAGCACTCCCCTTAGCAAATCACTATCTCCAACCGATATGGAGATCAAAAAACTCCCTAGATCATCAACCTTAGTTGGAAATGCTTTTTCAAACATCATTGCATCTTCTCTAGCTCCATAATTGTTGACAAAATTCAACTCCTTCGCTTGCTCGGTGTGGCTTGGAAACTTGCCCTTATCTTGCTTTTAGAGGGCCTCGGCGATTTGCCCCATTTGAGTCTCCAATTTTCCAAACGATGCCTCTAGGTTGTGCCCTTGGAAATCCATAGCTTGGACCTCCTCTTGCTCTTGCCTTTCATTCATGTCATTAAATCCTCCACTATCATTGAGTTGATCACTAGAGCTTGCCTCTTGTCTTCCTAGCATCTTCACCCCGGCCTTGGAAAATTCTATGCTCTCAATATAAGATGTCAAGGATTCCATCTTCTTATTCATCCTAGAGATCTCAATAGCGGTTTCCGTGTTAGCATTCACATCGAACCTTCCACTTTGAACACTATTTGCATTCCTTTGTTGAGAGTTTTGTGCTAGCATCTCATAGATCTCATAAATCTCGATTGCGGTCTTTGTATCAAAAAAGCCTCCGAACGCATTATCCACTAACATTTGAGAGAAACGTGTGAGGAGGGCATTGGGCCAAAAGGAGTTGATACCTCTCCCATGACTCATAGAATAGCTCCCCTTCACTCTCATTGAAATCCACTATCTTCACCTTAAGTTCCTGTTAATCGGGAAAATAGGCAATTAATTCAAGGAAGAGCTTTCCCCATTAAAGAGCTCATCACCCCCAATTAATTCAAGCAAAACATCCCCGATCGCTCTAAAGCTCCTAATGAGAAGAAAGACCCGGTCCACCACGTACCGTGCCTCCCTCCTTGACACACCGAGTCTAAGCGTGGCTCATCAAGGAACCGGATCCCCCCCAAGAATGCCTATTGAGAAAAGGGACTTGGTCCACCAAGAATCCCGCCTCCTAGACGCGATCCTTCGAGGACCCGGCTCCCCTAGAGCGCCTAGTAAGAGGAAGGACCTGGTCCAATAGAGACCCGCTCCTAACCAGCAACCCGGCTAAGGACCATTCTAAGCAGCACCTACCTAGTCATGTATAACCCACTAGAGAAGAATCCCTTGGAACATTATAACAACACCCCGTTCCAAAGGGCTAACGTCGGTCGTAGTAACCAACAAGCCACGACTCTTCCAAGGGCTAACGCCAGCCCTCACCCCAGCTCACATGGGATAAAGAAGGGACTGGGGACAACCTGCAAAGTTTCAGCACCAGCCCATTAATGCGAGGCAGCAAGCACAAGTGGGGAAAGACAAGCAACCTATGGTCGGGATCTTCCGCTGGCCACATTGCATCAACGGTTGAACCTCCCTGCATCTCAGCCCTAGTTAAAGGTTAACTATCTCATACATGAAAGGGGATTCTGTGATTCTCCAGCAAAATATTCATAGGAACTCAGCAAATACGAAGAAGGAAATGGTGGAGGAGGGTGTCTGACAGTATGCAGCGGGACAGGTGCTGACACTGTCCCCTGCCAGACCAGATTTTGATAATGACCCCCCACTGCTGCAACGACCCCGTCCAACCAATCAAAACCTCTGAAAACACCACATGTTCGCCATATCAGCCCTACAGAAAGTAGTTACCAAGCCGTAAAAGTAGTTACCACTAACGTTAAAGTAGTTACCACACCCGTAAAAGTAGTTACAAGCTAATTTTTTGAAAAAACCGTTAATTAGTTACCTCAGCCGTATTAGTAGTTACCAATACCGTAAAAGTAGTTACAAGCTAAATTTTTGGAAAAACCCTTAAGTAGTTACCAAACCCGTGAAAATAGTTACCGCCACCGTAAAAGTAGTTTCCACAGCCGTAAAAGTAGTTACAAGCTAATTTTTTGGAAAAACCTTTAAGTAGTTACCTGAGCCGTAAAAGTAGTTACCAATGCCGTAAAAGTAGTTACAAGTTAATCTTTTGGAAAAACCCTTAAGTAGTTACTAAGCCGTAAAAGTAGTTATATGCTAAATTTTTGGAAGAAACCCTTAAGTAATTACCAAAGCCGTAAAAGTAGTTAACACATCCGTAAAAATAGTTACCACTACTGTAAAAGTAGTTACAAGCTAATTTTTTTGAAGAAACCCTTAAGTAGTTACCAAGGCCATAAATGTAGTTACCACAACCGTAAAAGTAGTTACCATAGCCGTAAAAATAGTTATAAGCTAATTTTTTTAAGAAACCCTTAAGTAGTTACCATATCCGTAAAAGTAGTTACCGATTCCGTAAATGTAGTTACCAATGCCGTAAAAGTAGTTACAAGTTAAATTTTGGAAAGAAACTTTAAGTAGTTACTATTGCCGTAGAAGTAGTTACGAAAGCCCTAAAAGTAGTTATCAAAAAAAAAAAAAAAACCAAAATAATATAATTTATTCTAATAAAAAATATATATATATATTTGTAATTTTTTTAAGATTAAATAATTTATTATTATTATTTTATCTTTTATTTATTTATTTTTATTATTAATAATGTCAAATCAATGAATATATATTATTATTTTAATAGGTTAAGGGCAATAGCAGGTTTCAAACCTGTACTATTCATGCCTAAACACTATTTTTTTTGCTTGCACCATGCAGTGATTTTCTTTAACTGCATGGTAGCCGCCCGCTAAATTCAATACACATTTTGTAATGGGATTTTATTGCGTGCAAGCATACACATGAATTTTGGTGTGCCATGCTCAACCTTATTTATGTGTTGACTTAGCCTTACTTCCTATTGGTAATTTAAACGTTTTCTTGTGTGAGCTTACAACACCGGATGAATCTTTTTTCACTTTATAAATCAAATTGTGTGTGTGAAGAGAATAATGTGTAGATTTTTCATTGGATTTTCTCCCAACTTTCAAACACCATATCTCTCTCATCCTATCATCCAATTTGAGTGATTCAAGTTGGAGAATCTTCATATTAAAGTCCTCTACAAACCCTAAGCAACCTTGAGGTCATTTGATCAAGTTTTTATTAGGTTCATCACCATTTTCGGACTGCACCTACCTGTTCTAGGTCATTGTTCAAAGTTTTGTGTTATTGAGCTTAAATGTTCTTTAATTACCTTGGGCTTTCTTTCTATATATGTGTATGTTCTTAATCAAGTGTTATTAGGTTTGTGAGCTTCAATTAAAAGCTAATTTGATCTTAATTAGAATCTTGAATGTGGGTTAGGTTTTTCTAAACCTATGTTTTCACATGCTTATGAGCTGTATTGTTATTAGCTTTGAATATAGGATTATTTGTGCATTAATTATGAGTATTCTAATGATTAATAATTCCTAGTTGTGCTATGTTTCCTTGATTGATCATATTTGAAAATAGCACAAGTTTGTGTATGTTTAGAGCATTGATTAGATTAAGTTGATTGATTTGTGAATATATGCTCTAATTAATTTCTAGAGAAGTTTGTAGATCTAATCTCATTTCTCTAGCATTTTAGTTCTGGTACTAAGTGCTTGTATATGTGCTTCATGAACATGTCTAATATCAAGTTTTAGTTGCATGATTCAAATCTAGGATTAAAGTGTGTTTGGTGATTTGGCACACTCTAGATTTCGGTTTTCATGTATTAATGACCTAGACTATTTTTGTTGTGAGCTTTGTTGACTAAGTCTAGTTCTACATGATTTGTACATGATCTATACATTTCATATGTTCATGCATCATCTTTTGTGATTGCATCATTTGGATTTCAAACTAGAATATCATACATTGTGTGCTCATTGTCTAATTATAGTTTTCATAATTCATATTGATCATATGTCCTATATTGATTGTGCTTGCATCATTTGCATCACATAAATCACTTACCTTGTAAAAGGTGGAAGTCTTGGCTAAGAGTGTGAGGCTCTAATTAAGTCCGAGTGTGAGGCTCCGATTAGACAAGCAAGGGAAGTCTTGGCAAGGGGTGTGAGGCTCCGGTAAGTCTGAGCAAGAAAAGTCTCTTGTTGTTGAGTGATTCTTCAACATAGAGTAAGGGAAGTCTTGGCAAGAGGTGTGAGGCCTCTAGTAAGTCTGAGCAAGGATACTCTCTAGAGGCATGCGATGTGTCTCGGTTAGAGAGTATACACGTTTCTCTCTAGTGGGAATAGATATGAGGGATATCCAATAGATTGTGATACATGAGAGTTGGTCACATTTGAGGGTATACTCTTGTTTAACTAGTGAAAAACATTTTGCCGGTGGTTGTGGATTCAACTCGTGGATGTTTCCTCTTCGGAGGTTTACCACGTTAAAAATATCGTGTGTCAAGTTTCTTTTTCTTTATCTCTTTGATATTTGTTTTATTTGTTGAATCAACATTTGTCTCTTGTATCTTTGTAAATGTTTGAACATTGTATCTTGTGATATTCTATATCAAGTTGTAAAGCTTTACTTAGTGAATTTACATTGTAATATTCAAAGTACAACTTGTGGAATTGCTTTGCATTGAACATACTTTTATATAATATACATTGTCTCTTGTTGTATGTTGTGTGGACTAAGGGTGGTGAATCTAGCATTCATGTGATTACTGTTTTCTCATAACAATTATATTAAAGGTTAATTTGTATGCTCACCAAGGTTTTGACAAAAGCATCGAAAGATTTTTAAAAATAGAGTGTCAACCTATTCACCCCCCTCTCTCTCTCTAGGTTGTTCAGTATAACCTTATAAGTATTTTCAGATTTGTGAATATCCGTAGATCTTCACAACGCATGAGATTTGCATCCACACGGATCTCTCCAATGGCAGCAATCCATGCCGTCACCGGGATGGTGACGACCAAACGCGTCTCCGATGAACTTGTGCAACGGGGTCCGTTGTAAAAAACCACTAGACCCTACCTACACACAGGTCTATGAAGAACGACCCGTATCTGGGCGGGTTTGATCTTCTGGCACAGCGACCCGTGTCTACATGTGGGTCTTGGATAATCGACCCACATTTGGGCGGCTGGGCTTGTCTGCACCCGAGATTTAGTTCAAGATCCATCGACCCACATCTGTTCGCAGGTTTGGTGCGAGGTCTATCGACTCGAGTTTGACTGTGGGTCTAGTGCAATCTGATCTGTAACTCACTGGAACCCGCCATGGATACAACTCAATTCAACCAATCACAATCAAATTCATAATAACACATGTCAAAACAACATAGATTTCAAACATGCATTTATGGCAGCAACAATTTAATTCTATTAGGCGTGTATAAAAATAAAACACATATACGTAATCAAAACTATTCAACCTATGAACTAATACGACCCACTTTGATACCACTGTTAGCATTATATAAACATGCATTTATGGTTTCCGCTTTGCTTCTTGGTAAAACCATCAACCTTATAATGAGTCTTCTACTGTCTTCTCACCTTACCCAGATTGCCTAATGGAGAGACAGTTCTGTAACAAAAGTGAGCAAGAGTAGAGACCCCTTATAAATAGTATAACTTACTAAAATCCTAACCCATAAAGAATTTTCAACCCTAATGGAATGGCTAATCCTAAAAGGAATATGTTGTGAAAATTGTCAAGACACAAAATAATTAGACAAAATAAAAGCAAAGCGGAAGAAGAGATATTTACGTGGTTCAACATAAAGCTTACGTCCATGGGCGGAGATGAAAAGAAATTCACTATGATCAATGGAGATTACAAAAGAGTAACTCAGAATCACTCACAAAACCTAAAACCCTATTACACCCAAAGAACTCTTAAAAGAGACTTATTTCCTAAAAGATCCTATAACCACATATTTATAATCAATGTAGAGACAAAATAGGAATCTATATCAATTAAGGTTACTAACTAATTTAAGCCACATTAACAAATCTCTACCTTGACTTAAATTCGTACCAAGGTATGCCGAGTAGAATTTTAGTCTATCATCTCCTCCAACAAACCCCTTAGGGTAACTCACAAACTGCAAACACAAATAAAGTTTAAGCAGTTCTTGAACTTGAGAACAGAAATATGCTTGGTCAACATATCAGCTAGATTTTCTGCTATAGTAATTTTCTTGACTGTAATTGCTCCTTGAGATACAATCTCCCGAATAAAGTGATATTTGACATCAATATGTTTGGTCCTCTCATGATATATAGGATTTTTCGTCAAATGTATCGCACTCTGGCTATCACAAAGTACAACTGTAGAATCCTATTGTAAACCCATATTACAAACCAAACCTCTAAGCCAAATGACTTCCTTCACTGCCTCAACTGTTGCCATATACTCTGTCACTGTAGTAGACAAAGCAACTGTAAATTGTAAAGTAGCCTTCCAACTAATGGCACAACCCAAAAGTGTGAAGACATAACCCTCCATAAATAGCCTTTTATCTAAATCACTAGCATAATCAAAATCCACATAACCAATAATATTATTGAAAATAAATAAACGTGTGTCTAAACAACCTAGAGAGGAGTAAATGAGTTGTTAATCCAATTAGTTACCAACTTTTCGGATTAGTCAATATTATAAAAATTAACCCAATATAATTGAAAACAATCAACGTAATTAAAGTGCAGAAAACAATAAAAACACATTGATTTGTTTTACGTGAGAAAACCCTCCAACTAGGTAAAAACTCACGGGCTAGACACCTAGTCACTCCAGTCCTTAAATCCACTATATGTAATGATGTTTACAACCTAGGTTAACCTCTAGTCACACCATTCTCGGAACGTAACACACCACTCCTACCCGCGGGCCTTTTATAGTGATCCTAGACCAATTGCTTGTGCACTAAACCATTTAGCCACAAGACTTAACTCTCAATGAAGAGATTAAACAACCTATGTGAATATATGATAACATTCTAAATGCAATTAATGCTAGGCAACATTAAATGCTTATCTAGAGATTAAATGATAGCAATAAAAGCAATCCTAGATATCAAAATGTCTATGTGAATGCTCATAAAGACCTAACTAGATATAGATGTGAGAATCTAAAATCTAGTCATCAAACAAAAGCCAATCAACACAAGTTGTCATTAAACATGGCAAGGACAATAAATGCAATCAAAAAAATGCAATCAATGAGTCATAATCAATAATATCTAAATGCAAAGCATAGAGACTTAGCTAGAGGGCATAAATGTCCTAAATGCAAGGTATCACAATACAAACCCAATCATACAAGGAAACTCATAAAGATATGCAACCAAGAGAGTCCTAGCATTTAATCAACTAATAAATGCAATAAAAACATAATCTTGGAAGGTATGAACAAATAACAGAGATGGGGTTTTTGTTCAGCTTACCAAGTCAACTTAATGATGAAGACCCATGCCTAAGAATGCTCAATGATGCATGGAGATGATGGGTTTTGGTTTTGGAGAGTTAAAGAACAACTCTTGAAACTTCTCTCTCTTAGGGAAATCTTTCTCTCTCTAAAAATCAGTTTTTAAGCTCTAAAAAATGAATAGAAGAGAAGATGACATATATATATATATATATATATATATATGAGCCCTAAATGAAACTACTATGTTTTGGAAAATTAGGCCTGAAACTGGACACTGTGCAGGTAAAACAAGCGTATTACCAACGAAGTTACCAACGCACTGGGACCTGGAAAAACAATTCAAGGCCATTACATAGGTAGGACCAATGCACTACCGGCGAAGTGACCAGTGCACTAGGACTTGGAAAACCAACACGAGTGCACTACGCGAGTGGTGTGTGGGTAGAGACCCGCAAACAAGGACCTGCGCACTGGGACCATCTCTAGTGGTCACTCATTGCACTAAAACAAGCACACCATCATGCATGCGCGGACGTTTCTGATCAAGCATCGGGAGATGAATTACAACACACAAAACCACACTTAGATTCTAACAACAAGGTGCACGTATGGGAAGTGATGAACACACACATATGAGAATTTTAAACACAAATGCAAGAGAATAAAACATGCATAAAAAGTGTGTGTGTGCAACTAATCTCTTCAATTAAGAGTCAAGGAAAGTGATTTACCTTTCGCTCTTGCTCTTGAAGTCACAGAAATGCTTGGAAGCTTGCCATCGATGTTAGGTTTATAGTTTATGTTGGCATATATTCCATATCAAAACGTGTTTCTTTTGTAATGTTTAGTGGTCCATATGTCGAAGATTCAACAAGACAAAGAAAGTCTTGGTCATAATTCATGCAAGATGCCGGCTTCAAAGAGATATGTGCTTCATCGATCTACAAAGGTATATATAAGACCTCATATCTCTTACAAGGCTAGGCACACACACACATGGCATCCTTGTGTGTTCCTTCATGGTTAAACATCATTTATATATCACTTTCACACACTTGATAATATATGCTCATGCATTTATACTATTTTGACAAACTTTGCTTATTGCATGTTCTAGGACTATGTTTAGGAAATAGCATATGTGTGTGTCTTTGTGTTTGTATGTTTCCATATTTTTGTATTTGGACTTGAATATGCTCTATTATGATTCCTTATTGAGTTCTGGTCATTTCGGTTACTCATTCACTTAGTTTCGAGTCCAAACGATGTAGCTACGCTACTTTTCGTTCTCATTCGTTGAGTTGACTTTATCATCATTTTCCGAGATGATTTCTCAACCATTTTTCAAAGTTGTGTAGTCATCGTCGTGCGTGAGGGAGTCACGGTTTGTAATCTAAAAACAGATTTGAAATCAGAGTTCGGATGCCCAAGATACGGCTGAAGAACGTGAGGGAGCGTGCGAGAGGAGAGCGTGGCCAAAGGCCACATTGCCCAAGCCGTGTGGGAGCCGTGGGACCCACGGCCAGAGGACCTCTCTGGTCCCGTGTGGCCCACGCACCCCCACGGGGATGGGTGATGTGGCCACCTCTGATTGGCCTAAAAATTCCCTCTCTCTCCTCCTTTTAAATCCCTTCCACCCCCTCCAATTCATTTCGTAGAAGAAAAAGTTTAGAATCCCGTCAGATTTTTCCTCTCCAATTTTCTCACCTTCCAAACACCATAACTTCCTCATACGAAGTCGAAATTGAGTGATTCAAGTTGGAGATCGTTTGTAATTGAGTCCTCTACCTTTTCCAAGTGGTTTGGCAGCTGTTTGATTGATTTTTCTGGTGGTTCTACATAGAAAACCGAACCAGCTCGTGAATCCAAGGTATTGGTCTTATATTTGGGATTTCTTCTTTTATAACCTTCAATTTGCTTGGGGTTTCTCCTTCTATATATACTTGTATGTTTGGTGAATGCTATTGAGAAAGGTAGCTTCACAATCAATCCTAATCAGAAGTCTATTTAGAGACATTTGTGAACTAGTTTACATGATTCTAGGTTTTTCACATGATTGTGAGTTGTATTGTGATTAGGTTGATATCTTAGGTTGTTTGTGACTTGATTGAATCAATTTTGTGATAAATGACCTTGAGATTTGTTTTGATCCTTTGATTGATGAAATCTAGGATTATTGTATTTGTATGTGTTTTAGAGCTATCTAGGATTTAATTGATTTACATCTTAAATCCTTGCTCTATATCTTTGGCTAGAATATTGATTAATTTGATCTCATGTCTCTAGCATTTTATTGTATGTTTATAGCATCTTGAACTTGTACTTCATGAATATATTTTGTTCAAGTGTTGTATGTGTGAATGAGACTTTGAGCTTATGTGTTTGGTGTTTACACATGCTTTAGGTTTTATTCTTGTATTTTGCATCTAGACTTTTATTACTTGTGATATCACATGTTTAGGTCTATTTGTACCATGGAATGTATTGATCACATGTTCTATGTTGAATTGGTTGTTTGCATCATTTGCATTCACATGATCACACTAGGAAGTCCTTGTAAAAGGCATGAAGTCTTGGTTAGAGTTGGGATGACTCGGATAGCCAAGCAAGAAGACTTGTCTAGAGTCGGGATGACTCGGATAGGCAAGCAAGAAGTCATGGCTAGAGTCGGGAGGACTCGGATAGTCATGCATGGGAGGCTCCCTAGAGGTATGAGTGCCTTGGATAGGGAGTTGGTTATTATATTGGTAGGCCTAGGCGTATGGTTAGACATAGACTCCAAAAGAGCGGGGTACACGGGAGGTGTATGCACTCTTGAGGAATTTCTAATCTTCCATTGATGTTGGTTTTATGTGTTGTCCAATATATGGTGGTTCCGCATCATTGAGGGATTTCATACTTTCCAATAGGGTTGGGTAGACTTAGACTCTACTAGGTTGGGTAAGCAAAAGATTGGTCACTTTGTGGATTCTCTATTTTTATCATTCAATATATAAAGTACCCTAATGGTTGTATTTCAACCCGTGGATGTTTCCTCATTGGAGGTTTTACCATGTTAAAAAATCTCTTGTGTTAATTCTTCCTATCTCTATCTTTTATATTTTATTTGTGTATGTTATTATCTTGTTTCATATTATTCACTTGTGATGTATAGTGAAGCAAGTATTTGTAAAGTGTGATTTGTGGATTCATTCTTTTGATCATTTTTGTATATATGATTCTTTTGTATATTGTAATTTTTGTATAGTGATATTTGATCACTCTTATAACTCATTGAACATCTATTGAAATACAAGTATTCTTTGTTGTTGTGTTTATTTATTCTTATACCTCACACAACTAGGTGATATACATATACCTTGTTCACATAATTATATTCTCATATTGTCTATGTATGTCTTTCTTGGTTTATTTTGTTGTGTGTAAGGCTACATTGAGGGACAAACGAAAGTTTGTTCAAGGGATTGAAAAAAGGTGTAAAAACCTATTTACCCGCCCACAACAACACCCCCCACCCCCCCCCCCCCCCCCCCCCCCCCCCCCCCCCCCCTCCTCTAGGTATGCCTTAAGCAATTTAACTACGTTTGTATACTTTCAATCAAGAACCTAAGCTACCCATTACAAAATCATCCCCAAATGTGGTTTGTCAACGAAATAAGCCAATCAAAATATGAGGAACTTACAATTATTGGTTGTATTATTTTTTCCAAATACCAAACTCAAATCTGTAGTACCTTTCAATTATTGGAAAATCCATTTTATTTCTTCTCGATGAATTTTTCCTGGAGAACCCATCAATATGCTAACCAGACTAACAACATGCGAAATATTAGGACAAGTGCAAACCGTAGCATATATCATACTCCTAACAGCACTAGCATATGGAACTCGAGACATTTTCTCCTCATCATCCTTAGACTTTGGTGACAAAGCTAATGAAAGTTTAAAATGTGCAACCAGTGGAATAGTCACAGGTTTAGAATCTTTCATACTAAAGTGTTCAAGAATTTTTTCTATATAATTTTTCTGTGAAAAAAATAACTTGCCCGCTTTTCTATACCTATGAATTTCTATACCCAATTTTTTTTTCGCTGCACCCAAATCTTTCATCTCATATTCACCCTAAGCTGAGATTTCAATTTATTAATCTCACTTTTATTTTTCACAGCAATCAACATGTCATCAACATACATCAGTAAATAAATAAAAGAACTATCTAGGAGTTTCCTGTGATACACACAACTATCATAATCACATCATGAGTAACCATGACAAACCATAAAAGTATCAAACCACTTGTACCATTGCTGAGGAGACTGCTTCAAACCATATAATGATTTCTTCAACAAGCAAACATGATCTTCTTTTTCTTGAACAACAAACCCCTTTGGTTGACGCATAAAAATTTGTTCCTCAAGCTCACCATGAAGAAAAGCCGTTTTTACATCAAACTGTTCTAATTCCATGTCAAACATTGTAACCATGGCAAGCAACATGCGAATAAATACTTCATTAAAGTCTACACCTTATGTTTGACTGTAGGCCTTTGCAACTAAATGTGCTTTGAACCTAACAGCTTCAACCCTGAGATTCTTTTTTTTTTTTTTTTTTTTTTTGAAGATCCATTTGTAGCCAATAATCTTCTGGCCCTTAGGCAGTTTCACCAATTCCCAAGTCTGATTCTTGTGAAGAGATTTAATTTCTTCACTCATTGCAATAGCCCTTTGAAAATATTCAATACCACTGATAGCTTCCCGATAAGTGGAGGGTTAATGAGTTTCAATAGTTTCTGCAATATTCAATGTAAAAGAAACTGAATCTGCATATTCATATCGTTGAGGTGGCCTAATTTGTCATCTTTCCCTCCTTGTGGCTATATCGTATTGCTGATTTTCTTTTTCTGTATTATCAATAGCGTCATGCATATCACCCAGAGTTGGATGAACTAAGCGTCATCTTGCACTTTATCAAAATCTTCAACTTCAAACTCCACCTGCTTACAAACACCATGATATGTATCTATAACTACAAACTCTTTTTTCTCATGTAGCATGTCAAATTCATCAAATTTCACATCTCTGCTAATTATAATTTTTTTTAACTCAGGTTAAACACACCACAAACGATAACCTTTCACCCAGTCTCAAATCCTAGAAATACACATTTTATAGTCCTATGCTCAAGTTTACCGTTACTCACATAAGCATATGCAGGACAACCAAATATTTTTAAATCAAAATAGTTAGTAGGAGTACCAGACCATACCTCAGTAGGAGTATTCAATTCAATTGCAATTGATGGAGATTTATTCACCAAATAACATGCATAGTTAACAGCTTCAACCCCAAAATCTTTTTCCTAACCAAAATTTGAAAGCAAACAACGTGCTTTCTCCAATAGAGTTCTATTCATATGTTCTGCAACTCCATTTTGTTGTTTTTTTCTTTTTTCTGACAGGTTTCTCACTTTCCCTTCATTAAATTGACCCTCACAAAATTTCAAACCGTTATCAGTTCTAAGGCATTTTATTTTTTTTTCCTATCTAATTTTTAACAAGAACTTTTCACTTCTTGAATCTAGAAAAAACATCATTTTTCTTTTCTAAGAAATACACCCAAACAAGCCTAGAAAATCATCAATAAATATTAGAATATACCTAGAACCACCTTTTGACTCAATAGGAGCAGGACCCCAAAGATCTGAATTGATGTAATCCAATGTGCTCTATGCCCCATAAGTAACTGTGGTGAACTTAACTCTACTCTGTTTCCCATAAACACAATACTCACAAAAGTCAAATTTGCCTATTTTTTTACCATCTAACAAACCTCGTTTACTCAAAATAGTCATGCCAGCCTCACTCATATGCCCTAAACGCATATGCCACGAATGAGTATTATTTAAATTTGGATCTGATGAAGACGAAACAGTTGCAGCACCAATGACTATGCTTCCCTGAAGTACATAGAAGCCCTTTAGACAATCTTCCTATTATCGCAACAAGAGCACCCTTACTAACTCTCAAAAACCCACCTTCAGCTAAATATTTATAACCTTGAGAATCAATTGTACCAAAAGAGATAAGATTTTTCTTCAAATCTGGTACAAGCAAAACATCAAACAAAGTTCTAATAATACCATCAAACATCTTAACTCGAATTGTGCCAATACCAACAACCTTATAGAACATATTATTCCCTGTCAAAACAACACCACCATCAATAGACTATAAGTAGCAAACCACTCCCTGTTGGGACACATATGAAATGAACAACCCGAATCAAGAATCAAAGCATTGTCTAAACAACCAGAAGCGATTGATAAAATAGTACCAGTATCACTAGAATAATCTTTCACAACATTAGCATCACCAGAATCAGATGATTTATTAGCTGTATCTTTTTTCTTTGAGTTTCGAACAATCAATTTTCATGTGTCATTCTATTTTGCAATAGTTATAACTTTCTTTCCTACTTCTAGACTTAGATCTAGAATTGTTTCTATTATCACCAGAAGATTTTTTTGTCTCTGCCACTAGCCCTCAAACCATTAGCCTGATTTTCATTTGTATTTTCAGACACTTTTTTCTTTAATTCTTTCGAATTCAAAGATGATTTAACATCTTTCAAACTAAGTGTATCCCTCCCATACATCATAGCACCAACAAAATTTTCATATGAGGAAGGTAACAAATACAATAAAATCAAGGTTAAATTTTCATCATTATATTTCACATCAATATTTTTCAAATCCAGAACAATTCTATTAAATTTATCCACATGGTCTCAGACTAACCTTCTAACAAACGAATACTATGAAGTCGTTGCTTCAAATAGAGTTGGTTCGAAATAGATTTGATCATATATAAGCTTTCGAGCTTAAGCCACAATGATTCTGCTATTTTCTCATCAGACAACTCATACAACACCACATCAGATAGTGACAATAAAATTACACTGAATGCTTTCTCCATAATATCATCTTTTTCTTCTTCATGCATGTTTTCAAGCAACTTCTTCCTCCCTTTGAGTGCTTTGGCCAACCCATGTTGAGTTAACAAGGTTCTCAATCTCACTTGCCAAAGGCCGAAATTATGTCTTCATAAATTTTCTCGATCTCAAATTTTGCCCCCATCACATTTTTTTTTTTTTACAAATACACAACCCAAAAGATTTTTCAGTCAATCTAACAAACGCTCGATAATGGATCCCAAATAGCTAACTCAAGAATCTAGGGCTCTAATACCAGTTTGTTGTGAAAATTGTCAAGACACAAAATAATTAGACAAAATAAAAGCAAAGCGAAACAAGAGAAATTTACGTGGTTCAGTGTAAAACCTACGTCCATGGGCGGAGATGAAAAGAAATTCACTATGATCAATGAAGATTACAAAAGAGTAACTCATAATCACTCATAAAACCCAAAACCCTATTATACCCAAAGAACTCTCAAAAGTGACTTATTTCCTAAAAGATCCTATAACCGCGTATTTATAATATCAGTAGAGACAAGCTGAATGTGTTAGAGAATGTGTATGTGATTTATAACTCTAGATCAACTTATTCTTTTGTGGACATGTTAGCAAAAAAAAAAAAAAAAAAAGCTTCGAATTTGGAAAAGGAGATTTTGGATTGGAGTGTTTGATGTGTTTTTGCTCTGTTTTGCCTTTTGTTCAGCTGGTTGTCAGGTGCTTCATGGATACTCTGTTTTTCGGGTGTGACCTTTTTACAGTTGTTTGTTGGGTGTGTGTTTTGCTGGTGTTGTCTCCAGCTTTTGTTTTTGGTTGTTTGGTGGTCTTGCCATATTGTAATGTGCTTGGCCTTATGGCCTTTTATGAAATTTTAGCCGTTTCAAAAAAAATATTGCATCAGCCACCATGTTGGAAATTAAGGTAAGTGGGTTCATGCCTAAAACAAGAATGGGGAATTCAGAATATTAAAGGATTCTAAGGGGTCGTTCGGTAACGTTTTTGTTTTTTCGTTTCTGTTTCCTAGTTTTCATTTGTTTTTGAAAAATTGATTTTTGGATTTTCTGGATTCGAAAACGCGTCTGGTAACAACGGTTGAAAACGATATTCGGAGAATCAAAATATAAAAAACATGTTCGGTAGAATATTTTTAAAATCATTTTCAACATTTGAATTATATAATAATAATTTCTAAATTTTCAATTATTATGTATGTATATTATCGATGCCAATATTTTTTTTTTTTTTTTTTTTTTGAAACCTTATCAATGCCCAATTAACAATGTATTATTTGTGTGGTGGAGGAATGCTTTATCAAATATATATATATATATATATATATATATATATATATATATATTATTTCTTTTTTATTTTGATTCAACAAACACAAGGTCCATGTCTGCAGGGAGCAGAATAGCAAACAAAGAAAGCTTTGAATTAAAAAAAAAGCTTTCATCTATTATTGCTGCCCTCCGCCGCTACACTACCCACGATGCTGCTCCAGTCACCTGAAATCTCCACGCTGCCACTATCTGCAACACAATTCAAACAGATCTGATTTGTTCACCTCTCTCTCTCTCTCTCTCTCCTCATCAATCTCTATTTCATCTGGTGGGAAGGTGGTGGTGTTTGATTATCCTGAAATAACGATATGGGTTTGTTTGTTGAATGATATTGAAGATGATGATGTTTGAAGATAAAGGTTTCGATCCGGGTCCTGGTGATGGTGTGGGTGGTGACGGTGCTGGGTTCGACAGCTGTAGGAGATGGTGCCGGCGGCGGGTGATAGTGGCAGTGCTAGGTTCTTCATGAAGATCCAAGAGGAGATGGATCTGGTATATATCCAGATTTGAGCTCCACCAGATTCTTTTTTTATTTTTATTTTTATTTTTTTTGGTTTTTTTATTTTTATTTTGTTTTTCTTAATATTTTTTGGTATAGATCCATGAAAATCCAGGAGATGGATTTGGTTTAAGTAAATTTTATTGTTAAAAAAAGTCTTCAGATTTTGAAGTGTATGTGATAAGAATAATGAGAACGATAAATTGTTGTTCTCAGTGTTCTTGCTTTTTTGTTCATAAAAATTAAAAACTGTTCTCTCTGTTCTCAAATTTTATTTTTGAAAACTTTCCACTGAACACGTTTTTTCTGTTTTTGGCACTTAAAAAACAAAAAACAGGTTTGAGAAACATTACCGAACGCACCCTGTATCGTTTTTCATTAGGGTGTTTTTCAAAAATAAAAATGAAAATGAAAACAGTGTTTTTGATTTCATTTTTGAATTTTGAAAACGCGTCTGATAACATTTCTGAAACCTGGATTCTGAATATAAAAACACTAAAAACGCGTCTGGTAGGTTACTTGAAAAATATCAAAGTTTGATAATGATTCATCCCAAATAATTATCAACTAAGTAAAAAATATATATATTAAATAAAAATTACATTCAAATTTCAAAGAAAGAATTTAAAATATTAACATTAATTTTTTAAAATATTAATTATTATTTTTTAGACCAGATCAATCTCTGGTTTATGAATCATCAACATCATCACTATTTTTTTTTTCCCAATTTATAAGACCAGATCAATCTATTTAAAAAAAAAAAAAAAAAATCAATCATCATTGATCTCTATCTTTTTTTTTTTTTTTTTTTTTTTTATCTCCATCCATCCAATCATCACCAATTCATCTGAAAACAAAAAAAAAAAAAAAAAAAACAATTCTGGGCATAAAAGCATGAATCAAATCTGTCATAACTACCATTTTTTTTCACCAAATCACTTTAAAAAAATTATGGGCATAAAAGAAGATCAACAAAAAAAATCCATAAAAAAACCCATTAAAAAACTCACATACATTCATCATCTCATCAAATCACTTTCTCTCCACCACCAAATTACACTTTGTCAAATGGCTAGATTCAATGGAGAAGATGGGCAGAATATGATGAGATTTGCGGTGGGCAGTGGTGGATGGAGTAGGGGGAGGATGGGAGACAGCCGGTGGTCCAGATCGATGTCGCTGGAGGAGGATCTCACCTCCTCCGGCCTTGGAGGAGCAAATAGAAGAAGAAGAAGAAGGAGAAGAAGAGTGATGATGAAGAAGATAGAAGCAAAAGAAGAAAAAAAGGAAAAAAAAAATTGAATTTTTTTATTTAAAGTGAAAAACAAAACAAAAAACATCTAAAACTTGTATTTCAAATTTTTTGCTTTTAACACTGATTTTGTTTTTGTTTTTTGAAAATAAAATGAAAAACGATAACGAATGCATATTTGAAATCGTTTTCGAAAAATGAAAACGAAAACAGCCTCGGAAAATGATACCAGATAGGCCGTAAGCAACCTCCTAACTTTTCAAATATATATTTTTTAAAGTATAAACAGTACTTATAAACCTAAATAAATTACATCTTTTTATTCTACCATGTATGGTTGAAATATTAAAGTCAAAAACTTAAGTCGCAAATTTAAGTTATTTTGGTTTGACCATATATATAAAACTTTTTTTAAATCGACCACTTAAGACTAAATGAGTGTCATTTACTACCAAACACAATAGACAGTGGTAATTTTGATTTTTGACCTTTCTAACTTCCCTCCCCTCCAGGTTTGACTTTTCTAACTTAACTTCCCTCCCCTATTTTGTGGGAGCTGGCGACTCCATCAGTATCAGCTCTGAAAAAAATAAAATAGAAATGAAAATATATCATAATTCATATGCAATTATGCATTGTAATATCAAGATTCTAGATTCTCTAAAAGCATGGACTATTTACGGATTGTAGGAAAACAATTAATTTTTAAAGAAAGATGGATAATAATAGCTGAGTCAACTATATTTTTTGTGGTGATTGCAACTCGAACTTTAGATATTACCGATCTAAAAGAGTACTATTTTCACCAGACCACGTACATTAGATTGGGTGTGATTTATATAAATTGATGTTTTATTTTTATTTTTAAATATTACATAAATTCGGGGTTTAGGGAGGGGGTGAACACTCGAACCCAAAACCTCACTTGCGATGTACGTGTGAAAGGTATACAGGCCAGCCTCATCTCGCCATATAAGTTGATGTTAATCCTTGTAAATTGATACTAATTTGCTTTCGTAGGCATAAAGAGTATGGTGTATTTGAATAAGGTGCTTATTCCTCCATCTTACCCGTTTCAAGTGAAACGAATCGTATGCCATGCACAAAGTATAAAAGTAGAATATTTATATAAGTCATCAGCCGCCCGCTTGGATATTTCTTGAAAATTATAACCAAATTTAATGCAATTAAAATCATATTCCCCACTTCCAAAAAAAAAAAATCATATTCCCATCTCATTCTTAATGGACACATAATAATAATAATAATAATAAAAATAATAATAATAATAGACTTTCACAGCGCCACATATCATTACGAGGAAGCTTTAAATTTAAAGGCTATATATTCATTTCAATATATATGATTTTAGATTTATTTGATTTTCTAGCTTTAAATTCTAATTATATTGATCATTAAAACACTATCTTAAAAGACACAAATAATACATGGAAAATGAAAAGTATGGAAGTTTCAAAACATAATATATGGAAAGTGAAAAGCATGGAAGTTTCAAAAATCAAAACTCAAATTGGAATCCAAATCAATGCCACATTCCACTCAGATTTTATCTTAAAAGTCGTTAATTAATCAATCAATCAAATATGATAATATTAATAAAATATATATATTATGAAAATGGCTATTATTATTATTATTATTATATGATATGATATATGATATATGATATCCTATTATATAACATTAAATCCTTTTTGTAAAGTAAAACATCAATGACACAGAATTAATGTTATGATAAGTTTGCATGGGTTATTCGATGGTAACGGTGTTTGGAAAACGAACGAGGGGGAGATGGCAGGTATTATTTCCCAATATTTCTCTTCCATTTTTACTAGCTCCCATCCATCTGCGGAGCAACTTGAGAGGGTTCTTGGTTCGGTTGAGCATAGGCTGCCTTCTAATATGAGGGATTTTCTTGATGGTAATTTTTCGGCTGAGGAGGTAAAGGAGGCTTTATTCCAAATGAGTCCTTCCAAATCTCCTGGGGAGGATGGTTTCCCTGCGGCTTTTTTTCAGAAGCATTGGGAGGTGGTGGGCGGTGAAGTTACGAGACTTTGTTTAGAGTGTCTCAATGATGGCCTCTCTGTGCGTATGATTAATCATACTATTCTTTGTCTTATCCCGAAAGTGAAGAAAGTTGAAAATATGGTTGATCTAAGACCCATTAGCCTTTGCAATGTTATTTACAAATGCATTTCTAAGGCTCGTGCGAATAGGCTGCGGAAGGTGCTTAATTTCGTTATCTCAGACTCTCAGAGTGCTTTTTTGCCGGGTCGTCTGATTACGGATAATGCGATGATTGGTTTTGAATGTATGCATGCGTTGCGTCGGAAGGTTAATGGTAAGAAAAAGGGCTTTATGTCTCTTAAATTAGATATGTCAAAGGCTTATGATAGGGTGGACTGGAACTTTTTGAAAGGTATGATGCTTCGTTTGGGGTTCTCTGAAAGGTGGGTTTCAAAAATCATGGGGTGTGTTTCTTCGGTTAGTTACTCTTTCATTTTAAATGGTAAAATTAGAGGGCATATTTCTCCTTCTAGAGGGTTACGTCAGGGTGATCCCCTGTCCCCTTATCTTTTTCTCATATGTGCTGAGGGCTTATCTAGTTTGATCACAAATTCAGAGAGTAGAGGAGACTTCTATGGGTTTCGGTGTAGTATGGGTGGCCCGAAAGTTACACATCTCTTTTTTGCAGACGATAGCCTCCTCTTTACGAAGGCGACGTTAGCGGAGTGTCGTAATATCAAGAGTTTGTTGGAGTTTTATTCTCAGGCTTCCGGGCAGATTGTCAATTTTAATAAATCTGCGGTTTGTTTTAGTAGGAAGATTGCTTGGCCTGAAAAACGGAGATTGGCGGCGGCTCTTGATATGTCGTTGGTTGAGGTACATGAAAGGTATTTAGGGCTTCCGTGTGTGACTAATAGAAGTAAACGTGTTCTGTTTGATGATATCAAGGAGCGCGTCTGGAAGAAGCTTCAAAACTGGGGTAATCGGTTTTTTTCGGGTGGTGGGCGTGAGGTTCTTATCAAAGCAGTTGTTCAATCGATACCGGTGTACTCCATGAATTTATTTCGGCTGCCGGTTTCCTTGATCTGTGAGCTCCATCGCCTTTGTGCGAGGTTTTGGTGGGGGGGTAATGGGGCGAAACGTAAGATGCACTGGTGTACCTGGGATGTTCTCTGCAAAGCTCATATTAGAGGGGGGCTTGGTTTTCGGGATTTGGGGGCCTTCAACAAGGCAATGTTAGCCAAGCAATGCTGGCGTTTGTTACATAATCAGGACTCTTTAATTGCTCGGATTCTTAAGAGCTGTTATTTCCCTGAGTCCGGTTTTCTTGAGGCTAAAAGATGTCAGTCTGGGTCCTTTATGTGGAATAGCCTAATGTGGGGCAAAGAGGTTGTGGAGAAGGGCTCTCGATGGAGGGTTGGGACTAGTCGTTCGATATCGGTTTACAAGGACAGGTGGATTCCGCGTGCTTCTACTTTTAAAATTGCTTCTCCTCCTGGTGTGGGAGTGGTGACAGTGGCTGATCTTAAGAGGGAGGATGGTTCTTGGAATGAGGAGCTGATTCGGCAGACCTTTTGGGAGGATGAGGTGCAATCGATTCTTGGGATTCCTACTAGTCGTTTGGCTTTGGATGATTTTCTCTTGTGGCACTATGAGAAGTCGGGTCGTTATTCTGTTAAAAGTGGCTATTGGGTTGCTCTTGATGCAAGCTCTAACCCCAGCTACTCGGGTATGGGATGCAAGGAATCCTGGTGGAAATTCTTTTGGCGTCTCCAACTTCCGAATAAAATTAAACTCTTTATATGGAAGGCGTGTAACGATTGGTTTCCTGCGAGAGCGAACTTGGCTCGTCACGGTATTCAGCTTGATAGTTTATGTCCGGTTTGTGGTGTTAAATTTGAGACTTCTCTTCATGCTCTTTGGCAATGTTCTTCTCTGAAGGCTGTTCGGTCCAGATCATGTCTGAAGGGTTGGGGTTAGGTGCCTGATGCTCTGTCCTTTGTTGATTTTGTGCTCTCTTGCTATTCTAGCGTCAGCAAGCTGGATTTCGAGATTCTTTGTGTTGTGTGGTGGCGCGTTTGGTTCAGGAGAAATAATCTGGTGCACTCGGCGGTGCTTTTACCTGATTCGGAGGTGGTTGAGTGGGCTTCGTTATTTATTCAGGAGTTTAGGGCTGCGAATGTTAAGGTGTTGAAGGCTGTTTCGGTTCAATCTGCTCTCCCGCGCTGGAAGGCCCCTCCTGATGGAGTGTTTAAGATTAATACTGATGCTGCTTTGAATGAGCAAGGCCTGGTGTCTGGCTTGGGGGTGGTTATCCGTGACTGTCAAGGTCAGGTGATGGCTTCGCTTTGCAGTCAAATGGGGGTCTGCTACAGCCCTGAAATTGCTGAAGCTTTGGCTATTCGTCGTGGTCTGCAGCTGGCGGTGGAAACTGGTTTGGTTCCGGCTATGTTGGAATCAGATGCGTCTGTGGTTGTTAATGCTATTGGCTCTCAAGATCGTTCTTCATCTGATGTTGGTATCATTATCCATGATATTTCTTGTCTCCTGAGAAGTCCCTGTTTTAATTCTATTAGTTTTGTCCCTAGGTTGGCAAACAAGGTTGCCCATGGTCTTGCAAAGCTTGCTTTGCGTTTTGTGGGTGAGTCGGTTTGGTTGGAGGACTGTCCCTTGTCTGTGGAGAGTCTGGTTTTGGGCGATGTCCCGGATTCTTGTATGCGGTTTGGTTCTTCTTAATGCATTTCCTTCTTTTCAAAAAAAAAAAAAAAGTTACACTTGAAAATTAACAATACATTAATACATATTTTACAATTATTTTTACATGATGAAATAGGTTTTGAAATACAATGGAGAAATATTTGGTGATGTTTTTTAATTTAATATTTTTCTTTTGTTTCATGAGATAATGAAATTCAAATGTTAAAATTTAACATTTCCATGAAGGTGTCATTTATTGTATGTTTTCTTGCCCTCTTTCAAATGATTTAATTATTTATTTTATTCTTTTAAATATATAAACACCAAACATTGAAAATATTTCAATATATATATAATTGTTATTAATATTATCATTTAATAACAATTATATATACATTGAAATAACATGTGTATATATAAACACCAAACATTGAAACACCGGTATAATCTTTATCTTTAATGAAAGTTTATTTTATTTTTTTAAATAGTATCATTTAATATATTATTATTATTATTATTATTTTAATATATTATTAAGTGGCAGTAATAAAATATATTTTTAATATATTATTATTATTACTATTTTAATATTTCATTGTTTATATAATTGTTATGTTATAAGTTATAACTATAATAAATTATTTTTACAAAAATAATGTTGCAAATGAAACATAAATGCTCCAACAAAATTATTCCCAAACCTAACTGATAGGTTCATGGACTTTATCAATACTTATAAATCGTCTCTTATCCTCAAAATTTGGCATATGTATTCAAATAAACATTTAATTTATATGTTCATTAGGTTATATATATACAGAAATTCTATTATCAGTTCGAACTGACAAAGTTATATCAGTTCCTTGCATGTGGGCTACTGGATTTAAATACTTTGACTTGACTGTATGCACTAGTCAGTCAAAGTATTTAAATCCAGTGGCCCACATACAAGGAACTGATATAACTTTTGTCAGTTCGAACTGATAATAGAAAGACTGTATATATATATATACATAAATTATATTATCAGTTCGAACTGACAAAAGTTATATCAGTTCCTTGCATGTGGGGCACTGGATTTAAATATTTTGACTTGGCTGTATGCATTTGTCAGTCAAAGTATTTAAATCCAGTGGTCCACATATAAGGAACTAATATAACTTTTGTCAATTCAAACTGATAATATAAAGACTGTATATATATATATATATATATATATATATATAATACTAAAGTTGAACCTCACGAGCCGCCATGTGTTGCGTAAGAGAGCTTTGGATTTAAATTCTTATTAAGTTATTATCAACAATAATACATGCATTTATTGCTCTATTCACATTAAAATTTATTTAGAATATTAATAAATATTTAAAATTCTTTTTGTATTCTTTCAAAAAATTATCATAATGTTAAGTACCCATATAATTTAAAGATCATAAATTAATCTAACAATTGTATATCAGTGAAATTACTAAATCCTTAAATAATAGAGGAAAAAACAAACATAATGCTAGTTCGACATCAATTAATAATAAAAAATACAGTCTGATGTATCAAAAGACTACAAGTCACAAGACTCATCAACTTACTCATCTACAACACACCCTAAAGATTGTGGACATGATGAAGAACTTCAACAAAAGAATAAGCGAATATGCATGTAAGAGTAATTTTTTTTTTTTTTTTTTTTTTTTTAAATAAGGTTGTTGGGGATCGGAATCAACCCCACCCCAACATTTTATTAAAGAAAAAAGAAAGAGAACAAAAGAGAAAAGAAAACAAAAGAAGAAAATAGATCAACGGAACCTAAAAGAAGGTATGCTACAAAAATCATTGAAAATAAAAGAAATACAAACATTCGGAGCGGTCCACCACCATGTAGGAGATACGATACTGGGGATCCTGGATGCTAAACTATCTGTAATGTGGTTACCTTCCCGATAAATATAAGTGATAGTAAAGTCCATTTGAGAGATTAAGCTCAAACACCTATCCCAAGCGGGGCGCCAACGCCTAGGAACCTTACAAGATCTAGAGCGAAGGATATCCACTACAAAAGTCGAATCGCTTTCCAACCATAACCGACGCCAACCAAAAGTCCAAGTATAATCAATAACGTGGACGGCAGCGGCCCATTCAGCCTCAAAAGCAAAGCAGAAACCAAGAGGAATAACAAAGCGACCTTTAACGAAACCCCTGCATGTGCGGAAAACCCCTACACAACTAGCAAGGCCAAGAGTACCAAATGTAGCCATGTCCATATTAACCTTAAGACAGCTTGGCGGGGGACGGCGCCAATTAACCTCTAAAATGCGATGAGCCTTGGCAGGACGACCAGAGACATGAAGCCGTTGAAGAGTCTGAAGTTCATCCACTGAATTCTTCATAATGCCAAACTGAAAGGAGTCTGCCTCGCGAACGGAATGCCAAATAAAGGAAAGAGCATCGGTAAATACAGGCTTACCACCATCAAAGGTAGCTCATTTCCGGAGGAACCACACCACCTAGAAAACTATGATGATAGAAGCCCGCCAGAGAGCTTTCAATTGAGTGCTAAAGACAACCTTCATCGCCTCCTGCCAAAGGTCCAAACAAGTACCATCCAACTTAAACTTATGACCAAATGTAAAGGAAACAGCATCCCACAACCCATGAATAAAAGGACAGTCAAGAAACAGATATCTTAAGTCTTCCTCTGCAGAACAGCAAAACCGACAACGAGATGGAGAAATATAACCCTAGCACGCAAAGCAATGTCCGTAGGAATCTTTCCATGAAACAAACGCCAAATGAGGATGGAACGAGAAGGAGGAATAAAAAAGGCTCAAATTTGCTTACTTGAAAAAACAGAACTCCTATCCTCAGAAAGAGAATCGTAAGCAAATTTACAAGAAACAACACCATCTAAGGAACAAGTCTAAACTAATGAGTCTGAGTCAGTGCTTACCACCACTTTCTCAATCTCAGAAGCAACATCCGGGTGAGAAGCATGAAAAGAAGCAAGAATATCCCAACCTGTAACACCTGAGTAAATATCACCCACAACAAAATCTAGAAAAGGTTGTCACAAAGACCTATCCTCAACCAGATCAATCAACGGATTTCCCAACCAGTTATCCATCCAAAAACGAACATTAAAGTGACGACCAACCAACCACCTAGACTCAATCATCAGGGGAGTGTAATGCATTTTTAGACCTGGCCAAAAAGAAGAAACAACATACCATGTTCTAAGTCTAGGATCCTGGGTGAAAAAACGAGCCCGAAGATATGCGAAAACGAAGGACTCCTTAGTCAACATCTTCTAAGTGAACTTCTTAAGCATGTCTTTGTTAAGAATACCAAGGTCTTTTATCCTTAGGCCTGCAGCAAGATTTCCAAGCAACTTGGATAGATTTACGACCATCAATCGAACCAGTCCAAAAAATATTCTGACTAGCAGCATTTAAATTTTTCAAAAGAGATGAAGGTCAACGATAAACTTGAAAAGAAAGCAGGAAGGAACCCATAATCAATGAATTAATAAGACATAACCTGCCTGCCACTGAAAGAGAGAAACTCTTCCACGATTCCAATTTACTCTTAATTTTATCAGCCCATGGAATTAGCCGTCGACGCTTAGGCGCACCAATGAAAAGAGAGACCCCTAGATAAGTCATTAAATCACCGCCCTTACTCATCCTAGACATTGAGATAAAATTAGTAATTCGAGGCCTAAAGATGCACCTACCAAAGAATATGGAATATTTTTCCCAATTAACTCGTTGACTTGAGAGAGAGCCATAAAGCGTAAAAGCATCTAAAATCACTCACAAATTGTGAGGAGAAGCCCGGTAAAAGAGGATAACATCATCAGCATAGAGAAAATGCGAAGGGGCACGCATCCCAACTAGAGATAAGATAGAAGTCATAGAGCCCGAGTCTACTAGATGTGTAAGATATCTGCTCAAAAAATCTTCCGCCAAACAAAAAAGCAAGGGGGAGAGAGGATCACCTTGCTGCACACCATGCGAATAGGGGAAATATCCTTGAGGGGAACCATTAATAAGAATTGAAATCCTAGCAGAATCAAAAATAGCCATAACCCAGCCAATAAAACTCTCAGAAATGCTAAAACATCGAAGAACTTCAAAAAGAAAAGGCCAACTAATGGAATCAAAAGCCTTACGAATGTCTATTTTTAAAGTCAAGTGCCCACCGCAACTACCATTACTCAACACATTAAAACATTCAAAAGCACCAGCAATACAGTCTCCAATTTGACGACCCATAATGAAACTAAATTGATTTGGGGAGATAATGCGGGAGCAAATTTCGACCAAGTGGTCAGCAATTATCTTAGTGATAACTTTAAACAGGAAATTACCAAGAGCAATTGGGCGAAACTGATTGACCAAGAGAGCGTTCAGACTCTTCGGAATAAGGACCAAGAAATTAGAATTCAAACCCGGAAGACTAGGGGCACTCAAAGGATCCATGGCAAAAATTGTACTCCTCACTTCATCAAAAGAGGAAACCCGGAGAATCGAAGCATTCTCATCAACGGTAACCAATGAAGGCACATGCTCTCGAATTATAGAGAAGTTTGAACTATCGTTACCAAGATCCAAAAAGGGATGCTGATAAAATGAGGAAACATGCTCACTAATTTCAGCTAGATCATAAGAAATATTCTCACCAATTTGAAGAGAGGAAATGGACATTTTTCCCCATCTACGCTTTAGTAGAGAATGAAAAAAAATAGAGTTCCGATCACCCTTAGCAAGCCACTTGACTCTACTTTTCTCTTTTAGAAAAATCTCCTGTTGTTTTATAACACTATCCAAATATGCAAGAGCGGCAGTCTCAAGACGAAAAAGATTGTCTGAAAAACCTTTAGAACCAATCCTGCCCTGAATAAGGATCACATTCTCATTAGCATTAGTGACATTCAAGGCAATATCCCCAAACAACTCCTAATTCCACCTCTTCAATGCCTTTTTTAACAACTTCAACTTCTGAACAACAACCTCAGTACCACTCCCAATAATAGTGGATGACCAAACTGATCTAACCAAATTAAGGAATGAGGGATAAGAAACCCACATACCTTGAAACTTGAAAGGTCGTGGACCCGGTGAAACATCCGCAGAACAAGAAACCAATAAAGGGTGATGATTTAAATGAGATCTAGGCAAAGTAACACAAGCTCTTTGTGACCAGACATCCAAAAAAGGATGGGAACATATAGCTCTGTCTAATTGAGGAAGAACCATACCATGCCTACCCCGGCCGATCCGAGTGTAGAAAACTCCTTTCGTTTCAATGTCAACAAAATCACAGACCGTCAAAGCAGCACGAAAATCATTACAAGAGATAGTAGAAATGTTACCAATGGTCTCATGAATGCCTAGAACCAAGTTGAAATCCCCAAGCACAAGCCACGGATCATCCGAACCAGTAATGTCCATAAGAGAGCCCCAAAAAGATCTACGGGTGATGTAGTTCA
The DNA here is from genome assembly GCA_030490815.1 of Acer saccharum. Taxonomy (NCBI): domain Eukaryota; kingdom Viridiplantae; phylum Streptophyta; class Magnoliopsida; order Sapindales; family Sapindaceae; genus Acer; species Acer saccharum. Next base: position 24,990,017 of record CM059869.1, on the reverse strand, counting down.
CACTGGCATAAATAAAAGAGATCCGATGGACAATCCCACATAAATTAGCAGAGACAGTAACATGTTGAGAATGAGACAGAACAATAATGGCATCCTGAAAAGCATTAGACCCAAAAATCCACATATAGGAGTACCTCTAACATTAGCACCAATGAAGTGTAACCCCATAGAGCACTAAAAAGTAGGAGCAATTGAATCAAAAGCACACAACGGTTCAGCAATGCAAATAAAATTCGGTCTATGATGAGAACAAAAGTTTTTCAAAGTACATTGGGTATCACTGTTTGCAATACATCTACAGTTCCAATAAAGGGCAATCATTTATGTAACAATTTATTTTTAGCAACCCTAGTTTTGGGCCAAACAACATTGGTAACCTGTTTTTTATTTTTCTTACCTTTTTTAGCAATAACCTCCTTCCAACCTGAATCTTCCAATTGATCTGCCCAAGGGACTCCACCATGAATACATGTGATGTCTAGAGCTGTGGGGTGGCTGAAGTCTGATTCGGTGCCTTCACTATCAGTGTCAAAGCTAACTTCACCCTCAAGAGTGTGCAAATGTGGCTTTACCATGAGAGGATCTATCAAGGGCTCCATATGAGCATTAACAGGATCTGCATTGGATCAAAGTCTACCTGCTCAGTGTGTAATAGGTCTATGGAATCATCCAAAAAAAGATCGTTTTTCAAGGCCTCCCCTTATCCAGTATGAATGATTGGCCTAAGTGAACTATAAAAGGTAGCCAGGTCTAAAGCTATTTTGTTTGGAAAAGAGATTTTAGCTTCATCTAGCTTAGTCGCAATGGCATCAATACTCGACTTGATAGTTTCAAAGACGCGAAAGGTCGGAACATCTCTTGACTTGTGTTTCGATTTGTACTCTTGTCTAATTCTAGATCTTCCTCTTTCTGGATTCTTATTTTTTGGCTTGGTGGTGACGTTCCTTATAAATCGAGCCGCATGGTGACATGAGTGGCCGAATGACCAATAGAGCAACAAACCGAGCAGAAACTTAGAACATTCTCAAAGTAAATAGTCGGAAACAAACAATCTTCCCCAACCTCTATCATGATAGAATCATGCAAAGACTTAGAAAGGTCAACATCAATCAACATGCGAGCATAGTGGCCATAATCACCCTTTAGGCTAGCTCTGTCAAACTTTAGAGGAATTTCGATCCCACGTGCCATGTTTGAAAGGATTTGAGGGTGCCAAAACTCCCAAGGCAAATCGTAAAACTGCACCCATATTTAAGCATTTGTCATGCGCTGTGTGTTGGGATTAAAATTCTGAGTCCATGGCTAAAGCCTTAGAATTCCAGGTTTCAAATGAAGTGATCTGATGCCCCAAACTCGTGCTTTATCTTCTTCGGAATTCAAAAGAATCTGGAAGAATCCTCGTCCAAGAGAGATGAGATGCCATTGAGAGTTCAATTTCCAAATAGATTGAAGTTTTTCTTTAAGAGTAAATATCTTCCATGGTTCCTCTCCTTTTGACAAGACAACTCGACCGATAAGAGAGTAACTGTAAAGTTTCAGCCGTTCTTCGTAAGCTTTCGGATTGACTTTGACTGCAACATAATCACCTTTTTTATTCGGAGTTGAAGAAATCGGAGCAATGGCGGAGGAGATTGCTTGGGCATAACATTTCATTACTAGTTTAAGATTCGAAAGTCCATCCATGTGAGAGTCAGTTTGGATTAAAAAGGCTCTAGCCCGTAGTTCAAGCTCTGGAAAGAGATCCGATAAGTCCATAAAAGCCATAGGTTTAAACAAACATGTGAGAACGAATACACAACAATATTATATTCCAGTTTTATATTTTAAAATTTTCGGATCTCCTCTCAACATAAGATAAGAAACTGTAGATGACCAGATGAGCAGCGGATTGGCGGTGAAGCCGCTAAAACTGGACGAGATCTGGCCGGACGGGCGACTGAAGTGTGATGGAACTGGTGCGATCGGTGTTAAGGAATTGGTGCAATCGGTGCGAAGAAACTGGGTGCGAAGGAATTACGATTGAGGTCGGAGAGCAGCAGCGACTGACGTGCGACAGAGCGACGGAACGCAGGTGAAGTGCGATCGAGGTCGGCGAGGTTTGGGTGACGGCGGCAGGTCTTGGTCGGGCTGGATCTTGGATGGAGAGGGGTGCAGTGGCGGCTGTTTGTTTCAATAGTTCAAACCTATTTTTATTAAAATTCCAGTAATACCCTTCTTAGAATCATAGTGTTTTTTCCATCTCTTGATCATAAATCATAATATAATATATCCATAATTTCCAACTCTTTGTTTTCGCAAACAAAAGTAAGTTATTTATCAAAAAAATACCGCACATTTAATTTAAATTTAAATTCATTATAACGCAGAACAAGCACAAAATATCATTTTACTTTTTTTACATGACAACTAACACAAAAGAAAACAAGTGAAATGCTTGGAAGGTAGTAATCCATATATACAACAAAGTAACTCAACATCCAGATTATTCCATCTACCTTCATAAACACATTCCAATTTATTTACAAAAATATCGAACTTCTCAAACTATAATGGTTTGCTGAATTTCTTTTTTCTTCCCTTTGTTATATAATTAAACGTGACTTATTTTATTCCGATTGTATGTTTTCTATTATATCACAACAAGAAAAACCATATTTCATGACAGTTTTTTAATGACAGTTTTACAAAATTGTCAACAAACTTATAATAGCTGACAGTTTTGTAAAACTGTCAACTATTATTGACTGTTTCTAATAATTGTGAGCAAATTTGTTTTTTAAATTTTTTATTTATCTTTAATAATTTTTTTAAACTTTTACTTCCTATTTTCAACACTAAACAAAATCTCGATATTGATTTATTTTACAATAAGATATCGGTTTTTGGGTAAATCAATATTGGATAAGTAAAATTTTAAATTTAATAAATTTACTTTTAAATCATTTATTTTTAAAAAATTCAAAAAAATAATTTTAAAAAAAATTGTTTATTTATTCTACACCCTCTTTTTTCATACTAAGAGACACGTTAATAATTCAATTACCTATATAAATTAGTAATCCGAGTCTTATATTTGTTCATTAAATTGCAATATGCAGGTTGAGAAATATCTCCTCTGTAGTGAGAGTTGTACTCCAAATCATGCTTATTACAATTAATGTCACAAGTCTCCTATAGAGTATAGATCAATAACTCGACTATATATGTTTTAAAAAATATAATTTTATTAAAAGTTTCAATAAATATTTTTTTAATATATGTCTGTCGTAGAAATTAGAATTTTGATTAGTTGAATAAATTTAAATTTATCTAACAAGTTTTTTTTTTTATAAAAATAAAAATAAAAAATTCTAACAACTCATATAGGTTATATATAAATATTGTTCAATTATTAACACATCAAATCTTATAGTCAAGTGGTAAAAGTTTACAACTTTTGACTTGAGGTTTCAAATTCAATTCATGGGCCGGGCCAACAGTGGCCGGTTGGCGCTGGACGTCAGGGGCATCGGTGGCCGGCGCGGTGGCTGGAAGGAGGCGGGTGGTGGCAATGGTTGACGGACAACGGTGGCGACGGTGTATAAATATAAAAAATGTTAATGATATATTGACAGTTAAAAACTGTTATAAATCCTTGGCATGAGCATTCTTGATAGTCAAGAAAACATTTATTGACAGTTTTTAACTATCAATAAATGTAATATTTTCTTTTATTGACAGTTTTTAACTGTCAATAAATGTGGTTGGAGTATAAACATTCCTACCACCTAGATTAACATGACTTAGGTAACTAAAGGTAAAACTATATGTTTATTACATTTAAGCATATTTGCATCAAAAATTTCGGTATTAACAACACAATGTTTTGCAAACAGTTTTTAATACAAAGCCCATGCAATGCTCAGGTTGGAAAACTAGTTTATATAAAAATAATATTATTCATACATTATTAATTAGTAGAGAAAATTATAAATTGTAATTTACAAATTGATTATAATGACAGGTTTTTTAACTTCCAAACATTTCTAATGTTAAGCTACTAAATCATTTGTCTAATTTTTTTACTTTTTTATTTTATTTTTTATAATCTGATTTATAATTACCGCATCATACTAACCTAAAAATAACCCTTTAAATTATAAAAACAAAAAGAAGCCTTTGCTGACCATGTATGGCATTATCTAACAGCTAAGTTAATATCTATGAATTTCTTTTCTGCTATATTATTTTTCTACAATAATATATATTGTCAATTTTTGTAGAAAATTATCTGTTTGATAATTGGTATATTCGAGGTGTAAAATTTATGTTTTCCCCCTAAATTAATAAGAATTCATGAGTATATATAACTTTTGTTGTTAGATTGTCATTGTTGCAAATTTTGTCTTTTGACATGGATTATGATATCAACAATGTTTAAATTATTTTTAGTACGTTAATTGTTTCTTCCTCTCCTTTTTTTTTTTTTTTCTTTTTTTCTTTTTTTGTTGTTTCATCACTACATGAAAAAGAAAGATATGATAAAATGAATCAAACAAATTTGTTTCAAGTTAATTAATTACCAATTAAAATAACGAACAAATCAAGTTTTTATATTAAATTTGTAATAATGAGTCATGTTTTGATTAGACAAATTTTGACATCAACGGTAATTAGAATCTCGATCCACAACATGACCCATTGCAAGGTATCATGCATCAAGATCTAAATTCATAAGAAAGTAGTATAATTATCTCAACCATATCTCTTTAAAGTGTAGGCAGAGAATAATAATCGAACTACAATATTGCACATGAATTGATGTTGTCAGCTATCTATTATTTTTTTATTTTTATTTTTTAAATCTAACACCGACTCTTCAGTATCAGGAATTTGCCAAGATTCGCAGAGATCATGCGCATGTAACACAGATATCTATTCTCATAATATTCAAATGCATGTAATATCTGCATGATGTGACTCAAACTCCTTACCACAAACATGGAAGTAGAGGCCGACACACACCACTTGAGCTAAGTAGGGATGTGAGCTAAGTAGGGATGTGCATGTGTAGGCTATCTAATGCATATATAAGGAAAGAATGAAGTTGCTGATGATGGCAAGGCAAGATTCGATGGTTTTGATGATCATGAGAGCTGGTATATATTTGTATTGAGGGCGGTGATGTGGCACTAAACATCTGGTTCGTTTGGCATCGCTTTTAAATTTTCTACAAAGACACTAATTCAAGGAATTCTGGCAAAGATACCCATAAAGATGTAACATATATTGGGAATAAAGAGTAAAAGCAAACTCGTATACGTGAAACATGCCTCCTCAAACTTCTCTCTATATTATATATCAACTTCATTCACCTCTACTACATGTGCCCTTATATCCTTACTTCCTCTTATTAAATTAATTACTATACACAATGTGCTAGCTAGTGTGACACAACAATATAAGAATTGCAATTAGGTGTTGAAAATGACAGGCAAATGTCGTGCAAATATTTGCCTATCTTTGTGGAGAATGAAAGCAACTTGTTCAATTTGCCAACTCACCTGAAAAATTTCCAATGTCTCTAATAGTATCTACTTTTGGTTACATACCACAGTTCTCTCCTTCTTTTCAGTTCACACACCCATGCATATGTAGCTAGATACTCTCAACAAATGGTAAATAGTATATTACGTGTACCAATTTCCTTCTTTAACAAATGTACCCACTTCCACTTCTTTTCCAAAGCTAACAAAGAATTTCTCCACACAAATTGGAAAAATATTTGTCAAGTGATTAGAACCAATTTCCTTATCCTATAAATCCACATACACTCTTTCACTTGTTTTTAATTAAGATTAACCAACTCTTTCAATTAATTATTAGCTTGGTGGAACTTTGATATTCAATCGAAAAAAAACAGTATGTGGGGAAAACTAGGGTGTGTCTCTAGCCCGAACCAAGTGGCGAGCGAGTCAGTTCATGGCAGAAACTTGGCTGCACAGCAACGGGTGATGACCTCCGGCTGTGATGTTTGTGTGGAGGCAAACAAAGTTTGTAAAGGAGATCATCAGGAGCCTGCCCAGGCTAATAGCTCTTTTGCTCATGCTGTCATCAATATGATTGGAATGCTCATAGGTACGCTACCTTTTCATTTTGTTATGCTATGTTTTACAAATTTTACAACTGTTTTTTTTTTTTTTTTTTACTTTGGTATGGTATAATATTAAAATTATCCCTGTTATTTGAAAAATTAACAATTTAATTTAATGGTTTGGAGAATTAAGCATTTTAGTTTTTTTTTTTTTTTTTTTTTTTTTTTTTTTTTTTTTTTTTAAAAGCATTTTAGCCTTAACCTCAACCTTATAATTGTTTTTTGTAAAAATATTATTTATAATTATTTACAAAAAACAATTACAAATAATTTTTTCAGTATTTTATAGAAAAACACTACTTCCAAACCTGTCCTTTTTTTTTTTTAATAAATATATTAGAAGAATTATTCCTGATGTTGTAATTAATTACTGATTAGAACAGGTCTTGGGCAGTTATCAACTCCATATGCTTTAGCAAATGGAGGGTGGGCTTCTGCATTCTTGTTAATTGGACTTGGTATTATATGTGCATACAGTGCTCATATTCTTGGTAAATGTCTTGAAAAATATCCCAAGTCAAGAAGCTATATTGATATTGGACAACATGCCTTCGGAGCTAAAGGAAGAATTCTGACTGCAACCTTCATTTACATGGAGATTTTCATGGTCCTTGTTTCCTACACCATCTCACTTCATGACAACTTATTTACAGTCTTTTCTGGGACGCGGCTGAATTTGTCGTGGGCCTCGAATCTATCGACGTCTCAGATACTCACGGTGGTGGCTGTCTTGGTGGCACTTCCAAGTCTCTGGCTGAGAAATCTGTCTTCCATATCTTTCCTTTCATTTGGTGGTATTTTCATGTCACTTGTCATTTTTATAACAGTGGCATGCACAGCCGTTTTCGGAGGTGTTAAGGCTAACCACAAGATTCCAGTGCTCCAAATCCATAACATTCCTGCCATTTCTGGTCTTTACATCTTTAGTTATGCTGGACATATTGTTTTCCCCAACTTATACAAAGCCATGAAAGATCCATCCAGGTTTACCAAGGTAATTAAGTTTATATGAAATTATATAGGGTAATGCTAGGCTGTCCAAAAAATTTGCCCAAATTCATTCCCAGATGATGTGGCATGTGAATTGTCAACATCATATCACTTGTCCCATAATCTCATAATTTATGAGATGTTGACAACTTACATACCCCATCATTTTGACATGAATTTGAGCATATATTTTTTGGGCAGTCTAGAATTACTCAATTATATATTTAGATTTATATATACATGAAATTATTTAATTAATTGAAAACTGATGATGATCATGTTAATTATATATACAGGTTTCAATAGTGAGTTTTGCATCAGTGACGGCACTTTATACAAGTCTAGCATTCATGGGAGCCAAATTATATGGTCCTGGAGTCAATTCTCAGATCACACTAAGCATGCCAAAGCATCTTTTTGTTACAAAAATTGCATTGTGGGCAACTGTGCTTACACCTATGACCAAATATGCTCTAGAATTTGCTCCATTTGCTATTCAACTGGAACAACATCTCCCTGCAAAAATGAGCTCCAGAAATAAACTCATTATCAGAGCAGCTGTGGGTTCTTTTCTACTTCTAATTATACTAACTCTAGCTCTCTCTGTCCCGTATTTCGAATACGTTCTCAGCCTAACTGGTTCCCTTGTAAGTATCTGTATTTGTGTCATTATGCCTTGTGCTTTCTACATAAAAATTTGTTGGCCTCAAATTTCTAAACCTCTCATAATTCTTAATCTCATCCTTATTGCCTTTGGCTCTCTTCTAGGAGTATCTGGAACCATTTCCTCTTCAAAACTACTAATACAAAATCTAAAGATGAGACCTCACTCAACCTGATCATTAATCATCAATCCACCCATCCATGAGTTAACGTTACATATATCCTAATATAGTTGATGTTGTCTACACCTTTTTCTATTTTACCATTTTGTGTGAATGATTATAACCTTCAAATGGCAAAGGTTTCGGATCGGATCTACTTGTAATATGAAATCCATATATAATCAATAATACACTTTCACTTGTACTTCTACTTCCCAGTCATACTATCAATATTAATCAACATTATTTAGAATTTCTTTCTCAGATTAAAATCTTAAGAATTATAAAAAGCTGCGCTTGCATAACTTCTTCGGGGTCATCCATCTTTAGAATATGGACATAAACCTTGATAGGTTTTGGCTCGTATTCTCAAATGAACCAAATTGAACCAAACAAGACTCAATTAATGTGGAACTTCCTGGAGACATGGGACAACGTTTGGAAGTTGAAGATGGTGTTTGAGGGAGGTTTGAAGACCAGGAAGAACTAAAGAACCGAAGAATGAAGCACACCGCTGCGGGTAACGTTGTACAAGGGACAGCGGTATAGCGCTGTGCAATAGCACAATGGTCCTGTTCCAGAAGTTTACGCTGTGGAAAGCGCTGTTGTAGGGACAACGGTGGGATTAACGTGAATTGATTGATTAACGTGAGAAACCCTCCAACTGGGCAAAACTCACGGGCTAGCCACCTAGCCACTCCAGTCCTCAAATCAACTATATGTAATAATGTTTACAACCTAGGTTGACCTCTAGTCACACCGTTCTCGGAACGTAACCCACCACTACTACCCGCAAGGCTTTTATTGTGATTATAGACCAACTGTTTATGCATTAACACTATTAATCACAAGACTTGACTCAATGAAGAGATAAAATGCTCTAAGTGAATGTATGAATATTCTAAATGCAATAGAGTGCAAGACAAGACACCATATGCTTAATTAGATGTTAAGATGCAAATCTAACAACCTAATTATCAAACAAGCCTACATGTGCATCAATGTTCGAAAAAATGGTCTGGGCGGCCGCCTAGACGTTGGGCGACGGTCAGCCGTCCCAAGTTGGCTAAAATCACTAGAAAAAATCAGTCAACAGTCAACGCTCAAAAATCGGCCATCTAGTTCAGTTTAGACCGATTAATTGGGTCCGAGTGGAGTCAAAGTCGTTGACTCCACCTAGACCGTTTTTTTTTTTTAAAGCATTCATCTGCAGAAAATGGTTTTTCCCATCCACTTCCCAGATCATGAAAATCACAATCATAGACCAAAACCCAAAATCATTAAATCAAACCTCTTCCAATTGCCGACCACAGCAACAGCCCACCAACACGGCACCGAGATTTAATGGTTTTCTTGCAAATTGAATCCATGGAGAAAATATGAGCAAAATCAACACATAAATTAGATTCGAGTGTTGTTAATAAACAAAACTCACTAAGATTTAATGAAAAATAACTCAAAAACAAGCTTTAATGGTGGAGTGAGAAAGCTTGAAATGAGAGAAATGGTGGAAGAAAATTTGGGGCGTGAAAGAGAGAGAGAAGAAGAAGGCGTGAAAGAGAGATGAAAGAATAAAGATTTTTGAATCTTTGACTTTTAAAAAACAGATTTGTAAAATAACAAAACATACCATCTTTCAATGTAAAAATCTAAAATATACAATAAAAAATAAAACTATATTAAATAGGTACAAGACATAAAAACAAAAATAGTATTATGTTGATGATTTTGTTTGAATTTTGTCATAATATGAGTTTTATTATTGGTTTTATAGGTAGGAAAAAAAAAAAAAAAACCGGCCGCCTAGCGTTTACTAGAACACTGATGTGCATACATGAGAACTCAATTAGATGAAGAGTGATTCTAACAATCTAATTGTCCAATAACATCCACATAAACATTCATGAATTAGACTAGATGAACAAAACCAACCTAACCATCAACTAAGCATATATGAATATTTATGGATTAGCAATTTAGGCAAAATGTCCTAATGATGTAACTATCACAAACAAAACCCAGTCATACAATAGAACTCATTAATAGATGCAATCAAGAGAGTCATAACATTTAATCAACTAATAAATGCAATAAAAAGACTATCTTGGAAATCTTGAACAATTAACAAAGATGGAGTGTTTGTTCAACTTACCAAGGATGAAGACCCCCATGCTTTAGAGATGCTCAATGATGCATGAAGAAGTTGGGTTCTTTTGGTTAGATAGATAAAAAAGCTATTGAAAATACCTACAAGGTTATACTAAACAACCTAGAAGGGGGTGAATAAGTTGACACTCTAATTTTAAAAACTCTTTCGTGACTTATGTCAAAACCTTGGTGAGCATACAAATTAACCTTTAACAAGATTGTTATGAGAAAACAATTAACACTTGTATGCTCAATTCACCATCCTTAGTCTACAAAATATATACCATGAAACAATGTATCTCATATACAAGTATATTCAATGAAGAGCAAATTCCACAAGTTGTACTTTGAATATTACAATGTAAGTACACTAAATAGAACTTTACAACTTGATATAAAAAATCATAAGATACAATGTTCAAACACTTACAAGATACAAGAAACAAATGTTGATACAACAAATAATGTGTGCATCTATTTCTTTATCAATAACTTGTTTACAAGAATGTGAGGAAATGAAGATCTTAAACAAGTTATATTGATTATACATACAAGTATAAAGAGATAGAGATAAAGACATTTGACACATTGATTTTTATGTGGTAAACCTCTGAAGAGGAAATATCCACGAGTTGAATCCACAACCATCGGCAAGCAATCCACTATGTCGAACAGGATTTATGCACTCAAGGTTATCAACACATGATATCCACCCTAAGCTATCAACTCCTAGTCTACCCTCGGGCCTAGTGAATCACCTAGCTTACTTCCTATCCGAGATGTGTCCTACACCTCTAAGAAGCAACTTCCTATCCAAGACGCTTACGTCTTTAGGAAGATTCCTTGCTTGTCTATCCGGATCCTCCCGATCCTAGACAAGACTTCTTGTTTAGCCATCTAGATCACAAATATCCTAGTTAAGCTATCCTAGCTCAACCATCCGGAGTATCACACTCCTAGCTAAGACTTAATGCTCAAGTTGAAGCTTCACTCACTCCAATATGAGACTTCCACCTTTTGCAAGACAAATGATTTAAGTGATGCAAATGATGCAAACACATGCAACATAAAATATATGATCAATACATCCCATGGAAACTAGAAACAATCAATGAGCATACAATATATATTTTTCTAGTTTATAATCCAAAACATGACACCACACAAAATGATGCATGAGCATATGAAATGTATGGATAAGGTACACTCCATGAAGATCTAGACATAGACAACAAAGTTCACAAAACAAAGTTATCTAGACCTTAAACATGAACAAAAATCTAGAGCATGCAAAACACCTAAAACATGCCAAATCCTAGATTTTATTCATGTTACTAAAGCTTGAAAACAAAGCATGTTTATTAAGCATATAGTCAAGACTTTAGAATACAAACAACAAAAAATGCTAGAGTCACAAGATATGATCAATGAATATTCTAGCAAGTACTTAGAGCAAATATATACACAATAATCAATTAAATCCTAATTAGCTCTAAATACAAGATCAAATGTGCTAGTCCTAGATTTGTTCAATTAAAGGATTCATGCACATGCTAAGGTTATTAATCATAAAATGAGTCAATCAAATCACAAATAACCCTAGATATCAAGCTAAGCACAATACAACTTTCAATCATGTGAAAAACTAGAATAATATAAAACTAGTTCACGCTTGTCTCTAATTAGAATTGATTAGCTTTTATTTGAAGCTATCATTCTCAATAGCTTTCATAAAACATACACATACATATAGAAGAAGAAAACCCTAGGTAATTGAAGATCAAAAAAGATGAAATCACGAAGTTTAGTTCAATACCTAAGAATCCCGTGCAATTTCGATATTGAGTGAACAACCACCACAAAACGTGATCAAACAGCTAAACACTCTTTTGGAGAAGGTAGGGGACTTGAATACAAAGATTTTCCAACTTGAATAACTCAATTCCGAGTTCGTATGAGAAAGTTATGATGTTTGGAAGTTCAGAAAATTAGAGAGAAAATTTCAACTCTAGTGTTTTCAAAATTTCTTTTACAAATGAAATGGGACGGAAATGAGAGCTTTTAAATGAATTCAAGAGAGGGAATTTCAAGACCAATCAGGGGCTGCCACCTCACCACTCCATGAGAGGTGTGTGAGCCTCATGAGGCAGAGAGGTGGTTGGCACGTGAGCCTGCCGTGAGCCTCATGGGAACACCCTAAAATGGCCTTTATCCATTTCACACCTCCCTCGCACTCCTCTAGCGTTCTTCAGCCGTATTTGGGCATCCGAACTCTGAATTTCAATATGTTTTCGGATTACGAACCGTGACTCCCTTATGCACGAGGAAGACTATGGAGATTTGACAAAAGGTTGAGAATTCGACTTGATATACAAAGTGAATGTACACAAACGAAGTTAAATTGCTTAAAGCATACCTAGAGGGGGGGGGGGGGGGGGGGTGAATAGGTTTTTGCACCTTTTTTCAAACCCTTGAACAAGTATATCAACAAGTCATGTGAGGTAAAATAGCAAATAAACATAACAACAAAATAAGCTTGTATTTCATAAGATGTTCAATGTGTTACAAGAGTGATCAAAATGTCACTATACAAAAATTACAATATATAAAAGAATCAAAGATACAAATTGATCTATAGAATGAATATACTAATCACACTATACAAAGACTTGCTTCACAATATATCACATGTGGATATTATGAATCAAGACAATAAAATATACAATTAAAATATAAGAGGAAGAGATAGAAAGAATTAACACAAGAGATTTTTTAACGTGGTAAAACCTCCAAGGAGGAAACATCCACGGGTTGAACTACAACCATTGAGTACTATATTATTGGAAAGTAAACATAGAACATTCACAAAGTGACCAATCTTTAGCTCACCTAACCTAGTGAAGTCTAAGCTTACCCAACCCTATTGGAAAGTATGAAATCCCTCAATGATGCGGAACCACCATATATTGGACAACACACTCAACCAATATCGATGGTAGATTAGAAATTCCTCAAGAGTGCATACACCTCCCGTGTACCCCGCTCTATCGGACTCTATGTCTAACCATACGCCTAGGCCTACCAATACAATAGCCAACTCCCTATCCAAGACACTCTTGCCCTTAGGGAGCCTCCCATGCATGACTATCCGAGTCTTCCCGACTCTAGCCATGACTCCTTACTTACCTATCCGAGTCATCCCGACTCTAGGCAAGACTTCTTGCTTGGCTATCCGAGTCATCCCGACTCTAACCAAGACTTCATGCCTTTTATAAGGACTTCCTAGTGTGATCATGTGAATGCAAATGATGCAAACATTCAATACAACATAGAACATGTGATCAATACATTCTATGACACAAATAGACCTAAACATGTGATATCACAATTAATCAAGTCTAGATGCAAAAATACATGAATAGAAACCTAAGCATGTGAAACACCTAACACATATACTCAAAGTCTCATTCACACACATAACACTTGAATCACAAAATGTTCATTAAGTACAAATTCAAGATGCTATCAAAATACAATTAAAAGCTAGATATATGAGATTAAAATCAATCAATATACTAGACAAAAATATAGAGCAAGGTTTTGAGATTTACATCAATCAAAACCTATATTCTCTAAATCACATACAAATACACAAATCCTAGATTTCAATAATCAAAGGATCAAATCAAATCTCAAAGTCATTTTAACACAAAATTAATTCAATTAAGTATCAAACAACCTAAGATGCCATTCTAATCACAATACAACTCACAAACATATGTAAAACCTAGAATCATAAAATCTAGTCAACATTAGTCCACAAATTGAGTTTCAATTAGAATGATAATCAAGCTACCTTTCCAAATAGCTTTTACAAAACAATAACATAGATATAGAAGAAGAAATCCCAAGCAAATGGAAGGTCAAATAACAAGAAATCCCAAAGATGAGACTCAAACCTCGGATTCTGCAGCTGGTGCGAAATTCAGTGTCCAACCACTTGAAATCACGATCAAACAACCACAAAATCACTTGGAGATGTTAGAGGACTCAAATACGAACACTCTCCAACTTGAATCACTCAAATCCAACTTCGGATGAGGAAGATATGGTGTTTTGAAGTTTGGAAAAATTGGTCAGAACTCTATGCGGAAAAACTGAAAATGTTTCTTCTTAGAAATTCAAAATGGAGAGAGAGAGGGAAGAAATAGGAGAGAGAGAGGGAGGATTCCGGCCAACCAGGTGGTGCCACATCACCCCCTGGCCGTGGGGGGTGCATGGCCCACACGGGAGCAGAGGCTGCTCCAGGCCGTGGAGCCCACGGCCTCAACCACAGCCAGCCCTTGTGGCCCACGGCCTGGGCTGTCCTCTCGTGCACTCCCTCGGTTCGTCGGCCCGTATCTCGGGCGTCCGAACTCCGAATTCGAATCCGTTTTCTGATTACGAACCGTGACTCTCTCACGCATGATGATGACTATACAACTTTGAAAAACGGTTGAGAAATCATCGATGAAGTCAACACAACGTAAGAGAACGTAAAGTGGCATAGTCAACATGTTTGGACTCGAAACCTTATGAATGAGTAACCGAAACGACCGGAACTCAATAAGGCATTGAATAAGAACATGTTCAAGTCCTAAACACAAAATACGGAAACATACAAACACAATTACACACACATATGCTAGTTTCCGGACATAGTCCTAGAAAATGCAAAACACAAAGTTTATTAACTAAATGTGAATGCATGAGCATATTTTGCCAAGTGTGTGAAAGTGAAATGTAAATGAAATAAAATCATGAAGGGACACACAAGAATGATATGTGTGAGTGTGTGCCTAGCCTTGTAAGAGATAAGAAGTCTTTGAATACCTTTGTAGACCGATAATGTCCGAAACTCTTAAAAGCCGGCAACTTGAACGAATAATGGTTGAGATATCCTTCGTCTTTGAAATTCTTCAATTACTAACCACTAAACATTACAAGTTAAACACGTTTTGATATAGAATTAATGCCAACACTAATTATCAACCTAACAATCTCCCCCTTTGGCAAATTCCATGACAAAACCCGTAAACAAACACTAAAACAATTATAAAGAAAATTTGGTCACAATGAGTACAATGAGTTACACATATAGACACAAATTATAACAACAAGTCTTGAACTTCATCTTGTTCTTCTCTTGATATCACCTAAAAAGAACTTGAAAGCACAAGAATATCCAAGAGACAACAAGTATGGCAATATCCAATCTTAGGCAAGAAAATAGTAACATATAAGTTCAAATGGATCAAGTATGCTCCCCCTTAATACATACTATCCATCAATATATTCTAAGCCAAGATTCAACAAAAATATTACATGCCATATAGTTCAAGCTAGATACCAAATATACAAAAATATAAAACAACTAACATAAGACTAAGTAAGCTAGATATCTCCCATGTGTTTCTCATATTTCTCCCCCTTTTTGACATGATATGAAGCCAAAGGGAAAGAGTAAGAAATTATACCTCATGAAGCTCTCTAGCCACTTGTGCCACCAAGGAAAGAAGAACGGTGTGCGGATCTCACATATTGCCTTGTTGGAGTTGATTTTCCTTCCAATTCTTTGATCCTCTCATCTTGAGCAACAAGCTTTGCACTAAGGTCTTCAATCTTCCTTTGTGACGCCTCAACTAACCTATGAGATTCTTCAACCTCTTTCCTCAATTTTAAAGCCCAACTAGGAAGAGCGGGTGAGATAGGGACATGGTTAGAATCAAGAGAATCACCAAAAAGCCTAAGTACATCATTAGACTTTCCCTTGTCCTTGTACGACATGGTTGCCATACGTTTCTCACTCAACTTCTCTAAGGGAGGAAGCATAACATCACCATCAAGATTCCTCACACCTTTAGCTAAGCACAATTGAGTTATAAACCCCGGAAAAGCCAATTTCTTGTCCAAACGACTAGTACAAGCCACAATTTCAATTTGCTCCACAAGCAATTCACCAAGGTTTATAGGTTGGTTAGTTACCAAGGCATATACAATCTTAATCTTGTCTCTATTAAGCTCCGAAGCATTAGTAGAAACAACAAGATTGGAGCATACAAATAAATGCCAAAATGCACTAATTTTTGTTAGCTCACCTTGCCTAATAAAAGCACGTTTCCCCCACACAAAATCATTATTATCACATAGAGTCTTACCCATTAAATCAAGGTTTTCCAAGACATCAACATCAAGGAATTCTGATTCAATGTCATCGGACAAGTTAAGAAATTCATTAACCTTCCTAGGGCAAACTCTAAAGACAACTTTCCTTATGCTTAGAGTAGCACTAGTCACAGTAGAACCGGATTTGTAAGCATTATAAAATTCTCTAACAACGGTCTCATTAGATATTCCTAACATGTTGACCCATGAAATCCAATTTCTACTCTTAAGCACATCATAAACATAGGATCCAACACAAGAGTCCAAGTCAATACCTCTTTCTTGAATTATCTTTTTGCAACCAAAAATTCCCAATTCATCAACTTTGTTACCTTTGGAAATTTTGGAAGAAATTGTAGGTTTGGACTTGGCCATGGGAGTTGAAGAAGTATTTCCACCAACCTTCTTTGCTTTTCCCATAATCTTGCAACACAAAACAAACTAAAAACCAAAGTGAGAGGAAACAAAGAAACAAATAAGAAACCAATAAATATATATAAAGGCAAAACACTATATTTAATAAATCACCATGCAAGTAAGAATTTATCATAGCATCTTCATGATTTATCAAAAATAAGAATAATGCCAACAAATAACAACCTTGAAGAACATGTGAACATGTCATAAAAGAGAACAAGAATTTAGTATATTATGCTCCCCCTTGACAAGTGCCTCATCTAAAATCAAGATAGACAAATGTTCACAAAAATCACCACACAATCACATCACAAGCAATTTTTATTAGATTTGCAAATAAGCTTCACATATCTAAGAGAGTTACATCAAGATTTTCAATCACTCTCATATGTCATCAAAAATTGCTAAAGTACCACAAATACTAATTAAGCAAAAGTGAGTGTGTGAAGATTTTGCTTCAAGTATATGAAAAGAAGTAGTTTGATAATCAAGCATGCATACAATTTCAACATCTATTCATCTTAGGCCTTTCCATAAAAAGGTCAAACCGGTTATCATCCGAAATTTGCTTATAAAGAGAATAGATTTCAACATGTGAGCGTGTGTGTGCATGTGGCTCATCAACCCATTTCTATTTGTCAACCCGAGCTCATTTGATTATTCAACTATACTCCAAAAGCCTTTTATTATTTTTTTTTATTTTTTTTTTTATTAAGGCTTGAATCAAAGATCTTTTTTTTTTATGATTCAATTCAACACTTCTTTAATTTTTCTAACATAAACATATACACCTCATGGCGGCTTTCACTCATCACAATGGCGTAGCCCTTTCCTACATTGGGTGGCTTCACAACCAAGGTGTGTAGCCCTTTCCATGAGGGTGCTCGTTGAGTTCTATGTTGCCGAAGCAAATGGATACCAACCATTGGTCATTTTTAAATGTACTAGTCCTTAGGACTTCAAGGTGTATCCAAAGCGAACATCAATCAAGCTCAACATACTTAACAAAACATACAAGAGAAGCAAAGTGCATTTTTGAAACCAATTTCAAGGCTTAAAAGCACATGATCTAGAAGTAAGTAAAGAGACTTACTTAAGATCTCTACTTCTCAAGAGAGTAGCTATCAAAGAATATGAAGCTCACATTATTCAAAAATTAGCCACTCAACAATCATACAAATAACAACACACTTCATGAAATAAGATCAATGTGAACACTTATCACCAAAAGATCTTAAACTAGCAAATGTCAAAGAGTACCATATAAACACTATATTAGTTCTCAATTATGACATGCTTCATGAATGTGATACAAACAATGAGTTGATAGATGAAAAATCAAGTAAGCAAGCAATATGATATAGAAATACCTTCGCAAGCTATTTTCACCAAATACAATGCCTTCACCCTTTTTATGAGTCCTCTTGGCTTGTAAGTCCTCATGACTATAAGTTATAGGTGTGTCGATTCCAAGAGACTAAAGACAATGTAATCCAACTCAAAAAAAAAAAAAAAATGACTTTCTCTAAAAACCATAACAAATATGTTACTATGTAGATTCCAAAAAAAAACTTCTCAAAAGTTAATCAACAAATTTTGACTATCAAAACAAACAAAGTGAGATAGCTAAGTTCATGTCAAGTTGTAAAGATACAAAGCAAAAAGCTAAGCTTCTTATCAACGACACTAGTCTTAAAGCTAACTCACATGTGCAACTTACACTAATGGTAAGAGCACTCACCCTTGACAAATTTTGTCTTGGGTGGACATACACGAACATCATCAAGATTCTCTTTGACCACAATGTTGAACCTAGAGTAAAGTTCTTCCACAACTTGATTCACAATAATATCATTAATACTCTTCTTCTCAACATTGTTAGCAACACATGCATGGTCAAACTTTGTAGGATATGCATTCTTCACCTTCCGGACATTCTTAACATGCTTTGACAAATTATCATGCTTTCCATATTCAAAAGCTTTAGCATGCATAAAATTAGGTCCAATCTCTCTATTCCTATATGCATTTTCTAAGTTGCAATATTCAATGAATTTATAGCACTTGGGCTTGATATGGCCTAAGGTATTGCAAAAATGACATATGGGAACAAAAGGAGAGATTTTACCTTCCGGTGGTGGTGGAGGACAAATGGGAGTTTCAAGGGGTACCTTATTCTTTAATTTGTTCTTCTTCTTGGAACGTCTCTTCAATCCCTCTAATCCTAAATCCTTAAACAATGCATAAGGCATTAAATTGATCGAAGCTCCTAGGTCTAACATTGCCTTCTCCCTTCGAGTTTCACCGACTGATATGGTAATGATGAAACTTCTCGGATCCTTCATCTTAGGTGGCAATGCTGTTTCCATGGCTGCACTTGCTTCCTTGGAAATCACAATTTTCTCCAGAAATTCCTTCTTTCGCGCCTTTGAGTTGAGTTCCTTGAAGAACTTGGCGTATGCAGGCATTTTCTCAATCACCTCAAGTAGGGGAAGGCTCACGTTCACCTTTGATAGGATGTCATAGATCTCCCTGAAAGCTTGGTCCAGTTTCGATTTCTGCAGCCTTCCTAGGAATGGAATCGGAGGAACATACGGATTAGGAGACTTGTGTATCCTTGAAGTGTCCTTGTGACCCTTCTCCGGTCCCCTACTCGTTCCTATCCCTACTTGCGTGTCAAGATCATTCTTGCTAGGCACTTCCTTGTCCACTGAAACATTATCAGGAATATCAGAAATTTCAGGTGGATATGGATTAGAAAGTACCTTACCACTCCTTAAGACTGTGGTTGCCTTGGCTTGTTC
This sequence comes from Acer saccharum, assembly GCA_030490815.1. NCBI lineage: Eukaryota > Viridiplantae > Streptophyta > Magnoliopsida > Sapindales > Sapindaceae > Acer > Acer saccharum. The sequence continues at coordinate 24,970,497 of CM059869.1, read as the reverse complement.
TGACTGACTTGGAAGCTTCCCTGGCTCCTTCTTTTGACTAACTTCAGCATACTCCCCTATTTGTCTTTCCAATGTCTTGACTACTCCTTCCATAGAAGTAATCCTGATATGATTAGGATCGTTGGGGTAATATTGATTAGTGGCCCTGTACTCATTGTCTCTCTGGCCTTGCTGGCGCCAAGGTAAGTTTTCTTTCACCTTCCATGGTTGTGTACTTTGCTGAGGTCTTGATTGGTTTCCCTGAGGTGGATACCAGTTGTTGTTGTTGTTGTTTTGTGGAGGTAACTGGGGATTCAAACAGTGGTTGTTCCCGTAGTTCAGATTAGGATGCCTTGCCCATCCTCGATTGTACGTGTTGGAGAAGGGATCATCCAACTCTCTTGACTGACGTGGCGGATACACCACTTGCAATTCTTCCTTTCTCGGTAGCACTGGCTCAACTATGGAATTCATGTCCATTCCATGGTTTTCCTTAATATACTTCTGATCTGAGGCTGAAGGTTGGTTACTGAACCTACTCATGAGCGTCTCAATGTTCTTACTCATATCACTCATTTGACTCGCCATCTCCCTGCTCACTCCTCCTCGACTACCTCGAGTGTTCCTCTGCTGGGAATTCTGTTATACTTATCAAACACATACTGTGCCGTTCTCTCTCGCATAGCTCCTCCGCATGCATTGTCAACAATTGCTTGTGAAAGTCCCGTCAATCCATCATAGAAAGATTGAACTTGTGATACTAAAGTATACTCATGGTGGGGGCACTGTGCCAAAAGTAGCTTGAATCTACCCCATGATTCATGAAATGCATCCCCTTCCCTTTCCTGGAAATCAGCTATCATGCTTCATATTTCTTTCGTCTTCCATGAGGGAAAGTACTTAGCAAAAAACTTCTGCTCAACACCACTCCATGTGGTAAGTGATCCTGCTGGTAATGCCATGAGCCATTTCTTGGCGTCGTCCCTCATGCAATACGAAAAACATCGCATGCGTAAGTGATCCTCCGTCAAGTTCCTGAGTGGAAAAGTGGTCACCACATTATAATATTCCTTCATGAATTGAAGGCAGTCTTCACTCAAATTACCACCAAAGTGTGGAAGTGTGTTGTAGTGCAAGTTTTTCAGCTCGTAATTTCTCTGGGCATCATCTAACAATATGGCTGAAGGGTGTGATCCAACGGTAGGCAATGAGAATTCCTTCATCATTCGTTGATCCTGTCCGTGTTCTGAACCAGTGGGGGTGCTGCTAGAAGAGGTTGACCCTTCCTCAAGGTCGGATAGTCCTCTAGGGTTGTCCGTCATTGTTGGTAGCCTTGCTATACGATCAATATTTTCAACAAAAGGTTCAAGTGGGCTTCCCAATGATCGTCTTCCGTGCATCTATTCGTAACAAGAAACCTGAAAGTACACTACACTAACTACCAAAGGTTAAGTGCTCAAACGGAAAATTACTACGATTATGCAACAATTAGATTGACTAATGTTCTAAAAAGAATAAAGCATAAAGTAACAAGCCGTGCTCCCCGGCAGCGGCGCCATAAGTTTTGACACGCCCAAACCGGTTCTACAAATGTCACTGTAATTTAACCTAATCTACCTCGGTTGTATTAAAGGGGCGTGCGAGTCTGGTGACCCTATTGCAAGTGCACAAGTCGTCAAACTAGTGTAGTGAGCAAATAAGGGTATCGTTCCCACGAGGTAAGCACTACAAGCTTTCTATCCTTAGATTACTCTACAATTTCCTAATGCTTCTAACAAGTTACCTAAGTTAACTAATGATTACAACTGAATAGGTCTAAGTTGAAGATGTTGAATTAGCAATTACAACTACTTGAATTAAATTCTAAAATGAAAATTGTTAAGGAATTAGATTCATTCAAGTAACATCCTAGCTACTCATCAATCAACCGTTAAGCCTATCCTCCAATTACCACATGCATATATTCATATGAATGTTATAAGCACCTAATTCTCAACTTAATCACCATTAATTCTAAGATTAGAGAGTGATCAAGGGGAAATCAATGATTGAATGGTAGAGAATTACAAGTTAGTAATCTCTACTCATAGGTGCTTCTCTATTTAATATGCAATCAATGGTCCATGCATACAACTACATCAAGTTTTGCACTATAAAGAGATAGGTGGTTGCAACCACCACACATGCAATTATGAATGCACAAAACAAGACTTAAGAGGATTATACAAATATGATTGATTAGATAACAAGAAAGTACAAGAATTACATCTAATTCCTTAGCAAAAGGGATTAGCTACACATAGTATCAAAATTACAAGGGTTTACAAGTAAGGAAAACATCACCAATGGACAACTTGTGAAGTGGAAATGCTCTTCCTTACAATCCAAGCAACTCACTCTTCTATGGCAACTTGAGATAATCACTCTAAGTAACCAAAATGGGGTGTTTGGCTACCTAGAAATTGGCCAAGAAAATACTATCTTTCTTGATTCCTAAGAACAAAATATCTTTAACTAATATCTCCTTTTTACTTCTCTCTCTAACTCACTCTATCTTCTCTCTAACTAAAAACTAACTACCACACTCCATCTTGACACATTCGTATATGCATGAGAGAGAGAGGAGGTCTTCCAAGGACAATAGGTGGAGAAAAGGGGCAGACTCCAGTCTACTTGCAGCTTCTCAGAATCGGCGGCGGGCATGCACGGCGGCTAGTTGCCCGCCGCATGAACCCGCCGGGCACGATTTGCCTTCACCGTGGACTCCTTCGGCTGGACTTGTCTCGCCGTGGCCTGCCCAGGAACCCGCCGGTCATGACGGCGGCCTTGTGAGGCGGCTTAGTGCCCGCCTTCCAGAATGCTTGAGCTCGCCAATTTGAAGAGATACTCCTCCGGCGGCTTTGTTCCCGCCGGCCTGACTGCACGAACCCGCCTACTTACTCTTTTTCTGCTTTTCTTCCCAAATTGCCCCTATTTCTTCACTTTAGACAAAAATGCCCTTGAAACACCTGTTTTACCTGAAATTACTCATTTACACAATTAAACATATGGAATGCTTAGAAAATGATAGCAAAAACAAGGTAAAAGGAGCACTAAATATAAATATTTAGAGCACGATCAGTGATCTAAGAATCTTCCAATTTAGCCTCTCACCGGAGATAGGAGTACCAAGTGCTTGGCATTGGTTGGCAATGTCTAGAAGCTTATCTTGGAAGTCAACAAACTTGTCTTCCTCACCCATTTGCAAAACCTCAAATTGGGAAGTGAGCAATTGAAGACGAGACTTTTTCACCGCTTTAGTCCCCTCATTGGTGACTTGGAGAGCCTCCCATGCCTCCTTAGCGGTTTCTAGATTTTGAATGTAGGAAAATTGCCTACTATCAACACCTCCGAAAATAGCATTCACCGCCCGATGATGCCATTTTGCTAACTCAAACTCATTAGTAGACCACTCACTCCTAGGCTTGGAAACGGTCACTCCATCCTCAATCTTGTTAGGAGCAAGGTAACCTTCTTCAACGGTCATCCAAGCTCTCTCATCAATAGATCGGATGTAAGCCTTCATCCTCAATTTCCAAAACCCGTAGTTGTGACCCTTGAGAAGAGGAGGCCTAGAATTCGAAGCCCCTTCGGTCATCACATCATCTTGGAAAACCATTCTAGCAAATACCTAAGCAATCCACTCGTAAGTGTAAACCGGATCTCGTCGAGTGCCGTCCGACGACCCGCTCTGATACCAATTGAATGTACACAAACGAAGTTAAATTGCTTAAAGCATACCTAGAGGGGGGTGAATAGGTTTTTACACCTTTTTTCAAACCCTTGAACAAACATTCGTTTGTCCCTCAAGGTAGCCTTACACACAACACAATAAGCCAAGGAAGACATACATAGACAATACGATGTTACAATCATAAGAGAAATGTCTAAGTATATCAACAAGTCATGTGAGGTAAAATAGCAAATAAACATAACAACAAAATAAGCTTGTATTTCATAAGATGTTCAATGTGTTACAAGAGTGATCAAAATGTCACTATACAAAAATTACAATATATAAAAGAATCAAAGATACAAATTGATCTATAGAATGAATATACTAATCAAACTATACAAAGACTTGCTTCACAATATATCACATGTGGATGTTATGAATCAAGACAATAAAATATACAATTAAAATATAAGAGGAAGAGATAGAAAGAATTAACACAAGGGATTTTTTAACGTGGTAAAACCTCCAAGGAGGAAACATCCACGGGTTGAACTACAACCATTGGGTACTATATTATTGGAAAGTAAACATAGAACATTCACAAAGTGACCAATCTTTAGCTCACCCAACCTAGTGAAGTCTAAGCCTACCCAACCCTATTGGAAAGTCTGAAATCCTTCAATGATGCGGAACCACCATATATTGGACAACACACTCAACCAATATCGATGGTAGATTAGAAATTCCTCAAGAGTGCATACACCTCCCGTGTACCCCGCTCTATCGGACTCTATGTCTAACCATACGCCTAGGCCTACCAATACAATAGCCAACTCCCTATCCAAGGCACTCTTGCCTCTAGGGAGCCTCCCATGCATGACTATCCGAGTCCTCCCGACTCTAGCCATGACTCCTTGCTTACCTATCCGAGTCATCCCGACTCTAGGCAAGACTTCTTGCTTGGCTATCCGAGTCATCCCGACTCTAACCAAGACTTCATGCCTTTTACAAGGACTTCCTAGTGTGATCATGTGAATGCAAATGATGCAAACATTCAATACAACATAGAACATGTGATCAATACATTCTATGACACAAATAGACCTAAACATGTGATATCACAATTAATCAAGTCTAGATGCAAAAATACATGAATAGAAACCTAAGCATGTGAAACACCTAATACATATACTCAAAGTCTCATTCACACACATAACACTTGAATCACAAAATGTTCATTAAGTACAAATTCAAGATGCTATCAAAATACAATTAAAAGCTAGATATATGAGATTAAAATCAATCAATATACTAGACAAAAATATAGAGCAAGGTTTTGAGATTTACATCAATCAAAACCTATATTCTCTAAATCACATACAAATACACAAATCCTAGATTTCAATAATCAAAGGATCAAATCAAATCTCAAAGTCATTTTAACACAAAATTAATTCAATTAAGTATCAAACAACCTAAGATGCCATTCTAATCACAATACAACTCACAAACATATGTAAAACCTAGAATCATAAAATCTAGTCAACATTAGTCCACAAATTGAGTTTCAATTAGAATGATAATCAAGCTACCTTTCCAAATAGCTTTTACAAAACAATAACATAGATATAGAAGAAGAAACCCCAAGCAAATGGAAGGTCAAATAACAAGAAATCCCAAAGATGAGACTCAAACCTCGGATTCTGCAGCTGGTGCGAAATTCAGTGTCCAACCACTTGAAATCACGATCAAACAGCCACCAAATCACTTGGAGATGTTAGAGGACTCAAATACGAACACTCTCCAACTTGAATCACTCAAATCCGACTTCGGATGAGGAAGATATGGTGTTTTGAAGTTTGGAAAAATTGGAGAGAACTCTATGCGGGAAAACTGAAAATGTTTCTTCTTAGAAATTCAAAATGGAGAGAGAGAGAGAGGGAAGAAATAGGAGAGAGAGAGGGAGGATTCCGGCCAACCAGGTGGTGCCACATCACCCCCTAGCCGTGGGGGGCGCGTGGCCCACACGGGAGCAGAGGCTGCTCCAGGCCTGGGGCCCACGGCCTCAACCACGGCCAGCCCTTGTGGCCCACGGCCTGGGCTGTCCTCTCACGCGCTCCCTCGGTTCGTCAGCCTGTATCTCAGGCGTCCGAACTCTAAATTCAAATCCGTTTTTGGATTACGAACCGTGACTCTCTCATGCACGACGACGACTATACAACTTTGAAAAACGGTTGAGAAATCATCTCGGAAATCATCGATGAAGTCAACACAACGTAAGAGAACGTAAAGTGGCATAGTCAACATGTTTGGACTTGAAACCTTATGAATGAGTAACCGAAATGACTGGAACTCAATAAGGCATTGAATAAGAACATGTTCAACTCCTAAACACAAAATACGGAAACATACAAACACAAATACATACACATATGCTAGTTTCCGGACATAGTCCTAGAAAATGCAAAACACAAAGTTTATTAACTAAATGTGAATGCATGAGCATATTTTGCCAAGTGTGTGAAAGTGAAATGTAAATGAAATAAAATCATGAAGGGACACACAAGAATGATATGTGTGAGTGTGTGCCTAGCATTGTAAGAGATAAGAGGTCTTTGAATACCTTTGTAGACCGATAATGTCCGAAACTCTTAAAAGCCGGCAACTTGAACGAATAATGGTTGAGACGTCCTTCGTCTTCGAAATTCTTCAATTACTAACCACTAAACATTACAAGTTAAACACGTTTTGATATGGAATTAATGACAACACTAATTATCAACCTAACACAAAGACAAAGACAACTCAATGAATGAGAACGTAAAATAGCGTAGCTTCCTAGTTTGGACTTGAAACCTAATGAGTGAGTAACCGAAATGACCGGGAATCAATAAGAAATCAAATGAGATCATGTTCAAGTTCAAAAACAAATAAACACAAAGTCACACATGTATGCCATTGTCCTAGAACATGAAATTTCACAATGTTTATCAAATTAAATCTAATGCATGTGCATACATTACCAAGTGTGTGAGTGTGTTATACCAATGATGTACAACTATGCAGGGACACATATGAATGCCATGTGTGTGTGTACCTTAAGGCCTTGCAAAAGGATAGAGGTCTAAGTATATCTTTGATGCTTTCTCCTTTTAAAGGCTTTACTTTGCTTGATGTGTTGCCCAATTTCCTTGAAGCTTGTTAAACCATGAATCCTAGACAACCAATCAATACAAAGGAAATGTCGTTTTGATATAGAATAATGCCAATATGACTCAAAGTCCTAACAGCTATCTTGAAACTTCTCTCACAAGGAAACTTGTTTCTCACTCTTGGATTTGATATGATGAAGTTCTAAATCGGCCAAGAGGAAGACAAAACTATTTAAATGAAACCTAGTAAAAAACGCATCGTTTTGGAAAAAGAGGGGAAGACTGCTATGGGTACCGTTGTGTGATACACAATGGTACACACAGCAGTGTACCTGATTGAAAACAAATCAATACAGACTGTTATGTGCTACACAACGGTACACACTTGATTGAACCAAAATTGGTATAATTTTGGCCCTCATTTTCGTCTCCTTATGCTTGATTCTCAAGTATTTCCCTATGTTTTAATGTTGTTCATCAAGTGTTTTAGGTTTATTTGTGCCACAATTGCATTTGTGAAGAAGAAGAGGAATTTGATGCAAAATGTGCACAAATTGGAGAAACAGGGCATTGTCGCCCTTTGAAGGTGTCAACTTTGGCACACGACGATAGAAGACAAATTGTAAAAAAGATTTTAGCCAAGTGTTGCCGCGGTATTGTCGTTGTGGCGACTAAGAAGTGACAAAGAAGATTAAATCCTGAAAATCAATAGGTGTGGCGCCGCGGTGAGATGTCGCCCTTTGGCCACACCGCGACAGAGAGATTGAAAACCAAGAAAACCATCAGGTCTGGCATCGATGTGTTGTGTCTTCATGAGACCAAACAGGTGACCACTCTCATATCTCAGATCTCTTTTTCGCCTTTCTAGTGTCGCTGATTGTTACCATCGCGAAAAAGATCAAAATCGCTACGACAATCAAATCTCAGAATGAGTAACTGCCTGCCACAGTGGTGTCGCTACAATGACAACATACCACGACACCCTACCACATCAGCATTTCTGGCAGTTATCAGTACAAGTCCGAGAGCCACTATATATATTCTTCTCTTCCAAGTTGAAGAGGGATCCAAGCATATTTCCAAACATGAATTTACTGAGTTTTAGACCTAGCATTCTCTTCCATACTTCACACTTTCAACTCAAAATATTAATCATATATCAAACTGAATATATTTAAAGAAAATTCAAGAAACTTACCTTAAGGTAATCTTCTCATACTTCTTCACTAGCAGTGAATCTCTTTATGATTGGATCTCATCCAAAACCAGACCTGTGACGCATAAGCTCAATATATCTTTGATATTGTGTCTTAAACCATTTCAATCTGCTCTGATAATTATTGTAGGTTTTATTACAGTTAAGTTTTTCATTAAGAATAGGGAGTATCAATGTTTCAACTGTTTGCTTGCCTAGCAATCCACTAGCATCACGTCATCCATGACCGACAACTTCAACCATAAGTTGTAACAATAAATTGATCTATTCCATGGTCCAAGTGTTATAATTCCCCCCAACTTTGACGTTCTCATTCTCATTTCTTTGTTGTGTCTCTTCCATTTACACTAAAAAAATTATAACCATGCAATACTAAAATGACTGAAAAGGCGAAAAAAGAAGGTACATCATAAAAATAAAATTTCTTGAAAAATAAAAATCACATAACTCAGGAAAGGAATAATTCCTACCCAGTAACTACTCATGGTTTTTGTGTGTGTGTGTGTGTGTGTGTGTGTGTGTGTGTGTGTTTTGGCTTATTAAAAGAAACTATTTAACTAGGGACTGAAAAATTATTATGAAGAATTTACATAACCAAGGATTGAAAGTTTAACCATTATTAGGGATGGCAAAACAACCAGCAAGGACCCACACTTATGAGGTGGTGATGGGTTCCAATTTGGTGGGGATGGGGATAGATAATAAAACCCACAATGGGTGTGGTGCGGGGATGGATTTTATAATCCCCGCCCCGCCCCTCTTAAAATATGATATTGATTTATTTTATTATTTAGTTCAATGTTTATATTTTAAAATGATATAATTTATTATTTAGTTTTGAGATTTATATTTATGAGATGACTTTTAATAGTTTTTTTGGAATTACTTTATATATATATATATATATATATATATTTCATATTCATTGGGATATATATTTATTATTTTAATAAATAAAATTTTTTGACAAGATTATAATAAATAATTTAGATATGTAGAAAAAATAGAATATGGAAAATGGTTTCTGAAATTATGCTTGTCTTTTCTGATTAGAATTACAGCCTATTTATAATGTTTACAAGGAAATAAGAAAGGAAAGAAATATATATTCTAGGCCTATAATTATGCTAACAAATCATCTCCTAATTATAAACATAATTACAAAGATTAAGTCAACTATAAAGAAAATCAAATCATATCAAATCAAATCACATATTATTCTTCAACAATCCCCCTCAAGCTGGTGAATAAATGTTCTTCATTCCCAGCTTGCTTGTAATGGATTGGAAAGGTTGAGTTGCAAGACCCTTGGTTAATATGTCAGCTAATTGTCTTTCCGAGGGGACGTAGGGAGTGCACACTAATCCACTTTCTAGTTTCTCCTTGATAAAATGTTGATCAACTTCAACGTGCTTAGTGCAATCATGTTGAACTGGATTGTGAGCTATACTGATAGCCGACTTATTGTCACAGTAAAGCTTCATAGGTCCTTCCCAACTGATTCTAAGATCATTAAGAATGATTTTTTTCCAAAGAAGTTCACATAGCCCATGTGTCATTGCTCGAAACTCTGCTTCAGCACTTGACCTTGCAACTACTGATTGTTTCTTACTCCTCCACGTTACCAAATTCCCACCCCCCCCCCCCCCTCAAATGTACAATATCCAGATGTTGATCTTCTATCAGTGATTGATCCGGCCCAATCAGCATCTCTATAAACCTCAAGCTTCATCCTCCCAATATTTCGAAACAATATACCACTTCCGATAGTTAACTTTAAGTATCTGAGAATTCGAATAACTGCCTCCATGTGTATCTCTTTAGGACTGTGCATAAATTGGCTTACTACACTCACAACAAATGCTATATCAGGTTTAGTATGTGATAAGCAAATCAACTTACCCACTAAACGTTGATATCTTCCTCTCTCAACTGGAGTGTTTTCTGACCCTTCATCAAGTTTTTGACCAGCCTCTATTGGTGTATCAGTTGGCTTACACCCCATCATTCCAGTTTCTTTGAGAAGATCTAGAATATACTATTAATGAAATGACAATTCCTTCCTTTGATCGAGCAACTTCAATCCTTATAAAGTATTTAAGTCTTCCTAGGTCTTTGATTTCGAACTCTTTAGCCAATTTTTCCTTCAATCTTCCCATTTCTTCAAAATCATCACCTATCACAATAATGTCATCAACATATACAATGAGTGCAGTTACTTTTCCATCCTTCGAGTGTTTAACAAACAAAGTATGGTCCCCTTGACTTTGGATATAGTTCATGGATTTCATTGTTGTAGCAAACCTTCCAAACCAAGTTGTAGGGGATTGTTTAAGCCCATAAAGAGCTTTCTTCAGTCTGCAAACCTTTTTCCTTCATAATCTTCTTATAAACCCGGTGGTATCTCCATATAAACTTCCTCCTCTAAATCACCATGGAGGAATGCATTATTTACGTCAAATTGCTACAATGGCCAATCAAAATTAGTAGCAAGAGATAACAAAATACGGATAGTATTCATTTTTGCTACCAGAGCAAAAGTTTCTTGGTAATCTATCCCATGAGTCTGAGTATATCCCTTAGCTACACTACTACAAAAAATACAAAAGAAATCGGTTTTTTTATATGGAAAAAATCAGTTTTTGAAATTTTTAAAAACGATGTCTTTTTGAGTGATTTAGAAAAAAAAAGCGCAAAAGACATCGGTTTTTAACCGATGTAAAACAAGAGAAAAGACATCGGTTTTACTTAAAACCGATTTAAAAATTAAAAACCCATCCGGCCAACCCCACCTCTGATAATAAGGACAATTAATTGTCATTATAAGGAATCGAACTTGCAACCTCACAGTCAAAGTGGTAAGCCTTTACCACTTGACTACAAGATTGGATGTGTTAACAATTGCACAATATTTATATATAACCTATATGAGTTGTTAGAAATAAAAAAAATAAATAAATAAAAAACCTTGTTTGATAAATTTAAATTTACTCAACTAATCAAAATTCTAATTTCTACTACAAACATATATATATTAAATAAATTTTATTGGTGGGTTTATTTTTCATTTCATTTTTTATTGTGTGGCTTTGTGTTCTACTGGAGATATTTTTGTGCAAACTTTTTCCCTAAAACTATATCTTTTGGCAACGAAATAATTTTTTTCATCCATGTTGGATTCTTCAATTTTTCAATAAGAATCCAACGGTATAAAGAACGTAAAATTTTTGGGAGTATTTCGAAAGTTATGATCAATTATTCATGAGTACTCAAAGGTCAAGTGATTAGAGATATTTTTATGTAAACTTTTTCTTAAAACTGTATCTTTTGGCAAGGAAATAAAAATTTTTAGTCTACGCTGAGTTCTTCAATTTTTTGATACGAATCCAACGGTATATAGAACGTAAAATTCTGGGCGGTATTTTGAAAATTATGATCAATTATTCAGTCAAAGGTCAAAAGCGATTAGAGATTTTTTTGTGCAAACTTTTTCCTTAAAACTATATCTTTTGGCAACAAATAAATTTTTTCATCCATGTTGGATTCTTCAATTTTTCGATACAAATCCAACGGTATAAAGAACGTAAAATTCCGAATGGTATTTTGAAAGTAATGATCAATTATTCAGTCAAAGGTCAGAATTGAAGCGATTGCATGGAGATATTTTTGTGCAAACTCTTTCCTTAAAACTGTGTCTTTTGGCAAGGAAATAAATTTTTTGGTCCATGTTAGGTTCTTCAATGTTTCAATACGAATCCAATGGTATAAAGAACGTAAAATTCTGGACTGTATTTTGAAAGTTATGATCAATTATTCAGTCAAAGTGTTAGGATTCCCGTTGTTTTTAATTGGCTTATTTCGTGATCAAACCACATGTGGGGATGCTTTGTAAGGGTAGCTTAGATGTTGTTGTTATTGCTTAGGCCCTTTTGAAGACCTCACTATTGACAAGCACCAAAGGTAATATTCTAAGTGCTTACTTGTCTTGAAGAGATAGATACACACACTCACAACTCATGCATATGTTTAATCCTTATATGTTGTGTGTCTTTTATGTGTGCCTTAATGCTCATGAACATCTCTTCTTGCATGTTAGTTTGATTGCATCTTGCATATCCAATTGCCTTGTCATGCTTAGACTTAGGATTGCATTTTTGCACTGGGCGCCCCCAATAGCGCTGTACAGAAGCGCTGTACGAACAGCGCCCATTGAGCGCTGTTCAGACCTGATCGATTTAATCGGTCGCTGTTGGGTCGCTGTTGGGGCGCTGTACGTGGCGCGGTACAGAGCGCTGTACGTACAGCGCCACTCTGTTTCCTCGTGAAAACAGAGCAAGGGCGCTGTACAGGCGCTGTACAATGGCGCCCTACGTACAGCGCCCAAGGCAAATAGTGGGCAAACTTATCAAAACGACCACACTTTGTTTTGGCCCCCTATATATATGCCACTTTGACCTTAGGTCAATTACAAGAGTTCATATTCAGATTTCATACTTAGGATATTTTTCAAAGAGAAGAAAAATTCCAAGAACTCATTTTTAATTACTCAAACACCTTTTCCATGATCATCAATCATCATCTAGCATCATCTTAGATCATCTAGATGACATCTTGCATGGATTCTTCATCATACTTTGCTTGGTAAGCTTTTCACTAATATCTTACATATTTTGTGTTTCTCTTATCTAGCAATCTCAATTTAATTACTTGTATGTGATTTTATATTTGTTGAATACAAGATTGAGATTAGTATGATGTATGTTTGAGAAGTTGTATTGTGCTAGCATATTAGGTTTTTGTGCTTGATATTGATTAGCTAAACTAATTGACATGTCATTTAGTTTTGATATCTAGGATTGCTCCTAATTGCATATTAATCATCTTAGATAAGCATATAGGGTTTCCCTTGCTCTATGTTGCATTTTGGATATTTTCATATATTCACTTAGGGTTGTATTCTCTTCAAGAGAAGCTAAGTCTTGTGTGTAGCAATCGGGATTAGGTTGCTTAGATCGCAAGCAAATTGGACTAGGTTCACTCATACCGGGATTAGGTAGGTGTGTGATTACTTCCGGGATTAGGTTGTAATTGTTTGCACATTTAGTGGATTCGAGGTTCGAGTGTGGCTTACTTACATAGCCCGTGGTTTTTCCCGTGAGGGTTTCCACGTAAAAATTCAAGTGTTATTTTAATTTCCGCACCATATTACACTTGCTTGTTTATATTATCTTGAGGGTAATTTCGTAATTTTGACTAACACGAAAAATTGGGTAAAAAGCGTAAAATCTATTCACCCCCCCTCTAGATAGTTTTATACACACCGTGGTATATTTAGTTTCAATTGGTATCAGAGCGGGTTCCTAGACATACATAGGTGATCCTTGCTTTATTTTGGTGTGTTTTGCATTTTGTGTGATTTTTGATCATTCATACATTTGCATTCATTTCATTCATTCGTAAACACTATGAGTGGAAACGGTGGAAATGGTGGTGGCCACGAAGGAGCTTCTAGCACAAGGCCTCCACTTCTTACCGGTTTGAACTATTCCCAATGGAAAGGGAAGATGGAATCCTACATATGCCAAATTCATGACCGTGCATGGATGGCGGTGGAAGACGGATATGATCTCCCTATGATGACTCCCGCGGGTGGAGGACAAGATGTTTTGAAGCCTAAGGCGCAATGGAACGCGCAAGAGTTTGAGGCTTCTAAGTGGAATAGGAAGGCGATGCATGCCATTATGTGTGCCATGGATGAGAATCAGTACAAGCTTATTCAGAACACTCAAATTGCCAAAGTGGCATGGGACATCCTTCAAGTTGCACATGAGGGAACCGAGGTGGTGAAGGAGTCCAAGCTTCAAGTCCTCCAAACTCAATTTGAGTTACTTAGGATGGGAGAGGATGAATGCTTCAACGACTTCGAAATCAAATTGATGGACATAGTAAATCAAAGCCATCAACTCGGAGACCCGTATTCGGATAGGAGAGTCAAGCAAAAAATTATGAGATCTCTCCCCGATAGGTTTGAATCAAAGGTGACGGCCATAGAAGAAAATAGTGGCTACATGGATATGAAGCCAAGTGAGGTAATTGGGCGTCTCCTTGCATATGAGTCTAGGAAGGCTCCTAGCAACACTACTCCTCCTAAGAAGTCTAAAGGAATAGCTTTGAAAGCATCTAAGGATGCAAAGGAGGCAAAGCATGAATCGGATGAAGACCTTGCCTTATTTGTGAAACGGTTCAACAAGGTTATGGGGTTCAAGAAGAAGAAGGGATTTGGGTCAAGAGGACAAGATTTGAAGAAAAAAAGTTCCTTCAAGAAGTTTGAGCCTAGACAAGAGAGGACCGAAAGGAAAGGGGTTCGATGCTTTGAGTGTGGTGGGATTGGTCACTTTGCCCCCGAATGTGCGAATCACAATGAGAGGAAGAAGGGTAAAGTGATGGCCGCCACATGGAGTGGGAGTAGTGATGACTCCAATGAGGAGGATGAGTCTTCAAGTGAGGAAGAACTCATGGCTAACTTCCTAGCTTTTGCATCTTCTCACAAGAGCAAAAGTGCTAGTGAAAAGGAAGATTTGAGTCAAGAGGAAATTGACTCTAGTGAAGAAGAAAGTGACTCCTCTTCTAGTTCCAAGAAGAAGTTTGTGGAGCAAAAGGTGCTTGCTAAATACCATGCCGAGTTCAATGATTTAGCACTTAAAAGCACAAGAAAGATTGAGAGGTTGAGAGAAGAAAACCTTGAACTTTCGGCCCACAATGACCACTTAAGTGAACAAGTGGAAAGATTGAAGAGGAGAGAGGATAAGCTAATTGAGGAGTTAGACTTGTCCAAGAGAAGTGAAGAAGGCTTGAAGAGGGAACTTGTAGAAGCTAAAGAGTCCTTGGCTAGGATAGATTCTAGCACCAAGAAGCTTGATCATTTACTTGGTGTTGGAAAGAGTCCAAGTGACAAGAGAGGTCTTGGGTATGAAGATGGCAAGAAAATCTCAACCTCTAACAAGACCGTGTTTGTCAAGAGCTTGAAGAATGAAGAAATTTCATTTGTGCAACCTCCTAAGAAAAAGTTAGAAATAGGACAAAGCTCTAATGCACAAGTAAAAATGGGGCCAAGAAGGAAAACTCAAGCTCAACCTCCTAAGGTTCCTCAAGCCAACACTCCTCCCAAATTGGCTCACAAAGGAAAAAGACCAATCATGCAACCTCAAGCTTGGAAGCAACCAAGACCGGTTCAACAACGAAGACGGATTGAACCCACATATCCACAAAGACATGGACGTGCTCAAAGGCGAGGTATGATTCCTTTTTTCATTCCTATTTGTCACTTTTGTGGTTGTGATGGTCATATTAGACCAAATTGCTTTCAATATATTAAAATGTGTAGAAAACAAAGCATGATTGAAAAGAGAAAGAATAGAGCCAAGATGCATGTTTCTAGGAAAGAAAATATTGATTTGCATGATCCTAGAAATAGTAGAGCACATGTACCAAAGACCACTAAGAAAGCTAAAATTGTTGCTAAGTGGATTAGAAAGAATGATAATGTTTGCCATGTTGCACAAATAGCCTTGAAGGCAAATTCTTCTAATTTTTGGTACTTGGATAGTGGGTGCTCTAGGCACATGACGGGAAACAAGAGTTTCTTCGAGACTCTTGTTATGGAGGAAGGTGGAAATGTCACTTTTGGTGATGGATCCAAAAGAAATGTTATAGGGAAAGGAACCATTTCCGTTCCCGGATTACCCTCCTTATCCAATGCTTTATTTGTTGATGGCTTGAAAGCCAATTTAATTAGCATTTCACATCTTAGTGATGAAGGATATTCCGTCTTGTTCTCTAAAGATTATTGCTCTATCCTTAAACCCGATGGACAAACCTTGTTGAAAGGCATGAGATCTAGCGACAATTGCTATTGTCTTGAAGCTAGAATTGTATCTAATCATGTGTCCATGGATGAGCAAATTGAGTTGTGGCATGAAAGACTTGGCCACATGAACTTTAGGGATCTACGGACCCTTGGAAAGTTCAATTGTGTGCGTGGCCTCCCTAAGCTTGGGAAGAAAGCCAATGGCATTTGTGGACCTTGCCAACAAGGAAAGCAAACCAAAAGCATGCACAAAAAGGGTAAGTATCTCACCACCAAGGAGCCACTTGAACTTCTCCACATGGACCTCATGGGTCCCATGCAAACCGAAAGTTTGGGTGGAAAGAGATACATTTTTGTTTGTGTTGATGATTTCTCTAGATTTACATGGACATATTTTCTTAGAGAAAAATCCGAAACTTTTGATAAGTTTAAAATGCTTTGTACTAAATTGCAAAATGAAATGAATTCTAACATTAGAAGCATTAAACGGATTAGAAGTGACCATGGGAGAGAATTTGAGAATGCCACCTTTGAAACCTTTTGTAATGGTTTAGGCATCTCCCATGAATTTTCTGCTCCTAGGACACCTCAACAAAATGGAGTTGTTGAGAGGAAGAATAGGGTCCTCCAAGAGATGGCCCGTGTGATGTTGCTTAGCAACAATGTCCCTAGGAACCTATGGGCCGAAGCCATTAACACGGCTTGCTATATAGGAAATAGAGTGTTCCTAAGGCCCGGTACTAGAAACACCTCCTATGAGTTATGGAAAGGCAAGAGGCCAAATGTTAGCTACTTCCACACTTTTGGAAGCAAATGCTACATTTTGAAGGACCGTGATCAACTTGGCAAGTTTGATGCTAAGAGTGATGAGGGTATTTTTATTGGCTATGCCTTAAATAGTAGAGCCTATAGAGTTTTCAATTTAAAGACTCTAAGTGTTATGGAATCATCCAATGTCGTATTTGATGATACTAGGCTCAAGTCTAATGATCATGATGAGGAGGTTATTTTTAGTGATGATTCTCCTTTGGAGAAGGTTGTGGTGTCGCCTAATGTTGGGACATCTAATGTCAACAATGATGGCACACAACCTATTGATAGAGTTCCTCTCTTGGACTCTAAAGAACCCGCTCCATGGGTTAGGAAACTCCATGATAAAGAAGATATCATTGGAGAGGTAAATGAGGGTGTTAGGACTAGACGCCAACTTGCTAATCTTATTAGCTATACTTGTTACACCTCTCAAATTGAACCCAAAAAGGTTGAAGAAGCCTTAAATGATGAATTTTGGGTTCTTGCCATGCAAGAAGAGCTAAGCCAATTCGAAAGGAATGAGGTTTGGACTCTAGTTCCTAGGCCTAAGACCACTAATGTCATAGGCACCAAATGGATATTTAGGAACAAATCCGATGAGGATGGCAACATAGTGCGGAACAAGGCTAGACTTGTAGCACAAGGGTACTCTCAAATTGAGGGTATCGACTTTGAGGAGACTTTTGCTCCCGTTGCCCGCTTAGAGTCCATTAGGCTTCTCTTGTCCATCTCTTGTGTGC
The DNA here is from genome assembly GCA_030490815.1 of Acer saccharum. Lineage (NCBI taxonomy): Eukaryota > Viridiplantae > Streptophyta > Magnoliopsida > Sapindales > Sapindaceae > Acer > Acer saccharum. Next base: position 24,953,015 of record CM059869.1, on the reverse strand, counting down.
ATAAGTTCAAATTGCACCAAATGGACGTCAAGAGTGCCTTCCTCAATGGCTTCTTGCAAGAGGAAGTGTTTGTTGAACAACCTAAGGGGTTTGTGGATGCACACCACCCCAATCATGTCTATCGCCTCAAGAAGGCACTTTATGGGTTGAAACAAGCACCGAGGGCTTGGTATGAGCGCCTCACTCAATTTCTTGTTGACAACAACTACACAAGAGGTAGTGTTGACAAGACACTATTCATCAAGAGAGACAATGATGAGCTTTTCATAGCTCAAATATATGTTGATGATATAGTTTTTGGCTCCACCAACAACACCAAAGTCCAACAATTTGTTGATGTCATGTCTCTTGAATTTGAGATGAGTCTTGTTGGTGAGCTTAGTTACTTCCTAGGTTTGCAAATTAGGCAAATGCATGATGGGATTTTATAACCCAAGCCAAATATGCTAAGAACCTAGTGAAGAAGTTTGGTTTAGAGAAAGCCAAACATTGTGATACACCCATGAGTACAACTTTGAAGCTAAGCAAGGATGCTAGTGGTAAAAGTGTGGACCAAACTCTATATCGTGGCATGATAGGTAGCTTGCTTTACTTGACCGCAAGTAGGCCCGATATATCTTTTAGTGTGGGTGTGTGTGCTAGGTACCAAGCGGATCCTAAGGAGTCCCACCTCTCTTGTGTGAAGAGGATCATTCGCTATGTGAATGGGACATCCAACTATGGGATTTGGTACTCTTTTGACACTAATGCTAGTCTAGTTGGCTTTAGTGATGCGGATTGGGTAGGAAATTGTGATGATAGGAAGAGCACATCGGGCGGTTGCTTCTTGCTAGGCAACAACTTGGTGTCTTGGTTTTGCAAGAAGCAAAACTCGATTTCCTTGTCCACGGCCGAGGCCGAGTACATAGCCGCGGGGAGTGGATGCACACAACTCCTATGGATGAAACAAATGCTTGTAGACTACGGATTCAACCAAGGTACTCTCACTCTCTTTTGTGATAACATGAGTGCTATTAATATTTCCAAGAATCCGGTTCAACATTCTAGAACTAAGCATATTGACATCCGCCATCACTTCATTAGAGAGCTTGTTGAAAATAAATGCATAGTACTTGAACATGTAGGTACTAATGATCAACTTGCGGACTTATTTACTAAACCCTTAGATGCTACTCGATTTAAAACTCTCAGTAGATCTATTGGGATATGTCTTGTGGAGTGATGTTCTATGATTGACCCCATATGGGGAACTCAAGCAAAGAGAGCTATTTTGCATTCATGTAACTTGCAAAAAATTTGAAATAACTTATGCCTCTTCTTTTGATTGCTTGAGTAAGCTTGGTTGTACATATGTATATATGCTTTCAAATTCTATAAGTGTGAACCTTGCTTGTCTACAATCCATGTCATATTTATGTTCAAACATGCATTTTTGGACTAGGAGATTTACATAGGAAGTATGATGTGAATGACCTATAGTTATCTCCATGACATGATGTTTCTTAAATAACATGCTTATGCTAAATGAAAAAGCATGAAATTCATACAACATGCTCATATGAAAAGCATGAATTGATGATTGCATATTCTTAAAAATGCAAAACTTGTGTGAAAGCTAATGAGACTCAAAATGAATAAAGGATCTTGTATCCGATTCAAAGGAATTTACATTCCATATGTCTCTCTTTCTTTATTAGTTGAACATGGTTACTATCATACGGATATCTTATCCGGAAAAATCAAATAGGGTGCAAAGTCGCTCATGCCATGTTTCGCTTATAAAGTTGGATATAGTTGCTCTTAAAATTGAAATCAATAATCTCTATATCCTTGCTTTTCCCATGACATTGGTGAAATTGGTTTGAATTCAAATTAGAAACCTTTGTCATTTGCTTTGCCAAATACCATTGTATTTTGGACTTGAATGCTATATGTCTTGTATGCAAAGCATGTTGGATTCACACATTTTTCTCAAATAAATCTCCTTGTTTCTCTCAAATTAATTGAAGTGCATAAAGTGACTTATATGTATATGCATATCTTGCATGCTTCTATCTCTCGTTGCTTTGAGTGACCCGGTTGGGGACTACTCCTTTGCCTATATCATGACAAAAAGGGGGAGTAGGAAATGGTAAGGGGAGTTGCAAAATATAGAAGCTTTTGTGCATTTTGGGGAGAACATACATTGAGGGGGAGTAACCCTTTGAGGGGGAGCATTGCATTTATCATTCATTGCATACATTTGCTAATGTTGTGCCTAAATTCTAAAAATGCAAATGCTTGATATTGTTCTCACATGATTAATCTCACACTTTACTTGTATTGGAAATGCTAGAAACTTTATTTTCAGGGCTTGATTGTTCTACAAGAGATTGAAGACTTGAAGTTTTTACTTTCTTATCTCTTTGTAATGTAGATTATCATTGTAGTCCCGTAGTTTCTAATTCTATGTGAGGAATCTATGTGAGTGGTGGTTTTGTCACGAAATAGCCAAAGGGGGAGATTGTTAGGATTCCCGTTGTTTTTAATTGGCTTATTTCGTGATCAAACCACATGTGGGGATGCTTTGTAAGGGTAGCTTAGATGTTGTTGTTATTGCTTAGGCCCTTTTGAAGACCTCACTATTGACAAGCACCAAAGGTAATATTCTAAGTGCTTACTTGTCTTGAAGAGATAGATGCACACACTCACAACTCATGCATATGTTTAATCCTTATATGTTGTGTGTCTTTTATGTGTGCCTTAATGCTCATGAACATCTCTTCTTGCATGTTAGTTTGATTGCATCTTGCATATCCAATTGCCTTGTCATGCTTAGACTTAGGATTGCATTTTTGCACTGGGCGCCCCCAATAGCGCTGTACAGAAGCGCTGTACGAACAGCGCCCATTGAGCGCTGTTCAGACCTGATCGATTTAATCGGTCGCTGTTGGGTCGCTGTTGGGGCGCTGTACGTGGCGCGGTACAGAGCGCTGTACGTACAGCGCCACTCTGTTTCCTCGTGAAAACAGAGCAAGGGCGCTGTACAGGCGCTGTACAATGGCGCCCTACGTACAGCGCCCAAGGCAAATAGTGGGCAAACTTATCAAAACGACCACACTTTGTTTTGGCCCCCTATATATATGCCACTTTGACCTTAGGTCAATTACAAGAGTTCATATTCAGATTTCATACTTAGGATATTTTTCAAAGAGAAGAAAAATTCCAAGAACTCATTTTTAATTACTCAAACACCTTTTCCATGATCATCAATCATCATCTAGCATCATCTTAGATCATCTAGATGACATCTTGCATGGATTCTTCATCATACTTTGCTTGGTAAGCTTTTCACTAATATCTTACATATTTTGTGTTTCTCTTATCTAGCAATCTCAATTTAATTACTTGTATGTGATTTTATATTTGTTGAATACAAGATTGAGATTAGTATGATGTATGTTTGAGAAGTTGTATTGTGCTAGCATATTAGGTTTTTGTGCTTGATATTGATTAGCTAAACTAATTGACATGTCATTTAGTTTTGATATCTAGGATTGCTCCTAATTGCATATTAATCATCTTAGATAAGCATATAGGGTTTCCCTTGCTCTATGTTGCATTTTGGATATTTTCATATATTCACTTAGGGTTGTATTCTCTTCAAGAGAAGCTAAGTCTTGTGTGTAGCAATCGGGATTAGGTTGCTTAGATCGCAAGCAAATTGGACTAGGTTCACTCATACCGGGATTAGGTAGGTGTGTGATTACTTCCGGGATTAGGTTGTAATTGTTTGCACATTTAGTGGATTCGAGGTTCGAGTGTGGCTTACTTACATAGCCCGTGGTTTTTCCCGTGAGGGTTTCCACGTAAAAATTCAAGTGTTATTTTAATTTCCGCACCATATTACACTTGCTTGTTTATATTATCTTGAGGGTAATTTCGTAATTTTGACTAACACGAAAAATTGGGTAAAAAGCGTAAAATCTATTCACCCCCCCTCTAGATAGCTTTATACACACCGTGGTATATTTAGTTTCACAAAGGTTAGAAGCGATTCGCGAATCCACGAGTGAGTTGTTTTCATCACTCATTTTCACACTTTTCCAAATCGATTTTTGGAATATTTTTTGATTTAAAAGTGTTTGTTTGCATGTCTACTTTCTTGTGTCAAAAGTTGAGCAAATAACGTTAAGTATTTTTAGAGATGCGCACTTGAATGTGGACATAGGTCAAATTTGCATTACAAAATTTTGCTTTTGAATTCACATCGGTTTTTATAAAAACCGATGTCTAAACGCTTGTTTTTAATATCGGTTTTTATAAAAACCGTTGTCTTTTCAACGCAAAATTTAAGACATCATTTTTTTTTTATAAAAATCGATGTCTAAACGTTTTCTTTTTAATATCGGTTTTCTTAAAAACCGATGTCTTTTGAAACTGTAATTTTTAAGACATCGGTTTTTATAAAAACCGATATCTAAAAGTTTTTTTTAAATCGGTTACCAAAAACCGATTTCTTTTAGTGATGTCTTTTAACATTTTTGTAGTGATGTCTACTTTCTTGTGTCAAAAGTTGAGCAAATAACGTTAAGTATTTTTAGAGATGCGCACTTGAATGTGGACATAGGTCAGATTTGCATTACAAAATTTTGCTTTTAAATCCACATTGGTTTTTATAAAAACCGATGTCTAAACGCTTGTTTTTAATATTGGTTTTTATAAAAACCGTTGTCTTTTCAACGCAAAATTTAAGACATCATTTTTTTATAAAAACCGATGTCTAAACATTTTCTTTTTAATCGGTTTTTAAGAAAAACCGATGTCTTTTGAAACTGTAATTTTTAAGACATCGGTTTTTATAAAAACCGATGTCTAAAAGTTTTTTTAAAATAGGTTACCAAAAACCGATTTCTTTTAGTGATGTCTTTTAACATTTTTGTAGTAGTGCTACCAATCTTGCCTTATACCTTTCAAGTGTCCCATCTGTCTTATATTTCACTGTAAACACCCACTTACAACCGACTTGTTTCTTCCCTGCAGGAAGATTCACAATCTCTCATGTATTATTTTTCTTCAAAGCACTCATCTCTTCTTGCATAGCCTTCCTCCAATTCTTATCTCTTAATGCCTCTTGAACAGTTTTAGGTATGTCAATGGAGTTAAGTTTGGTGATAAATGCTCTATGAGAAGGAGAAAGGTTATCAAATGAAACAAAGTTTGTCAAAGGGTGTTCGGTACAATGTCGTACACCTTTTCTAACAACAATAGGAATATGAAGATCATTAATAAATAAATTGGAATCAGACTCAAGTTGTGTTTCAGTACCTTTTTCTAAGTTGATGATTGGGGCAGCACTATAAGGTTCAGCAGCAGACTTTATTCTCCTAGAGTAAACCTTGAGTGGTGTAGCATATTTCTCCCCTTCTTCCCCCTCTTTCCTTTGGGTGATAGGACTGGAAATAATGGACTGAGAGACTTCATGTTCAGGTTCAATAGGCTTAGGTGAGACTTGAGGATGATTTGGTGTTTTTAGGTTCAATCACTACAAGAAAAAAGGCCTATTGGGACGAAAATCTATTGGGACGTTTTTTTTTCGTCCCAATAGGAGGTCTATTGGGACGAAATATATTTCGTCCCAATAGGCAGTCTATTGGGACGAATTCTATATTTCGTCCCAATAGACATCTTATTGGGACGAAAAAAAGTTCGTCCCTAAAGGTCTTACCATCTTGGACATAATTCGTCCCAATAGACATTCTATTGGGACGAATATTTATTTCGTCCCAATAAAATGTCTATTGGGACAATTTTTGTCTATTGTGGTAAGGCTTTTAGGGACGAATTATTTTCGTCCCAATATGATGTCTATTGGAACGAAATAAATAATTTGTCCCAATAAACTGCCTATTGGGACGAATGTATTTCGTCTAATGTGGTAAGGCTTTTAGGGACGAATTATTTTCGTCCCAATAGGATGTCTATTGGGACGAAATACATAATTCGTCCCAATAGACTGCCTATTGGGACGAATGTATTTCTTCCCAATAGGTTTTCTTTTTATTTAAAATTATAATGGTTAATAAATTTTGTTGACCTTTAGGGACGAATTTCTTTCGTCCCAATAAGATATCTATTGGGACGAAATACATAATTTGTCCCAATAGACTACCTATTGGGACGAAATAAATTTTGTCTCAAAAGGTTTTCTTTTTATTTAAAATAATAATAATAAATTAATTTTGTTGAAAATTCTTGATTTATTTTTTTTGAAGTTTTTTCCTTAAAGATAGATTAATAATTAAATTACCATATAAATTAGAAAATGATGCAATATGGATCATTTTGTTTGTCCAAAGTGGTTCTCTATCGAGATGAATTTTGTTTTTTCTTAATAAGTTCTTCATAAGGATCAATAACTATTAGTTTTGAAAGATTTTCTATTATTTCTTAAAAAAGGAACTAAACCGATGGAATCGGAACCGAACTGTTGAAACCGAAACCGTTGGTTCCGAATCAAAAATCGAAACTTGAAAATGATGGAAAATGCCACATTTTTAAAGTGTTTTTGTAAGAAAGTCACCACTTTAATAACTTAAGTTTAAAATGCACCTATTATGGTGAACGGACAAAAATGCCCTTACTTTACACACATTCTCTTACTTTGAAGTTTTTATTTTTTTATTTTTTTTTATTATTCTTTCTTCTTCTTCATAGAGGTTTGTTTAACAGATCTCTAATGGAGGTTGAACATCATTGGATAATTAGTTTAGTGGCGCTACGAAGATTTTTTTTGTTTTGAATCTCCCATTATTGAGCCTTTTCATTTTATTCTTCAAGTATTTTGTAAACCCGAATCGGAAATCGAAACTGTTGGTTCCAAATCAAAAACCGGAGTCATGTTTAATTCCGAGTACGATTAACAATTGACCATTTGATCTGACAATATATGATTTGAACAAAATAGTTTAATTAAATGTTATAATAAATGTTTTTTAATATCAATTTGTTTATCATATAAAAATAAAATTTAAGTTAGTGGAATCAATCTACAAATAAAATTTTGATTGAAAAATAATTAATAAAAAATTAAAAAGAAGTAGAGGTTATATATAAACATTATGCTTTTGTTATCACAAACAAAAAAGCAGCAAAGTGGTTGGGAGTGTGTGTGTGGGAGTGTGTGTGTGGGTGTGTGTGTGCAGGGTTCGACTCACCTTGAGGACAACAATTAAAATTGATTTGTGTGGGTGGCTGGTGGGTCAGTGGGTGCGTGCAGGTGGGGTGGGGGTGTGTGGGTGGTGCGTGGGTGGGTGGCTGAAGCAACAGTTTTTTTTTTTTTTTTTTCCTTCTTTTTTTTTTTTTTCCGTCCCTATAGGATACCTAAAGGGACGAAAAATTATCTAAAGGGATGAAATATTTCGTCCCTACAGGTTGTCAAAGGGGACGAAAATATAATTCGTCCCTAAAAGTTGTCTATTGGGATGAATATTTTCGTCCCTATACCTTATCAATTGGGATGAACAAAAATCGTCCCTATAGGTAGTTTTAAGGGACGAATTTCAATTTTCGTCCTAAAGAAGCTATTGCGACCCACCTGAGGCGACGGAATTTGGGACGAATAAAATTCGTCCCAATAGACCTATTAGGACGTTTTTTGGGCTATTGAGACGAAAAAAAATCGTCCCAATAGCCCTTTTTTTTTTTGTAGTGAATGGATGGTGTTTTTTCAAGTTCAATGGAGATTGGTTCAGGTTCAATACAGATTGGTTCAATGGATGGTGTTTTTTCAGGTTCAAGAACAAACACCGGCATTTGTTGAAAAGATAAATCTAGGAAAATTTCCTTATCTTCTACAAATGGCTCCCCCTGAAGATAAGGTTGAGAAAAAAAAATGGTTGACTCTCATGAAAGTAACATCCATGGACACAAGAAATTTCCTAGAACCTAGATGATAGCACTTATATCCCTTTTTCGAAGGTGAATAGCCAACAAAAACACACTTAAGGGCTCTAGGATCAAGTTTTGATCTTTGGTGAGGGTGAACATGAACAAAAGCTACACAACCAAAAAATTTTGGAGGTAAACGACTATAGCCTTCAAATTGAGGATGTAACTTACAAAGTTGGCTTATGGGTGATTGGAAGTTAAAGATTCGAGAGGGTAATCTATTAACTAGATGAGCAGCGGTGAGGACAACTTCCCCCCAGTAGGATTTGGGAACATTCATTTGGAAAATCAAAGCTCTAGTAATCTCAAGTAAATGTCTATTTTTCCTTTCGGCTACTCCATTCTGTTGTGGGGTGTTATTACAAGAAGATTGGTGAAAAATTCCCTCTTTTTATAGGTATGGTGAAAGATATTGGTTAAAATATTCCCTCCCATTATCAGATCTCAAGGTTTGGATTTTTGCATTAAATTGGGTGATCACCATTTTGTGAAAAACAAGAAATATATTACTAACATCTGACTTTTGTTTCATAAGATAGACCCATGTTACTCTTGTACAATCATCGATAAATGACACAAACCACAAACCACAAACCACTTTGCCCTATAAATACTTTGGACTCTTGTAGGTCCCCAAACATCCGTGTGAATCAAACTAAGAGGAACTGGATTTCTTTTATGGCTTAAAGGAAATGACACTCTATGGTGCTTAGCAAGTTCACAAACATCACAGTGAAACTTATGAACATCTAATCTTTCAAAATCACTAGGGAACATTTTCTTCAATAAATTGAAAAGTGGATGACCAAGACGAAAATGAAGTAACCAAGCTTGGGTTCTACTAGACTTGAGATTTTCGGATAAATAGGAAAGTGAAGTTGAATATGTCATACCACTTTCAAATCCAAGAAGATAAAGTCCGTCCTTTACCTTAGCACGCCCAATCACCTTCCCAGTATAAAGATCCTGAAAAACACACTCAAAAGGTGAAAATTTCACAGAGAAATTCAAGTCTTTGGTGAATTTAGAAACGGACAAAAGATTCACAGATAGTTTTGGGACATGCAAAACAAGTTCAAGGATGATATCTTTGGTCAAAGAGATACTTCCTTGACCAGCTATGGTGACAAAGGTTCCATCTGTAATTTTTATTTTTTGGTTTCCTGGGCTTGGTTTATATGTTAAAAAACAATGGGAATAATTGGTCATATGGTCTGAAGCTCCTAAATCGATGATCCAAGGGTCTGTAAACTGTTCTTTAAAGGCATTTAGAGCAAGAGAACACTTACCTACTTGAGCAAAACCTATTTGAGTTGCAGAAAAATCAATATCTGACCCGTTTGTCATTTGGGTTGATTGAAGATCTAAATGAACATAGAGAAGGTGGAGCAGCAATACCCTTGAACAAACAAAACCCCAACAAAAAAGGCTAGAAGCATACAATTTGGCAATTAAGGCCAAAAAAGAACTTACAGAAACCCTAGAGAAAGAGCCCAAGCTCTAATACCATGTAGAAAAAATAGAATATCCAAAAGTGGAAATGGAAGCAAATGTCCCCTTTTAAGTTAAAAGAGCAAAAAAGTCTCCAGTATGTTTTTCTTGCATTTGTGTCCCCTTGGGCACATGAAATTCCAAGACTACCCTTAAGGGCATTTTAATATTTAAAACCATTTAAAAGAGGAAATCCCGAAATTATCCTACACAGTCAATCCCAATAAGGCATCATTACCAATTTGCCCTAACCTAAAATTGAAATTCAAAATCACGTTTGAGGAGCCCGGTGACGAGAGTAGACGACGAAGAGGTGAACGACAGAAAGAACCCAGTAGAAGAGCAGTAGAAGAGCCATCTCAGTGAGGAGCTCGGCGGTTGTGTGAACGAGAATAGAGGACCCCAAGAGGCGAACAAGAGAGAAGAACCGAGTAGAAGAGCCATCTCAGTGAGCAGAGGAGCAGAGGTTGCGAACGAGAGAGAAGAAGAAGAAGAAGAAGAATCAGAACACACCAAGTAGAAGAACAGTCAAATACCGAGACCCAGGCCCGCCGTTTTGTCCTTGTCATCTTCATTCCACATTCGAGTTAGAGAAGACGCCTTTGTCGCGCAACTCGCAATTAAAGGTATTCATTTGTTTTCTCATTGTCTTCTTCATTCTGGCGTTTGAACCTCCCATTAATTTGTTTTGTTTGCATCTATGTGTAACTATGCATGGATGATGATTTGATTTTTTACTTGGGTGACTTGGCTTGTGACTTGGCTTGTGGTAGGTTACCAGTGGTTTCCCCATTCTTGACTTGGCTTGGCTTGTGGTTTTTTTTTAGTTTTTAATTGAACAATGTGGCCCCATTTGTCTGAATATTAATCCTTGACAAAGGGATTTGAAGCCCTGTGGCCCCATTTGTCTGAATATTAATCCTTGACAAAGGGATTTGAAGCCCTGTGAGCGATTGTGAAGTGTAGTGTTGTTGTATATCGTTTTTGTGATGTTATGTTAAGCGTTGGATTTTGGAATTGGTGGATTTTGGTTGTGTTGGGGGCTGGGGCTTATGTATTATTTTTGTGTTGACATACATCACTGTATCCCCGTACTGTAGTACCCCAGTGGGGACTCCGTGGGAAGCCTTTCATAGCATTGTTTGTTTTTTCCAAATCAGAGCTTAAAATCCCTTTCCAGGGCTTGAAATTCTAGTTCATGTCTTCAAATCCATCTACAGGGCTTGAAATTCTTTATCCAGTTCCTGAAATCCCTTTGCCAGGGCTTGATATTTGATTCCAGGGCTTGAAATCCCTTTTTATGTTATACTTAGCATTAATGATTTTTTCTTTTCTTGTAAACCAGATGGGGGCTGATCGTTTCAAAAAACAATGGCGGTTTCCAGACCACAAAAGCTGGGTACATGCGAGAATAAACTCGCACAACAAAAAAAAATTTCTTCAAGATTTGAAGTTGGTCTTGACACGTTGCGGCGTGTTAGATAGGTTTAAAGAAGGCCCCTTTGGGCAGTACTTGGAAATGATACAGCCCATAAGGGTTCATGGGATGCTGATCTACAATCTTTTGAAAAGATAGCTCATTTGTCCCGAAGAAGAAAAGGATGATGAAATGTGGTTTGGTTTAGGGGAGAAGAAAGCTCGGTTTGGCAGAGAGGAATTCTGCTTGTGCAGTGGCCTCAACATGGGCACACTGCCCGAAGGGTTCCAAGAAAAAGAAGAAGTCAGTGAGGAATCTATTTTAACACGCTATTTCGTAGATGAAAACCTATCGATTGAATTGTTGGAGGCAACCTTTAACCGGCTGATAGAGCCTTCAGAGGGTGATGACGCATTGAAGATGGGATACCTATTAATGGTGTCCCAATTCTTTGGGATGGATGAAGCACGGACAGCCATACCCAGTTGGGTGTTGTCTTTAGTTGAGGACATCGATGCATTTGAAAGTTTTCCTTGGGGCTCATACATATTCGATGTCACCTTGTGTTGTTTGAAGAATGCAGCCGAAAAACACATTGAAAAGTTAAGAGGCAATGGCGAGAAGAAAGAAGAGAATGAGGGCCCCAAGAATAAGAAGAGGAAGAAGAAGGAAGAGGAGAATAAGGAAGAGAAGAAGAAGAAGCCGAAGAAGAAGAAGAAGAAAACTGACAATCAGCAGGCGGAGTTGGACAATCAGCAGAACAATGATGATTCGAAGTGTTTCACATTCCACGTTTATGGATTTCTACTAGCATTTCAGGTAATAGTTGCCAAATGCATTCATTTGTAAATCAAACTCATGAGATTTGTAATTTCTTTATGAGATTTTTTTAATTGTTTAGGTTTGGGCCGTTGAACGGATTTGCCGTTTGGAAGGTAAACTCGGCGTACGGAAAAGTACAGGGTTCCCAAGATTTAAGAATTGGAATTTCAATACAAGGGTTTTAAAAGTTGAATCTTTCTTCAGTACGACGGTGTGTATTTTACTTCTACGTGTATTTTACTTCTACATGTATTTTACTTCTACGTGTATTTTATAGTGTATGTAGTTAGTTAATATCAGTTCTTGGTTTTTCCAAATGAGGGTATGAAAGGGAGGCGGGGCTTGAAATGCCTTGCTAGGGCTTGAAATACCTTGCCAGGGCTTGAAATACCTTGCTAGGGCTTGAAAACCCTTATGTGTTATACCACTACTACTTATTACTCTATGAAGCTCATTTAAATCTTTATCATCATAGTGGGTTGTAGGCTACACTTTCTTATTTCAAATGAAGGTATGAAATCCCTTAGCCAGTTATTTCAATCCCTTGCCAGGGTTTGAAATAACTTGCCAGGGCTTGAAAACCCTTATGTGTTGTGTTATACTACTTTACTCTATGAACCTGGTTCTTAAATCTTAATCTTTATTATAATGGATTGTGGGCTACACTTTCTTATTATGAATTGGGGGGGGGGGGGAGGGGGGGCCGGGGGTGATTGAATTTATAGTGTATGTAGTTAATTAATATCAGTTGTTGGTTTTTCCAAATGAGGGTATGAAAGGGAGGCGGGGCTTGAAATGCCTTGCTAGGGCTTAAAATACCTTGCTAGGGCTTGAAATACCTTGCCAGGGCTTGAAATACCTTGCCAGGGCTTGAAAACCCTTATGTGTTATACCACTACTACTTATTTCTCTATGAAGCTCATTCTTAAATCTTTATCATCATAGTGGGTTGTAGGCTACACTTTCTTATTTCCTTCCAGGGCTTGAAATACCTTGCCAGGGCTTGAAATACCTTGTGTTGCTGGTTATCTTATGCATACTATTGGGTTTCTGACCTCAATGTTTTGTGCACCTTACATGCAGATGGCTTTGTTCCCATGGAAGGTGTCAGCACATGAAAAGTCAAGTGCTTATTACAAATCTTTGATGCTTCAAGATGATGCGGAGGAACGTGAAAATGCAATCGAAGAGGGTGATGCTTCCATTCACCAAAGCAAGACAACAACAAGGTTCATCGGATCTAGAAAGTCAGATGAACCGTCATCTAAGAAACGGCTCTTCGATGATGGAGATGTAGAAACTCCCAAGGTAATGATTTGTAATATACATACATAACTTTTACTATCCTAAGTTAGTTTGCGTAATGTATTAATTCTTTTTTGAATTGGATTTGCAGTCAAAAATCAAGACATCGGTTCCGTATACAATACCCGAATTGTATACATCTATTGAACAGCTGGTCACGCAGAAAATAAAAGAAAGCGAGGACAGGATGAAGTCCTGGATAAGTGAAGAAATTGGAAAGATTGCACCAGAAAAAAGGGAGAAAGATTTGGACGAGAGAAGAGCAAGCTCACACAAACCTTGGTCACACAAACCTGTGGACGACATGGTAAGTAATATAACACATAAGGGTTTTCAAGCCTATTCAAAAACTTATTATGTAATTAAACATTATTCAATTGTGTAGTTCTTTATACATATTCTGATGACTGCAGGTCAGTCCTAATTTGTCGCCATTGCACAATTTTAATGATGGGGAAAAGTTGGAGAAAGACTTGAACAAGGAGGATGTCGAAGAGGTGGAGAGGGCCAAGGTTGAGAAGGCCGAGGTGGAGATGGCCGAGGTTGAGAAGGCCGAGGTGGAGAAGGCCAAGGATAAGGACGATACAGGGATGGCCGAGGTTGAGAAGGCCGAGGTGGAGATGGCCGAGGTGGAGAAGGCCGATGATAAGGACGATACAGGGATTGTTGTTGGTAAGGAGGGTGGGTTGGATAATGTTGTTGGTGAATCATATGGGTCAGCTAAGCACGCGATAAATTTGGATGACTTCCCTTCACCATGTGTGAACGTGGTTCTTCCAAACCCTGACCTTAGTGTTATATTTATGAATGCGGCTGACCCAAGTGTGTGTTACAAGAATAATGAGAACGTAAGAGCCCGTAGGCGGTCAAAGTATTTGGACAGCCCGTACACTGATCCCATGCCCATACCCAAGAAGAGGAAGAGAACCAAAGATTTGAGCGATTGTGTGAATGACAATTATGATCGGTTCATCTCATTTCTGAAGAATAAGGATGATACTCGGTAATGGTCCATTCCTATTCTCCTCTGTTTTTATTTTATATTTTATTTACTGTGTTTTTTTGTTCAGAATATTTAATTTAATTTTTCCAACTCATAGTGTCTTTACTGGCCAACCCGTCGATATGAATCGTGAACAGTTCAACAATTTGGTCAAACCTACAAAATGGTTGTCCAACTTGGTAAGTGATAAATTATGATGCCTTTGTTTACACAAATACAGATAAGTTTCCTAACGTTTATATATAAATGTCTTTGTAGCACATAGACAGCTACCTCGACGTTCTGTGGAAGAGGCGGCGTTCGAATGGAGAGGTTAGCGACTGTCAAGAAATCGGGTTGGTCCCAACGGCGTTTTTCGTAAGTTCATTTTTCTACTGTTTTTTTCTTCACATTCAATTCTGATGCAATCCTAAACTGAACGAAAGTTTTTTTATTTTGTAAACAGGCTCATTTGAAACTGAAGTGGGAAGCTGTTAAGAAGTTATTGGAATCTGAACATTTAAAAAATAATAACCCAGCCGGATTCGAGCAAAAAGAAGTCAAAAAGAATAAAAAAAAGAAGAAGGATGTTACACCCACTACACCAGCTGTCCCAATTTGGGAAGAATACCCTGAATTCGATCCCCTATCTTTCCAACCAGACGATGATACACTAAATTATGTGTCAGGTTCTGACCTTCTTTACCCTCAACCGTGGTGGACTATGGAGTCGGTAAGTATGTGACATGCAATGTGACAATTTTGTTAAGTTATTATTGGTTTTCACTAAGTCACTAACTCCTATTTTTCTCTACTGCTCTGCTACTTGCTGGTTGCTGCTGTCTTCTTTCTTCATTTTTTCCTGTACTGCTCTGCTACCTGCTGGCTACTACTCTTGTACCAGGTATGTTCTTCTGTCTTCTTTCTTCTTTTCTCTCGTTCTTTCTTCTTTGTTCCTTGTTTTTTTCTTATTCCTCTCTTCCTCGTTTTTTTTGCCTTTTTAATGTGATTTGCCTATGTTTTGTTCTTTCTTCTGTTTTTGTTTTTTTTTTTAACACAGGTGTTGGTTCCTTGCAACACCGGGGATCATTGGGTACTATGTGAAGTTTTATTAAAAGAAGGGAAAGTCAATTTGTATGACTCGTTGTGTGACCGTAATGGAAAAAGTGACCGATTGAAAGACATCCCAGGGTTACTTTATTTGTTACCCTCAATACTTAAGCATTCTGGTTACTATGAACATATGAAGATGCCTCCTCACACAAGTCCATTCACTGCTGAAAACATCGAACCAACCATTCTTCCTCAACAAGATGACGGGTAAAATTTGCATTATTACTTCTAGTTCTTTATTATGATACAAAAATATTTAGTCCTGCATTTTCACTTGTTGCAGCTACAGTTGTGGTGCCTTTGTGTGTAAATATGCAGAATTGATATTATTTGGGTTCCCGTTGTCATCATGGATGGATATGTTTGGACAGAAGGATATTCCCACCATCCGTCAGGCAATGGCTCTTGAAATTTTCGTTAACGGTGAACTGTGTTGAGATGTTTGTTGGGGTAGCTGTTTCTGTTTTATGGTTGGTAGATGTGAAGTTGGTAGCTGTTTCTGTCGTGGTTTTGTTTGAAGCTTCATTGTTATGTTAATTGAATGTGTAATTAATTCTCCTTATATGTTTCATTGTTTTTGTTTGAAGCTTCATTGTTTGATGTTTATCTGTTTTAAAGTTTCAGTTTTCTTTTTTCCTCAGTTGGTGTTAGTTAATGTAAAGCAGTACAAGTTATGATTTTGTGATGAATTTTTTCAAGATTTTGTGATGATTTAATTGAATTGAATGTGTAATTAATTGTATAAAGGTTTGGTTATCATAATGTTATAGAGAAGAAAGTGGAGATTATTATGAATTAATAGTTGAATTTCAGCTTGAAGATTGCATGAAGTCGTTATAACAATGTTATCAGAACTTTCACTGGATTGAAGATCTTCTGTCTTCTGATATGTATTGAAAGATTTACAACAATCGTGACCCCATAATGTGAAGGATATCATTCGATACATATTCTACATTTCCTCTTACTTAGGGGCTAATAATAATAATAATTTCTTCCATTTCCGCTAACCATACATGAGTAGGGATAGCAATTAAACCCGAACCTGTGTGTGGATCCCCAACCTAACCCGCTTAAAGAGGTAACCGAACCTGCTTGAAGAGAACACGTTCGGTTCAGTTTAATAATGAGAAAGGCCGAAAACTACAAATATGAATTGCTTCTCGTCTTTGGTGGGACCCCGACCTAGGGTCACGTGAGTTTTTGTTGTTTTTGGGGTGTTGAATTTTTTTTTCATTACAAAAAAAAATTCAAGTACATAGGGGGGCCCTTTGCATTACAACCCCAAAACGACATGATGGGGTGTTGATGATGAACGCCAACGGAACCAAGTACATAAAAGGGGCCCCACCTTTGGGGGGGCATTTGGCATTTAAAGGAAACCGAAAACCGTGAGTCCCCATTTTGTCGATACTCTCTTTTGTTCTTCATCTACCATTTCCACTTTCCACTTCCACTTTCCACTACACCTTCTCTCTGTTTGTCGTAGACACTGGTATGGGGAACCCTAGAGTGTTCTTTGACCTAAGCATTGACGGCATCCCTGCGGGTAGAATTGTGATGGAGCTCTTCGCAGACAGTACCCCTATCACAGCGGAGAACTTTCGGGCTCTTTGTACCGGAGAGAAGGGGATCGGCACGGTTGGGAAGCCACTCCACTACAAGGGTTCAACCTTCCACCGCGTGATACCTGGGTACATGGTCCATGGAGGAGACATCACTGAAGGAAATGGAACCGGTGGTGAATCGATATACGGCCCTAGTTTTGCCGACGAGAACTTCGTGAGGAAGCACATCGGTCCCGGTATATTGTCAATGGCCAAAACCAGCACATTGGCCAACGGGTCCCAGTTCTGCATCTGTACCACTAAGACCGAGTGGCTCGATCGCAAGCAAGTCGTCTTCGGTGAGATGGTCAAAGGATTTGACGTCTTGAAGGCCATTGATCAGATCGGCTCCAGCTCCGGCTTGCCATCGAAGACCGTAATGATCATTGACTGCGGTCAATTGTGCTGAAATTGAGACGTTTTAACATTTCCAGTTGAGCGATGTTAAGTTTATCATTAATAATGAAATCCATCGTGTTGGACTTTCCCTCTGTGAGGGAATGTTGGGGTTGTGGCTGGAATGTTTATCAGCTTTGTTTGTTTTTAGATTTTCTGGTTTTATTTCCGGTGGAAGCCTCTGTAATGTAATCCATGGTGTGTTGTTTGGTTGTTTTGCTTTGGGTGGGGGGCGTATGAAATGAAATGACTTGTTCTGAAGCCCATAATATTTGGTATTGGAGTATTTCTTAATGTGTTTGCGCCAAATTCAAAAAATTGATTTGTTCTGAAGCCCAGAATATTTGGTTTGGAGGCCACTTTTTTAATGTCTTTACGACGAATGAAATGAATTGTTCTATTTTTTAAGCCTTAATCCATTCATAACCATTACCATTACGGAATACATACAAAAATATAGCATACTGCATACGAAGTCAGCTCAGTACAGTGGTTTTGGGCTTGAATTAATTTCCAGGGCTTCACCTTAATTGTTTATGGGCCTGAAAAAATTTACAATGGTAGTGGGTAAGGAAATTGGTGGACCACAGCTGGATCCCACTAACCAATGCAAGTGGACCACAGCTGGATCCCACTTCATTCTTGGGGTTAATATGTAATTACTAGGCTTGAACAATAATAGCCAGGGCTTGAATGTCTATTGTTTATGCATCCGATGATGTGGGTCCCGTGTTTATCTTCCCGATCGGGATGGTCCAAAGTGGATTGAATGTAGGTGGGTATCTTTATAGAGTTTTTGGGGGAGCATCGGACGGACAAAAAAATACACCGTGACTAAATCCATTAACATTGCATAGTAACACTTATAACCCTAGTAGAGTAATGGGTGACATTTGCACATAATGTCGAGCTAAGGCTTCCCACATTATGGATTGCGTTTTTGGTGGTGTCAAACACTCTACGTGTTGCCACATGTTGTGTAACAAATTACGTACATTCGGAAAAAATTTTAAAATTGTCCAAAAATTTAAATTAAATGTTAAATATTATTCCAAGTCAGCTCAGTACGGTGATTTTGGGCTTCAATA
This sequence comes from Acer saccharum, assembly GCA_030490815.1. Lineage (NCBI taxonomy): Eukaryota > Viridiplantae > Streptophyta > Magnoliopsida > Sapindales > Sapindaceae > Acer > Acer saccharum. The sequence continues at coordinate 24,934,865 of CM059869.1, read as the reverse complement.
CCTTTCCAGGGCTTCACCTTTATTGTTTCTGGGCTTGAAAAAAAATGCAACAGTAGGGGGTAAGGAAATACGTGGACCACAGCTGGATCCCACTTCATTATTGGGGTTATATGTAATTAAACGGGTGGGCTTTTAGGTCTCCAATTATATATATAGGCTTGTAGGCGTAATACAGGATGGGAATGGGCTTCAGACAGCAATTCCACATTCAGCCCTGGTTTGGTCCAGCTGGATCCCATTATTTTATTAATTTAATTTTGTTTGGGGGTTTTTACAATTTGGTCCCAATCTAATTGGAAAACATTACTTTTTTACTTGTTAATTAAAAATAAATGAAATTAGTCCTAATATAATTCAAAATACATCAAATTGGTCTTGAAGTTAGTCAAACTAACGGTCAACTAACGTTTAGGAGGGTAGAAAAGTAATTACGTATGTTTCCAATTAAAAGATAGAAATAAAATAATAATAAAATAAAATAAAAACATTAAATTTAAAAAACTTTGATCTTTGGTGGAGATCCAATCTGGATCTCCACCAAAGATCAAAGAACAAATTCATCTTCTTAACACTACAAAATCACCACCATCACCATCCGAGATCAACAACACAACCCAGATCAATAACCCAGATTAACCACATCAACAACAAAATTAAACCCAAAAGGAATTAAATCAAACCTCACAGACCCAGTTCTTCCAAACCTCAACCCATCGAAGATCAAATTGAGACCTCAAAAATCCATACCCAGTTCGTCATCATCATAAATCCAAACCAGAAAAATAAAATAAAAATTAAAAAAATTCAAAAAGGATTCTGGATCCGCCGCTCTCAAACCCAGCCACACTTCATCTCCACCAAACCCAAACCCAACCCCAGAAATCCTCATTTCTTCAAATCCTGATCTGCTTCATTTTCAAAGAAAAACACAAAAGAGAAAATCGATATGCGAGAGGGAGAAGCCGATCGAACTGCTCGTTAATTCCCGAGGAGCTGCTCGACGCCGATCGAACAAGATTAGTGGAGGTTGTCGATTGGTGTGGATTTGGTGGAGGTGGTGGTGGTGGTCGATCGGTGTGGAGTTGGTGGAGGTGGTGGTGGTGGTCTATCGGTGAGGATTTGGTGGTGATGATGAACGTGAGAGAGAGAGAGAAAGTTTAATAGGAGGGTAAACTTGTCTTTCCACTAATATTATAAAGGTTGACCGTTAGTTTGACTAACTTCAGGACCAAGTTGATGTATTTTGAATTATATTAGGACCAATTTCATGTATTTTGAATTAACAAGTAAAAAAGTTATGTTTCCCCATTAATGGGACCAAATTGTAAAAACCCCTTTTTTTTAAATTACTGGGCTTGAACAATAATAGCCAGGGCTTGAATGTCTATTGTTTATGCATCCGATGATGTGGGTCCCGTGTTTTTCTTCCCGATCGGGATGGTCCAAAGTGGATTGAATGTAGGTGGATATCTTTATAGAGTTTTTGGGGGAGCATCGGACGGACAAAAAAATACACCGTGACTAAATCCATTAACATTGCATAGTAACACTTATAACCCTAGTAGAGTAATGGGTGACATTTGCACATAATGTCGATCTAAGGCTTCCCACATTATGGATTGCGTTTTTGGTGGTGTCAAACACTCTACGTGTTGCCACATGTTGTGTAACAAATTACGTACATTCGGAAAAAATTTTAAAATTGTCCAAAAATTTAAATTAAATGTTAAATATTATTCCAAGTCAGCTCAGTACGGTGATTTTGGGCTTCAATACCTTTCCAGGGCTTCACCTTTATTGTTTCTGGGCTTGAAAAAAAATGCAACAGTAGGGGGTAAGGAAATACGTGGACCACAGCTGGATCCCACTAACCAGCCCCCAATGCAAGTGGACCACAACTGGATCCCACTTCAGTCTTTCCCCTATATAGATGGTCGGTTCCTCTTCTTCTCTTTCTTCATAATCTTCTGTTTATTTCTGCCAATCCTGACGAGGAGCCCCCACGCCCAGAGGTCTTCTTCTACAAATCTTAAACTTCATTTTGTTTCGTTTTTGATTCGTTCATTTATGAAATTAGTTGGAAAATGAGTTCAATGGCCATGGAGGTTTTCGACAAAAATCATATGGTTACAAGGTAGTATATCTTCAACCTTTGATTTCTGTCGAAAGACTTCTATGGCCAATTAACTGGTTTTTGTTATTTCATTTTCTTTAATGTATGCAGGATTTAATGTCTTTATTTTGTTTGTTGTTTTGTCATTATAAAACATAATCTAATCTTGATTTCCTCTTTGTTAGTTCTTTTTTTGCACGTATATTCAGTGTTTTATATGATATGGCAAAGAAATCGGTGTATGCTGTTTTCAAAGGCAGGAAAACTGGTGTGTTCAACTCTTGGCCTGATTGTCATGAACAAGTTGATGGATTTAAGGGTGCTTCTTATCAGAGATTTAATACGGTTGATGAAGCATATGAAGCTATCCGTGCGGTTCAGCGTGAAAAACTTTCAAATCATAGTTCTTGTACCACAGAAGATAAGGTTCTTTACACTGAACCGGTACAAAGCAAAACAGTAATGCTGGTTATATTGTATATTGTTGTTTTTGTAATCGGAGTAACAGTTGGCAAATGTATGTGAATGCTTGTTTGTGTTATGTTTGTTCAAGGCATCTGCTTTCCCTTTTTTATGAATATGAATTAAAGATAGCTTTTTTTAGATGATTGAGATATTCTGTCAGGGATTTAGGAAAGGGAAATATTATCATATTCATTTCCTTCCATTTCCACTAAATAATATTATATTATATTTAGAAAGACCTGAACACATTGAACATAAAAAACACAAGCAAAGACATCAGACTGTGAACAAAATAATAAAGCATTTCTCTACGGAGATGGTGGAATATTGAACTCCAACAATTTCTTCTGCAGTTTTTCCACAAGACTGTACAGCCCATTCAGTTCATCGTCTCTTGCCTCCATCTGCACATGTAAATTGATAATTTCTGCTTCCAGGTTTTCAACTTTTCCCATCAACACTGCATTGTCCACAGTCAGGCGTCCAGCATTTGCACGCTCTTCACGGATGGTGTTCTCTGCATTTGCAATCCGTTGCCTTAGACATACGAAGATGGATTCCAGCCTGTCTGTTTCATGAAAATTATTTGCAACATTATTCCTTGTGTTGTTTTCTGCCATTGCACCTTGAAAAAAAACAAAAAAATGCTAAACAATAGCCCCGAATATAAGTGAAGTGAGTGACAAAAAAATGTAACAAAGGACGGTATTTATAATGTATGAAAACCCCCAATGTCCCAATAAATGAAAAGCCACCATGGTCATTGCCCCAACCGTCCTTTTCCATTGAAAAGTCATCTGGATGCCTTTTCACAAACCATTTCAATGAATGCTTTTTTCAAACTCAAAAGACACCAGGTATAAAGACTCCCGAAGCCCAAGACTCCCTAAATGAATGTATGTTTACCATTAACTACTGCTCTACTTCATTTAACTAAATATTATTAATTAAAATACATTGTCATGACCAACCCCACCTTCTGTTGGGCTAAATAATAATATCCAGCCTTAACAAATCAATGTTGTTCAAGCCCGGCCTTGACATATATATAAAACATAAACATGGGCCTGTCTTGTATGACCCCCCCCCCCCCCCCCCCCCCCGCCTGGTGTAAGTGTGTACAAATAAATGTTCTTCCAGGGCCTTGGATATAATAAATAAATTCAAGCCCTGGCTTCAAAAATTATTCCAGGGATTGACATGTAAATAAATTCAAGCCCTGGGCTTTAAAAATTATTCCAGGGATTGACATGTAAATATAGTCAAGCCCTGTCTTGCATGGTTCCTGTTCGTTCCTGGGATCAATAATATCAAGCCCAGTATGGCAGTATTACTACAAAGAACAGTATACAACAATATATACAACAAAGAAGAACCAAGAACAGTATATGTGTAGGCTGGCGACACACAAATATATACTTAAACAAACACATAACATAAATACCAGTATCACCCAAGACCCAAGGCCTCAACAACAATTATTCCATAATAATAAAATAATAAAACAAAGCCGCAACAAATATTCCAGGGCTTGAAAACAATTATTCCATACAAGATCATCACCACAACAAGTTCAAAACAGCTGTAAATATTGTGTTATTTATAACACATGCTGGGCTGCTCCTGCTTGTAAAAACTTAAAAACCATAAAAAAGGTACTAAACAAGGTAACCTGCAACTTACAATGACTACACCACACCACCTAAAAAGAACAACTGCACCATCATCACAGCAACAACCAGAGAAACAACATCCCCTGCAACTTACAACACATACTACACCATCATCACCACCACAACTTTTTTGCACTCCTGCATCTGAACCTACAGTGAAGATGTATGTGAATGCAACAACAACAGCGTAAGCAACACTGCTGGCTGTCAAAGAATTTTTATTTTAAAAAAATAAAATAGAAGGAAAGGATGAGTCTCACCCATACCTACGAATCAACTTCTTCATCGTCCGTGTCAGTGTCATCCGAGCTGAGGTGGGGTGCCAAACTGGGGTCCGGTGCCTTATCCCTATCCGGGCACGTAAGTTTGTTATGTCCTTCTTTCTTGCACACACTACAACCACGTGCTTTTTTTGCTGGTTTCCCTGTGCTACATGATGGGTTCGTGCAACTTTTTTGATTGTGTCCCTTTTGCCCACAATTCCCACACGATTGTTGCTTTCGTTTCTCCCCGATAGAAGGCATCCGATTTTTCTTTGGTCTTCCTGTCAGTCGCTTTTTTTTCCATGGCAATACAACGCGATTACGAACATCATCAGCAATGTCCCACTCTTCAGGATTTGGAACAGGGTTCACAACCATGGCGTACGCCTGTTTCAGCCATCCGGTTGTGAAAAAGTCTGAACATAATGAGTTGATGGGCTTACCTTTAAGCCTGATACAAAAGACACAAAAAAATGAATAACAATTAGAAATTAAAGATTATGGTTGTTATTCAAAAACTAAATAAACATTATGTAAGCATACGTTGCAACAGCCATGGCATGAATACACGGTAGCTCATCTAGGTCCCATTCACGGCATGAGCATGAACGTTGTTCCAAGTCGACAATTGCTTCACTCCATTGGTCTTGTACCTTGAATCTATCGTAGTCAATGGGGTGAATCTCACACCGTTGCGATGCTAATACCCTGTCTTTGATGTGTTGGTCCGCATCATTAGTCAAGAATGTGGGTGTTTCTCTTGCATTACTTCGACGGTCGTGGAACCAACGTTGCAACAAATCTCTGATAAATTCGGCAATAGATGTGATAGGCAACTTTCGGATCGCAAGTAAACAAGAATTCATTGACTCTGCAATGTTAGTGGTCATCATATGGTACCTCTTCCTAGGGCTATGGACACGTGAAAACTTTTGTATCCCAACCTCTACGAGCTCATCATAAACCTTAGGATGGATGGATTTCAGCTCAGCCATTACACGGTCGAATTTCTCAACACGATACGCATATGCAGCACGATAGTAATGATAAATCACGTCACCTCGCTTCCTACAATGTTGTTTCAGATTGTTGGCAAAGTGGTATGCACAAAGCACATGTGCTGAATTGGGGAATATTGCTCTCATGCCATTAGAGATACCCGTGTGTCGATCCGAAACTATCAGAACAAGTTCGGGATGCAAGATCACGTCGTGAAGTTGCTTCAAGAACCATGTCCATGACTTTGAGCACTCGGAATTGGCAAACCCAAATGCCAAAGGGTATATCATCTCATTACCATCCTTGCATACCGCAACTAACAAAACTCCCTTGGTCTTGGACTTCAAGTGGGTAGCATCGACGGCAATAACCGGCCTAATTACTGTATTGAATCCCTCTATACAAGCCCCAAGTGCCATAAATCCATATTTGAACCGGTTTTGCCTATCGGTTGCAATCTTGGTTTTTGTCCCCGGATTACATTTCTCCAACATGTGAAAGTATGCGGGCAACGTCTTAAATGACTCCCATGGATCACCAAAAACACTATGTAAAGCACGGTCCTTAGATCTGTAAGCTTTGTTGTAGGTGAGGTTTATGCCGTGCTTATCCTTCATGTCAGCCTGGATATCTTTAGGACGGAGGTTGCGTCCTGGATCGACAAACTTTCTTGCAAACAATTGCCCTATTACATGGGAACTTACACGGTGAAAATCTACGTTGTAGTTTCCATTATCACCACATGTGTGCTTAGAGTCAACGGACTTAACATTCCAGTACGTCCCATTTCTCGATTTCCCTGCCCTAAAAACCCATTGACAATCTCTCTTTTTACATATTGCGACGAATCGTGTATGATTCGATCGTCGAACCCTGTAATCAAACCTCTTTTGCAATGCATTGAACCCTAGAGCCCCTTTCAATGTTTTCTTGTCCTTGAAAATCTGTCCTTTATATATTTCACTAAAGTCTCCATTGTCTTGAAACAATTCTTTCGATCTAATGGGCTGAATTGAGTATAGTTCTGACCCCGGTATTGTCCACCGTGTCGTCGTAGAGGGTGTAGAACTCTTAGGTGCTCCATTTGTTTGAACTTCTCTACAGTCTGTTGACGGTTGCCTCTCACTGCTAGACTCATCACTGCTAGACTCACTGCTAGAACTATCATAATCATCCACCTTAACCTCTGCATCTGCATGCTTAGTAGTCGATGCTGGAGTCCCCTGATCTTTCTCGGTCGATGTAAATCCAAGGGAAGGCACTGGCCCAAACGGTTGGTTGCTACCACTCACCGATGGAAACAATGGAGTACTAATTGGGGATTCGGAATGACCAGAGGTTTTACAGCCTGAAGGTATACATGACTGGATTGTTGTATTTCTTGACTTTATCACGGTTTGAAAAACATTTTCAGTTGCCTTCGCCGGTATAGATCTTTCTACGACTTCGACCTTAATTTCAGTCCACAAGGACAAGGATCGATTATGAGAAAGCAAACAGGATACATCACTGTCGCTCATAATGGATAAAGTACAACTCCCTTTCGGCGTTAACAGCTCTGAACTTAAGCTTATCCGGAATCTGTCATTACTAACCCCGATACGGTGACATATTGTTTCAAACAATTTACTATATTTCTCGTCATGACATGCAAAGGAAATTGGACCCATCACCTCGTCATCAATCCAATGTCTATCGCAATGTACTATGAACCCATCCATTGTATCCATAGACCCTGCAAATGTTGTTAAAGTAACAAAGATATGAAAATGAAGAAATAAAACAAAACAGTGTATAAGTAAAACAGTTGATTGTTAAAGCCCTGTCAAGGCATTTGAAGCCCTGCACAGGGCTTCCACACCCAAGACTCGAACGTCAATTTGGATAGAGTTATCAATGCCAAATAAACAACGCCACATAGCAGCAGCAATTCAACAAGGGGTGCCATAGAAAATAAGAAATGCCCACACAGCAGTTAGAACGAACAAATGCCAACAAATTCTTCATTACAACCAACTCACGAGACTGAACAAACGCATTAATGATAACATTTCACGCAACCATGCTTCTCTCAAGCATATTATCAAACACTTTCTCTGCTAAATCCAAACACCCACAAAGTTGCATCAGAATGAATCAACCCAGGCAGGGAAGCAAAGACGCCTAAAACAAGACAACCTAACTAAGACATAAGACAAACAATAGCTATACCAGCAGAAACGACCCCACATCAACACCAGGCAAAACCATCAAAAACAACCCAATCCAAACACAACACCAACAAAAACAAAAAAGAAAATCGAGCCAAAAACAATGTCTAGCCCCTCCCAAACAGCAGCACCGCCCAGCACAGACGAAAAATTAAAATTGATTTCAAAGGTTCCAATGCACATATTTAAAGAAACACTCACCTGCAGCCGTCTTCGATCCCACAGCTAGCAGCTTAGGTATCCTTGCCTGGTCGATCTACCTCGGCTTCAGACTCAAACTCCACCCTGTCAGTTACCCAACACAATTGCAAACTTTTGAAGACTACGGACAGAAACCCATCATCCCTCGTCGTCCTCGTGCCTCTATCTCTCTCTATCTCTCTGTTTTTAGGGTTTCTATATGGTTTTCAGGTTATATGGTTCTTGATAATGTTCAATTGAAAACAATTCAGAAGGAATTTCGGAATGGTAGGAGGAATATTGAAGCCCCGAAGATGGGGAAGGAAGAAGAATCAGAACAAGAAGAAGAAGTATCGGGGGAGCCCCACGACTGTGTTGTGGTCGGGTCAGGTCCTGTATGTTCGAAAATGGGGGAGGGAATTCAACAAAGGACTCGTGGAAAGAAAGGGAGGGAAGGGAAGACAAGGGTAATTGTGGAAACCTGAAATGTTTAAGGGTATTTGTGACATTACACCCCAATTTAAGTGATGAGGGTAGTATAGTCCAACATGGGACATTTATGCAAAGTAAACATTGATACCGGACAGTTTTGCAAGAAAATCATACAGGAGACATTTTTGCACTTCTAAACTTTATGGTGGACATTTTTGCAAGGCCCCCTATGAAAAATGGTTTCTGAAATTATGCTTGTCTTTTCTGATTAGAATTACAGCCTATTTATAATGTTTACAAGGAAATAAGAAAGGAAAGAAATATATATTCTAGGCCTATAATTATGCTAACAAATCATCTCCTAATCATAAACATAATTACAAAGATTAAGTCAACTATAAAGAAAATCAAATTATATCATATCATATCAAATCAAATCACATATTATTCTTCAACAAGATAAATGGGTTAAATTGAGTGGGGATGGGGAAAGCATACCCAGTAAATTGTAAAATCTGTTAATTTTCCATATGGTGGAGATTGGAGAATGTTTCACCTGTCTTCTGTGCATATCATGTGCAATGATGTTTGTGTGTAAATGTTTAGATGAAATCTACCGTTTAATTCATCAAAATCTACTTAAGAGTGTGTATTGATGAAAATTGTTAACTTGATGTACGCTTTTGATTTTTTCACCGGTTTTCTATGCAAACGATTTGCAATGACGTTAGTGTGTAATTATTTTGATGATGTATCTTTAGGACTGGCTTCATGTATGAATAAATTTTTGATTTGTCAGTTCAGTTTGGGAATGAATTAACCAATATAAATCATATCTGTTAGTAGGGGCGGATCGTGTAGAAGGCTGACCCGGCCGGGTCAACTTTTTGCAACGTAATATATTAAAACAAATCTTTTCACAATATAAATCTGTTCCCAGCTTGTCTTTTCCCAATATAAATCCTTGTCAAACAAGATCATATCAAATCTTAAAAAAATCAACATCCATCTTATATTCCTAAATAAATATAGGGGCAGGATCTATGGCCCCATTTTTTTACACAACTTCTTGGTTATTGGATCTTACTTTTTTTAATGGATATGATTTATTCTTTTTTTTCTTTCCTTATTTATTACAGACATTGTCTCTCACCTAAATAATTCTTTATATCTCCATAATATTATTATTTTATTAAATTCTCTCACCTTAATTAATTTGATGAATTTAATTTATTTTTCTTTTCTTTTCTTTTTTACTTTACACGTTTTTTTTTTTTTTTTCTTTTTCTTTTTTACTTAACCTAAAACAGAACATATCACTCTCACTTTTTAGTCTTTAAAATCCCTTTTTTTTTTTCTTTCTCATTTTTTTTTTTACTATTCTTATTTCTAAATTTACTTCATCTAAAATCAAAAAATTTATACATGTAATCACTCTCCTCTTTTATTTTCTTTCTTTTTAATTTTTTTTTTCTTTTCCTCTGTAATCATTTCTTATTTCATTAGCTTATGAGCTGTACTTTTACAAAGATGTACAATTATATTGGTCTTGTTAATATATTTGTTAAGTTGAACTGAAACATCATACATGACTTTATTTATACTGATATTTGTAAAATAAAATATATGTGCAATAAGTAAATCTATGTGCATAATTCTAGGTAATTTTAAAATTTTAAAATTACCATGAATTTTTAACATAGTAGTAATTTCTAACTTCATCGATTGTTTCAAAAAACATCCCTTCTTCTGGTGCTTTAAAGTTTCTTGCATTCTTTTTTGCACTACTTGTTTCACCAATATTTTATTGAGTTGCGTCAACAGCCTAAATAAAATTCAAGATATAAAATAAATCATGGTAATACAATAATACAATTTAAATGAAAAAAAAAACGTTTTTTTACTACTTATTTGGATTTGGATTTTTTTTTTTAATGTTAATAATTTATTCTAACAGATGAAAAACAATTCTTAGAAATTAATTTGGTATGATTACTGTATATATATTTAACTGTTATAAAATCTATTTACAAAAATAGATATCATCACATCTATGCGAAAAGAAGAAAAATAAACTAAATCATTTTTTTTCCAAAGCAAGAAATTAAAAAGAAATTTAAATTGTCAAATCTTACAACGAAAATTTTAATAAGATTGTAATAGCTTTATATAAACAATTCCTAAAAAACCAATTTTTTTGTTCTTTCAATCTTTTTTATTGAATTTTTTTTTTTTATCATTATTAACCAGAAAACAAGAAAATACAAGATAAAAAAAATAATTAAATAAATATAAAAATTCGAAGAATAGAAAAAATATCTTAGATAAACCATGAGCATCTGTTGATAAGTCTTCCAATTCCAAATTTTTTGACATTTTTGAATATGATAAAAATCAATTGAAGCTAATCCAATGAAAGAGAAAGAAATTAAAGTTAGGAAAATGAAAGATTTTAAAGATTGAAAAGTGAAAGTCTGATGATATTGTGATTTCAGGTAAAGTAAAAAAAAAGACGTGTAAAGGAAAAAAGAAAAGAAAATAAAAATAAATTAAAGACATAATATTAATTAAGGTGAGAAAATTTAATAAAATAATAATATTCTGGAGAGAGAAAGAATTAATTAGGTGAGAGACAATGTCTGTAATAAATAAGGAAAGAAAAAAAAGAATAAATCATATCCATTAAAAGAAGTAAGATCCAATGGCCAAGAAGTTGTGTCAAAAATTGTGTAAAAAAATGGGGCCATGGATCCTGCCCCATATATATATATATAGTCTTTCTATTATCAGTTCGAACTGACAAAAGTTATATCAGTTTCTTAAATGTGGGCCACTGGATTTAAATACTTTGACTGACAAGTGCATACAGCCAAGTCAAAGTATTTAAATCCAGTGGCCCACATACAAGGAACTGATATAACTTTTGTCAGTTCGAACTGATAATATAATTTCTGTATATATATATATATAGGGAAAAGATAGTTTTCCCCCCTGACTTTTACCCTATTATAAAACTGAGGACATGGTTTCCCGAAATTAGCCGGTCTCCCCCCTGAAATGAAAATAATATTCAAACACCCCCTTCCGTTAGCTTTTTCGACGGAAAAACAAACTCTGACATTTTTCAGTGGGTAAAAAGACGAAATTACCCTTCTATGCTTTTAATTGCCAGACAGCACATGATTAAATAACTGAAATTACAATTTTACCCTCTAAGATATTTATTAAATAAAAAATATATTAAAAAAACAGAAAAAAAAATTAAAAACACAAATAAAAAATTGATCTCCACCGTCCATCTCAAAGATGGATGGTGGAAATATCTCTTTTTTATTTTATTTTATTATTTAAATTTTGAAACTGAATTTAAAATAACAAAAAAAATTAATCTCCACCATCCATCTTTGAGATGGATGGTGAAGATTTTTTATTTAATTTTATAAAACGAAATTAAAATAATTTAAAAAGTATTTAAAAAAAAAAAAATTGTGTTCTTGGTGGAAGTCCAGATTGAATCTCCACCGTCCATCTCATGGACTTCCACCAAGAACACCAACCCAGAATCAATATCCAAGATCCAATCTACCAAGATCCAAATATCCAATCTACCAACATCAACACTACAACCACCGGTTCTGTTCACCACCACCATCATCATCAATTCATCGTCATCATCATCACACCAACACCAAACCCAGATTTTAAAAACAAAAAATTAAAAAAATCGAACCCCCATCAAATCGAACCAAACCAAACCAAATCGAAATTGAACCCCAATCGAATCCCAATCAAAATTGAACCCCAATCGAACCAAATTGAATCCAAACCGAATCGAACCCCAATCGAAATTGATTAGTTGTCAAACCCTAACCACAAATCAAAAACACATCTTGTTCTCTTTTCTCTCTCACACACACCAAATCAAATTTACAAAACAACAACAACAACAAAAAAAAGGGCCACCACAGTGAACCACCCATCACCACCACACAACAACCCACCCAAAATCCATGTTCGAAACCTAATCTACCCAAGTTAGAATCAAACCAAAACCGATTCACCCATACCCATACACAAACGAACCCAAAAAACATTCACTCACAAACCCAATCGATGATGAAGAGGAGATCGACGACTCGGCGGTCAAAGGGTGGCGGCTAGGGTTTGTTTCTGAATTTTTTTTTTTTTTGTTTGAATGATGAAGTAGATGAAGGATCTGGGTAGAAGAGATCAAATTGAATCTCTGTGTGGAAATTGATTGTGAAGAGATGAAGAGATGAGAGAGGAGAGAGAAGGTGTAATTTTTAAGGAGGCACGTTTTTTATTGAAGAGGGTGACGTGGCCTCACATCCTCCACTCATTTCTTTTATTTTAAATATATTATTAATTTTAAATATAAAATGACTTCTATACCCTTCAGCCCATATCAGCTTTCCTTATCCCACAGCGAGATTACGAATTTGCCCTTCAATAGTAACGGTCAACGTCCAATTTGGACGGTTTCCGTTACAGAAGGAGGTCCTTGATAAATAACTTAGTTTCAGGGGGGTTTACGGCCAATAATCACAAACTCTGTCCTCAGGTTTCTAATATAGTAAACAGTAGGGGGGAAATGATTAAATCCCATATATATATATATATATATATATACAGTCTTTCTATTATCAGTTCGAACTGATATAAAATATATCAGTTCCTTGTATGTGGGTTATTGGATTGAAAAAATGCTTTGACAAGTGCATGTAGCCAAGTCAAAGTATTTAAATCCAATGGCCTACATGCAAGGAACTGATATTTCTTTTGTCAGTTCGAACTAATAATAGAAAAATTGTATATATATATATATAGTAATTTTCCAATGAGGACTTTTACAATGCACACTTTAAGTACTTTTGATGAAATTATATGTAATCAAATTTTTTCGATGAGATTTTTTGTATGCATCCTAAGAAAATTAAAATACACGTTTGGTAAGAATCTGGAAAATATTTGGATTTGAGAACTATTTTTTCTTATATTTCCCTATTTTTAAATGTTTTATCTTCAAAAAAATCGAAAAAAATTAGTTATTGCACCCGAAATTTTTTTAAATTTTTTTCCATAAATGTTTTCACCATCTATACAAAAAATCAAATCAAGATTCAATATATTTCATGCAATTTCATCAAAGGTGCTTAAAGTATACATTGTAAAAAGTCCTCATTGGAAAATTACTATATATATATATATATATATATATAGTAATTTTCCAATGAGGACTTATATATATATGTGTGTGTGTGTGTGTGTGTATATATATATATATATATATATATAGTAATTTTCTAATGAGGACTTTTACAATGCACACTTTAAGCACATTTTGATGAAATTGCATGTAATCAAATGTTTTTCGATGAGATTTTTTGTATGCATCCTAAGAAAATTAAAATACACATTTGGTAAAAATTTGGAATTTTTTTTGGATTTGAGAACTATTTTTTCTTATATTTTCCTATTTTTAAATGTTTTATCTTCAAAAAAATCGGAAAAAATTAGTTCTTGCACCCAAATTTTTTTTAATTTTTTTTCCATAAATGTATTTTAATGTTTTAACTATCTATACAATTTCATCAAAGGTGCTTAAAGTGTGCATTGTAAAAAAGTCATCATTGGAAAATTACTCTATATATATCTCACACTGATACATGTCTGACTTCCCAATTCTCACTCTCTCACTCAATCTAATTATCTCTCTCTCTCTCTCTCTCTCTCTCTCTCTCTCATGTACCAATTCTATCTCTCTTCCCGGTTAATAATTATCTCCGTCCCTCGAAATTCCAATTAAAAAATTGAAAATAAAAAAATGTTCGTTCTTCAATTTAGGTATTTTTCTTAATTAAAATTTATTTATTTTTCTAATTAACAAGGTAGGGTTTTTGGTTTGTTATTCGTATTTTTAAATTAGTATTTTTTTTTTTTTATGAATTTATTATTTGATTGTAATTTATTATTTCTAGTTTTATATTAAAATTTATAAAGTATCACTTTAACCGATGAAACTTGTTAAAACACCACTTTGCAATAAGATGGATGATGATTTTCTTACTGATTGTATGGTTATATATATTGAGAGAGATTGCTGATATCATTGACTTAAATTCCATTAGATGAGTTTGCTGATATAAAATCTCGTAAGACAAAGTTTAAATAGTGTTTACTTGTATTTAAGTTGATTTTTTTTTTCCAAAGGAATAAAAAACAAATTTTTTTAAAAATAGTGCCGAAGTTCATTAATTTTTTTTTAATATATATATAGTTTTGTTTTAGCCCACCCTAGAAAAAAAAAATCCTAGGTACACCCTGTCTGTTAGTGTGTGTGTAAATTCAATTTACTTTTTGTATTATTTAAATTGAGAATATGTGTTCACACTCTTAAGTGTGAGTCATTTCGGTACTATGGGTTTCACATAGTGGTCAACTTTCCATTTGAACGTGATTGGCTCTTGACTATGTGCATTGCATTGGCAATTGGTCCAACCAATGGCTAGATTTTACAATGTCAAAATCTTTTTCTAAGAGAATCTCCAATGCTATTATACACTTTTGAGTTTCTAATTGAGAACACTTTTGCTCCCCCCCCCCCCCCCCCCCCCCCCACAAGGGAGGTAACCATTACCCTCCTCTTAAATGGATGACATGTGTCTATAGATGGGTAAATTTTTAGAAAATTTTACCCCTCCATAGACACATATCATGTGTTTGGGAGGGGGGTAATGCTTACCCCCCTTGAAAGGGGGGTGAGCAAAAATGGACTCTTTCTAATTGATGACACATCATCATTTCTAGAGAATATGGATCCACCTTGTCAAAGAAATTGGAAAAATGAATATTCACTTCTCCAATGCAACTATTTAAAGAGTAACTTTAAACAAATTACCACAAGACATTTGTCACACTCTCTCTCCTATTTAATTTGACAGTTAAAAAAATTAAATAAAAAAAATTGTCTTTCAATGAAACAAACACCAGTTCTTTGCTTCTCTATCCGGCCAACCATTTTCTCCTACAGCCAGCCTCTATCCAATTCTAGTAAGATAATTTGTTTAAATTTCGATTTTGTTTTATTTCCTTAATTTCTCAATTGGATTTCTTCTTCTTCATTTGTTGTTGTTTTCTACTCTTATAGTGTGTTTGGTAAGGATGAAAAGGGAGAGGAAATAAAAGGGTGGAGGGAAAAGGGAGAAGAAAATGGGGAAGTATGTATTTGGGATGGACTATGGAGAGAAAAATGGAATGAAAGGAAAAATGGGAGGAAATTTTTTGGGTGGGACCCACTAATTTTAATCCTCCAAAAAGTGGGAGGAAAATGGAGAGAAGGGAGGGATTGGTTTTTGGTTTAATTTAAATTACAAATTTGCCCTTTTTAATCCTCATAATAAGAAAATAAAACAAGTAAATTTATTCAATTTGATATTATGGCACATATTAAAGCTCTCTCTAGTGAATATTAAATTATATATATATATATATATATATATGTGTGTGTGTGTGTGCGCGCGCGCGTGTAATTTGGTATATATTAACCCAAAGTGGGAGCAACGAAAATCATCATATACATTTTGCTAATTTGTGACTCACATAACTTTTACCCAAAAAAATCCCATCTAAAATTTTAAAAAAAAAAAAAATCAAAATTGAAACATTTTTTAAAAAGAAAAAAAAAAAGATATAGTTCAACTAGAAAAAGTAACTTAAAATTTATTTATTTTTAAATAACTGGTAAAGCATAATGTATTAATATATATATATATATATATATATATATATATATATAGTTAAAAATTTTGAAGTCATTTTGTAAAAAAAAAAAGTTGGATTCAATATTATTTAAATTATATTTACTTATTAAATATAAAAATATATAATATATAAACTATAATATGAGGGTAAAATAGTAAAATTAATAAAGAAGATTTTCCATAATTTGTCTTTTCCTCAATAATACCAAACAAAGGAAAGGAAAGATCTCTTCTTTCCTTCCTATTTACCAAACAACTCAAGGGAAAATTATTTTCCTTTCTTTCCCTCATCTTTCTATTCTTCCTATTTTCTTTCCTTCCTACCAAGCACACTCTTAGGAAAGAGAAAAGAAGTTTATCGTGTTTTGCACACCAAGTGTTTGATTAAATTCCTAAATAAAAACGAAGGCAAACTGCTAATAAACCTTGGCAACCAAAGCAAAGTTGATGATTTATAAAAAAACCTAATAAGTAATATCTTTATTGGAGAGTTCATCTGATTAAAAAATTATGAAAAAAAAAAAACATATCTTGCAGATTAGTAAGTGGAGGTGTTTTGGCCTATCTTAATTTGCTGGTCTACTATTCAACTAGGAAAACTTGTAAGAAAATAATCACAACTTATCACATAATATTTCATACAAAGCACTTCCATAAATAGTAATTTAAAACAAGTCAAATAAGGTATGAAAAGCTGCTTTTTATTGATACAAAAATTAATATATATGATTATCTTCGATCTCTATCTTTATTTGCCATGGAAGGAAGAAGAAGATTCCTATTGTAAATAATGCCAAAAGAGTCCACATAGAATGAGCAAAAACAAAGTGTTTAATGTTTTCTAGTTCTTCTATCAGAGCTAGAGAGAATTCAATTAATTGATCCTCATCAACTTGGCCTAGATTACATAGGATTATTTGTTTAATATATCCTTTTCAATGCTGGACCTAATAAAAATATCAATAACTCTAGTAAGAAACCCTAGTTGGGTGAAATATCTATATATTTTTATATCTCAGTCTCAATCTTGTTCTTCTTTTGATTTGCTTATTTAATTAGTTTTATATCACTTCTTTTGATGAAACTATTCAAATTGGTGAGAGTACTGCAATTGAAAGCCTTAAGCATTTTTGTAATGCTGTAATTAGGGTTTTTGAGACACAATATTTGATGAAACCTAATACGAATGATATTGCAAGATTACTCAAAGAAGGAGAGGATCGAGGATTTCCTGGAATGCTTGGTAGTCTTCACTATATGCATTGGCATTGGAAGAACTATCCCATAGCATGGCATGCAATGCATACTAATGGCTTTAAAAAAATCCCAACTCTCATGAGAGTTGAATTTTATATATAAAGGTGTCAGCTTAAAAAAATAAATAAAATACTAATTAATGCTAACAATTGTATAAGTGGCAAAAAAAAACTTAGTAAATTATATGAATTCTATAAATAATTTAATAGATAATATGAATTCTAATTATAGATGTCTATAAATAATTAAGATTTTTGATTTGAAATGTTTGGTTGAATGATAATAATTTCATTACCCTACTTGAAAATATAAATTTTAGAATATAATACAATATACAATGATCACACTAGGGGAAGCATCATGCATCGAATGCACCCAAGATCTTCTCTAGTAAATTATTCTACAATAAAAACTAATTCATAAAGATTTATGCTGATTTGTTTACTGAACAAGTTTAACAATGAGAGAAACGTTAAACTTATATTGTCAAGTCAAGTCTTTGTTTTACAATCCCGGAATATTTTAATAATTCAAAAAATTTATATATAAAATAAATCATGCTCGAAATAATATTATTAAAAAAAATTAGTTTAGATAAAAATGGATGAATAATGATATTTTGATTTAATAATTTATGCCAACAATTATAGACATGGGGAATATGTTGTTGTGAGGAATGTTAAAGTTGTTCATGACGGTATACGTTGACTAGTTCACTAAACAAGTTTAACGTACGTTGAACTTCTTCATGAAGGTATACGTTGACTTATTCACTCAACGTTAAGAAGAATGTTAAACTTGTTTCACCACATTGAACTTATTTTACCACATTGAACTTGTTCATTAAGGTTTAAATTGACTTGTTCACTGAACAAATTTTACGTTGAGATAAACGTTAAACTCGTTCAACATACGTTAAACTTGTTCATGAAAGTTTACGTCAACTTGTTCACTGTACAAGTTTAACGTTGACATGAACATTAAAATTGTTCAATCTATGTTGAACTTGTTCATGAAGGTTTACGTCAACTTGTTCACCGAAACCGAAATTTTTTAACGTTGAGATGAACGTTAAACTCGTTCAACCTACGTTGAACTTGTTCATAAAGGTTTGCATTGACTTGTTCACCAAACAAGTTTAACGTTGAGAGGAACGTCATCCTAACATTAAATTTGTTCAACCTACGTTGAACTTGTTCATGAAGGTTTATGTTAACTTGTTCATCGAACAAGTTTAACGTTAGGATGAATGTTAAACTCGTTTAACCTATGTTGAACTTGTTCATGAAGGTTTACGTTAACTTGTTCACCGAACAAGTTTAACGTTATGATGAACGTTAAACTCATTCAACCTACGTTGAACTTGTTCATGAAGATTTACTTTGACTTGTTTACTGAACGAGTTTATTGAGAGGAACGTTAAGCTCATTCAACCTACCTTGAACTTATTCTTAAAATTCAAAATTACAAAATTTTTATTTTATTTATTTATTTAATATAATAAAATTTATAATTTTCATTTATTTTAAATGAATTTTTTCATTAATTTTTTTTATAAAAAATAATTTTTTATTAATTAATATGTAATATAATGTTATTTTATTATTAATGGATATAATATATATATATATATATATATATATATATATATTGTAGCAACCGGGCTCAACCGGTTGCTTTTAATAGCTGTCACCAATTTCTACTTTTCAATTGTTTTTTATTTTTTTTATTTTTATTGCACCTTTTTGTTGGTTTGTATGGTACAAACCAGTTATGTGGTTCGTACATTAGCCAACGCCCTAAACATGATACAATTTCTATTTCTCTCTCTTGATCATTTGCACAAACACTTGGGCCAGGTTTGGTTGGGTGGAATAGAATGGAAATAAAGCCATTTCCAATCTTTGGTTTGCTAAAATGTAATGGAATGGGGATTCCACCATTTTGGTGAAATAGGCTTTCCATCCAAAAACTAATGGAAAGCCCTTTCCATTCCAAACTAAAATTGGTATTCCATAAATACGAAGCTCTATTCCAAATATACCCTCCTTTCTAATATATTATTATATTATGTATATACATATATACGGTCCCGTTCATATCAGTGCACACTGATGTAACTACATCAGTACCAATGCATTTGGACCACTGATTATGAAGAAGTTTTAACAAGTTCATACACTTTGAGTCAAAGCATGTAAATCTAATGGTCCACATCCAACGCACTGACTTGAACATTTCAGTATATATATATATATATATTAAATAATATATAAATATATTATATATTATTATATATTATTATTATTATTATTATTATTATTATTATTATATATTATATTATTATAATATATAATGATATATAAATATATATTATATAAATATATATTATATATTATATATATATGTATTATATACTATATAATTATATAATATATATATATGTATTATATATTATATTATTATATATTATTATTATTATTATATATTATATGTATATTATTATATTTATAATATATATATGCGTGTTTATATTTTATTATTATTATAAAAAATATATATTTTATTTTATTATTATATATATGTATTATATATTATATATTATATATTATATATTACATATTATATATTATATTTATATTATATAATATATAATATTAATATTAATATTACTAATATATAATATATAATATATATTATATTATATATAAATATTAATTAAAATATATAATAATATTTATATTATATATATTATTCTGCTAGGGTTTGCTTCACGTTAATTGCATGGGTGTCTAGGGTTTGGACTGCTCGCAGCTGATCCAGCGGCCAGCACCATTTCCGGTCATCATTGCACGGCATCATGGTCTTGCCTTTCTCATCTTTTTCTGGTTCGAGGTCCTTCTCTTCCGCTGCCGCTCTGATACTGTTATGTTTCTAAGGTCTAGCCTTCTCCTCCGTTTGCTCTAGGGTGGCAGTGGCCTTCCTCTGCCACTACTGTTCATTGTTGCTACCGCGTTCTAAGGTCTGGTCATGGATTACTACTCCTCTGTTTGCTTTTGGGTGGCATTGGTTTTTTGGTTCTTGGCCGCTGCTGTTCTATTTCTCCTCCGTTTCTTGTGGTTTGCTGCGTTTCTTGTGGCAGTGGTTTTCTGGTTCATGTTTCCTTACCGCTGCTATTTCTCGGTTCTGTTCCGCTGCTCCTGAGCTTTTGGGTTTGGACGTGGATTGAATGCTCTTGTCTGGTTTGGTTTGTGTCCTTATTCCGCCTCGATTGTAACTATTTGTTGTAGCAATGTCGATTGGTTTGTAACTATCTCCTTCAATTTGCCACAGTCCCTTCGGTTGTTTTAGGCTATTTGGATTTTGTGGTTGGTTGTTCTCATTCGGGTTAGTGTTTTCTCTGGTGCTTTGTTATTTTTATTTTGTTATTTTTTCTTCTATTGGTTCTGTTATGTTTTGGTCCATGGCTTCTCCTTCATTACATGGCCTCGTGGAGGATCTCATGTCTTTGAAGGCCTTTTTGTCCTCCTCTCCGCATACAAGTTCTGTTCCTACTTGTGGTGAGAGCATGGTTTCATCTAGTAGTAGAGGGTGCAATTTGGGTACTGGGTTGTCTTCTACTACTGTTTTTGGTGATAATCTGGGTACTATTGGAGGTTTGATTCAGGGCCCTATTATGTGTTATAATCCCCTGCCTAAGGGTGGCAAGTCTTATGCGGATCTTTTGAAGTCTCCCCAAGCTTTTGTTCAATCCTTCTCTATGATTGGTACGCCTTTGAAAAAAAGAGGATTTATGTCTTTTCAGGTTGATCTGATTGCTTATTAATCCAAACTTGAGTTATGCAAGAATGCTCTTATCGGGCGTGTGGTTCTTTCTAGTGGTGAGCGTTCTTGGAAGCTGTTGACGGTGATTTTTCGTAGTCAATCCGTCAGCAGTTTATCTCAGCAAAAAACCTGTAATTATGAACGAAATAATAGGAATGAAAGAGTTAATGACGAAAGACGCAAAATACGTGGTAAAACTCCGATGATCGGAGAAACATCCACGGGTTGTTGCCTTAGCAACGTAGTCAAATTCACTATGATTGTTGCAAAAATACACACTCTGGTCTCTCTTACTAATTCTCACGTACCCCTCTCTTTATGTTTTGCAGGGGTATTTATACATGATGATATTAGGGTTTGTAAGTTCTACTAGGGTTTGGTGTCATAGGCCACAAGTTGTGGTTGGCCGTGGAGTTCTTTTAGGACTTGTTTTCCTATTTAATATTTGTCATGTGCTTTAATTCAACTAGATCCAATTCTAGGTAGGACTCTAATTTCCTTATGCACGGAGAACTTGTCTGTTTCCTTTCTGGACTTCGGGTAGCTGTACCGTAGTTACTTTGGATCTGCCAGTCGCTGATTTTGCCTTTGTGCCTAAAAAGTGTGTATTTGTAGTCTATCTTCTTCGTTGGGTACTGAGTATGCCTGAGTAGTCTCACTCGGCTCTGATCGGGTTTGTCTTAGTTGACACCGAGTAAATCCTCCTCTAGGAGGTTTTGCTCTCTAAGTTGACTTCTTCTGACCTTTTTGCTTACGTGGCTATGCTGACCTTCTCATTATAATGACGTGTCCTCTATGACGATTTTTACCTATAAGAATACCCCCTTAAATATTTGAGCTGAATGGATCGGGTTTGGTCTACTCAGTAAAAATATTTAACCTTCGCTTGATTCTTTATTTACTGTTTGTTCCTGTTCATCATTTTCCTCATTAATGTGGAGTTCCATCATCCTCGTTTTAATTCGAACCATTAAATGACGTGTCTTAATTGTGTTCGCACACATTCGATTCACCCTTCAATCAGAAATCTGCTGATAGTGACGTTTTGGCCTTCTGACGGCTCAAAGCCCTCTTTCACTGCCACTTGTCATTCTACAGTTGGTCGTGCTAGATGGCATTTATGGGACACGACCTTTCTGCTTCCCTATGCATTGCCTATGTCACAATCCACGTCTTTTGGTTTCCCGCTTCTCTGTTTATCTATTCTAGGGTTTCGAATTTTGAACTTGACAC
The DNA here is from genome assembly GCA_030490815.1 of Acer saccharum. Taxonomy (NCBI): domain Eukaryota; kingdom Viridiplantae; phylum Streptophyta; class Magnoliopsida; order Sapindales; family Sapindaceae; genus Acer; species Acer saccharum. Next base: position 24,912,434 of record CM059869.1, on the reverse strand, counting down.
CTTGCCTATGTACCTTCGTTTTTGGAGAGAAATTCCTTATTTTCAACGAAGAGAAATTCCTCACTTTCTTGTCTTTTGCCATTTCTTTCTATTTTTTTCTTCTTCCTTGAGAACAACGATTTCTAACACATATCTTTCTAAGGAACTCCGTTTTAACTCGACTCTTCGGTTTGCTTTAAGTTTGGACGTTTCTTGGTCTTGTTTTGCCTAGAGGCTCAAGATTTGCAACCCCCAGATCCCTTGATTGAAGGCCTTTTTCTGGAGTTCGTGTCTCCCACTCCAGGTATCTGGTATCTCAAGGTTAGTTCTCATGGATTTTGAAGCTAGACATTGTCTTTTTACTATTGGAATGGCTGCCATTGAGTGAAACGATACTCTTACTGCTACGGTTGTTCATAGGTTACTAGGAGATCCTCTTTTTGACCAACCTCACTTCATGAACGCTGACGTTTCAAGGCTCTTCCGTGAAGTTCATACTTCTGAAGTTCCTCTTGCTTCTGAAGTTCCTCTGGTTTCTTATTCTTCAAGCCCTGAATCTTATCAACCTGAGGTTCAGTCTAATTCTTCTGTTTCTGTTTGTGGTGATATTCGAGCTTGGAAACGAATGGGAAAGTTACCAAGCAAGCGCAAGGTGTATAAGGATTCCGACTCTCGAGAGAGTCGTATTGGTTTTCAGAGACTACACGAGAGCGATGTGGAGGAAGAGCATAGAGCAGCCCATATCGTTTTTTCTTCTGAGCGGGTATGTGCCTATGATATTGAGCTGAATGTGGTCGGTCCCGAGGAAATCTGTAAATATAAAAGTCGATTTGACTTGGACAACGACCTCGTTAATTTGAGCCCTACCGATGGTCGTGCTGCATGGAACCACCCACCAAGCATGGTAGCAGTTTATGGGGCAACGCTCTCTTGCAGTGTAACTCTTTCGCTTCAAACCTTTATTGCTATGTTTCTGGCAGAAGTTCAGCTTACCGCGGCTCAATTGACTCCGAACAGTTATAGGATTTTAATGTGCATGTGGCATATGTGGCATAGGATGAAGCGGCCACCCCCGACCCCTCACGAGATTAGGCATTTCTACTCGTTGAGACAGTTGGGGAAGACTGGAATCTATTTTCTCCTCTCGACCCAGCCCGAGTATTGGATACCAAAGGACGTGGAAGTCCATGGGCAGGTCGAGCTGAGTACTAATGAAAAGATGAAGGGGTTCGTCTAGGGCTTCCCTTCTTCGAATAAATTCTGGAAGAATAGCTGGTTTTTTATCGGTGATCATTGGGGTCAATCGATCTCTTTCGATCTTGACGGTACTCGGGTGACACGCAAGGTTCCCCGATATTTTTGTTCGCTTGAGAACTGGAATCAAGCGACCCTCTCTTTTACCGATGGTGAACTTGTAAACCTGGCTCGAGCGGTCGTATGACCCTTGGAGAAGAGAGGCAAGCCATATCTTTTCAATGAGGATAAAATGATAAAGGCTCGCCTTTTTCCTCAGATCTCTTTCCACCGACGACGTCGTGGGTTTTCTCTTTTTTTTTTTTTTTTTTTTTGTTATAACTTCTTGTTTGGTCGGCTTACTAACATGCGTTTGTTTTTTCTTAGTGTTCGATGTAGATATTGTATATGACGTCCAGGCGCGCTGGATGAAATTCGTTGTTGAGGCGAGCCAAAAAGAGGTTATGCGCCAAAATGAGGCCGGGATAGCTTCTCTACAGGGTGATTCTGACGAGAGCTCGCCTGAAGACCCTCATAAGGAAGGAACTGATGAAGGCGTTCCCGAGTATGTGCCCCAGGAGACTCGGGGTCCTAATGAGGAACCAAACTTGGTGAAGGACATACCCGATTCGGGTGTATCTGCTACAGACGAGGCAGTTGCCCGGATGGGGGATTCTGCCAGTTCCTCGAAGGTCAAGGGTAAGGAGAAAATTGGGGAGCCTTCCGGGACAAAGGCTTTAGCTTCTCGTGGGATTTCTCCATCCCGTGCTTCGAGCAATACGGGTGAGGAAGAGAGTGAGCAGAATGAAGCAGAGGGCTCTGCTGTAGATGAAACAGCTGCTACGCCCCAAGGTGATGAAAGGGTTCGGGGGCCCTTTAATGTAGTGGCTTCTGAGATTCCGACCCTTGTTGAGCCAACTCTTATCCCTTCTCCGGTTGTCGGGGATGATGTTGGGATGAGGGATCCTGAGCTGGACATGGAAGATCCTACTACCGATTTGGATACACGCAGGAGGCAACCTAGCAAGAAGAAGGCTTCATTTTCACCCGATCGTCCTGCCTCAAAGATTCCCCGGGTGGTTACTTATGTCGATTCATCCTCCGGTGATAAGGTTGGCGCTGGGGTTGAGGAAGCGGTGATTTGAACTCCCCCGCGAGATCAAGTAGGGACTAATGCTGGGGACTTTATTGGTTCTCCTCGGGCAACCTCTGCCACCGGATTGCCTGAAACTGGTGTTGATGGTCCAGGTCCATCAGTCCAGCCTGGCGTGCCTACCCCTAGGCCATGTTGAAGGCTATGGCTTCGAGCCATGCTTATATAGGGGAGGATAACTGGAGCTGCTTCAGGGTTGGCTCTTCGTCCGACCATCTGTATAACTTCTTCAATAGTGCTTCCTATGTGAGTAACTCTTAATTAGATTTCTTGTTATCTTTTTTGCTTTTTCACCATTTCACTGTTTCTATATTAATTGGTTGCAGATGGTGGCTGAGATGTCGGAAGCCTGTCAAGCTAGCAGTGCTCAGGCAGATAAGATAAGGTGTTTGGAAGCCCAATTGAAGGAAAGCGAAGATCGCCGTGCTCGGATCGAGTCGGCTTGCCAGAGGAAGATTAGAGCGAATCAGGAGTTCATGGACCGGTGTTTGGCGAGTCAGATGGAAGCTGAGCAAAAGGCTTCCCTTGCTGTTGAAGAAGTCAAACACTTGAAGGACTTGCTATCTTTTACTCAGGAGTCGATGCTCCAAGCTGAGCAAAAAGCGGAGGAGGTTAAGTCATCCTATGAGCGCAAGATCAAAGATTTAGAACACCATGCTTTGACCGTCGAATCCCTATCGAAGTAAGCTAGGCTGGAGCTGGAGATACAGGCTGTGGATCGCTTCAAAAGGTCTCCGACTTATGATGCCTTGCTTCTTTGAGAATTTCAACGAAGGATGGTCTCGGCTAGAGAGTTCTTCAAAATGAAAAACAGGGCAACTGATCGGGCTAGGACCAACTGGGGCCTCTCAATTAAGAAGCATGTGGATACATCTCTGGAATCTCTCTAGATCCAGATGAAGGAGTGGTGCACATACTGCCGGAGCAAAGGGAAGATGCCACATCCCATTCACCTAGATATCCCTACTGCTAGTGCCTTCTCCACTTTCCATGCCTGTCAGAAGGCGGGGATTAATAGTGAGGATCCCAACATTAGGCCTGTGCCTGGAAAAGATTACAACGCTTGGATGGATGACGAGGAGGACAAGATCATATGGCCTTCTCATGACAACCTTTTAAGTGAATATGTGATGGAGCCTGATCCGAGCATCGGTGGAAGTGGTTCGTAACCCCCGGCGCCATTTTCCTGACTTTTGATATTTTACTATTTTTTTGTAGTGAACTCTGTATACATATTTTTGTAATGAACTTCGTATACGTATTTACATCCTGTCCAATGCTTGATCTTTTATTCTACTATCTTCGCGAATTGACTTTTAAGACCCTTTCCTACATGACGATAATAAACATAATGATAATTATTATAAGAGGGATGAGCAGAACTTAACCTTTACTCAAGGCTTATTTAATTGACGGCCCGTATTTGACCGGGTCTCTATTTTGTTCGGAGATATCTTTACTAGATATGTTTAAGTGGAGCATTCTTCATTTTTACCAAGTATCCTATGAACTGGCGATTTATTATTTTTACTTGAGCTGAGTGACCTTTCTTAGCCGAGTATCTTATGAACTGGCGTTTAGGTCTATTATTTTCTCTCTTTACCCTGGTGTTACGTCGAGGCTCACCACGACCATAAACTCGGGTCCCTGCACAAGTCACCTAGGACGTCTCCTGGTTTTGTCTGTGCAGGGGTTTGCTGAATCGTTGGGGTAGTTCGTATCGGCCAACACAGCTACGTATCTCACCAGCCTTTCTGGCGGCGCCCCGAGCAATTTTCCATTTACCTGGTGCCTCAGGTTGGCCTTTTTGCTAGGTGGCGTGTTTACACCATCCTAACTAGGCGGGCATGCTATTTCAGCTTTTTTGCCCCTTCGGACACTATCCATCCGCTCTTTTGCGATTTCATGGCGTCCGAGTTTTTTAATGCTTGCAGATTCTTTTTGGATAACCACCCTATTTTCGGTGAGGGTTTTTGCCAGGGAATCTTTGGTTTCTTCATAACTGGATTGGCCATGACTTTTAGCGAACAACATTCATTTATTAGAAATCGAATATCCAAAAACTAAAATCTTGGACAAAGGTAAAATTGCAAAAAACTTGAAATATTTAAAGCATCTAAGTTAAAGGGATTCCTTAGGGAATTAGGGATAAAATATCTTCAGGTATTGTGCGTTGCATGGTCGAGGCACTAAGTCACCCCCTGGTCGAGTTATCCAATATGGTCCATGTCCTACCACACCGTCGATAATGTAGGGTCCTTCCTGTTAGGATTCCCGTTGTGTTTAATTGGCTTATTTCGTGATCAAACCACATGTGGGGATGCTTTGTAAGGGTAGCTTAGATGTTGTGTTATTGCTTAGGCCCTTTTGAAGACCTCACCATTGACAAGCACCAAAGGTAATATTCTAAGTGCTTACTTGTCTTGAAGAGATAGATGCACACACTCACAACTCATGCATATGTTTAATCCTTATATGTTGTGTGTCTTTTATGTGTGCCTTAATGCTCATTAACATCTCTTCTTGCATGTTAGTTTGATTGCATCTTGCATATCCAATTGCCTTGTCATGCTTAGACTTAGGATTGCATTTTTGCACTGGGCGCCCCCAAAAGCGCTGTACAGAAGCGCTGTACGAACAGCGCCCATTGAGCGCTGTTCAGACCTGATCGATTTAATCGGTCGCTGTTGGGTCGCTGTTGGGGCGCTGTACATGGCGCTGTACAAAGCGCTGTACGTACAGCGCCACTCTGTTTCCTCGTGAAAACAGAGCAAGGGCGCTGTACAGGCGCTGTACAAGGGCGCCCTACGAACAGCGCCCATGGCAAATAGTGGGCAAACTTATCAAAACGACCACACTTTGTTTTGGCCCCCTATATATATGCCACTTTGACTTTAGGTCAATTACAAGAGTTCATATTCAGATTTCATACTTAGGATATTTTTCAAAGAGAAGAAAAATTCCAAGAACTCATTTTTAATTACTCAAACACCTTTTCCATGATCATCAATCATCATCTAGCATCATCTTAGATCATCTAGATGACATCTTGCATGGATTCTTCATCATACTTTGCTTGGTAAGCTTTTCACTAATATCTTACATATTTTGTGTTTCTCTTATCTAGCAATCTCAATTTAATTACTTGTATGTGATTTTATATTTGTTGAATACAAGATTGAGATTAGTATGATGTATGTTTGAGAAGTTGTATTGTGCTAGCATATTAGGTTTTTGTGCTTGATATTGATTAGCTAAACTAATTGACATGTCATTTAGTTTTGATATCTAGGATTGCTCTTAATTGCATATTAATCATCTTAGATAAGCATATAGGGTTTCCCTTGCTCTATGTTGCATTTTGGATATTTTCATATATTCACTTAGGGTTGTATTCTCTTCAAGAGAAGCTAAGTCTTGTGTGTAGCAATCGGGATTAGGTTGCTTAGATCGCAAGCAAATTGGACTAGGTTCACTCATACCGGGATTAGGTAGGTGTGTGATTACTTCCGGGATTAGGTTGTAATCGTTTGCACATTTAGTGGATTCGAGGTTCGAGTGTGGCTTACTTACATAGCCCGTGGTTTTTCCCGTGAGGGTTTCCACGTAAAAATTCAAGTGTTATTTTAATTTCCGCACCATATTACACTTGCTTGTTTATATTATCTTGAGGGTAATTTCGTAATTTTGACTAACACGAAAAATTGGGTAAAAAGCGTAAAATCTATTCACCCCCCCTCTAGATAGCTTTATACACACCGTGGTATATTTAGTTTCAATTGGTATCAGAGCGGGTTCCTAGACATACATAGGTGATCCTTGCTTTATTTTGGTGTGTTTTGCATTTTGTGTGATTTTTGATCATTCATACATTTGCATTCATTTCATTCATTCATAAACACTATGAGTGGAAACGGTGGAAATGGTGGTGGCCACGAAGGAGCTTCTAGCACAAGGCCTCCACTTCTTACCGGTTTGAACTATTCCCAATGGAAAGGGAAGATGGAATCCTACATATGCCAAATTCATGACCGTGCATGGATGGCGGTGGAAGACGGATATGATCTCCCTATGATGACTCCCGCGGGTGGAGGACAAGATGTTTTGAAGCCTAAGGCGCAATGGAACGCGCAAGAGTTTGAGGCTTCTAAGTGGAATAGGAAGGCGATGCATGCCATTATGTGTGCCATGGATGAGAATCAGTACAAGCTTATTCAGAACACTCAAATTGCCAAAGTGGCATGGGACATCCTTCAAGTTGCACATGAGGGAACCGAGGTGGTGAAGGAGTCCAAGCTTCAAGTCCTCCAAACTCAATTTGAGTTACTTAGGATGGGAGAGGATGAATGCTTCAACGACTTCGAAATCAAATTGATGGACATAGTAAATCAAAGCCATCAACTCGGAGACCCGTATTCGGATAGGAGAGTCAAGCAAAAAATTATGAGATCTCTCCCCGATAGGTTTGAATCAAAGGTGACGGCCATAGAAGAAAATAGTGGCTACATGGATATGAAGCCAAGTGAGGTAATTGGGCGTCTCCTTGCATATGAGTCTAGGAAGGCTCCTAGCAACACTACTCCTCCTAAGAAGTCTAAAGGAATAGCTTTGAAAGCATCTAAGGATGCAAAGGAGGCAAAGCATGAATCGGATGAAGACCTTGCCTTATTTGTGAAACGGTTCAACAAGGTTATGGGGTTCAAGAAGAAGAAGGGATTTGGGTCAAGAGGACAAGATTTGAAGAAAAAGAGTTCCTTCAAGAAGTTTGAGCCTAGACAAGAGAGGACCGAAAGGAAAGGGGTTCGATGCTTTGAGTGTGGTGGGATTGGTCACTTTGCCCCCGAATGTGCGAATCACAATGAGAGGAAGAAGGGTAAAGTGATGGCCGCCACATGGAGTGGGAGTAGTGATGACTCCAATGAGGAGGATGAGTCTTCAAGTGAGGAAGAACTCATGGCTAACTTCCTAGCTTTTGCATCTTCTCACAAGAGCAAAAGTGCTAGTGAAAAGGAAGATTTGAGTCAAGAGGAAATTGACTCTAGTGAAGAAGAAAGTGACTCCTCTTCTAGTTCTAAGAAGAAGTTTGTGGAGCAAAAGGTGCTTGCTAAATACCATGCCGAGTTCAATGATTTAGCACTTAAAAGCACAAGAAAGATTGAGAGGTTGAGAGAAGAAAACCTTGAACTTTCGGCCCACAATGACCACTTAAGTGAACAAGTGGAAAGATTGAAGAGGAGAGAGGATAAGCTAATTGAGGAGTTAGACTTGTCCAAGAGAAGTGAAGAAGGCTTGAAGAGGGAACTTGTAGAAGCTAAAGAGTCCTTGGCTAGGATAGATTCTAGCACCAAGAAGCTTGATCATTTACTTGGTGTTGGAAAGAGTCCAAGTGACAAGAGAGGTCTTGGGTATGAAGATGGCAAGAAAATCTCAACCTCTAACAAGACCGTGTTTGTCAAGAGCTTGAAGAATGAAGAAATTTCATTTGTGCAACCTCCTAAGAAAAAGTTAGAAATAGGACAAAGCTCTAATGCACAAGTGAAAATGGGGCCAAGAAGGAAAACTCAAGCTCAACCTCCTAAGGTTCCTCAAGCCAACACTCCTCCCAAATTGGCTCACAAAGGAAAGAGACCAATCATGCAACCTCAAGCTTGGAAGCAACCAAGACCGGTTCAACAACGAAGACGGATTGAACCCACATATCCACAAAGACATGGACGTGCTCAAAGGCGAGGTATGATTCCTTTTTTCATTCCTATTTGTCACTTTTGTGGTTGTGATGGTCATATTAGACCAAATTGCTTTCAATATATTAAAATGTGTAGAAAACAAAGCATGATTGAAAAGAGAAAGAATAGAGCCAAGATGCATGTTTCTAGGAATGAAAATGTTGATTTGCATGATCCTAGAAATAGTAGAGCACATGTACCAAAGGCCACTAAGAAAGCTAAAATTGTTGCTAAGTGGATTAGAAAGAATGAAAATGTTTGCCATGTTGCACAAATAGCCTTGAAGGCAAATTCTTCTAATTTTTGGTACTTGGATAGTGGGTGCTCTAGGCACATGACGGGAAACAAGAGTTTCTTCGAGACTCTTGTTATGGAGGAAGGTGGAAATGTCACTTTTGGTGATGGATCCAAAAGAAATGTTATAGGGAAAGGAACCATTTCCGTTCCCGGATTACCCTCCTTATCCAATGCTTTATTTGTTGATGGCTTGAAAGCCAATTTAATTAGCATTTCACATCTTAGTGATGAAGGATATTCCGTCTTGTTCTCTAAAGATTATTGCTCTATCCTTAAACCCGATGGACAAACCTTGTTGAAGGGCATGAGATCTAGCGACAATTGCTATTGTCTTGAAGCTAGAATTGTATCTAATCATGTGTCCATGGATGAGCAAATTGAGTTGTGGCATGAAAGACTTGGCCACATGAACTTTAGGGATCTACGGACCCTTGGAAAGTTCAATTGTGTGCGTGGCCTCCCTAAGCTTGGGAAGAAAGCCAATGGTATTTGTGGACCTTGCCAACAAGGAAAGCAAACCAAAAGCATGCACAAAAAGGGTAAGTATCTCACCACCAAGGAGCCACTTGAGCTTCTCCACATGGACCTCATGGGTCCCATGCAAACCGAAAGTTTGGGTGGAAAGAGATACATTTTTGTTTGTGTTGATGATTTCTCTAGATTTACATGGACATATTTTCTTAGAGAAAAATCCGAAACTTTTGATAAGTTTAAAATGCTTTGTACTAAATTGCAAAATGAAATGAATTCTAACATTAGAAGCATTAAACGGATTAGAAGTGACCATGGGAGAGAATTTGAAAATGCCACCTTTGAAACCTTTTGTGATGGTTTAGGCATCTCCCATGAATTTTCTGCTCCTAGGACACCTCAACAAAATGGAGTTGTTGAGAGGAAGAATAGGGTCCTCCAAGAGATGGCCCGTGTGATGTTGCTTAGCAACAATGTCCCTAGGAACCTATGGGCCGAAGCCATTAACACGGCTTGCTATATAGGAAATAGAGTGTTCCTAAGGCCCGGTACTAGAAACACCTCCTATGAGTTATGGAAAGGCAAGAGGCCAAATGTTAGCTACTTCCACACTTTTGGAAGCAAATGCTACATTTTGAATGACCGTGATCAACTTGGCAAGTTTGATGCTAAGAGTGATGAGGGTATTTTTATTGGCTATGCCTTAAATAGTAGAGCCTATAGAGTTTTCAATTTAAAGACTCTAAGTGTTATGGAATCATCCAATGTCGTATTTGATGATACTAGGCTCAAGTCTAATGATCATGAGGAGGAGGTTATTTTTAGTGATGATTCTCCTTTGGAGAAGGTTGTGGTGTCGCCTAATGTTGGGACATCTAATGTCAACAATGATGGCACACAACCTATTGATAGAGTTCCTCTCTTGGACTCTAAAGAACCCGCTCCATGGGTTAGGAAACTCCATGATAAAGAAGATATCATTGGAGAGGTAAATGAGGGTGTTAGGACTAGACGCCAACTTGCTAATCTTATTAGCTATACATGTTACACCTCTCAAATTGAACCCAAAAAGGTTGAAGAAGCCTTAAATGATGAATTTTGGGTTCTTGCCATGCAAGAAGAGCTAAGCCAATTCGAAAGGAATGAGGTTTGGACTCTAGTTCCTAGGCCTAAGACCACTAATGTCATAGGCACCAAATGGATATTTAGGAACAAATCCGATGAGGATGGCAACATAGTGCGGAACAAGGCTAGACTTGTAGCACAAGGGTACTCTCAAATTGAGGGTATCGACTTTGAGGAGACTTTTGCTCCCGTTGCCCGCTTAGAGTCCATTAGGCTTCTCTTGTCCATCTCTTGTGTGCACAAGTTCAAATTGCACCAAATGGACGTCAAGAGTGCCTTCCTCAATGGCTTCTTGCAAGAGGAAGTGTTTGTTGAACAACCTAAGGGGTTTGTGGATGCTCACCACCCCAATCATGTCTATCGCCTCAAGAAGGCACTTTATGGGTTGAAACAAGCACCGAGGGCTTGGTATGAGCGCCTCACTCAATTTCTTGTTGACAACAACTACACAAGAGGTAGTGTTGACAAGACACTATTCATCAAGAGAGACAATGATGAGCTTTTCATAGCTCAAATATATGTTGATGATATAGTTTTTGGCTCCACCAACAACACCAAAGTCCAACAATTTGTTGATGTCATGTCTCTTGAATTTGAGATGAGTCTTGTTGGTGAGCTTAGTTACTTCCTAGGTTTGCAAATTAGGCAAATGCATGATGGGATTTTCATAACCCAAGCCAAATATGCTAAGAACCTAGTGAAGAAGTTTGGTTTAGAGAAAGCCAAACATTGTGATACACCCATGAGTACAACTTTGAAGCTAAGCAAGGATGCTAGTGGTAAAAGTGTGGACCAAACTCTATATCGTGGCATGATAGGTAGCTTGCTTTACTTGACCGCAAGTAGGCCCGATATATCTTTTAGTGTGGGTGTGTGTGCTAGGTACCAAGCGGATCCTAAGGAGTCCCACCTCTCTTGTGTGAAGAGGATCATTCGCTATGTGAATGGGACATCCAACTATGGGATTTGGTACTCTTTTGACACTAATGCTAGTCTAGTTGGCTTTAGTGATGCGGATTGGGCAGGAAATTGTGATGATAGGAAGAGCACATCGGGCGGTTGCTTCTTTCTAGGCAACAACTTGGTGTCTTGGTTTTGCAAGAAGCAAAACTCGATTTCCTTGTCCACGGCCGAGGCCGAGTACATAGCCGCGGGGAGTGGATGCACACAACTCCTATGGATGAAACAAATGCTTGTAGACTACGGATTCAACCAAGGTACTCTCACTCTCTTTTGTGATAACATGAGTGCTATTAATATTTCCAAGAATCCGGTTCAACATTCTAGAACTAAGCATATTGACATCCGCCATCACTTCATTAGAGAGCTTGTTGAAAATAAATGCATAGTACTTGAACATGTAGGTACTAATGATCAACTTGCGGACTTATTTACTAAACCCTTAGATGCTACTCGATTTAAAACTCTTAGTAGATCTATTGGGATATGTCTTGTGGAGTGATGTTCTATGATTGACCCCATATGGGGAACTCAAGCAAAGAGAGCTATTTTGCATTCATGTAACTTGCAAAAAATTTGAAATAACTTATGCCTCTTCTTTTGATTGCTTGAGTAAGCTTGGTTGTACATATGTATATATGCTTTCAAATTCTATAAGTGTGAACCTTGCTTGTCTACAATCCATGTCATATTTATGTTCAAACATGCATTTTTGGACTAGGAGATTTACTTAGGAAGTATGATGTGAATGACCTATAGTTATCTCCATGACATGATGATTCTTTAATAACATGCTAATGCTAAATGAAAAAGCATGAAATTCATACAACATGCTCACATGAAAAGCATGAATTGATGATTGCATATTCTTAAAAATGCAAAACTTGTGTGAAAGCTTATGAGACTCTAAATGAATAAAGGATCTTGTATCCGTTCAAAGGAATTTACATTCCAAATGTCTCTCTTTCTTTATTAGTTGAACATGGTTACTATCATACGGATATCTTATCCGGAAAAATCAAATAGGGTGCAAAGTCGCTCATGCCATGTTTCGCTTATAAAGTTGGATATAGTTGCTCTTAAAATTGAAATCAATAATCTCTATATCCTTGCTTTTCCCATGACATTGGTGAAATTGGTTTGAATTCAAATTAGAAACCTTTGTCATTTGCTTTGCCAAATACCATTGTATTTTGGACTTGAATGCTATATGTCTTGTATGCAAAGCATGTTGGATTCACACATTTTCTCAAATAAATCTCCTTGTTTCTCTCAAATTAATTGAAGTGCATAAAGTGACTTATATGTATATGCATATCTTGCATGCTTCTATCTCTCGTTGCTTTGAGTGACCCGGTTGGGGACTACTCCTTTGCCTATATCATGACAAAAAGGGGGAGTAGGAAATGGTAAGGGGAGTTGCAAAATATAGAAGCTTTTGTGCATTTTGGGGAGAACATACATTGAGGGGGAGTAACCCTTTGAGGGGGAGCATTGCATTTATCATTCATTGCATACATTTGCTAATGTTGTGCCTAAATTCTAAAAATGCAAATGCTTGGTATTGTTCTCACATGATTAATCTCACACTTTACTTGTATTGGAAATGCTAGAAACTTTATTTTCAGGGCTTGATTGTTCTACAAGAGATTGAAGACTTGAAGTTTTTACTTTCTTATCTCTTTGTAATGTAGATAATCATTGTAGTCCCGTAGTTTCTAATTCTATGTGAGGAATCAATGTGAGTGGTGGTTTTGTCACGAAATAGCCAAAGGGGGAGATTGTTAGGATTCCCGTTGTGTTTAATTGGCTTATTTCGTGATCAAACCACATGTGGGGATGCTTTGTAAGGGTAGCTTAGATGTTGTGTTATTGCTTAGGCCCTTTTGAAGACCTCACCTATTGACAAGCACCAAAGGTAATATTCTAAGTGCTTACTTGTCTTGAAGAGATAGATGCACACACTCACAACTCATGCATATGTTTAATCCTTATATGTTGTGTGTCTTTTATGTGTGCCTTAATGCTCATTAACATCTCTTCTTGCATGTTAGTTTGATTGCATCTTGCATATCCAATTGCCTTGTCATGCTTAGACTTAGGATTGCATTTTTGCACTGGGCGCCCCCAAAAGCGCTGTACAGAAGCGCTGTACGAACAGCGCCCATTGAGCGCTGTTCAGACCTGATCGATTTAATCGGTCGCTGTTGGGTCGCTGTTGGGGCGCTGTACGTGGCGCTGTACAAAGCGCTGTACGTACAGCGCCACTCTGTTTCCTCGTGAAAACAGAGCAAGGGCGCTGTACAGGCGCTGTACAAGGGCGCCCTACGTACAGCGCCCATGGCAAATAGTGGGCAAACTTATCAAAACGACCACACTTTGTTTTGGCCCCCTATATATATGCCACTTTGACTTTAGGTCAATTACAAGAGTTCATATTCAGATTTCATACTTAGGATATTTTTCAAAGAGAAGAAAAATTCCAAGAACTCATTTTTAATTACTCAAACACCTTTTCCATGATCATCAATCATCATCTAGCATCATCTTAGATCATCTAGATGACATCTTGCATGGATTCTTCATCATACTTTGCTTGGTAAGCTTTTCACTAATATCTTACATATTTTGTGTTTCTCTTATCTAGCAATCTCAATTTAATTACTTGTATGTGATTTTATATTTGTTGAATACAAGATTGAGATTAGTATGATGTATGTTTGAGAAGTTGTATTGTGCTAGCATATTAGGTTTTTGTGCTTGATATTGATTAGCTAAACTAATTGACATGTCATTTAGTTTTGATATCTAGGATTGCTCTTAATTGCATATTAATCATCTTAGATAAGCATATAGGGTTTCCCTTGCTCTATGTTGCATTTTGGATATTTTCATATATTCACTTAGGGTTGTATTCTCTTCAAGAGAAGCTAAGTCTTGTGTGTAGCAATCGGGATTAGGTTGCTTAGATCGCAAGCAAATTGGACTAGGTTCACTCATACCGGGATTAGGTAGGTGTGTGATTACTTCCGGGATTAGGTTGTAATCGTTTGCACATTTAGTGGATTCGAGGTTCGAGTGTGGCTTACTTACATAGCCCGTGGTTTTTCCCGTGAGGGTTTCCACGTAAAAATTCAAGTGTTATTTTAATTTCCGCACCATATTACACTTGCTTGTTTATATTATCTTGAGGGTAATTTCGTAATTTTGACTAACACGAAAAATTGGGTAAAAAGCGTAAAATCTATTCACCCCCCCTCTAGATAGCTTTATACACACCGTGGTATATTTAGTTTCACTTCCCATTTATAGGCTAGGGACCCCGCTGCTTTGTCTTTGGTGTTCGGGGACACCCTTCTCAACACTAGATCACCGAGCTGAAATTTTCGCACACAGACATGGGAGTTGTAATACCTTGCGGCTCTTTGCTGGTAGGTAATGTTCCTTACTTGTGCTCTATCTCTGGCTTCTTCAGGTTCGTCCAGATTTTGTAGTAGTGCATTGACATTATGCTCTGGGTTATATAATTAGACCTTGGGAGAGGTAAAAGTTATTTCTGCTGGGATGACGGCTTCCGTTCCAAATGCTAGTGAGAAAGGGGTCTCCCCTATGGATGACCTTACAGTTTTCGGTATGCCCATAGAACCTCATGCAACTTTGCTTTCAGCGTGTGCTTGATCACCTTATTTACTGCTTCAGTCTGGCCATTGGTTTGAGGATGGGCAGGCGAGGTATAATAGTTTGCGATTTTGTGCTCTTTGCACATCTCCCTGAATTTGTTATTGTCAAATTGGGTTCCATTGTCTATTATGATGGTACTCGGGATCCCAAACCTGTATAATATATTCTTTTTGACAAAATTGGTGGTGTTTACCTCAGTGATGTGCACGAGTGCTTCCGCCTCTACCCACTTGGTAAATTAGTCAACCGCCACAATAGCATGCTTCGCTCCTCCTTTGGCTCCCGTAAGCATTGGTCCTATAAGGTCGAGGCCCCACATGGCAAACGGCCAAGGCGATGTTAAGCTCCTGAACAGCTCCGGAGGTTGCCAAATATCGTTGGCTATCCTTTGACATGTTTCACAATTTTCTACGAACCGTTGTGCTTCGGCAAACAAGGTCGACTAGTAGAACCCTTGCCTAAGTACTTTATGTGCTAGGCTTTTACCCCCAGTATGGTTTCCACACACCCCACTGTGAACATTCTTTAGAATCTGGTTGGCCTCATTACCAGCGACACACATTTGCAATGCTTTCGAAAATCCTCTCCTATATAACTCGCCATTCAGAATCGTGTACCGGGTTTACCTGTATTTGATGCGCTTGGCTTCCGCGTTATCTTCTGGCAATATGTTTTCTTCCAAGTATCTCCTGAGCTGAGTCGTCTAGTCATCCGGACTTGGTTGGATTTCTGCTATCATTATTTCCCTAGGTTCTGTTGTGCTTGGCTTGGTCAAGTGTGCCACCGGTATCGCTTTAGACCTGATACAAGTAGTAGCTGATGCTAATTTGGATAAGGCATCTGCCTTTTCGTTTTCTTCCCGAGGGATCTGAGAGACTTTGTATTTCTTGAATCTTTTGAGCAGTCTTTTTGCAATGTCCAGATAAGTTATCATGTGCTCATCTCTTGCTTGGTACTCCTCTAGCATCTAGTTAACCACTACTTGTGAATCGCTAAAAATTTCTAGCTCATCTGCTCCCAATGCTATGCACACCCTTAAGCCGGCCAATAGAGCTTCATACTCGGCTTGGTTGTTAGTTGCCTTGAAATCAAACCTCATGGCACACTCCACACCGTCCCCTTCTGAGGTTGTTATGACTATTCCTGCCTCGCTGCCATAGGTGTTTGATGACCCATTAACATGTAACTTCCACTGAAAATTGTTCGTCTGTTTCCCTTCCATCATTCTTCTTACCTCGACATTTGACTCAGTGAATTCTACTACGGAATCTGACACCGCCTGCCTCTTTATTACTGCCTTTGGGACGTACTTGATGTCATACTCACTTAGTTCTACAGCCCATTTGGTCAGCCTTCCTGACAGTTCTGGCTTTTATAAGATAAGTTTCAGTGGACAGTCAGTGTATACCTCTATCGTGTGTGCTTGAAAATAAGGCCTCAATTTCCTTGCTGCCGTGATTAGTGCGAGTGCTACTTTCTCAGCTGGTGAGTACCTGGTTTCGACTGGTAACAATGTCTTGCTTGAGTAATACACTGGCTTTTATACTTCTTCCTCCAGTCGAATCAGTACTGAACTCGTTGCCACTTCCGTGATCGAGAGGTATAAGTACAAGGTTTCCCCGACTATTGGTTTCGAGAGAATGGGTGCTCGTCCCAAATAGTCTTTCAATTTCTGGAAGGCTATTTCACATTCTTCACTCCACTCAAGTCATTTTCCCTTTTTTATTGCTATAAAGAATGGGGCGCACCTATCTGTTGATTTTGCGATGAACCGATTAAGCAAAGCAAGGCAAGACATCCTATCAGTCTCTGCACATCCTTCAGTGTCTTTGGTGAGGCCATTTCTTCTAACGCCTTAATCTTTTTGGGGTTTACCTCGATTCCTTTTTAATGGACATGAAAGCCCAAAAACCTTCCCGACAGTACCCCGAATACACACTTATTTGGGTTAAGCTTCTTTTTATACTTCCATAAGACATCGAAAGTTTCCTTCAAATCTTCTGAATGCTTTTCCGCTGTGACACTCTTGGTCAACATGTCATCTACATAGACTTCCATGTTTATCCCAATCTGCCGAGCAAATATTCTGTTCACCAGCCTTTGATATGTTGCCCCAGCTTTTTTCACCCGAACGGCATTACCTTGTAGCAATATAAACCCTAATCTATGGTGAATGACGTTTTTTCTTCGTCCGTTTTGTTCATCCGGATCTAATTATACCCCGAGTAAGCGTCCATGAAGCTTAATAACTCGTGTCCCGCCGTTGCGTCTACTAATTGGTCAATTCTTAGCAAGGGGAAACTGTCTTTTATGCATGCTTTGTTTAGATCTATGAAGTCAACGCACATTCTCCATTGATTGTTTTTCTTTTTGACCAATACTACATGGGCCACCCATTCCGGGTATTTGACTTCCCTTATCGATCCCGTAGAGAGCAACTTTTCTACCTCCTTCTTGATAGTTGTGCGTCTTTCTAGGTTGAACAGTCACCTCTTTTGTATTACCGGTCGAAACTCTGGATTGACGGACAGGTAATGTGAAATCACTTTCGTATCTATCTGGGCATATCTTCATGACTCCATGCGAATATATCCTTGTAATCTCTCAATAGTGCTGTCAGCTCGGCTTTTATTTGTTCGCTTAGGTCTGCCCCTATCTTGACTGTCCTACTTGGCTCCTCAGGATCTAATATCACCTCTTCCATTGGTTCATCTTTTTTAGCTTCGGGCTCTTCTTTGGGGTCAAGTTTGAATTCCTTAGATGTTTCTGCTTGTTCCTCTGATCCCTTGGTGGCTTGCTCGACTAACACTACGCACACTTGGTGTACCTCCCTGTCTTTGTAGACCGATAGATTCGCCCTTCGTGCCATCTCTTGTGACCCTTTTACCACTCATACTCCGCACTACATTGGGAACTTCATCATGAGGGCATATGTAGCTGTTACTGCCTTAGTTTTATTCAGGAATGGTCGGCCTAATAAAGCATTATACGGCCAATTTTCTGTGTCCACGACTACAAAGTCGAGTAGCACCGTCTTCTGGCAAGGGGCTTTCCCGATCTTAACTGGTAGTTTTACCGTGCCAAACGACCTTACTTCCACTCCACCAAATCCTCGGAGCGGGGTATGAAAAGGTTGCAAATCCTTTCTATCCAGTCTCAGCTGGTCATACACTTCTGCACTTAAAATATCTGCTGAGCTTCCATTATCGATCAAGATCCGATGAACCTCCTTGTGGCCGATTCGAGCGCTAATGACTAGTGCGTCGTTCGGCCTTACGTCTACTCCATGTGAGTCAGCCTCCGTGAATACAATTGGGTCCCAACCTTCCTTGATCCTTTTTGGGTCGGGTTCAATGGAATTAACATCGAGGTCTCTTCGGGCTTCCACCGTTTCCCGAATTTCCTGTGTCCTCTCCCTATTGCACTTCCCAGTTGCCGGTCCACCGAAAATGGTATTGATTGCTTCTTCATCTTCAATTTTCTTTAGATTTTGCTTCCTTCCTTGTCCTTCCTGCTGGCTGTCTTTCTGTCTATCTGCCCTGTCGGTTTTCTTTAAGACAATATCTTTCAAGTGTCCCTCTCTGATAAGGGTTTCAATGTGATCCTTGAGCTGGAAACACTTGGACGTCTCATGTCCATTTTCTTTATAGAATCTGCAATATTTCATGGTGTCCTTTCGAGCATAAAATAACTATTTAGGAGGTTTTTTGGACACGTTCTTCTCTTCAAGGATTGCCAATACCTCTTCTTGATCTTTCTTCAACGGGGTGTAATTTGTGTATCTGCTTTGGAATTTCTTGCACGGCTGGTCTATTTTGGGTCATAAGCCCGACAGCCGTCCCGACCATCCCGTGTTTTGTTCTTTTGCTTGTCACCTTTTGTATCTTGCGCCTTGGTTTGATCTTTTGCCTTTGATCCTTCTGGGCGCCCACCATGTACAAAATAACCTCCCATCTCAATTTCTTCTTCCTCGGCTAGGGCGTAACCCCCAGCCATATCCATCATATCCGCATAACTGGTCAGGCGAGCTCTCCTTAAATCGAATGATAGTTGGCCATTCTGTAAGTTATTAATGAATGCTGCAACGATGGCTTCGTCGTTTACACTCCCAATTTCTGATACCTCCTAACCAAATCTTCCTAAATATTTCTTGAGCGATTCATCCTTCCTTTGCTTGAGCTGGGATAGGTGAGCGACTGACTTCTTTATGTGAACATTTCCAAGGAACTGTCTCGAGAACGCCTTGCTCAATTCTCCGAAATTACTTATGCTTGCTGCTGGTAATCTGCCGAACCATCGAGAACCTAAATCCCCAAGTGTTAGTGGGAAGTTTAGGCATAGCAAGGCATCATTGTTAATGTACTGGGCCATAGCGCTTCGATATCTTCTAACATGCTTCTTCGGATCAGTATCTTTTTTGAATTGCTCTACGGGCATCTTTAGGATTCCGTTGGTGAAAGAACTTCCTGACTCGTCATCCAATAACTCGTTGCGTCCGTAATGCCTGACTAAAGCGTCCATTTACCGTCGATTATTTTGAACCTCCCGGGTCAAACTTTGTATGAGTATGTCCCTATCTCCTTCCGATTCTCCCATTGAGTTAAATCCTTGACTGATGGTCAACTTCTGCCTTCTTCCTTCAGGTTCCTGTTCTCTAGTTCCCTAGTTCAAGCCATGCAGTCGGATTGTGCCCCTTCAATTATGGCCATGGTTTTGGTCGCTTTCTCCTGAAGACGATGACCGGTCCCTCTTGTGTGTCCGTCTTCTTGGTCGGTTCAGATCTTCCATCTGATTAGGACTATACCTCCTGCTTAAGTAGTCTTCTCTTCTATGCTTCCTATTGTCCTGGGCTTGTCTTTCTGACAGTGTTTCGGGCCGGTCTGTTGGGTTTCGACCCATCTTTAAGGGTGTGTCTGGTGTTGGGTGACTACCACAGAGCGCAACTTCCTTGGTTGCTGATCCGGGGTAAGCAAGTTATGTAAGGAGGTTAAACCTTCCGTGGTGGATAGCTTAACCCCTTGCTTGGCCGCATCGGATATGAGCTGTTATAGAGATGCCCGGAACCGTTGAGCGATCTCCTCGTTGGTTGGAGGGAAACATTGGATGCCAACTATGGCAGTTGTTTGATCTGCAGTTGTCAGTGTGGCATCTACGGCATTAACAACGGTATCTTCCTCCAACTCGTTATCTGGTAGTCCTTGGCTATACCTAGAATCGCTACCATCTCCTTTGCCAACCATTGTTTCACAAGGGTTCTTGAAGTACGTTCAAAAGGGTATGAACTATTGCGTAAACGTACAAGCCTTGCCCCTCCCCTTCTAGCGCCAATTGTTGACGGTGATTTTTTGTAGTCAATCCATCAACAGTTTATCTCAGCAAAAAAAACTGTAATTATGAATGGAATAATAGGAATGAAAGAGTTAATGATGAAAGACGCAAAATACGTGGTAAAACTCTGATGATCGGAGAAACATCCACGGGTTGTTGCCTTAACAACGTAGTCAAATTCACTATGATTGTTGCAAAAATATGCACTTTGGTCTCTCTTACTAATTCTCACGTACCCCTCTATTTATGTTTTGCAGGGATATTTATACATGATGATATTAGGGTATGTAAGTTCTACTAAGGTTTGGTGTCGTAGGCCACAAGTTGCGTTGGCCATGGAGTCCTTTTAGGACTTGTTTTCCTATTTAATATTTGCCATGTGCTTTAATTCAACTAGATCCAATTCTAGGTAGGACTCTAATTTCCTTATGCGCGGAGAACTTGTCCGTTTCCTTTTCAGACTTCGGGTAGCTGTACCGTAGTTACTTTGGAGCTGCTAGTCGCTGATTCTGCCTTTGTGCCTAAAAAATGTGTATTTGTAGTCTATCTTCTTCGTTAGGTACCAAGTATGCCCGAGTAGTCTCACTCGGCTTTGATCGGGTTAATCTTAGTTGACGCCGAGTAAATCCTCCTCTAGGAGGTTTTGATCCCTAAGTTGACTTCTTCTAACCTTTTTGCTTACGTGGCTATGCTGACCTTCTCATTATAATGACGTGTCCTCTATGACGATTTTTACCTATAATAGAAGCTTTTTGACCTTAAGGCTAAGCTTAGTAAGCTTTGGATGATTTCGGCAGATTGGAGACTTATATCTTTAAGGAAAGGCTATTTCTAGATCATTTTGAAGTCTCCTGAAGACAGTAACAAGGTAAAGGGTTTGGGTTCTGTTAATCTTAAGCCAGGAGTTCTCCGCCTTCAGCCTTCAGTTCTGAATTTTAATCCTTCTATGCAGAAGTCCACTAACATGTAGGTTTGGGTTAAGTTATATGATTTGTCTTGGGAATACTAGCATCCGAAGATCCTTTTTGATTTGGCCAGATGTATTGGAGTTCCATTGAAAATGGATAAGGCTACTATTGATGGTGATTTTATTCATTTTGCCAGGGTTTTATTAGATGTTAACATGTTCGTATTGCTTCCATCCTCGATTCTTTTAGAGAGGGACGAGCTTCATAGCTCTTTCATTTTAGTTGAGTATGAAAACTTACTGTCTTTTTGCTCCTTCTGCTCTTCCATTGGTCATCTGCCCGATTATTGTCGTTGGAACAAACCTAAGGTTCCTGTTGCTAGTACGGAAAAACCCTCTCAGCCAATGGCCGAGGTTTCTATTGAGGAGCTAGTTTTTCAGCTAGTTCGCCCTCGGTCTTCTAAGATGGTTTATCGTCTGGTAGATAAGTCGGTCTAAGAAGTCCCGGTATCTAATGCTTTCTCTGCTATTTCTCAAAATTTGGGATTTGTAGATTTAGTGGTGGTTCATCAATCAGCTTCTTTGGGTCCTTCTTTGGCTTCGGTTCCATCTTTAGCTGGTAGTTTGATCATTTCTTTGTGTAGCTCTCATTCAGGACCTTCTTCCACTGTTGTGGGTTTCAAAACTAATTATGGCTTGCTAATATTATCTAGGGGGGGGGGGGGGGGGGGGGGGGGGGATGAATAGATTTTAATCAAGTTATATTACCAAATTCTTGATTAGTCAATATTCCAAATTTAATCCCCAAACTAGTCACAAAATAAAATCAGGTGTAATAATGCGGAATTTAAAAGACACTCGATTTTTACGTGAAAACCTTCAACAAGGAAAAACCATGGGCTGTTATGTGCGTCACACACAAACCTCAAATCCATTAATTGCAATGGTGTTTACAACCTAGGTTGACCTCAACCTCTCACGATCTATAACCTGCCACTAATACCCGTAAGCCTTTAAAAGTGAACCTAGTCCAATTTGCTTGTAGCCTAAGCAACCTTAGCCACAAGACTTACTTCTCTATGAAGAGATTAAATAGCCTATGTGAATATAAATGATATCCAAAATGCAAACAGAACTAGGGAACACTAAATGCTTATCTAGGATTATAAGATGACAATAAAATCAATCATAGATATCAAATGCAATATGGCATGGCATAAAGCTTAGCTAACTTAGATTAAACAATCCTAGGTATAGCTATCACAATACAACACTCAAACATTCAACACATAATCTCAATCTTGTAATTAGAAATTAATCTAAGAGCATACAACTTATCAATGAGATAAACAACTAAGTAAAACACTAAGATTAGATGAAATTAGTGTTCAACATACCATAGCATGTGTGTTGATGAAGACCTATGCACTAGCACATCCTAGATACCATGGATGATGCTTAAATGATGATTTATGCATATGGAAAATGATTTGAATGATCAAAGATGATTCTTGAATAAAAAAACTCTCTTTGAAAATGCTCTCAATTAAAAATATTATTTTTGAGTCATTGGGGACGACCTAAAGTGAAAGCAATGTTTAAATAGGTGTCCAAATTGAAGCTACGGTGTTTTGCGAAAAACAGGGGACGACTGTTGTAGGTACCGCTGCCAAAGCCACAACGGTATCCAAGCAGTGGTCTTTTAAAAAGCAACATGTGTCAAAACGTTGTGCTTACTGTTATGGCTTCTACAACGGTTATGACAGCGGTAAGCGATGTGTGCAAAACTGTTGTGCCTACCGCTGTAGAAAATCACAACGGTCAAGAGAGCGGCCAAGACAGGTATTTTACTGCTGTGAAAGCCACAGTGATACCGACAGCGGTCACCTGGGCCAAAGCATGCCAAATGAAAAATCATGCAATTTAAAGCTATTAATGGCATGACAATCATCAAATGCATGAAGAGTAAAGAACATTAATGCACAAACATAAAAACACACAACATACAATAAGTATAGATATGTATGAGTTGTGTGTGTGTGTGCAACTAAATCTCTTCAATGCAAGTAAGCACAAGTATTTTACATTTGATGTGCTTCTTCTCTTGAGGTCTTGAGGGGCCTTTGTTATGCATAAGCACCAACAATCAAAAGTCTAAGCTACCCTTACATCAAACCCCACAAGTGGTTTGTCACTGAAATAAGCCAATCAAACTTTGAGGAACTTACAATCTACCCCTTTGGCTATTTCATGACAAAACCACCACTCACACTGATCCTCACAACAAAATAGAAACTAAAGGTCAACAATGATTTTCTACATTACAAAGAGATAATTAAAAGCAAAAATCTTCAAGTCTTCAATCTCTTGTAGAACAACCAATCCTTCAAAAAAAAAAAGTTTCTACACTTTCCAAGATAAGTGCAATGTGAGATGATCAAGTGAAATCAAAACAAGCATTTGCATTTAAAGAAATTTAGCACAACATCATGTAATGTATGTGTAATGCAATGCTCCCCCTTAACAAGTTACTCCCCCTCAATTTGTAGTCTCCCCAACATGCGCATTTTCTACTACAATTAGCAATCTCCTTTACCACATTTTTCTCCCCCAACCGAATCACTTGTAGCAAAGAGAAATAGTAGCATACTAGACATTTGCATAGTCAAATATAAGAACATTATGCAAGCCAATTAATTGGAGAGAAACAAGGAGATTTATTTTAAGAAAATGTGTGAATGAAAATGCTTTGCATACAAGACATGTTGCATTATATGTCCAAAAATCAATGGTATTTGGCAAAGTAAATGACAAAGGTTCCAATAGAATTCAAACCAATTTCACCATTTGTCATGAATTAAAGCAAGGATATAGAATTTTCATTGATTTCAATTAAGAGGCAACTATGTCCAACTTTATAAGCGAAACATGGCATGAGCAACTTTTGCACCCTATTTGATTTTTCCGGGTAAGATACCCGTATAATAGTAGCCATGTTCAACCAATAAAGAAAGAGAGACATTTGGATTTTAACATCCTTTGAACGGATACAAGATCCTTTATTCAGTTGAAGTCTCATTATTGCTTTTCACACAAGTTTTGCATTTAAATATTTGCAATCATCAATTCATGCTTTTCAATTTGAAGCATGTCATAAGAATTTCATGCTTTTTCATTTTTAGCAAGTCATTTAAAGAATCATCATGTCATGAAGAAAATCATAGGTCATTCAAAGAGTACTTCCTAAGTAAATCTTCTAATCCAAAAATGCATGTTTGAACATAAATATAACATGGATTGCAATCAAAGCAAGGTTCAAACTTATTAAAGAAAATATCATATAAACATATGTGCAACCAAGATACCTAAGCAATTAATAAGGAAGCATAAGATTCACTACAACAAAATACTAGTATTATTGACAGTTAAAAACAATCAAGAAAAGCTTTCTTGAAAGTTTTTCTAATTGTCAAGAATGCTAGTGTCAAGAAAGATCTTGACGGTTTTTTTTATTTATTATTTATTTATTTATTTTATGACAGTGAAAAACTGTCAAGAAAGGGTTTATAATATTTAATTAAAATTGTCATTATTTAATATTTAATTATAATAACATTTTTTATATTTATGCATACACCACCTCCACCGTCGACCAGCCACCATCAGGCAACCCACCGTCCGACACACCGTCGCTGTCGTTCGGCAACGGTCTGTCAGACTGCCGGTAACCTCCCCATCGTCTGACAGCCGACGACGGCCACCGTCTGTCTGGCCACCGGCGGCCCCCCCCCCCCCCCCCCCCCCCCCCCCCCCCCCCCCCCCCCCCCCCCCCCCCCACCCGCGACCACCATCGTCGGCCGACCACCACCCGCCGTCCACTTCTGCTAATAATGACAATTAAGGAATTGAACTTGAGACCTCAAGTTAATAGTTGTAAGTCTTTATCACTTGACTACAAGAGTTGATTTGTTAACAATTAAACAATATTTATATATATAACCTATATGAGTTGTTAAAAAAAAAAAAAAAAAATTGTTAGATAAATTTAAATTTATTCAAATAATCAAAATTCTAATTTCTACGATAGACATATATTAAAAAATATTTATTGAAACTTTTAATATAATTATATTTTTTAAAACATATATAGTCGAGTTATTGGTCTATACTCTATGGTCACGTTTGGTTACATAGTAGAATGGTAATCGAAATGGTAATGGGAATGTGAATGAGAATGGAAAGGAAAGGAAAACTAAGTTTTTTGTTTGATAGGAACTTTAGAATTAGTCTCTGAATTAGTATTATTTTGTTTGGTTAACAACGGAATGAAATGGAATTAACTGTATTTTGATCAAAATACCTCTAATTATAAAACATTTATAATAACATGATATATTATGGATAATAATAATAAAATATAAAAGTATATTATATATATATATAATATATAATATACAATACATATATATATATATATATATATAATATATATATTTTACAATATATATAATAATATATTTATATAATATAAACATATAATATATATTATTTAATATATTAATAATATAATATATAATACATATATATTATATATTATACATATAATAATATATATACATATAATAATATATATATATATATATAATATAATATACATATATATATATATATATTTATAATATATAATAATATAATATATATTAATATTAATGTCAAGAAAAACAATTTTTCTTGTAGTGATTTTTCAAATTTTTGCATGTGACAAGTATGCAATTGCTCTCTTTGCTTGAGTTCCCCATATGGGGTCAATTTCTATACCACATCAATTCACAAGGCATATCCCAATAGATCTACTAAGTGCATGAAACCTAGTTGCATCTAAGAGTTTAGTTAATAACTCCGCTTGTTGATCATTTGTACCTACATGTTTAAGTACAATGCATTTGTTCTCAACTAGTTCTCTTATGAAATGATGGCGGATGTCAATATGCTTAGTCCTAGAATGTTGTACAGGATTCTTGGAAATATTAATAGTACTCATGTTATCACAAAAGAGGGTTAGAGTACCTTGATTGAATCCGTAGTCGACTAGAATTTGCTTCATCCATAGGAGTTGTGTTCATCCACATCCCGCGGCTATGTACTCGGCCTCGGCCGTGGACAATGAAATCGAGTTTTGCTTCTTGCAAAACCAAGACACCAAGTTGTTGCCTAGAAAGAAGCAACAACCCGATGTGCTCTTCCTATCATCGTAATTCCCTGCCCAATCCGCATCACTAAAGCCAACTAAGCTAGCATTAGTGTCAAAAGAGTACCAAATCCCATAGTTGGATGTCCCATTCACGTAGCGAATGATTCTCTTAACGGAAAAGAGATGTGACTCCTTAGGATCCGATTTGTATCTAATACACACACCCACACTAAAAGATATATAGGGCCTACTTGCGGTCAAATAAAGCAAGCTACCAATCATGCCCTGATACAACCTTTGTTTTACACTTTTTCCACTAACATCCTTGCTTAGCTTCAAAGTGGTACTCATGGGTGTATCACAATGTTTGGTATTTTCAAGACCAAACTTCTTCACTAGGTTCTTTGCATATTTAGCTTGGGTTATAAAAATCTCATCATTCAATTGCTTAATTTGCAAACCTAGGAAGTAACTTAGCTCACCAACAAGACTTATCTCAAATTCATGAGACATAACATCAACAAATTGTGGGGCTTTGGTGTTGTTGGTGGAGCCAAACACTATATCATCAACATATATTTGAGCTATAAAAAGCTCATCATTGTCTTTCTTAATGAATAGAGTCTTGTCAACACTACCCCTTGTGTAGTTATTGCCAATAAAAAATTGAGTGAGGCGCTCATACCAAGCCCTCGGTGCTTGTTTCAACCCATATAGAGTCTTCTTGAGGCGATAGACATGGTTAGGGTGGTGAGCATCCACAAACCCCTTGGGTTGTTCAACAAACACTTCTTCTTGCAAGAAGCCATTGAAGAAGGCACTATTGACGTCCATTTGGTGCAATTTGAACTTGGGAACACAAGAAATGGACAAGAGAAGCTTAATGGACTCTAAACGGGCAACGGGAGCAAATGTCTCCTCAAAGTCGATACCCTCAATTTGAGAGTACCCTTGTGCAACAAGTCTAGCCTTGTTACGCACTATGTTGCCATCCTCATCGGATTTGTTCTTATAAATCCACTTAGTGCCTATCACATTAGTGCTTTTAGGCCTAGGAACTAGAGTCCAATCCTCATTTCTTTCGAATTGGTTTAGCTTTTCTTACATGGCAAGAACCCAAAATTCATCATTCAAGGTCTCATCAACCTTTTTGGGTTCTATTTGAGAGGTGTAGCATGTATAGGTAATGAGATTATCTATTTGACGTCGAGTCCTAACATCATCATACACATCTCCAATGATGTCATCTTTATCATGGAGTTTCCTAACCCATGGGGTGGGTTCATTAGAGTCCAAAAGAGGAACTTTATCAAAAGGTTGTGTATCCCCAACATCAAGGTTATACATCATAACATTAGGAGTCTCCACAACTTTCTCCAAGGGAGAGTCATCTCTATAGCAACCTCACCCTCATGGTCATTAGACTTAAGCCTGTTATCATCAATAACGACATTAGATGATTCCATGACACTTCGAGTCTTTAAGTTGAAAACTCTATAGGCTCTACTATTTAAGGCATAGCCAATAAAGATACCTCATCACTCTTAGCATCAAACTTGCCAAGTTGATCACGGTCATTTAAAATGTAGCACTTGCTTCCAAAAGAGTGGAAGTAGCTAACATTTGGCTTTCTACCTCTTTACAATTCATAAGAGGTTTGCCTAGTTCCGGGCCTTAGGAAAACTCTATTTCCTATATAGCAAGCCATATTGATGGCTTCGGCCCATAGGTTCATAGGGACATTGTTGCTAAGCAACATCACACAGACTATCTCTTGAAGGACCATATTCTTCCTCTTAACAACTCCATTTTGTTGAGGTGTCCTAGGAGCCGAGAACTCATGAGAGATGCCTAAGCTATTGCAATAGCTTTCAAAGTAGGCATTCTCAAACACTCTCTCATGATCAATTCTAATCCGTTTAATGCTTTTAATGTTTGAATCTTTTTCATTTTGAATTTTAGTGCAAAGCATTTTCAACTTGTCAAAAGTTTCAGATTTTTCTCTAAGGAAGTATGTCCATGTGTACCTAGAGAAATCATCTACACAAACAAAAACGTATCTCTTTCCACCTAAACTCTTGATTTGCATGGGACCTATATGATCCATGTGGAGAAGCTCTAGAGGCTATTTGGTGGAGAGATACTTGCCCTTCTTGTGCATGGACTTGGTTTGTTTTCCTTGTTGGCAAGGTCCACAAACACCATTGACTTTCTTCCCAAGCTTGGGAAGGCCATGCATAACATTGAACTTATCTAGGATTCGTAAATCCTGATAGTTAATATGGCCAAGTCTTTCATGCCACAACTCAATTTGTTCATCCTTTGACATATTACAAGAGACAACTCCAGCCTCAAGACAATAGCAATTGTCGCTAGATCTCATACTTTTTAATAAGGTTTATCCATCGGGCTTTAGGATTGAGCAATCATCTTTGCTAAACAAGACGGAGAATCCTTCATCACTAAGATGAGAAATGCTTATTAAATTAGCTTTCAAGCCATCAATATATAAAGCATTGGACAAGGAGGGTAATTCGGGAATGGAAATGGTTCAATTCCCTATAACTCTCTTTTTAGATCCATCACCAAAGGTAACACATCCTCCTTCCTCCATGACAAGAGTCTCAAAGAAACTCTTGTTTCCATCATGTGCCTAGAGCACCCACTATCTAAGTATCAAAAATTATAAGAATTTGCCTTCAAGGCAATTTGAGCAACATGGCAAAAATAAGCATCTCTTATAATCCACCTAGGAGAAACACTTTCTTTCCTAGTGGTCAATGGTATATGGGCTTTAGATGTCCTAGGATCATGCAAATTGGTTCTATTTTTCCTAGAGACATGTATCTTGGCTTTAGCCTTTTTCTTTCCTATCATGTTTTCAACTCTATGCATTTTGATATAATGAAAGCAATTTGGTCTAATGTGACCATCAATACCACAAAAATGACATGTAGGAATAAAGTTAGGAATCATACCATAACCTTGAGTATGCATTGGAGCCTTTACATGTCTTTATGGTTGTCTTGGCTGTTGATAAGGATTTCTCCTTCTTTGTTGTTGACCAAGACTTGGTTGCTTTCTCGGTTAAGCTTGCATGATAGGTCTATTCCCTTGATGGACTTTAGGTTGAGGGAAGTTAACTTGAGAAGCTCTTGTAGGTTGAGCTTGAGGCGGACTTCTTGGTTCCACCTTCACATGAGCACTTCTTGAACATTCTCCTAGGTCAATTTTCTTCCTAGGTAATTAACGAGGAGGAGACTCCTTGAAGTTCTGCTCTTAACAAATACGGTCTTGCTCGGAGTGGAGGACATCTTGACATCTTCAAACCCAAGACCCCTCTTGTCACTTGGCCTTTTTCCAACATCTAACATGTGGTCAAGTTTTTTAGTGTTAGAGCCCATCTTGGCCATCAATTCCCTAGCATCTTCAAGCTCCCTTTTCATCCTTTCTTCACTCATCTTAGATAAGTCTAACTCATTTTTTAGCTTATCTTCATTCTCTATGGTTCTCACCACTTCTTCACTTAAGTGGTCAACTTGTGTTGAGAGCTCTAGGTTTTCTTCCTTCAATCTCCTAATTTCTCTCTTATTCTTTAACCTTGAACTCTCAAACTTGACTATGTAGTCATGAATATCCATTTTCTCCACATTTCCATTTGTGGAGTTAGATGAGGAGTCATCTTCACTTGAGTCAATTTCTCCTTGACTCTTTTCCTCTTCTTCACTAGTACCTTTGCTCTTGTAGGAGGAGGCAAATGCAATGAAGTTAGCTATAAGATCCTCCTCATCCGAAGTCTCATCATTCTCATTGGAGTCATCACTTCCATTCCATGTGACAACCATCGCTTTTCCCTTTTTATTCTTCAAATTTCCATAATCGGGAGCGATATGTCCTATGCCACCACACTTAAAGCATTGGACCCCTTTCTTTTCACAACTCTCTTGCCTAGGCTCAAACCTCTTGAAGGGAGTCTTTTTCTTCAAGTCTAGGCCTTTGGATCCAAAGCCCTTCTTATCGAACTTGGTGAACTTCTTGAACCTTCTCATTAACAAGACCATGTCTTCGTCCGAGTCATCCTTCTCCTCCTTCTCAACTTTGGAGGCTTTCAAAGCAATTCCCTTTTACTTTTTAGGAGGTGTGGAGGTAGGACCCTTCCTAGACTCATAAGCTAGAAGTCTTCCAATCACCTCACTCAGCTTCACATCCTTGTAGCCACTATTTTCCTCTAAAGCCGTTACCTTGGACTCAAATCTTTCGGGGAGAGATCTCATAATTTTTTGCTTGATTCTCCTATCCGAATAAGGATCACCAAGTTGATGAATTTGGTTGACTATGTCCATCAACTTGATCTCAAACTCGTTAACGCATTCGTTCTCATCCATCCTAAGCAACTCGAATTTAGTTTGGAGAACTTAAAGCTTCGAGTCCTTAACCACTTCGGTTCCCTCATGTGCAACCTCTAGGATGTCCCACGCCTCCTTAGTGATCCTATTGTTTTGAATCAATTTATATTGATTCTCGTCTATTGCACATAGGATGGCATGCATCGCCTTCCTATTCCATTTCGATGCCTCAAACTCTTGCACATTCCATTGCTCTTAAGCTTGAGTACATCCTCTCCTCCACCCGTAAGAGTCATCATCGGTGGAGCGTAGCTGTCTTCAATTGCCATCCAAGCCCGACCATGGATTTAGCATATGTATGACTCCATCTTGCCTTTCCAAGAGGCATAATTAATCCCGGTGAGTAGGGGATGCCTCGTGCTAGAAGCACCTTCGTTACCACCACTATTTCCACCGTTTCCACTCATAGTGATTATGAATGAATGAAATGAATACAAATGTATGAATGATCAAAAATCACACAAAATGCAAAATACACCAAAATAAGCAAGGATCATTAAGTATATCTAGGAACCTGCTCTGATACTAATTGAAACTAATTATGGCGTGCTAATATTATCTAGAGGGGGGAGAGGGAGTGAATAGATTTTAATCAAGTTATATTACCAAATTCTTGATTAGTCAATACTCCAAATTTAATCTTCAAACTAGTCACAAAATAAAATCAGGTGTAATAACGCGAAATTTAAAAGACACTTGATTTTTACGTGGAAACCTTTAACAAAGAAAAACAACGGGCTATTATGTGCACCACACACGAACCTCGAATCCACTAATTGCAATGGTGTTTACAACCTAGGTTGACCTTAACCTCTCACGGTCTATAACTCACCACTACTACCCGTAGGCTTTTAAAAGTGAACCTAATCCAATTTGCTTGTGGTCTAAGCAACCTTAGCCATAAGACTTACTTCTTAATAAAGAGATTAAATAGCCTATGTGAATATAAATGATATCCAAAATGCAAATAGAGATAGGGAACAATAAATGCTTATCTAGTATTATAAGATGACAATTAAATCGATCCTAGATATCAAATACAATATGACATGGCATAAAACTTAGCTTACTTAGATTAAACAATCCTAGGTATAGCTATCACATTACAACACTCAAACATTCAACACATAATCTCAATCTTGTAATTAGAAATTAATCTAAGAGCGAACAAGTTATCAATGATATAAATAGCTAAGTAAAAACACTAAGATTAGATGAAATTAGTGTTCAACTTACCATAGCATGTGTGTTGATGAAGACCTATGCACTAGCACATCCTAGATACCATGAATGATGCTTAAATGATGATTTATGCATATGGAAAATGATTTGAGTGATCAAAGATGATCAAAGATGAATTATTGAATAAAAAACTCTCTTTGAAAATGCTCTCAATTAAAAATATGATTTTTGAGTCATTGGGAATGACCTAAAGTGAAAGCAATGTTTATATAGTGTCCAAATTGAAGCTACGACATTTTACAAAAAACAAGGGATGACTGTTGTAGGTATCACTGCCAAAGCCACATCGGTATCCAAGCGGTGGTCTCTTAAAAAGTAACAGGTGTCAAAACGCTGTGTTTATCGTTGTGGCTTCCACAGCGGTTATGACAGCGGTAAACGTTGTGCGTAAAACCGTTGTGCCTACCGCTGTAGAAAATCACAGCGGTCAAGAGAGCGGCCAAGACAGGTATTTTTACCGCTGTGAAAGCCACAGCGGTACCGACAGTGGTCACTTGGACCAAAGCATGCCAAATAAAAAATCATGCAATCTAAAGCTATTAATGGCATGACAATCATCAAATGCATGAAGAGTTAAGAACATTAATGCACAAACATAAAAACACACAACATACAAGAAGTATATATTTGCATGAGTTGTGTATGTGTGTGTGTGTGATCGCGCTCCAAATATTCACATTGAGCGCTCCCTTACTTAGCTTTTGTAACCATTTTTCGAGCTCTTTTTGGTATTTAATATTGTAAATAAGTGTTTTTCAGATATTTTAGCTCATCAGGGGTATTGTAGATCAAAATAGAGGAAAGTAGCAAAATCAGGGCAAAAGAGGGCAAATATGTCATTTGGAAGAATCAGGGGTTAAAGTGAAATTCTGGAGAAAGTATTGCAGATTATGTGATTAGATAAGAGTTGAGGGGTGCATTCTGTTATTTGCCAGCCAGTGCACAGAAGGCTGCCACGTCACTTAAGCAGGACTACGCCGTTTTGGGGCTCTTTCAGCGCGCGTCAGCGTGACGTCACGCATTTTCTTCATACAGATGGGGCAGCACAGACCCGCGAACCCGACCCGGATTCGACTTTGACCCGACTCATTCCGGCATGTTCCGACATATTTTCTGGCCGTTCTCCGCCTAGAACGTCGGTCAACGCCTCTCCGGTCACGGTGGACCCATTTACAACCTCCCATGCACGTTCTTTCCATCACCACCAACTCTCCCAAAGTCTTCAAACCTCCATGGCCGAGTTCAAGCTTCAAGCTCCTCCCAGCTGTCTCTTTCCCGCTCAAAACATGTCCAAACCCGCGGAATCTCGACGAGTTCATGCCGAGAGACATATCCCGCAAGGCAGAGAGTATGAACTCGCGAGAAACCTTCCGTTTTCACCGCGAGTTCACGTCAGCAGGAACAAACCCGCTAGCCAAAGTGATCAAGCCCACCGGGTCCTCTCCACTTGAAGGCAGCTCATCCCACTTGCTCTCCAATCACATTAGCTTGTCCAAAACACCTTACCACTTAGATATTATTAGATATTTTCCATATAACTTACTTTAGACAAAATATCTATCATGTATCTTAGTTAGTAAGTTAATTATACTACACACTTTACCTTTAGTGTAGAAGTAAGAGAGAGAATAACTCTCTCAACTTTAGTCTAGTTCTTCATCATTTTCCCATCACTTTCTAGGTAGCCAAACACCACTTTGAGTTACTTAGACTTGATCTTTTCAAGTTGCTCTAGAAGGATATTGTTCTTGGATTGCAAAAAGAGGAGTCTTCTTGGCCAAGAAACTAATCCAAATGGGTTTGTTTTGCTCTTCTTTTGTATTCTCTAGTTTATATACTTCTATGTGTAACTAACTCCTTTTGTTAAAGGATTGATGTAACTCTTGAAATTAAACCAATGATTTTATCAATCCATTTGTTATTTCACTCTCTAAGGCTTGTATGTGTGTATTATGAACTTTAATGATATGATATGTGGATGATATGTCTTGCATATACATCTATTGTACACACTTGGTGGTTGATTTCATACATAAAGCGTCCCACAATATGTATGGATGTTTAACTAGCCATTTCATAGAGATGTCTCTAAGTAATTTTGGTTAATTAGAGAATCTCTACATCATTATTCTAAAATTCTCTCTTGATCACTTGTCTTTGATATTAGATTATGTGTAAGATGATGGATTTGGTGCTTAACATTATTGATAATGAAATACATGCCTTAGAATGTTGTGAATGTGCTTAATGAATGATTGGTTAATGAATTGGTGGTTACTTGAATGAATCAATCCCCTAACATCTTTTAATCAAGCTTTAATCTTAGTTAAATTGCAAGCTTAGTATAATTGATCTAGATAGCATTCAATAGTTAACTTGTTAGAAGTTAGGAATTCAATAATCAATGATAACCTAGAACTTACTTGTTAGCTAATTCACCTCCCCGTGGGAACGACCACCCTTACTCGTGTCCCTGTACTACTCGTACGACTTGTACACTTGCGATGGGTGAACCACCCACACACCCATTTAGAATAACCGTAATAGAATAGCGTAATTTATTGTAGCATTTGTAGAATCGGTTTGGGCGTGTCAGTGTGCAACTAAATCTCTTTAATGCAAGTAAGCACAAATATTTTACCTTTGGTGTGCTTCTTCTCTTGAGGTCTTGAGAGGGCCTTTATCTTGCATGAGCACTAGCAATCAAAAGCCTAAGCTACCATTACATCAAACCCCACAAGTGGTTTGTCATTGAAATAAGCTAATCAAATTTTGAGGAACTTCCCAGTCAGTCTTTAGGTGTTTTGGTTACTTCTGATTGTCCGATCCTTTAGGTTGATCAGTGTTTTCTAAAGCATGGGATCAGTTCTTCTTAAGATTTGAGATTGGAGTCCTCTTTGACGAACTCTCATGTTGAGCTTGGTTTTGTTGCGAACGCTCCTTGGCCTAAATAGGTGGAAGCTAAGGTTGTGGATCTTAAAGATTTTGCTCAGAGGAACACGATGATCCAACGTAGATTGGAGTCATATAAGTCCGAGTTTCAGACTCATTCCAACAGTTCTCATGATTACTATCATTTACTGGAACTATTGTGGTATTGGGAACAACTCTTCGAAATGAGTTCTCAGAGATTTATGTTGTTTTCATCGGCCTTCCTTGGTTTGCACTTCAGAGCCCATAGTGGCTTTTGATTCGATTTCTGCTAGTTTTTGGTCTTCTTTTGGTCTTCATTTGGTGGGTATGAATGATAGAGGAGGATTGATTCCGTCTATTTGGGTATTTGCTTGTGATTCTATTGTAAATACTCAAATAGTTTTGTGTCATGAACAACATTTGACCGTCTCCCTTTCCATTAGGTCTCTGACACATTGGTGTTAGGATTATGCTCAATAGCAAGAGTGTGATATTGTAATTAACAATCTTTTTCATATTAATAAAGTGATTTCTGGTTTAACAAATCGTATAGCATTTATAGTTTAATATTATAATTGTCAAAGTAAATAATCATAAGGTCTAAAGACTATGAGAAAAGAAGAATTGTTCATACATCTGGATCTGTATGTGGTAGACACAATTCTTTAGTTAGTTTTGAATAATGTTCACAACTTAAGTTAAAGGTTGGGTACCTTTATCTTGTTAAAGTTGTAGAATTCTTTTGCTAGCATTTGAGTGGGATCAAATGAGATATGTTGAGTCTAAAATCATCGGAGTGTCTTCGAGCAAAAGGATCTAGTGCACTGGGTGCATTGAACTGGATCACAATGAAATACTTTATCTATAACCGTCAGTAGATAAAAGTCTTTTCATTATCAGGACAATCGGAGAGTCTATCTTAATCCTGAGATAAATGATGGACTTATGGTTGCAAGTGATATCATTTGAGTTATCAATGAGTACGATTATATCGCATAGTCTATCCTCGATAGTTTGGTGATATTCATTTGTTAATCGATAGAGGACTTCATTTATAGATATGGACATCGTGGCTCCATTTAATTAAATGAGAGTATAATATCATCATATGGATGTTTTGAGGTAATTGGATATTAAATCTCAACGTTGAGTTTTCGATAGTGTCTATTGAAAACATGGCTTCTGGACAAGTCAAAATATCCAAGTTCAAAACGTGGTCATATGAGTAAATATGGTAACTTGGAGAGTTATAGGCGGTCTATGAACTCTTGGCGATTACTGATATTAATCACGAGGATACACTATCTCCAATATGATTGTCTAGGGTATGAATGAGGAACATCTTCCTTTTCTATCTTTATTTAAGAGTTCAGTTTTAGCTCTTTAGTGGAATGAGTTAAAATTAATGGATCAGACCTAAGTGAATCATTTGTTGATTGTGATTAGGTTATGTCTATTGAAGCTTAAATTTAGATGGCCCGCCAAGATCCCCAATCCACACGGACTTGCATGGATCACTTGATATATTCTACCGGACCAATTTAAGGGTCCATCTAGAATTGCATTTAATATATTAAGAATATAATTTGCACATTATTTATGTAATGGGCTGCTCAATTATATTTATATATTAATGAATGACATGTGGGCTTGTTTCTTTTAGTAAGAATGGGTCTGGTTCACATGTGGGCTTTTTATTTAAAGTCCAAAGGATTAAATGAAATAAGAAAATAATATATAGCCCATTTATTTTAAGTGGGGCGGCAAAGGTGAATTAATTAACCTAATATATTATTTTGTTTCATTGTTTAATTAAATAAGAATTAATTAATTTATTAATTAATTGTTTAATTAAGAAACAAATCTTTTTTGATTAGGAAATATGATTCCTAGAGTTATACTATTGGTAGTAGTATACTAAAATTAAAAGACTTGTTTGATAAGAAAATAAATAAATAATTTTATTTATTTAATCAAATAAGAAGTCTTTTTATTTAGTAAAATAAAAGAATAAAAGATTTATGAGTTGGATTAGGGTTTGGAAGTCTTAAACTAAATAGGAATTAGGGTGCAATACAAACTCCTTTTTGGCTTGAGTATTGCGGCAACCCTAGTCCCTTTTAGGTTAGTATTTTCGACTACCCTAATAGAAAGAGAGAAAGAAAATTTTGCCACCTATATATGTGGACTTATAGAATTCGGCCACTCTACGGTTTTGTGTGCTTGATTCTATTTTCTTCTTCTTCTCAATTCATAGAAAGATTATTTTTGTTTTACTAAAAACATAAAAGAGTGATAGATTATTCTTTGATGGTATACTATTTGCTTATTCATCAATAAGCTTGTGTGTACAACATCGATCTTGGTTCACGCGAGTTTCGATCATTAGATTGAGAACTCAAAAGTGATCGGAATAATCTTAGTATTCTTTTGATTGTTTTTGTGACTAACAAAGAAAAGAAAAGTTTGTTTGTCCATTCACAGGTTTGCAATTCAAAGAAAAGGGAGACCACGCTCCTAGGTGATCCACGTTCGTGCTAGGATTGAAGATCTTGCGGATTACCATCGACGTAAGTCAATCGGATCACGCGACAAAAGGTATTCTTCTTTTGTTAGATAATATATATGTTTAATTGATTAAAGGGTTTAAGGTTCATAAAAGGAAAAATTTTTAAAAGTTACTAAATCAATTTTTAGTCTCGCTTCCGCTGCGTGCACTACGGTATTTTTCCCTACAATTGGTACACTTTTGTTTATGCTAGTACCTCTGCCTCGGTTCGTCGGGTGCTTTTGGAGATTATGGTGATATTTCAGGCCAGTTGGTTAACTAGGGTAAGTCCTCCATTTATTTCAGATCTTCTGTCTCCCCTTCTCAGATTGGTAGTTTACAATCTCTGATTGGTATGCGGATTGGGCAGCTTCCATTCTCCTATTTGAGTCCTTTTATTTCGAGGTAAGCCTCAAAAGGAAGTGTTATAGCCTATTGTGGATAATATTCTGTCTAAATTCACTAAATGGAAGGGCAAGTCCCACTCTCTGGCCTGTCGTCTTACTCTGATCTGGTCAGTCATCACTGGTTCATTTATGCACTCTTTCATGATTTACAAGTAGCCTTCTTCTTTACCGTCACTGATTAACCGCAAGTTAAGGAACTTTTTATGGACTAGTTCTTATGAGAAGACTAAGTTGGTTCGGGTCGCTTGGGATCATTGTTGTAGGCCTTACTCTCAAGGTGGTATTGGTCTAAAAGATCTTGGGTTGTTGAATAACTCGCTGTTACGGAAATGCACTTGGAAGTTTATGACCTCTAATGGTTTTGCTTTCTCATTTCTTCGAGAGAGGTATCTTAGGCAGCTGCAGAAGCCTCATGGAGGGTATATCACCTCCTCGATTTGGTCTTCTCTTTGGAACAATTATAGTTCCCTTCTTAAGGAAGGTATTTGGCTAATTAGAGAGAACTCTCAACAGGACTTTTGGCGTGATAATTGGCTGGGGATTCCCATTTTGGAGCTTTTAGAGATTCCGGATTATTTCGCTAATCCGCTCCGAGAGAGGATCTTGGATTTTATTTAGGAGGGTAGATGGGTGCTTGACGAATGTTTCTGAGCGCGTTTCACAGATCTGTGTTTTCGGATTGATCGAATTGAGATTTCTCCTGTTGTGGATTCTCTGGTTTTGGCTAATTCTCGAGATGGTCGTGTTTCTTGCAACGCTGCTTATTCCTAGCTTTTCCGTGATATTCCTCAGGTTTTTTGGTGGAGAGATGTCTAGTCCCGTTTTATTCCCTTGATCACCGAAAATGTGGTACGTGATAGTTCTATAAACTATCGTAAATGATCGGACGTGCGAGTTTTTACCCTCTCGCAAGTATACGAATCATTCGCCACGTATACGAATCGTTCGCCACGTATAGTGGTTACGAGTAAGGGTATCGTTCCCACGGAGGAGATATGGTACACGTAAGTTGGTTCTACGTCTATGTTATAGTCACACTATTTATATATATTATTATTTACACTATTAACATGCAATAGAAGTAAAAGGGGATGGTTACTAACAAATTAAACTAACTATTCTAAGATTACACTAAAATTAACTAAGATGGCAATAATTAAACTACAACTAATATTAACATTAATCAACTAAATTAACTAAACTAACAAGCTTACCTAATCAATTAACTAATTAACACTAATTAACTAAACTAATCTAATTACCAACTACACTCGTGCATGGTCATGGGAAAGTGTAGTCGTGAGGTGGTAAATGCATGGAAATGTTAGGAAATGAGTTCATGCAATAAATCCACTATCTAGTTGATAGCAATAAGCTTACACAATTGGTATTAACTAATCTAACTTAGGATTAGGCACATACACAAATAATCATCCATGCATGCTATTGATGTCTCAATAGTCTAAATCATATTACATATCAATTAATTGGTTAATCAAATAACATGCATACATTAAGCTCATGCAAATATACTAATCAACCAAAATGTGAATAATATTACAATCCCACCAATATTCCCAACATAAACATGTAGTAAAATTACAACAACAATAACAACAAGCTAAAGTAAAACAAAAGAGATGAAGAAAACAACCCAATCTCTTGAGAAGTCTTCAAGCTAGCTAGGCTTCTCCTTGTTCTTCCCTTGCTTGGAGCCAAGAGGTGTTGAGAGTGAGAGTGGATGGTGTATGTGATTATTTAGTGTAAGTAGATGATAACTAGGTGAATTGTAAGTGTTCTAATGTGTAGGTTAGATGAGTTTGGATATTAGGGATGTGTTTAGGGTTAGGAAAGGAGAATATATATATAGGGGAGTGATTTGGGCGTGAAAAGAGCTTGAGTCGGTCAAGTTGGCGAGCTCAAAACGCCAAGCTCGCGGGCTTGTGCCCACCGCCGGAAGTCACCTTGGAAAAAATGAAGTTGGAGGAGGGTTCTAACCTTCTGAAAGGCTGGCTTCTTCCAGCTGCATGAAACCGCCGTCGTTTTGGCGAGTTTGGAACATCTGGAATACGGGCAAAGAGCCGCCGAAATTGACCTTGAAGCTTGGTGGCCATGGAGGTTTGGCTTGTTGAAGGAGAGAGAAAACTTGTGCATGGGAGGCCCAAAATGGGTCCATCGTGACCGGAGGAGGCTTGGCCGTCGATCTGGGCCGGAATTGGCTGGAAAAACCACCGAAAATGGGTCGAAAATGGCTGGGTAAAGTTCAGGTCACGACCGGGTCGGACCTGGTTTGCTGGTCGTGGGCGACCCGGCTGGCTGAGGAAGATGACGTGACGTCATCATCGCGTCACGCCTGCGTCATCACACGCCAAAACGTCGTCGTTCCTCTACTGACGTGGACGCTGATTGGTTGGACAATTACCGTTTGCACCCCTGATTTCTCCCTTAATTGCAGACTCTTCAATCTTCTCCAGAATATTACATTTTAGCCCCTATTTCTCCAAAATGACCAAAATGCCCCTGAATTCCTCTATTTTCCTGAAACACTTATTTAAACCATTAAAATCCCTATTTTACCCAAGAAATGAATACAAAAGATAGGAAATGGGAGCGCTAAATGTGAACATTTGCATTGAGATTTCTCCTATTGTGGATTCTCTGGTTTTGGCTAATTCTCGAGATGGTCATGTTTCTTGCAAGGCTGCTTATTCCTAGTTTTTCCGTGATATTCCTCAGGTTTTTTGGTGGAGAGATGTCTGGTCCCGTTTTATTCCCCCCTCTCGCTTAGCTTTGACCTGGCATCTTATGTTGAACAAGCTTCCTACTAAGGATCGCCTTTGCAGGTCTGGTTTCTAGTTGGCTTTTCGTTGCAGTATTTATGGGGTTAGTAGTGAATTGGCAGATCATCTTTTCTTCATTGTCCCTTAGCAGTTGCTCTTTAAGAGGCTGTTTTCTCGGCTTTCCAACGACGTGTCTCTGCCGAAACTTGGATATCCTTCTTCTTACTAGCCATGTTGGTTTCCTTTAGTGAGCGGGTTAGGATTTTATGGAAAGCGGCTATCCATGCAGTGACTTGAGGGGTGTAGACTGCCCGTAATCAATGAATCTTTGAAGGGAAGTCAATGGACTTTAGATCTTTCCTCTCTCTAATTTGGCATGCGGTTTCAGAGGCTAATCGCCTGGTGATTGGTTGTATGCGTAATTGTATGGACGACCTTTTTGATTCTTCGTCAATTTGGTATTCGGGGTCGCCCTTTTAAAGCCCTGGTGATCAAGTGTATGGTTTGGTCACCCCCAGCTCCTAGTTGGATCAAAGTGAATACTGATGGTGCTGCTACGGGCTTTCCAAGGGTTGGTGGTTATAGTGGTATCTTTCGGAATTGTATAGCCTTTGTGAAAGGTTGCTTTGCTATTCCTCTTGGTCAGGTTTTCGCATTTGAGGCCGAGCTTCTGGCGGCCTTGTTGGCCATCAATTTTACTTAGAAGTATAGGTGGCATCGGATTTGGGTTGAGAACGATTCTTCTTATGTGGTTCAACTTCTTTTTTCTCATTTTGAGATGGTTCCTTGGAGGGTTCGTCAGGCGTGGTAGCACTGCATCTTCCAGATATCACAGATGGATTTTTAGGTTTCCTATAATTTTAGGGAGGGGAATCAGGTTGCAAATGCGCTTTTTAAGCATGCTTTGGAGCTTTAGGCTGATTCTTGGTGGTTCTCTGCCCCGTCGTTCTGTTCTTCTTTAATTGACAATGACTGCATGGGTGAAAGTATACAAACGAAGTTAAATAGCTTAAAGCATACCTAGGGGGTGAATAGGTTTTTACGCCTTTTTCAATCCCTTGAACAAACTTTCGTTTGTCCCTCAAGGTAGCCTTACATACAACACATAAACCATAAATCCATACATAGACAAGATAAGCATATGATCGTATAAGCATAGTCTATGAATATCAATAAGTTGTATAAGGTATAAGAACACATAAACTTAACATCAAAGAATACTTGTATTTCAATATTTGTTCAATGTATTACAAGTATAATCAAATAATACTATACATAAGAAATACAATATACAAAAGAATTATATTTACAAGTAAGATCAAATGACTAAGATCACAAATCACACTTTACAAAATCTTGTTACAAATATACATCACAAGTGAATATTATGCAACAAGATAACAACAAACACATATACAAATATAAGAGATAAAGATAAGAAGAATTAACACAAGAGATTTTTTAACGTGGTAAAACCTCCAAGGAGGAAACATCCACGGGTTGAACTACAACCATTGGGTACTTATATATATTGGAAGGTAAATAAGAAATACCATAAAGTGACCAATCTTTAGCTCACCTACCTAGTAGAGTCTATGTCTACCCAACCCTATTGGAAAGTATGAAATCCCTCAATGATGCGGAGCCACTATATATTGGACAACATATAAAACCAACATCGATAGAAGATTAGAAATTCCTCAAGAGTGCATACACATCCCATGTACCCCGCTCTTTTGGAGTCTATGTCTATCCATACGCCTAGGCCTACCAACATATAAGC
Source organism: Acer saccharum (assembly GCA_030490815.1). Taxonomy (NCBI): domain Eukaryota; kingdom Viridiplantae; phylum Streptophyta; class Magnoliopsida; order Sapindales; family Sapindaceae; genus Acer; species Acer saccharum. The sequence continues at coordinate 24,870,304 of CM059869.1, read as the reverse complement.
CAACTGCCTATCCAAGGCACTCATGCCTCTAGGGAGCCTGCCATGCATGACTATCCGAGTCCTCCCGACTCTAGCCATGACTTCTTGCTCGGTTATCCGGACCCCACGTCCTAACCAAGACTTCCTTGCTTGACTATCTAGACTCCTCGTCCTAGTTAAGACTTCATGCCTTTTACAAGGACTTCCTAGTGTGATCATGTGAATGCAAATGATGCAAACAATCAATTCAATATAGAACATGTGATCGATACATTCCATGGAACAACTAGACCTAAACATGTGAGAACACAAGTAAAGTAGTCTAGATGTCAAAACATGAATTAAACCTAGAGCATGTGAAAAGCATCTAACACAAAAGCTCATAGTTCTATTCATACAAATAACACTTGAATAAACACATATACATGAAGCACATATTCAAGATGTTATAAACATACACAAAAATGCTAGAATCATAAAATTCATTTAATGAATATTCTAGCCAAAGATTTAGAGTATGGATATATTGATAAATCAATTGAATCCTAGATGTCTCTAAAAGCACATACAAGAGCCTTAATCCTAGATTACATCAATCAAGGATCAAAACACATTTCAAGGATTATTAATCATAAAATGATTCAATCAAGTCACAAATAATCCTAGATATCAATCTAATAAAAATACACAACTCTCAAACATGTGAAAAACCTAGAATCTAAGAAACTAGTTCACATATGTCTCTAATTAGTCTTTTGATTAAGATTGATTATGAAGCTATCTTTCTCTATAGCATTCATAATATATACACATATATATAGAAGAAGAAACCCTAAGGTAATTGAAGGTTATAAAAGAAGAAATCCCAAAGATATGAACACTACCTTGGATTCTCGAGCTGGTTCGGTTTTCAGTGTGCAACCACTAGAAAAGTCGATCAAACAGCTGACAAATCACTTGGAAAAGGTAGAGGACTCAATTATGAACAATCTCCAACTTGAATCACTCAATTTCGAGTTCATATGAGAAAGTTATGATGATTTGAAGATGAGAAAATTTGGAGAGAAATTCTGACGGGATTTCAATTTTTTCTTCTTGAAAATGAATGGGAGGGAATTTGGGAATTTAAAAGGAGGAGAGAGGGAAGAGATTTGGGCCAATCAAAAGAGGCCACAACAGCCCCTGGCTGTGTGGGGCACGTGGGCCACACAGGACCAGAGGGCTAGTCTGGGCATGGGCCCCACGGCCTCCACACGTGGTGACCAAGGCTTGGCCTTTGGCCACGCACGACCCTCTCGCGCACCGCTCATGTTCTTCGACCATATTCGGGCCTCCGAAATTCGATTTTGAATTCTTTTTTGGATTATGAATCGTGACTCCTTCACGCACAGCGACGACTATGAAACGTTGCAAAAAGGTTGAGAAATCATCTCGGAATATGACGACAAAAATAACTCAACGAATGAGAACGAAAAGTAGCGTAGCTACATCGTTTGGACTCAAAACCTAATGAATGAGTAACTGAAATGACTGAGACTCAATAAGGAATCATAAGAGATCATGTTCAAGTCCAAAACAAAAAATACGGAAGCAAATAACACAAAATCACACACGTATGCCTTTCCTAGACATAGTCCTAGAACATGCAAATTGCAATGTTTATCAAATTAAAGCTAATGCATGTGCATACATTACCAAGTGTGTGAAAGTGATATATAAATGATATTCAACCATGAAGGGACACATATGAATGCCATGTGTGTGTGTGCCTAGCCTTGTAAAAGAAATGAGGTCTTATATACCTTTGTAGATCGATGAAGCACATTTCTCTTTGAAGCCGGCATCTTGCATGAGTTATGGCCATGTCTTTCTTTGACGATTTGAATCTTCAATATTTAGACCACTAAACATTATAGGACAACATCGTTTTGATATGGAATACATGCCAAGACAAACCAAAAACCTAACAATGGGTCGGGAGTCTTTTCGTTTTTCTTGATGTTTTCTTTTTCTTTTTCTTTTTTCTGTGGCATGCACGCCTCTTTTTGTTTGGGGTTGTTTTCCTCCTGGTTCTTTGTGCTTTATTACTTTTTATCACTCTTTACTTTTCTTTTATCTTTTGTATATATGGATACAGCCTATTGGTTTTTCAGCATATGATCACTTATGATGATTTTTTTCCTTAGGTCGGTCCAATTTTATTAAAAAAAAATAAAATACAAATATTGAGATGCAAGTAAATCACCCATCATGAGATCCTTTTTACTTACATACTATCGTGCTGATAACGTGTTGTGAATAATTAAAATAAATAATAAATAAAGTAAGAGAGAGATGAAAGAAAATATTTACTTTTTGTATTGATTTCAAGAAGTTGGACTTTACAATTGAGATGAGATCTATTTATAGACTTTGAACTTTGAAGGAGATGATAAGAGGCGGTCACTTGCATTTACTTGGTGGGTAAGTAAATTAAGTGGTACTTATGAAACCCACATGTGTGCATATAGTAGAAGGTTGGAGAACAAAGTGGGGAAAGCATCAATTTCAACATCATTAGTTTTTTTTTTTTTAAAGAAAACAAAAAAAAAAAAACAAATGACATCTTTTCATAAATAGCCTTATAATCTAGGGCTTTCTAAATTCGTCCATCTCCCATAATTTTATTGTTTTTATCAAACTTTTTACTTTTTAAATAAAAATATCCTTAATGAATTTTGAAAAAATAAAATAAAATAAGGTTTTTTTTTTTTTTTTTTTTTTTTCACAAACAAACCTCCATTAGGAGATGCACAAACCTTCATTGGAGGCCTAACACATTAGGGTTTTTTTAGTGTGTATAATCCAAAAATTGTTAGTGTGTATAATTTTTTTTTTCTTTTTTTTTTGATAGTATCTATCTAGACTAGGTTTTTTTTTTTTTGAAGATTTTGTAATTGATAGGATTCGAACCGCTGATTTGAGAGTCATTTGTCCAAGCCTCAAGCTCGTTCATCTACAAATTAAGCTATGCCCCTGGGGCTAGTGTGTATAATTTCTTTTTTTGAGTTTTATTCACCATCAAAATCCTTTTTTAGCATTTATAATATCATCAACAAAACAATTGGAGTTCTATTGAGAATTAACCTCTTCTCTCTCTCCTTTTTTCTTTGTTACTCCTAGAGTGTGTTTAACCTAAATTTTTTTGAATGAGCAAATTGCACCAAACTCCTCTGAGGTTTGACCTTTTACACTTAGAAACAATTTTATCGTTAACTGACACTCACCTCCCCTACCATTGGTCAAATTTACCCGTTGACCAAGTTTGACTGTTAAAAATAAGGGTATTTTAGTCATTTGAAGCTTTGTTTTTTAAACAAATTGAATAAAAACTTTTAAATGGAGATTAATTGAAAAACAATGTTTAAGAAAAAAATATTATTTGAAAATTAAGAATTTTTTAAGAGAAAATTAATATTATATATATATATTTGAAAAACAAATAATACTATTTTAAATTAAAAAAAAAAAGGGGACCATTTTTGAAAAACGAATAATGGAACTCCATCCTAGACGATGGAGACCCAACAGTCTCCGGATGGTGACCTAGTTTCCATCAATGGAGACTCATATCCATTGACAGAGATGGATTTTGATCGATGGAATTGGCTAGTGGAGATATGTGGACTTTTTACTTCTTTTTTTTTTTTTTTCTTTTTTGTAGATGGATAGTGATAATTGGATCTCTACCAATTTTTTCCTTTCTATTTTTTTTTTTTAAATTTGATCTCCACCGTTCATATATAGAGATGGATGGTGGAAATCTATATATGGACGATGGAGATCAATCTTTCTTTTCTTTTTTTTTTTCTTTTTTTTTTATTATCTTTAAATGTATTAGGTGTATTTCTGTATTTTACCATTTTTTTAACGGTCAAACCCTAACAGTAGGGGGGATGAGTGCCAATTAATGATAAAGTTGTTTTTGGATATAAACGTTCAAACGTTAGAAGAGTTTGGTGAAATTTGCTCCTTTTGATTTATACATGCAAAAAAAGAAAAAGAAAAAAAAAACTTAATACAAGTAATTTTTTATTTTTTTGAGAGCTCATAGACCTCTGTTAATTGAGGTCACATACACCCAAAAATAGGGGTTTGAGGTTTGTGACCTCTATTTGATGTCTTTGCACAAATCTCCGATGGAGGTCAGTTGGAACCTATAATCTCCAACAATGGAGGTATGTCCCAGTCCCAGTCCCATGCTTAAGTCGCGCCAAACGTGGGACAAGAAGAAATTGTCCCATGTTGTCTTGTTCTGTCCCGCATACCAAACGCACCCTTAAAGTTTAATGTTCTTGTCAAGCTTAGTCACTAATGTGACGAAAACATTAAACTTTAAGGGTGCGTTTGGTACGCGGGACGGGATAGGACAACGTGACAAGAACACTAAACATTAAACTTTAAACGTGATTAAGCTTGACAAGAACATTAAACTTTAAGGGTGCGTTTAGTACGCGGGACGGAATAGGACAACGTGGGACAGTTTCTTCTTGTCCCACGTTTGGCGCGACCTAAGCATGGGACAGAACGGGACAAGGTTGGACAAAAATCATAAAAAAATCGTCCCACCCCAGACCCTCGGCCACTTGTCCCATGGCATAGGAGTCTTCTTCTTCTCCTTGTTCTCTATGCAATTTATTCACCAAAGTTAAATTTCAAAGGGTAATTTTATTATGACTAATGTAATAATGTCTGGACATTTCATTGAAGATAGGCCATCCATGGAGTTTGTCATGTGTTTATGAAATTATTCATACTTTTCACTGTTTATGAAATTATTGCATTGGTCATAAGGTGTTTGACTGTTTGATCAGATGCTTTATAGAGTAGGAGTCCACACTGCACTAGTATCTTATTAAGCTAAATTTGATTTAAAAAAGAAAAAGTGAATAATTTGCAGGGTTGCAGCCTACAACAACAAGAAACAGTTAGATTAGTCTATTTGCTGTTTGGGGGCTTTTAAGTATTAATTTTTGTATGAGCAATATACTTGATTGCATGTTACACTTACACAATTGCATACTTGAACAGTTTCTGCAAACCCCTTTGCATTTCCCTAAAACACAAACAGTAACAACATCCATTTTTTTAAGCAACTAATTATTTTCACATGATTGTTAGTTTATTACATTCTTGATCGTTTTTCTTCAAAACTTGTATCTATATATTAAAGTTTATACATCTTTAATTGCATTCATATCGTTTTTATTAGTTCTGCTGCAGTTGATCCCAATAAGGGTTCAATTGATGCCACAACTTTCAAATTGCTTAAACACAAGAACAGTATTGGTTATTTGAGATAAAACACAATTGATATTGGAAGCAGAGTTGAGACTCAACTGCAGAAAATCAATGCTAATAGAGAAGCTATGCAAGCGCCTGGAGAATCAAAGGGAATCAGAAGAGGCTGAGGCTAAGAGATTAGCGTAGATGTTTTAGAAGTATGATAATTTTGATCTCTTTGTATCACTGCAGCCTTAGCTAAGTTGCACTGATGAGTAATACTTTGTTCAAATTCTATTTGTTCATTCATTCATTTCTCTGCCTGATTCAGTTTCTGTATTAGACCATATGGAAAATAAAGGCTCACTGTTTTGCTTCACAAATAGCATATATGTGAATGCCATGGCACTTTAATCTGGTATATATACTTTGTATAAGCTGATTTTGGGTGAAAGATAAATATGAAGTTATATTCATTCATTTCTCTACTTGAAGTTTTTATTTATTTATTTATTTATTTTTATAAAGATTAATATGAAGTTAGTAAGTAAGAAAATGAAATTAATTAATGATAAGTAGATTTTTTTAAAAAAAAAAATCATTCAACTTTGAATTTTCAGTTTGGGTAATATGGATTTTTTTTTTATAAAAAAAAATGAGGAAATTGTCAAAACTAATCATGTAAAAATATTAATTAAGAAAAATTTTCAATTACAATATTATTATTTTTGTTAAATATGACATATAAAAATGTTTATCTAATAAAATCAAATAAATACTTACTTGTTTTTGTCCCATGTGTCACTATTATGTGGTAACAAACATGACAGGACAAGAAGGGCACTCTAGTTATTTGAACCTCTTGTCCCGTTATGTCCCAGTCATATCAAACGCATAACAGTACAGTTAACAGTTCTGTCTCAGGACCTTCCAAATACAATACATAACAACCTATCCTATCATGTCCTGTCCCGTCACACCTTGTCATGTTCCATCTCTATGTCAAACGCACCCTAAGAGGGTGATAAAAGTAGAAAAGCCTATTTTGTTTCCCAATAAAAAAAGAGAGAAAACCATAAGTAGCCATCCAACTTATCATACTTTTGTTTTTAACCACTTTTGAATTTTTAATTGTTAATAACCACTTTTTTTTTAAAAAATTCAGTTTAGTACCATGAATTACCAGAGTACCCCTGAAAATAGTGTTCTTTAAACCTCGAAACAAACTTGAAATCACGACTAAATTGAAATACACAAACTTGAAATCATGCCTAAATGGAAATATCAAAACTTGAAATCATGCCTAAAATAGAAATATTCAAACTTGAAATCTGGACTAAATTGAAATTAGGATAAGTTTTTTCTTTCCCCTCTTTCTTCTTCCTCTTCTTCTTCCCCAAATTCAAATTAGGTTTAGGTTTTTTGTTTGTTTTGCAGATCTATTTGCCGGCGATCGCGAAGCACACCGAGCCGCCGGACGTTGTCGACTAAGCGCAATCCCGTCGCCAGCGAAGCAGCAGCCGTCGCACGACCAAGCGCCATCGCACGAACCAGCAGTCCCGTCGACGACGCAGCGCCATCCCGTCGCACGAAGTATCGCCGGACGTGGCCCAGAAGATCGCCGGCGCTCGTCGACGCTCGGCGACCCTCAAAAGCTTGCCGGCGAGGGAGATCGTGGGGAGAGAGAGAGAGATCGCGAGAGAGAGACCAGAAGAGAGAGAGAGAGACCAGAAGAGAAAAGAGAAAGAGAGGGTGTTTGGGGACCCTTTTTATATGAGGGCTTTCTAGTAATTTCTCAAAAAAGTGGTTAAAAACAATTAAAAGTATGGATGTGGTTAAAAAAGAAAATCCCATAATTAGATGGGTCAGGTTTGGCAATTTCCACATAAAAAAATGTAGTTAAAAATGTACAAATGAGATATTTCCGTAAAAGGAGGGACTAGGGAGGAACCATTTCTTGTGCTTTCATGAAATTGAAAAGCATGGCATCTTAAACTTTTTTTTGTATCTTTCCAATACCAAAGCAAAGAATAGATAGAGATATATTTTGAAGATCACTACACCACACGTGGCTAACGAACACAAATCAAAACTCTTCCACCAGGAGAAGGTCCTGGATGCATCCGATGCTGATATGGCAGCATCAGAGTGGGCGATAGCCCTTCTACTAGACCACTGGTAGCAGTACTCACATCAAAAACAATAAACAAAAAAACTCTCTCACAGACGCCAGTCACTGCAATGGATTCTTTCCGTCTGCAACTACTGGACTCTTCCGCTGCTCGCCTCTATAATCCAAAGCAGTTCAAATTCATGAATAAAAATGTATTTCTTTTTAATTCAAGAATTTCTTTTCCTTTTCACCGTCACAATCACTTGCCTAGTGTCGTTTGTGGCGTTTCCTCTACCGAATCCAGGTATTTTTTTTTTTTTTTTTTTTTTTTCTGTTTCGTTTTGTCGTGTAGATTCTTACCTTGGAATATTTCTTATCAGTCTTAGAATGAATTTATGTTAATTAGTATATATATATATATAATTATGTGGAATAGGCTAGTTATATCATCTGCAAACTGTTATGTCTATCATTGGGTTGCTTTGTTTGTGTCAGAGAACAAGAGAAGAATAAAATGAACTTCAAAGCCAGTTCAGGACTTAGCAACGTGCGACTTAGAGTTAGGTTAGATCACCAAGTTGAATTCGGTGAAAATGTTGCAGTTTTAGGGTCGACAAAAGAATTGGGATCATGGAAGAAGAAAGTGCCACTGAATTGGACTGAGAGTGGATGGGTATTTGACTTAGAGCACAAAGGGGGTGGCTCTGTTGAGTTTAAGTTTCTGATTCTAGGAAAGGACAATACTGTCATTTGGGAAGGTGGCGATAACCGGGCGTTGGAACTGCCCAAATCTGGAAATTTTGGGATAATTTGCCACTGGAATGTCACTCGGGAGCCTCTGGATCTGTTGCCTATGAGTTTGCAGGAGAGTGAGGGGGAAATGGAAAATATTGGTAAGAATTCTTCGGCTATAACTGATGCTGCACCAGAAGCTCTTCTAGAGAGTCAGACAAGTCCTTTTGTCGGGCAATGGCAAGGGAAGAATATCTCCTTCATGCGTTCAAATGAGCATCGGGACCGAGAAACTGAAAGAAAATGGGACACTTCGGGCCTTGAGGGGTTGGCTCTAAAGTTGGTAGAAGCTGATCGGAATGCAAGAAATTGGTGGAGAAAGGTAATGTTCCTGATTATGACCTATCTGAATATTTCTGAAATATTTGTCATCAGTCATAGGCTGTATTTCCTTCCAAAAACATTTAACATATTTTCTACTCACCTGTAACGGTTTAATTATAAATAGCGCAAAATTAAGAGAATGAAGGACTTGTTTCTTTAATGGGTGTATTGTATCATGGAGAAGGCAATGAATTTATATTTTCATTCCACTGTCTTACATCTGTTGGATAATAGATTAGTTCTATTTGCCTTGTCTTCTATGGTTTGTTATCTTAGATGTATATATATGTATATTTTGGTGTGCAATTCATAAGTTATCATTATGAGATTGTTTCTGTTCATATGAGATGACTTGTTTTGTACAATTCCCTTGCTGACTCACTCTTCCTTCTGCCCTTCCCACTCACTGCATTCTACAGCACCCAATTAAAGAAAAAAAAAAATAGAAATAGAATAAGAAAGGAGTTTATATTGAATTATTCATCTAACATTGTCATCTCTTTCTTCCGGTGAAAGCTTGAAGTTGTACGTGAGCTTATTGTTGAGAATATGCAAAGTGGGGACCGGTTGGAGGCTCTCATATACTCTTCTATATATCTTAAGGTTCTCTCTCTCTCTCTCTGTGTTACTTTTTCTCTGTTTGTTCCAGCAATCTCATTGTCCATCATTGTTTATGCAGTGGATTAACATAGGGCAAATTCCTTGCTTCGAGGGTGGAGGCCACCATCGACCAAATAGGCATGCTGAGATTTCAAGGCTAATCTTTCGCGAATTAGAAAAAATTTCTTGTAGGAAAGAAACTTCATCTCAGGTGGTCTCTTGTTTGGACATGAATTTGAAACAACTAATATTCCAGTCTTTTTTTTTTTCACTTCTTGAAAGTTATATTGTGTTCTTACTGTTGATTGTTTGTTATGTCCAGCAGATTGATTCTATAACAAACTTATTGGTTTTTAATTTGTCATTCTTATAAAGCTTTTCTTGGTTTTTGTCAAACCTGTAACTTAGTATGCTTTCTCTTCATTTTCTAGTTTTGGATATAAACATGACTCATTGTTTTTTGCAATTTTAAGGACTTTGAATTTCAACAATTTTGGATCCGTAGAGAGGACTACATTACACTACAGTAGTGAAACTTATTGAAGTTTTGACTCCAATCTTCTCTTGGAGACCAGAATACGATGTGTATTTACTTAGCTAGCTTTAGAATGTCTGGTCCATATATTGATCATGAAATAGAAAATATTGAACTTACATCAACCAAACCATCTGAGGTTTGCTCTTTTACACTCTAAATCAACTTATCGATAAACTGAGAATGATCTCCCTTGCTGTTAGTATTTGACTGTTAAATGTGATCGTTGATTGTCTTAGAAGGGTAAAAAGATGGAAACATCCCTAATTCAAAAAAAAATTAGATCTCCACTGTCTATCTTTGAAATGGACGGTAGAGATCAATTTTTTTTTTAAAAAAACAGAGATTTAAAAAAATTGAAAAAAAAAAAAAAATTACGCTCCATTTGGGTGGTTTTTTTTTTTTTTTAATTTTTTTTTAATTTTAAATTTTAAATTTTTTTAATTTTTATAATGAAGAAATGGCCTTGTTTCTATTTCACTTTGGTTGTAGCTGTGATGTCTCAAATGTTTGGGGATTCTGTGAGTAGCAAAGTAGCTAAAAGTCTTTGGGTTTGTCTCAAGGGTGGTTTCACATTTTTCTCTTTCCAAATTTTAAGTTTTTTAGTGTGTTTTTAGGATCTGTTTGATTGTAGTTATGGTTGTTCCTAGATCCTGACTGAAACTCATGTTATGGCCCAGAACTGACCAAATCAATCCGAACCGAATAGGTTTGGTTTTGATCGGTTTTCCCTGCAATTTTGGTCTGTTCAGTTTTCATTATAGAAAACCGAACATTTGTCGGTTTGGTTCCCGAGCTGACAAATGCCCACCCGTATCTAAGATTGACAGTGGAGAAACATCAAAATATAGAAATTGAAAAAAAAAAAAAATGGGTGGAGATCCAACAAAGAGGAGGCTCAAGTCTTCCCTTGGAGCCATCAAGGAGAGGCTCGAGCCTCCCCCCACCGCCAATGAGCCTCCTCATTTTGGCTTTTAGGGGAGGCTTGAGCCTCCTGGAGATCCAGATCTCCACCCATCTCTCTCTCTCTCTCTCTCTCTCATTTTCATTTTCTATTTTTAAAATGTATTACCACTGTCCATGTCATAGATGGACAGTGGAGATCCACATTTTTTTTTTCTTTTTTTTAATGTCTATTTAAAAATAAAATAAAAATTGGATGAAATGACGAAATACCCTGCCATCTGTAAACTTTGATTAATGGCAGGGAACGTCATCATCAGTTTTTGAATAAGTGGATTTCAAGTGTAAAAGATCAAACCTCAAGTAGGTTAGGTGTAATTTGTTTGGAAAATATTTTAATCCCAGAAGGCAGCATGAGTGGTAAAAGGCCTTTGACTCAAACCAAGAGGACATGCATTCAAATCCTTTTGGGGCCAGCTATCTGAGATGTATAATATTCCAATTATTTCCTAATTACTAAATTTGTAGAGTTTGACACTGTTCCCAGGTAGTGAACAAAGAAAGATCGGTGGATTTCTAAATATATATATATATATATATTAAAAAAAAAGAAAAAGAAAAAAAAAAGTAGTAAATGTAAATTATGTGTATTTTTATCTTCAAAGCTGATACTATTATGTGGTATGGTGTATAGGAAGTACTCATTATTCGTAAGATCCATCCTTGTCTACCTTCTTTCAAGGCAGAGTTCACTGCATCTGTTCCTCTAACTCGAATTAGAGATATTGCTCATCGGAATGATATCCCTCATGACCTCAAGGTAAATATTGTATAGAGAAATTATGCGGGGTGTGTGTATGCCTGTTTTTTTTTATTTTTTTTTGGGTGGGGGATTTAATGTAATCAGTTAAGTTGTGTTGATAGTTTCCTGTATTTTATGTCCAGCAAGAAATCAAGCATACAATACAAAACAAGCTTCATCGCAATGCTGGCCCAGAAGATTTGGTTGCCACAGAAGCAATGCTTGCAAGAATTACCAAGAACCCGGGAGAATATAGTGAAGCATTTGTGGAGCAATTCAAGATTTTTCATTATGAGCTGAAAGATTTCTTCAATGCTGGAAGGTTTGTTCTGTGACATTTTAAACACTTATTCTCTTTTAGATTAGAATTTTCATTTCCCATTTTGACTTTATTATTCTCGTTTTTTTTTTTTTTTTTCTTTTTTTTTTCATTTTATATTTATATCAAAGGTTCTTTCTGTACGAAAGCTAGTTGTAGTTTATGTATCTGCTCACATAAATTTATCCACAATCTGAAAGTTCTTTTTCAACTTGTAACTGAAAGGAAACAACTAAAGGATGCGTTTAATTGCTCTTGGGTAAAATGAATTTGAGATGTAAAGGAACGGTTTTCCATTTTCAATACAAAATCCAAAACATCTTTCACATTTGTTCTCTATTTTTGAAAAGTAAATAAGAAATCAGCTAAAATAAACTTCTAAAACCATTATCGACCCTTTCTCGGTTGTCTTTGAAAGAACCTCTCAACATCAATTTTAAACTGACCCTGTTAATTAGATTTTGGAAAAAAATAAGTGACAATCAATATGAACTCAAGAAATGTTATAGCTTTTACTTTCAAATGCAAACTACATCCTTTTCCTTTGAATTTTCATTATTGAACACAAGGGCAATGGTCTGGTCATGGTGGGAATATGGAGCGTGAGAGCTTGTTGAACGATTTATTTGTTCCTTCTTTCTTTTGCATGATTGATCTTTGTTTTACTTGCCTAATTAGTTTTGACGGTCGTTTGATATTTTCTTTTATGGATTTCGAACTTAGAAACTGTAGAAAAAAGTTTAAAAGGAAAGGGTCGTTTGTTTTTTTAACTAAACACTAGATATGCTTGAATTTTACTGAAGACTCATTAGGGACTGAAATGTGAAACCTGAACGACATGTTTGTTTTTCTTTTTCTGACGTTTGTATATAAGTGTTGATTGTTTGTTTTCTAAGGTAGAAACATTTGAAAACAAATAATAATATGATTGTTTGTTTTCTTAGATAGAAACAACTATTTACTTTGTATTGTTTTTTTTTTTTGATGACAATTGCTATGTATTGTTATTTGATATGATATGAAGTTACAAAAAACTAATAATACTGAATTTGATAAAATTTCATAAATTAAAATATGACTAGGTAAAGTATTATTTTATGTAGTAATATCTTAGAAAAATATCAAATTCATGTAATTCAAAATTAAATATGTTTCATTTAATTTATAAAAAAAATACCTATATAAAATTTATTGTACAAAATAAACAATTTATTTGAAGCATATAAAAGTTTGAAAATTTGGAGGATATATGATTAAAGGTAAAATTGAAAATATATTAATTTTAGGAGGATAGTTTAGAAAGAAAATATTTTAAATATAATTCAATGATCTGGTGTTAAGTGATTAGTCAAAATTTGTAACTTTTTATATCAAATTTTAAGTTATATGACCACTTAAGAAACAAAGAAAAACAACTTAATGTCTTAATGAGTCCAATTCAGATCCATTTAGTGATAGGTGAAAAAAACAAATGACATCTTAGTGTGAGAAACTGAGAAAGGGTGCGACTGGTAGGCTGTGTTTGGGGATTGAGTTTAAAGAGAATTAAAGAAGGTTTCAACAAAGGATAATCGGTACTTGTAGCCTACCACGTGGCACTTAAAAAGTTTTGAGATTTAAAACTAAGTAATAGATCCCTTGCTTTATATATGTTTGCATAGTTGCCTTTTTTATCACTCTTTTTTTGTTTAATTATTATTTGATAATTATGTTTGAGGCAAAAAGAGCTATATGTGATAAAGTTTTAGTTGGCTCATTGCACTTAAAATTAGAGTGAATAAACTGGATTAAGATTATGTTCCACTTATTGATCCTATCCAGAAGCCTTATTCTGACAAAAGCTTTATCAAAAACAAACGTTTTTGATAGAAAATCTAATTAAATTGGGTTTTAAGGCCTTCAACCTCAATTTGACCTCAGTGAGACAACTGGGCCCTTTTTGATGATGTAAATTAGACAATGACTACAAATTGTTGGATGAACGGTTTATTAAGGAAACCACCTAATCAAATTGGTATTGTTGAAGGGTTCATTAAAAATATTGTTTTTTTTAAAAACCACTTATGTTACTAGCAACCATGTTTTGCAACAACTTAGGCAGGAAGCATAACTGACAATCAGTCATATTTATTTGAACTCTAACTAGATTTCATGAATTAGTTATGTTCATTGTTTTAAAAAATGACGCCTCAATCCGTTTTACGACTCACTACCTGTTATTGAGGCTTACACCTCAATGTTGTGAGGTGTACACCTCACAACTACGCCTCAATTTAGATTATTTTTTATTTTTTATGGGATTTTCAGTAATGTAATGACCAATTTGGGGGTTTTTTTTATAGGTTTTTTAAGGTTTTTTTTATCAGAAAATTGAAATTTTATCTAGCCCCCAAGTGCATTAACGTAGCGCAATAAAACTAATTCAATCTTCACAACCCAACATGAGGATACATTGATAATATTATGAAGTTGGTTTTGTTTGAGTTGGGGATAGCTATAGCCAAGAATATAATTTGAACATCTTTGTTGTTAGTATGATGATTGCATGTTAATTATTTTATGAACTATGCCATGTTATTGATTGTTGGTAAAGTTCTAAACCTTACATTTAGCTTTGTAACTTGATATTGATAGGATAAAATAGGTTGTTAATGATTATTAATGTGAATATGTGATTATGTGATTATTGGTTGATTTATGAAATTTTATGTGCTTTATATATATATTTTCATGTGTTTTAACTATCCTTTGTGAGGCTTACGCCTCGCCTCATTAGAAGAAAATGTCTCAATACTAAATACATATTTTAAAACATTGGTTATGTTTCTGGAATTGTATAAAAACAATCCATGAAGTTTTGAAAATACCTTCTCTTTATATTTTATTAGAAGTTCAGTTTACCTTTACTGATAAAAGTATCTAACCCTTAACCTGAAGAAGTTAATTTGGTTTCAAAAGTGTGTTTGTTTGAAGGAGGAACATCAATTAGAATAATCTTAGTTTTGGTTAATTTACATCTCTTTACAATTTTGCGCTGCTGTAGCCTTGGTGAACAACTGGAATCAATCAGAGAATCTTTGGATGAACGGGTCCTTTCAGCTCTCACATTGTTTTTGGAGTGCAAAAAGGTAAGTCATTGATTCCTATTTGTTATTTGGATTATATTAATAAAAGCATTTATATGTGGTTATGTGAATCTGCCTGTATATCTAACTTTTAGTCTTTTACCAAACTAGACCTTGATTAAAAGTTCTAACTTTACCCATGTTTACTATTCACCAGCTTCTACACTGAAATTTTCATTGTTTCTAATGGTTGATTGTGCCACATATTATAAGATTTGTACTTTTCATGATGTTATTTAGAGACTGTTATTTAGAGACTATAGTTCTTGGTGTATTGGTGTCATTTCTACTAGAAAGTAATACAAGCTCATTCTGGCAATGTCGAAGTTTCAGAGAGGGATAGTTAGGATTAGATTTCAGTTATTTAAATATTCATTCAGAACCTGAATTCTCCTTAACCATCCAATTCACCCTCCAGCTTTACTGTTTGAACCCTGAAAACTTTGGTTTCTTTCCACATTTTGATATCAAGCCATTTCTCATCCATTATACTATTATAAGCCTAGTATTTTGGATATATTTCTGACCTTTTAGCCTTCATTTAATTATCAATTCATGGAAGAAAATTCAAAATTCTGATGCTGTTCAACATCAGTTGTGAGATTACTTTTTGACGATGAACTTTCTTTAATGTATGATAATCTTGTTTCTAGTGAATGGTGACCACTGAGAAGTGGAAGATTGAACTTTGTTGTTGGATTAGTAGGGCTTGTGAAGATTAGCATCTCACTTCCTTGAGAGGTGTATGGGAAAGTATAGGAATAGATGATGATGATCTTCTCTATAAATGGAGCTTTTATTTTTGGGTTAATGTGCTTGGGCTTTCTTGGCCATTTCTATGTTGCTCTAAGTTTGAGAAAAATGGAGCATGTTTCATCATCAATAATAAATAAACTTTCATTGCACACCATCCATTATTAAGGGCATAGTTGTGATATGTATATGACTATGTAAAGTTAATATTTAGTAGACCATGTACAGTTACAACAGTTTACAATTATATCATGGTAAGATTTATGGACACCTTTTCAATATTCTTTTGTATAGTATTCTCTTCTTTCTCGCTGGACTGACCTGGTTTGGTGGACAGCTTGTTCACCTCATGCACCTTCTCCATTTCAATGAAATATTTCCTAATATAAGAAAGTTGTATCATGGTACAAAATATCAGTGATGTTGTACGTATGTGTGAGAAATCTGACAAACTTTCATTTATTTCTCTAATTCTACCACTCGTTATATTATTTTCCATACTTTTTGTTCTAGAATTAAGATAGTAAAACTACTATTCACTTGGTACTTGAGGAGAAAGCATATATTGGCATTTTGATCAAGTTTATTAACTTCCAATGTTTGAATATTGACATCATTATCTGACATTGCAAAGCAACCAGAAAAATATCCTCCTTGCTCAGCACTTACCTCTCAGCAGTTGAGCAAATTGAAAATTAAAAAAGAGAAAATAGGATTTAAGGAAAACAAACTTTCTGTTGATTTGTCACACTATTTCGGGATGTTTGCAATTTGTCTTATCCATTCTGATTTCGGCTTTAAATGATAAGAAGCATCTATGTATTTCCAGAGTTTGGATAGTTCAGAAGAATCAAGGAATACTTTGGAGTTAATCAAAACCATGCAATCTTTGAATGCTCTGAGAGAGAGAATTGTAAAGGGCCTTGAAAGTGGCCTTAGGAATGATGCTTCTGATGCTGCAATAGCCATGCGACAAAAGGTGAGTTAATTCGTTGACATTTTAACATGAGCTATTGATTGACAAAGTGTAAAGTTGGAATATGATGGTTCTATTACTTAAACCTTTTCTTTTCTTCGTTGTTCCTTGTGGGTGGGGGCTGTTACAGTGGCGACTTTGTGAGATTGGCCTCGAGGACTATTCTTTTGTTCTTTTGAGCAGGTACTATAACCCCTTCTCCTTCTTTGAGACAAGTTTTTCTTGGGTTTCGATTATTATTATCATTAATGTGTGTCAAATCTCGTCTTTACTACTATTTTGTGCTTAATGATTACTGAATAGGTATTAGATACGGTTTTATTTGCAGTGTCTACTGGATTATGAATTGTACATTGTAATAAGGTTAAGATACGTTTCATTTGTTGAATTTATAACAAAAAAAATGCAACAACAAAAAAAATGAAAAAATGAAAAAGAGAGGGAGAGATTATTATACTCTAGTTATGGATGACTTGCAAGTCTAATCTATCACTTTATATACTTCTAACAGAATTTACATTTTGTTCTCAGAAAAACAAAGACAAAGCGTTGATTGGCTTAAAAAACAACCTAGAAATTGTCTTTACTTGAATGATCCGTATTTTTGTTTTAGTCTTTCATCAACTTATTTTGTGGTTGTTCTGTACATAAAGCTTTTATCTTGACAAAATCATACTCCCCATTGGAATTGATTCTGTGACCAATTGTCCATACCTTTTCCAGGGAGATGAGACGATACTGAGCTGAAAGCCATTGGCTTCTGTATACTGTTCATAAACTTGATTGGAGTGATATACAAGTTTTGTATATGACATTTATGAGTGGAGATGTATAATTGTTCCTGGGCTATATATGTATACTACGATTTGTATTTGTGCCTAGAGTTATTCATCCATTCATGCTAATTACGTTTATTATATTGGGAGTCATGGGAATGTTCTTTACATCAATCTGTGTAGACCGGGCAGTCATGAAATGCTCACTCATCTGAAAATGGGCAGAACAATAGTATTTTCTGGAGCAACATTGTGTTTTCTTCCATGAACAAGTAATATGGCTTTATGCTAACAGAAAATTCACAATGATTGGCGAGCCTCTGGAGAGAGTAGTGATGAAGAAAGATGTTATAAGCATTTAAGATTTGTTTAGTTATTACTTTATTTTAGAATTTAGTGATATGATTTGTTTGAGTTGGATTATTATTTGTTTGATTGAGTGTTGGGGGTTGAGGGTTCAGACCTAAAAGAAATTACATTCGTGCAAAAATTCTTTTATTCTATTTTATTTTTTAGGATTAATGCTCATTGTTCTCGTTGATTTGTAGATTCCTCAATGCTCTTGAGGCCAAGGGAGGGACTCGTTGGCTTGCTGAGACTGTGGAATCAAAAAATGTAAGTTCTTGGGATGACCCACTTGGTGTCCTAGTTGTTGGTGTTCATCAGCTAGGGTTATCTGGTTGGAAGCCAGAAGAATGTACAGCTATTAGAAATGAACTCCTTGCCTGGCAAGAGAAAGGCTTTCTTGAAAAGGAAGGTATCTTTCTTATCTCCTTAACTGTAGTAGTTCTGCGAACATTTAAAATATTCAGTGAATGCATATGCATGAGATATCTCCAATTCTATGTTTACTGAAGGAAGTGAAGATGGCCGGAGAATATGGGCATTAAGGCTTAAAGCTACTCTTGATAGAGCAAGAAGGCTAACAGAGGAATTTTCTGAAGCACTCCTTCAAATATTCCCCCAAAAAGTGCAGGTATTACCGATTTTTTTTTTTCCCCTTCTGATGAGCTTAAAGTTCAATGTGCTGTGCAAAAAGCTTGTATGTCAGCTTGGGATGTTATTGAATGATGATTCAGTCAGATGCTTTTGTACTTTTCCTTTGCTAAGGTCCATTAATGTTTTTGTAACACAATATAATGTTCTAAATTAGATAGTCTTGAAAGGTGCATCTAAAGTAAGGATGTTGATACATTTTTTCATGGCTATCAGCCTATATAAATCTATATCACTATGTGTTCCTCTCAAGCAGTGAAGCAATGCAAGAATTCTATAATTTTGAAACAAATGAACATAAAATTCTGACTAAAAATAATTTCTGGCTCTTCCAGGTTCTAGGAAATGCTCTTGGAATTCCTGAGAACAGTGTAAGGACGTATACTGAAGCTGAGATTCGTGCTGGGTATGCTGTGCTCTTAAATTTTTGGGAATCTAATCTGCTTCTGAGGCTGATATAAATCATATTGGAGCTTTCTGATGTTTTAGTTGACTGATTATTTAAATAATATTGATATCTAATTGTTTAACGGCAAATTTTCAACTGTAGGGTAATTTTTCAGGTTTCAAAGCTCTGCACCCTTCTTCTGAAAGCTGTCAGAAGCACACTTGGTTCTCAGGGTTGGGATGTTCTTGTTCAGGGAGATGCTCTTGGAAAATTAGTTCAGGTGCAGTAAAGTACTTCCAGTGTGAAAGGATTAATTTATTATAATAACATTACTAGCTATGCACATACCCTAAAATGTAGATCTCAGCTTAGGTTTCTTGCTTAGTTTACTAAATTATCTATGCATTAGAAATAGATAGAGGAAAAGTGATGTTAAGTTGTTGCAAATCCCTTAGATTTGGCATTCATGCAACAGGGATGACTACAAGTGAGTGAGGGGGTTGGATAGCTTAGAGGGGAAAACTTACCAATGATCTTACACTGAGGACAGATAAAAGATAGCTTTTAGCGGAAGTAGTGTTCCAAGAAGAAATAATGTGGAGACTTATATGGGCCAAAGAAGGGGACAGCAATTCTAATTTTCAATTGAATAGTCCAGGGAAGAAAAACAAGGAATTTCTTATCTACATAAGGGACTAGATTGGAAGAAGAAAGGGCTTTAAAAGAGGTTTTGGAATATTTTAAGAAGCTATAAACTCTAGACAAGACATTGAGTGACCTACAATTGAGGTGTTGGAGTGGCAAGACTATCCTTCTCCCATGCATCTTGGTTGAAGAGACCATTTGAGGAAGAGTTTAAAATATCTGTTCAGGATTGCTCTATAGACAAAGCTCGAAGCCCTGATGGCTTTTCCTTGGTTATTTAAAAAATGCTGGGAAATTTTATAAGGAGATTTAATTTTTCTTTTTTAAGGATTAATCAAAATGCGATCATTAAAACTGCTACATATGAAACCAATATTTTAAAAGGAGATTTTATCAAAGTGAATTTCTTTCCTTAGAGAGGTTTAGGGAAACTACTTCAGTTACCTAGTGAGTTTTCATGAAAGACCCTCAAATCTTAGACGTTGTGTTAGTGGCAAATGAGCTTGGGAAAGGTTATGATCTAAAGAGTGATTACCAAAAAAGAAAAGAAAAACAAATGAAAAGATAAGATGAATGTTGAGTTATTTTTCAGCTATAGGTAGATGAGAATCTGAATCATATGATCATTTGTATTATGGATACTTGGAATACTTGATGCGCCGGACATTAATGAATAGTATAATTTTCTTGAAATATAAATTTTTGATATTACAAGTCCCAGTGAGACTCTCAAACAAAAACTTTAAATTCCAAGTTGTAATATTGATGTCAACTTCAGTTAAGCTTATATGTATATAACTTTTGACTTCAATTTCATTTTGGTCTACTTTGACTTCAGGTTGAGAGCATTATCCCTGGATCATTGCCATCATCAATGGAAGAACCTATTATACTTGTTGTCAACAAAGCTGATGGAGATGAGGAGGTTCTGTATCATTAACGTATTTTGAATTTAGCTGTGTTAACAGAGCATTTAGTGTGACGATATATTTATTGAATAATTCTCTAGTCAGGTCTGGTCCTGAAATTTTTCGTCTTGTCCTTATAATTAATTAGTGTAAAAAAAAAATTGCACTAGTTCCACCGGTGGGAATTCTTAGGACCTGATGAAAAATTTCAAGACCATGCCTGACTAGAGAAGGACCCTATATTTATTATCACATTATATGTTATGATTTGTATCTCATTAGACCTTAAATATATGATTTGTATCTCTTTTTTAACAAATTCGAACACAATTTTAGATCATAGGATCAATGCACTTTAAATGATTGAGACCAATTCTGACATGCATAATTAATGCATGTGAGAAATAGCACCTGTAGGATGTGATCTCATTCATTCATAGTGGCTCAACCGAAAGGTCCACAAATTGTGTTAAAATTTTTTTGATCCTAAACCTTGAAGCATTTATGAATTGTACTAACTAATGAATATGGCAGGTGACAGCTGCTGGGAGTAATATAGTGGCAGTTATACTTCTGCAAGAGCTGCCTCATTTATCTCACCTTGGTGTTAGGGCCCGGCAAGTAGGTTCCTTCTCTCGATGAATGCCAAATTATTATTGTTAGAGTGCTTAAATACTATTGTTGGGTTATTTTCTATCGGCTTAAGCTGTTAAGTCTGATTGTTACTAGCATGGAATTAGAGCCTAGTTGTCCTAAGAGTTTTGGATTCAAGTCCCCCCACGTAATTATTTGAATTTGTTGTGTTTCTATTTGGGCTCGAGCCATATGGCAAGCCTGTTGGTCTTGGGTCATGCACGTGAGGGGGTGTGTTAGAGTGCTTAAATATTATCGTTGGACCATTTACTATCGGCTTAAGCTTTTTGGTCCGATGGTTACTAACAATTATGTAATGTTGCAATAAAATCATCATTAAAGTTTGCATATTGATGGCATTTGCAGGAGAAGGTTGTCCTTGTGACATGTGAAGACAATGATAAAGTCAAGGATTTAGAAATGTTTACCGGGAAATATGTGAGGTTATTATGTCTGTACTTTATTTTTTATCCCGAGTCAAATATGTTCGTGAGTTCTTATGATTTATTTTTTGAATTTCTTTGTTATTGATGGTTAAGTGAGAATCATGTGATCTGATACTCTGGTTGATTTACCTGTTTGTAAAACTCTGCAGGCTGGAAGCATCCTCAACAGGAGTGAACATAAATCTGTCCTCACCGGATAGTAATGGCAATTTGGTTTTAAAAAATCTGTCTGGTACTGAGTCAACCGCCGTTGAAGCCCCTGAAACTCATGCCACATCCTCATCTGCCTTCAGAGCTCCTTTGTTGAGTCAGGCAAAGATTTTTTTTTATACTTGTGCTCTCTTTGATTGTCATTCAACTTCCGCTTTACATTATGGTCACTACTGATTGTCAAATTGATAAGTGGGTTTTTCTATCGTCTAGGATGTTTCTGCAGGAGTTGTACTGCTTGCAGATGCAGATACACTAACTTCAGGTGCAAAGGCTGCTGCTTGTGGTCGTTTAGCTTCTTTGGCAGCAGTTTCTGATAAGGGTAATTTTTCTGGTCTCCTTGTGAAAATCGTATATTTTGATTAGTTATGCTTTCAAATGCCCAGAACTTAATTCATAAACTTGTGTTGTTACATTTTGCTAAAAACAATTTGTTAGTGTTCAAGTACTATTATTGAATTTTCTCCAAATGATTTTAGTTTTTAGGTCAATTGGTTACTAACATGGTATCATAGCCGAGTTTTACCAAGAATCCCCACATTATTATATTTGAATTTGTCATTATTATATTTGAATTTGTTTTCTATTATCTGATTTTTTTTTTTTTTTGTGTTTATATTTGGGCTTGAGCTATATTGTCAACCCATTGGCCTTGCTTGTGAGAGGGTGCTGGACTACTTAAATACTATTGTTGGGATTCATCTTTGAAAAATTCATATCCTTTGTGACAACAATGGTCCATAAACATATGAATATGTGTGTGAGCTTTGGAAATAAAAAACTTCTAACCAAGATATATGATTATTAAATGTAAAAAGTTTCAAATTTAACATATGAAATCTTCTGTAAATCAAACAAAATTTGGGTTTTTCAAGCTTTCATGTTTGCAAATCATAAAAAAAATGCAACATAAAACCAAAACCCATGAAATGTGTGATATTGCAACAAATATACACGAATTTGAGTGAGCTTTTTACACACTTGAATCCAAAATCCCGAGTTTTCTTAGCAATGGATTGAGAATCTCTAAGAACTTGTTGAATGTTAATAAAAACCAATCGATAATTTTCTGATTTCCTAAGAGATTTTTGTGAATGAGGTGAACTTATGGGTGATATATGCCTAAGCAGCATTTGGGTTACAGGGTCTTGCATTTGTATGACTGTTATTATCTCGTGACTTGTGAATGACCTTTAACAAAGCTATCATAGTTTTGACTGATTTGTAAACTTTTTATCATCCATATAAAAATCTCATCAAAATTCATTGAAATTCTTAGAATTTCCTCAAGGTATCACATAACCTTATGTATAGGGATCCTCATTAGAGAGATATTCAGTCCTCTGGTGAAGGATCCCTTGTGTATAAGGATTCGTGAGGATTTTGATAAAATTCAATTAATTCTGATATATATATATATATATATAGAGAGAGAGAGAGAGAGAGAGATCCCCTATTTTAATTTCGGTAAAGACCATGATGAAAACACATCGATGTTAATGAATTTTAATCTAAATTTTTTTATGGATGATGAGTTCATTGAAATCTACCTATGAACAAAATTTGATAATTTTCTGAGCACTAGAACTATTTATCCAAATTTTGTTAAATTATCCTACACTTGATAATTTATATATATATAGATATAGTAATTTATATATATATATATATATATATATATATAGGGTCTTTCTCTAGTCAGGACCAGACCTGAAGATGTTCATGCTGTCTAAGGATTATCACATTTGATAATCTGTTAACATCAATCTATTCAGATTATCATATGTGATAATCCTTGGGACCGCATGAAAAACTTCAGGACTAGACCTGACTAGATAATTATTCTCTCTCTCTCTCTCTCTATATCTATCTCAGTCCTAGAACTACTTGCAGACATGGTAAAGAAAAGTCTGAATCTCCGTTGGATCTTGGGACACGCCTTCAGGGACGGACCTGGTCAGAGATTGGTATTGGCTGATCTCAATTCTATCAAGCTGGTCTCCAACAGTTTTTAGATAGGCATTTGTGTAGTTGTTCTGCTTCATGATTATGTCCATTTGCTGTGAAGAGGCTGGAACAGTGTTGGATAGAGATGAGTCAATGAGGATGTAAGGGGAGCAAGTCATAATCTCAGGGGCTCCCGGAACCTCTCGATCTTCATTCTCTATCTCTATTTCACACGTTCTTGGAGGAGGATGGGGAAGTGTTTCTTCGCCCTTCTTGGTTTTATAGGTCCTGAATGTTGATCTGTCCATGACCAGGCATTGACAATCAATCTCTATGCTTTTTCTGTTAGCATACCATTCGAAGAAAGGTATACTTTTGTTGAGAGTTTTGATGTTCTGGAGCCATCTTATCCTGAACTGGTTTTGCTTTTTCTGGCTATAACTGGATTCATATTTGGTTCTGGATTTGTGGCTAAGGTACTCTGCTATAAGGATTTCATAGTTGATAGGATTGGTGTCAAGAACATTTATGGTTCTAATTTGTGGTTCTGTGTCAGGTATTTCTGTGAGGACTTGTGATGGAGTGGGAGAGCTTGGTCCTTCTTGGTCATATGTATGGATAGGATGAGCAATTTGTTCTGGGGTTTTATGGACTCTAGAGATATGAGTGGGTATTTCGGGTATTTCAATAATAGTAGGAATAGGTGGACGTCTTTGTCTGGGTATAAAGTTTATAGGTTCAGATGATTCACTAGTACCTGGTTTGTATCTGTTTTCAAGGCTAGGTAACTGATTTCTAGTGTTTGGATTTGGTTGATATTGGTATTGTTCCACCAGGCTAGGAATTTGGTTTCTGATATTAAGTCTGGATAGGCTAGATAGGGAGTTTCTTGCTGACTAGAGATCATCATCATAATTTGGAATTTGTAGTGGAGGTTCTCTGGATGATAGTGATCGTGGAATTTGTAGTGAAGCTTCTCTGGATGATAGTGATCGATCTCTGAAAGAGATTCGAAGAGTTCCATCTAGGTCTGATATACAATCTCTGAGATCTCTCATGGGTATTCGATAAGTGGGTCTATCAGCATGTTCCTTCAACCAATTTTCAGGGAAGTTGATATCTTCCCATCTAACTGGTGTGGGAACCATCAGGTTAACTGTAGGACAAGCATTATAACATATAGTTTGTCCAGCAGGAACAACAGGAGGAATATAACTAGGGATAAGACCAGTGGTTAGTACACGATAATGAATTCTGTAAATGAGTTTATAAGGGCTGGATCCTTTTAAAAATTGATAATTATGAGTCTGAATATCAATAGCAAGACATTTTTCTTTATGCTCATCTGAATTTAAAGCAATAGTGAAATTCGGATAACATTGGAAATAGATAGGTCCATAAGTCAAACTGGTTTCAGCAATTCCTAAAATAGATTCTTTATAGTTGGTGATCCTTTTGTCTCGGAGGACAACTAAAATGGAATTATTAAGACCAATCTTGGCTAAGGGTTTCAACCCAATTTGAACACTTCCTATATGCAAGTCATTATAACCAATTTTATGATAATGGTTCACACTATTTTTATTCAATAAATTTGTGCTAAATGTATTATTATGGAATTTGACATTAATCTCTTTAGTCTTTTGTCCTAAAATAGATCTAAAATCTAGGGTTCTACTTTTCCTATAGATGCTATATTGTTGAATATTGGGCAATTGCCAGTTTACTAAGTCTCTATCGTCCCAATTTGTTTCATAATTGGCTACAGATTGACATGCAATACTATTATTATCGTCAGGCTCTATCTCAGTCCTAGAACTACTTGCAGACATGGTAAAGAAAAGTCTAAAATAGATTAAAACCTAGGTTTTGACTCACAGCTTGTCTAATGGTCAGTCTAATGCCTCTCTAGGCTAACGGCAAACCTGGTGACTACTGACTTTTGCACCTAGAGAATAAACTATCTCAACTCTTCTTTAACAAGTCTCAAGGCTCTGATACCAAAACGGAGAACCAACAAAGCTAACAGAATGCACAAGACAAAATGCAGAAAATAATAAAACATGAAATTGAAACGAATTCCAACCTTGAATAATAGAAAATAAAATTAACATAAACTTACTGTAGTCAGTATTAGTCTGACAGCAATGTAGATATACACAAATAAGTCGCACTCTTTATTTATTTCAAACTTGTTTTTACAAGGGGGGGGGGTACACAAATAAGTCGCACTCTTTATTTATTTCAAACTTGTTTTTACAAGGGGGGGGTGGGCGGGGTGGGTGTTAAGAGAGGACGGTTATAAAACTAAGAGAGGAAGATTACAAGGTAGGAAAAGAACATGAAAATCAGATCCTGCCCTTTCAACCAGAGAAGAGTTCTTTATATAGACCAGATAAATTACCATGGTAGTGATAACCAAGGTTAAGATTGACTCTGGTTAAAACATAATAATGGTCGTTGAAGACCCTATAAGCTGGTCACATGGAGGAATGATTGCTGCTGAAGCAATGATGGTGCTGGATGATTCCATAAGCTGGTCACATGGGTCTGGTAGTGGAGGAATGATTGCTGCTGGAGCTTGATGATTGCTGATTATAATGGTGATAAATGCTAATAGAGGATTCCATGCTCTCTAAGAATAAGTCTAGTGAAATCTATGGGGTTAAAGCCCCTGAAACTGTGATAAGTCATGGCCAAAAATGCTTCCACAATGCTGTTGGGAAGAGCTGTTACCTTCGGTGGGGTCATCTTCACTAAGGAAGTCATCATGGTCTTCTGAATCTGAGTCTTTTTGGGAAATGGCTGTCATAGTTTTTCTCATTTCATCAGCGATGGCTAATAGTTCTTCGGGAGTCTTTGCAGCTGCAATTCTAGCGTGGTTCTGGGATTTGGCCATTAAGAACTGGGATTGGTCTTTGCTTGAGTTGCAGAAGCTGGGGTTTTCATTAAACCATTTTGCTACCCTATTTTTCCCATGGTCAATCATGTTCATGCCACTCCACCATTTGATCTTCGTTTGTCTTCCAAAATAAGGAACATTGACATTGCCAATAAGTATTTCTTGAATCTTATAATCAAGCATCAAAATCCAGGTAAGACTGAAAATCCTGAAGAAGATTAATAAGTCAGGAATAAAATCTCAATCTTTGGGTTTATCAACATGTGTACAATACTGGTAACCTTCTTTAATGATGGTTGGAAGGAAATCAATATTTGGTCCATATTTGTCCCACCATTCCAGAAACCAGAATGGTATGTCAAGAGGAAAATCTTTGTCAAAGTAGATAAACCAAGATAAAGAATTTCCTGGATTTTGGCCATACAAAACATAAGTCCATGCGTTAATATAATCCCAATAGGAAAATTCAGAAACGTGGAAAGGTCTAGAAAAACTTCTTTTCTTATTTGGGTCATTTCCCCATTGCTCTAAAGTAATGATTTTGCAAAACTTTATTTTTCTAAAAATCAATTTCTTTGTGTCAATTGTCAAAAACATCCGAAATATAGATTGAATCTGTATCCACAAGGATGAATTCATAAAAAAAATGTCTTTTTAATATGTCCTCAGGAATCCTACAAAACAGTGGATCAATGATTGCATCCGCCAGTTTTTTAGGTTCCTTGAAATAAGTCTCGAGTAGTAGTGGGGCTTCTACTACAAAAAAATTGTCAAAATAGGGTTTTTCATGATAATGATAAGTCGGGTTGTTGACTCTAGGGAAGGATGATGTGGAGGGAGCATAAGTCTTTTGCTTTTCAACAATTTTGCCTTGTTTTACTGAATGTGGGCTGATATGGGATGATGCTACTGTTTTAAAAGATGAAGAGTCCGATTTTAAAAGGGAGAAACTATTGGTGATTTGTAGTGGGGTTGGTATGGTAGGTCTTGGTGATTGGGTTGAAATGGCCAGATGGCTGGAAGCAATAGAGTATTTGTCTTTATGACTGAGCTTTCTTTCTGGGCTAGACTTTTGTTCATCATAAGTCATAATAGCAGCAATATTGTTGCCACGATAAGTCACCAAAGCACTATGTCCACTTGATAGGTCATTTGATAAGTCGGGCCTGGATGAGGATGGGCTTATAGTGGGCCTGAGGCCCTGTGTCTTCTTTTTGCTGCTACTCATGGGCTTCCCTGCAAAAATTCTCTGGTCAAAAAATCTGGTAAACTATTATTTGATCCTTTAATATGTTAAATAGTAAAATCAAATGCAGATAATAAAGCTTGCCATCTAGCAAATATTTGTTTGGAAGCAAGATTTTTAACATCATTTTTCAAAATGAATTTTGCGGATTGACAATCAACTTTCAAGACAAATTTTTGGTTGATTAGATCATCTTGAAATTTTTGGATAGTTAGAACAATAGCCAGGATTTCTTTTTTGACGGTGGAGTACTTTTGTTGGGTATCATTCCAAACACCAGAAACATATCTAACAAGACATTCTTGGTTATTGATGACTTGTTTTAAGATGCCACCATAACCAAGCTCAGAGGCATCTGTTTCAACTATTTTGGGAGCAGTGGGATGACAGATAATAAGACATTGGAGACTTTTGACTTGGGCTTTTATTTTTTTGACAGCTAAAGTGTGCTCCTCGGTCCAAGGTGCTGGATTTTTCTTTAGTCTTTGGAAAAGGGTTTGCATATGATACGTAGTTGTTGACAGAAGTTAGCTATATAATTGAGACATCCTAAGAATCGTTGTAGCTGGGTTTTGTCTTTGATGACATCCGGAAATTTGTTAGCAAACTAAAGACTTCTTTGGATGGGTAAAATAGTTCCTCTTTCGATGTTATGACCTAGGAATCGGATTTTTGTTTGGTATAAAACAATTTTGGGTGCGGAGACAACTAGACCTTGGTGTTTGGCTGTTTGGAGGAAAATATCCAAGTGTTTCCAGTGTAAGTCAATGTTATCAGAATAGATTAGGACATCATCTATGTAGACAATAGAAAATTCAGTATAAGGGTTGAAAATCTCATTCATGATAGGTTGAAATTCACTTGGGGTATTTTTGAGATCAAAAGGCATGACATTCCACTCATACTGGCCAAAAGGCACAGTAAAAGCAGTTTTATAGCGGTCTTTCTCATCAATCTGTATTTGCCAAAAACCTGATTTCATGTCAAACTTAGAAAAAATGTTAGAATTATAAAGTCTTTTCAATAAGTCAGATTTGTTAGGGATAGGATACCGAATCCATTGGAGAGCATCATTCAGAGATTTGTAATTGATGACCAGTCTAGGGACTCCTCTTTCGATTTCAGTATTCTTTTGAACATAGAAAGCTGGGCAACTCCAAGGGGATTTAGAAGGCCTAATCAGGCCCTTTTGCAATAAGTCGGCAATTTCTTTTTTGCAGTGTTCCAGAAGGGATGAGGACATTTGGATAGGTCTGGCTTTGGTGGGAATTTCTCTTTCTGAGAATTCTTTGTTGTAAGGAAAGGAGACGATATGTCTTTTTCTGTTCCAGAAGGCATTTGGAAAAGAGGCACAAACTTCACTTTCGAGTTTTCTTTTGAAGGCTTGGATTTTTTATTGAAGTTTGGGATCATCTAGGTGTTTCTTTTGTCTCTCAAAATGCAGGTCGTCTTTTAAGAAAGATAAATAGTCCTGCTTTATGTTAACATTGGCAATTTGGTTTTCTAAGAAGACTGACTTGTTTTTGAGGGCATTTAGATCTCGAACGAGAATAGGGAAGGTGAAAGGGAAAAGTATTTCTTTTCCTAGGTATTCTGAAATAAGTCCTTCTGAGGTAACTTTAAAAGGGGATATAAGATGAATGAAGGGTAAGCCAAGGATTACATTTTGGGAAAGATTTTTGACCATAAAGAACTAGTGTTGTAGCAGACTCCATCATTGCAAACTTTGGCATTGGTCAATTTGTATTGGATACTAAGCTGTTGTTTGTTGGCACCATAAAGGGTTTCTGTGGTTTTCTCGAAATATTTGGTGGGAACAAGAGCTTCCCTCATGCAGTTGAGATCAGCTCCTGTGTCGATCAACACATGGACTCTTAGATGGAAGTTGGAAGAAATGCGTATGTCTACTTCAGTGTACCATTTCTGGACCCTGATTTCGCTGCCAATGGAGGTCCCATGTTGTCGGATAAAGTCAGGATGGAGGAGGCTGGCCAATTCATGATTAGGTTGATCCCCTCCTTGCGCTTCTGCTTCTGCTTCTGAATCATCAGAACTATATATATATAGAGAGAGAGAGAACAATGAAAAGAAATTGAAAAATTTTCATACACAAGAACTATATGTTCCAAAAAATTGGAAAAAAAAAAAAACTCTTCAAAATTGATTGAATTGCATCAAGGTGCACATGTAATTATATTCAAGGGCGAACACTTTTTTTGCGCACATACTTATTAAAATGGCGAGGAGATGCTCTCTCACACACATTTTCAAGTGCAAGGTCCCAGATTTCTGAGATTTTGTCTTTAACGAGCTCTTAACCTTAATAGATATTATTATCATAGAACTGCTACTAAATTATGGTGATAGCTTCAAGTTTCTATTTTCTAGAGTGGCCCCATTTATCATAATGAATATTATTACCTTGTCAGGTCTGCACATTAGAGTGTAATTGCAGAAAATTGAGGAATTTATTACTTAAATACTATGAGGAGATGTATATATACTGTCAATGCATCTAATTCCTTGGTGTTTTATTAATGCAGTTTACAGTGATAGAGGGGTGCCTGCTTCATTTCGTACCCCAGCAGGAGCAGTTATACCTTTTGGTTCTATGGAATTGGCACTAGAGCAAAGCAAATCCATGGAAACTTTCACTTCTTTTATTGAACAGATAGAAACAGCAAGAGTGGAAGGGGGTGAACTTGATAAATTATGCTGCCAACTTCAGGAAATGGTCTCTGCTCTACAGCCTCCAAAAGACATTATTGACAGCATAAGCAGAACATTTCCAAGCAATGCGCGTTTAATTGTCCGTTCAAGTGCTAATGTTGAGGACTTGGCTGGAATGTCTGCTGCTGGACTTTATGAATCAATACCTAACGTTTGCCCTTCAAATCCAACAGTTTTTGCAAATGCCATTGCTCGAGTTTGGGCTTCACTCTACACTCGGAGGGCAGTTTTAAGTCGTCGAGCTGCTGTTGTGTCACAAAAGGAGGCTACAATGGCAGTTCTGGTTCAAGAAATGCTTTCCCCAGACCTTTCTTTTGTGCTTCACACTCTCAGCCCAACAGACCATGATCATAATTCTGTAGAGGCTGAGATTGCCCCTGGGCTTGGTGAAACCCTAGCATCAGGTACCCGGGGCACACCGTGGCGTCTTTCTTCTGGGAAGTTTGATGGAATTGTGCGAACCCAGGCATTTGCCAATTTTAGTGAGGAGATGCTGGTATCCAGTGCAGGTCCTGCTGATGGGGAAGTTATACGTTTGACTGTTGATTACAGCAAGAAACCATTAACAATTGATCCAATATTCCGTCAACAGCTTGGTCAGCGGCTCTGTGCAGTTGGTTTTTTCCTTGAGAGGAAGTTTGGCTCCCCACAGGATGTGGAAGGATGCCTCGTTGGTAAAGATATTTATGTAGTTCAGACACGGCCACAACCTCTCTAAAAGCTTCTCCCTTTGTATATGTTATTTCAAAAATGGGCTGCGACAAACCATGGACAAATGACCTCGGCAATTTAAATCTACTCGAGCACTTCCATTTAACTCTTTTTGCTGTTGCAGAAAGTTTAGGAATACAAGTATAAATTGTTTTGTACGGTGCTAAATGGTATGTTGTATTATTATGTTTAATTAAACCACAATGTCCTACCAACTATGAACCGTGTATCTTGTATGTAATATTTCTGAATTATGAACCACTCATTTATAAATTTCTCAGCTATTCAAGTTTAAATTCGTTAGCCTAATTTCTTACATTTTGCACTTTGAGATTGTGTTAGAATTTTTGGGTTTCTAATTGAGATGAAGTGATATCTGAATTTGTTGCCATGGTGCAAAGAGACCTTGTTTTGAATTGTGAGTCAATGATAGGATCATACGATCAAAAAATAATCACGAAATTGTAATCTTGCTTGCATTTATGGCTGGGAGAAGCTTTCCATACTCGCAATGATTATATTGAACTTGTCATCAGTACAGACCAAAAACACTTTTGAGTTTTGAGAGAGTTTATCTATAGTAAAAATCTATTCGCCGCTACCACCGCCAAATGTGGTTTGATGGTAAATGATGCTCATTCAGTCAAATAATATCTCTTTCGACTCATTGCATCCCCATTGGATTCGCAATTACAATGAATTAATTTCATTGATCTCGTGTGAAGTTTAACATAATTGTAGGACGATCCATCAAATTTTGAAAATAAATAAATTAAACTGAGCAATTTGAATACTTTTCAACATAACCGGGGAAGTTTCTAATAATAAGCTTCATGGGAGGTCTTTTTACTTTAGAGGTCGTTTATAACAATTTGTAGAATATTAGATGTTATTGACAATATTTAAAACACATGAGGTGTAATAAAGTTACGATTATGCCTATGCATGTGAGAGGAAGTATTTTGGAATAAAAAAATCATTAAGTGAACAGGGTTTTTTTTTTTTTTTTTTTTTTTTCACTTGGTTATTCGGTTTTTTTTTTTTTTTTTTTCTCAAATGTAGGAAAGTATTAAGAATTTTTTTGGAACCAGGAAATAATTAAATTTTAAATAAATAATAACTTTTTAAGAGTTTTTTTTTTTTTTTTTTTTTTTTGAATATACCCCTGTAGTGGCATTCGAACCTAGGATGTTGCTAAACTGAATGGACATCATTCTCTGCCAAACCACATTAGGCCGTGGTACTTTTCTATCATGTTTCACTTACTTTTTGTTTTATTTATTTTTTTATTTATATATATATATATTTATGTAATAACTTTCTAATGCGGGATCTTGTACGAATTTTTCCAATCGGTTGGAATCAATGAAATCGCACAAATTTTTTATACGGGATTATGCACTTGATAATTTATATATGGGAGCCGATATTGACACCCATAAATATAATAAGCACATCCATATTTTAATAAAAAATTTAATTACAAAAATATCCTAATAGGAATTTACCAATAAGGACAAATTAGTTTAATTATAAATAAACAAAATACTATTTACACTCATTAATTACACTCATATCTTCAACTATATCACTTTATTAAAATAAAAAATATATATATAAAAAAATAAAAACCCTAATTAAACCTTAAGATTGTGCGACAATTTATCAACAGGTGTAGCTTACCATGCCTATAAGAATGGAATTGTCGTTGTTGCTTCTGCTGGCCGTTAATGACAGACGCATAGGCAGTGTTGTGAATGTTGCTCCCTAGATGATCACTGTCCCTGCATCCACCATCTATAGAAAATTCATCAATTACATTACTCTTGGCAGTGGATATACAATACAAGTACTAAAACACTATCTTGAATATTTTATGTTTATTGAACTGGTTTGTCATTTTTATACTCAATTTAACAATGAAGCTTTTCACGGTTGTGGATTTAACAATGATGTACCCATAGGCACTTTTTCCACTTACCATATACACCCGTAATTACCCACAACAACGGTACACGTAATATTTTATGGCAGCTGCTGGTCTGATTTCCAAATTAATCATTTTCCAATCATATATATATATATATATATATATATATATATATATGCAGTTACTGCAAGAAAACACTGAATTTTGCATACACCTACAATAAGATAGTGGTGTGTTACATGGAGGCAGGGGACGATAACATAGTAGGAAAATGAGACAGATGAACTTTCTATTATGTAGTTAATAACTGAAATTGTACAGAAACAGAAAAAATACCAAGCCGTGTATTTCACTACACTTACTCAGCAATGATAGCACCTGACAAATCCTTTGTTTCATTCTGTTATAAATTGCTTGCTACTTTTACAGGCAGTCTCTGCCCTAATTCACCTTATCAGACACATCCCATTGCATGGTATCAGTTTGATAAAATCTTGCCCATGTTGACACAGTGGGATTCAAAAATCACTCTTCTCTGCTTCTAAACCCAACCGATCAAGTATCAGTGAGAATGAAGTACCTAAATCACTACTCCATATTTACTCATTTGGCCGCAACTCCAATTTGTATGCTTGTATTTCCATGGGAGAGATAATTATGTGTCCCTCTTAGGCAACATCTCCATAGCAGGAAATTGGCCTGAAGTAAAGATTTTTGAAATTTAAGAATTTAAGAATTCCCAAGACTGTGCTTTCGAGTCTGGAGAACTTAAAAATTTATCATTTGAAAAATTGGTTGCATTAATAATGTTAACCGCCAAAAATGGCAAGGGCCCAAAGAAGAATTTTTCATCCACCCTGGAGAATACTAGAGGTAGAAAGGTATCATAGAAGAGCATCCCAATACCTCGCCACTAAAGTATCCGGGTAGACCTTATATCAATCCGGATCGAAATCAAGAGCTCCTAGACTCCAAGGTACTAGGAAACATAGAAGCCAAGTTCCTAAGGACCTCATTACTACAGAATCCTAGTACCCTGCTACGGTATCCCGATACCCCAATACTCTTGTACCATGATCCAGTAAGAGGAAGGACGCCCATATACCCCAATCCCACCTAGAGCCAGCCAACCAAGCAGTAAGTATCAGATTAACAGACTACCAAGTATCAAGGTAAGATTAGGTACGTCGAAGATCAAGCTACATAGAAGGACAGTGAGACGTCGACGTTTTGATAATAAGGAAATCGACTTATTCCTGCCACTCAAGAATTCTATTTGAAAGCAAAGTCAACCCTATCAAATTCTGCCAATAAGGGATCACCTGACTCCTAGAATCAATCGGACGATCTTCTCGCTAATTGAAAAGAATACTCGGTGTGTTTTTCTTTATAAAGCTAGGGGGGGGGGGGGGGGGGGGGGGGGGTGAATAGATTTTATCTAATTATTACCCAATTTTCGCGTGCATGTCAATTTTACTGAAAATACCCCTAGCAAGTCAAAAATACATACAAGTGTAATAAGATGCAGAAATTAAATAACACTTGATGTTTACGTGGAAACCCAACCACTGGGAAAAACCACGGGCTGTTTAGTGCGCCACACTCGAACCTCGAAATCCACTAATTGAAATGGAGTTTACAACCTATGTAGACCTCGTCTAACACTCCGGTTAATAACCCCCCACTTCTACCACTCGGGCCTTTAAAAGTGGCTCTAGTCCAATTGCTTATGTGACCACCTATTCCCGGTGTCCGACCTAATCCCGGTCAATCACACAAGACTTAAATCTCTCAAAAGAGATGCACAACCCTATGTGAATATATCATGATATTCAAATATGCAATATAGAGCTAGGGTACTCTAGATGCTTACCTAGGATTATATGATGACAATAAAATCAATCATAGATATCAAAATAGATATATGTCATGGCATACAACTTTAGCTAAGTAAAGGATAACCAATCCTAGATACAAAGCTATCACAAAACAACACTCAATCAATTCATCACAATTAATTCTCTTTTCTTGTATTTAGCATATGATCTAAAACATACAAGTAATTTAAAAGAGATGGCTTGGTAGTAAAAATATTAAAATAAGATGAAGTTAATCAAAATCTTACCAAGCAAGTTGTGATGATGCAAACCCATACATGGATGCACTCTATATAGACATAGAATATGCAATATGAAATTTGATGTAAAAAGGATTTGATTTGAGTGGTTAAAAGTGAGTTCTTGATTTGATTTTCTCTCAAATATCTTTCTTTTAAGTTTAGGGTTCTAAGGAGTCAAAGAACTAATTCAGATAATGAAAAAGTAAGATATTTATAGACATCAAGAATTGGGCATGTGAAAAGACAAGTTTGCCCCTAAAACGCACCGATCGGCAAGCCGCCGTTCGTAATCACCGAATTGAACCCGAGAAGACCAAGGGAAAAACGGCGGTTTCATTCGGCGGTTTCGTGACCGCTGATCAAACCGCTGAATCAAACCCGAGAGAAAAATCAATCAGGTCAAAACGGCGGTTTCGTTCGGCGGCCAGGCCGCCGATCACCAACAGAGGTGAAATCCAAGGAGAAGCCAAGGGCATTCTCTGTAGGCGGTCTTCATGTGAAACCAAGCACTCATTAGTGCAAGCGCGGACGTTTCCGAACAATGTCGGGAAACGAATTACTCCACACTCAAAGCTAACATACATGAAGTGCAAGTGTGGGTATTAAATGCATCCTAATGCCTATAATGTCATGGCATTTCATAGAACAAGATGCAATCAATTTAATGCAAGAAGAGATATTGAATAAGCAATAAAGCAAAATGCACACAAAATATAAACACAACATTCAAGAATAAGAGTTATGCATGTTGTGTGTGTGTGCAACTATATCTCTTCAAGGCCAAGTAAGCACTAGATATATACCTTTGGTGCTTGTCCTCTTGAGGTCTTGGAAAGGGTCTTTGATCTTCAACCTCAATCACCTAGACTACCCTTACAACCAAACCCCAACATGTGGTTTGTCCACGAAATAAGCCAATCAATTAAAGGGAATCCCTACACTAATCACCATGGAACGTCCCGAAAATCTCTAGGTCACTGGACCAAATTTAGAGGAGTGTTGGGCAAGCATTGAGACATAATATCCATCATGTTATCACACAGGAAAGGGATCGGAACTTGAGTCCTGAACCCTACTTTACGTTTTTTCCACTTATCGACATGCACGAGAGCTCCATCGCCATCGCCAACTGAGTTGTAACCCTATTACCTTAGCCATATAAAATCTCCATTGTACTCTCATTATGTGTTGACTATCAATAAAAAAGAGTTATATGTGATCCTATTTCTATGTTATTTTTGACTCACCATTATCATCGTTTTTAGCTTGCTTTACTAAGAGAATCTATAGGTATCGAACTACTTGATATCTCTCCGACTGAGATCTACCCCGATTTCAGTCACTAGAGTTGTTAATTGGAAAATCACCCCAAGTGACAATTTTCGGTTAACAAATAACTTTTGAGGGTTTATAAATAAATTGTATTGACATGAAAACATTCATTTAAATAAGGGTACTATTGGTATTAAGATGGGTGTTTATAGTAATGTTTTAATTTTAAATTTTAGGCATGAGTGTACTTATAAATATGGGTGCGGTTATCATATTTATGGGTGTCAATATCCGTACCCTTTCTATATATTTATGTTAATTGACTTTGTTATTCATCCATTGATAACTATTACTAAGCATCGTTAATGTGTATCCACTCACCAATTAATATCTTATAAATTGGAATGGAAGGTGGGATGTTTAAAGCATCTCCAATACAAATATGCATTTGGAGAAAATTGAGTGCCACATAAGATAGATAGATAAAAAGTTAGAAAAACTCTCTCCGATGCAATTATCTAACTTCAATATGGAGATGATGTGGCAAAAAAAAAAAATGTTAGAGAATATGGAGTTGAGTTTCTAATTCTATAAACTCTACTAGAAATGATGACTAGGATTTCTAATGTTTTCCCTCCAATGATATTAACCATAAAATAAATGAGGAGAGAGAATGAGATAAATATTTTATGGTGATTGGTCATAGAGTGAATACATACATATATATATATTGTTTTATTTATTTATTTATTTATTTTTAACTCAATTAGATCCAGATATTTTAATTTACATATTATTTTACTTCAAAAAAAAAAAAAAAATACATCTTATATCAAAATGTCACACCTTCACTCATTTCATACACATGAAACAAGCATTGTTTTAACAAAAGCACTAGTTTCATACATGTGAAACTAACATTTTTTTAACAAATACAATGGTTTCATACACGTGAAACTAACATTGTTTTAACAAATGCACAAGTTTCATACGCGTGAAACTAGCATCGTTTTTGCATCGTTTTAACAAATACACTAATTTCATACACGTGAAACTAGTATCGTTTAACAAATCTCATATGTTAATATAAAAACTCTTATTAAAATAACCAAAATAGATTATACACTAAGGAAGAAGAAATCAATTGAGGAATTAAGGAAATAAAAGGAAATTTAAATTTAAATTCAATAAACTTACCAAAATTGGATAGAAAACTTGGCTGGGGGAGAAAATGTTGAACATTGAAATAATCTATTTTGGTTAGTTAAAAAAAAAAATTTAACTGTCAAATTAAATAGGAGAGAGTGTA
This sequence comes from Acer saccharum, assembly GCA_030490815.1. Lineage (NCBI taxonomy): Eukaryota > Viridiplantae > Streptophyta > Magnoliopsida > Sapindales > Sapindaceae > Acer > Acer saccharum. The sequence continues at coordinate 24,832,653 of CM059869.1, read as the reverse complement.
TGGCAAATGTTTTATGGTGAAGTTGAAGCACTCTTCAGATAATTGCGTTGGAGATGAGAATATATACATTTATGCAATTTCTTTGTCAAAGTGGATCCATAATAAATAGAAATGTTGATGTGTCATCATTTAGAAACTCAAAAATACATATTTACATTAGAGATGCTCTTAGCATTACTCTTTTTATATACCGGCCATCTCTAACGGTGTAATTGTGGGCCGACCCGGCCTGGCACCTGTGCCGTGCAATGCCAAATTGACACGGCCAGGAAACGAGACATGTCGTGTTGTGCCCAAAAAAAATTAAGGAGTCATGGTATGGTTAGGGTCGTGCCACCGTGTTGATCTGTGATGGCCGATGGGCTGACCCCCTATATTAAAAAAAAATTCAAAAGAAATTAAATTTTAAAAAAAATGCTTAATTATTATAATAATAATAATTATTAATTTATTATTATTAGTGCTGTAAATTATTATTATTATTATTATTATTATTATTAATTTATCATTGTGAGAAATCGTCACAAGAGAAGTAATTATTGTATTATTATTATTATTATTATTATTATTATTATTATTATTATTATTATAGTAACTCAAATCTAAATTAGAGTAAAAAGGATGAAAGTGATCGAGTAGAATTAATTTGATCCTAACAAAAGTAATATAACTATTGAGACATGTATTTCAAAACATGAAAAAAATATATATAGGTAAAGAAATGAATTTTATTTTCTGATTTAGATTTAAGTATTACATGATTGCCTCGTTAAAACCTTACCAAGAAAAACCCAGTGAGATAAGAACTTGGTAAGGAAAAAAGAGTGCAATTGAATAACAATTTACAAGTACATGTATAATTAAAATTTAAAATTTAACTCTTTAGTCTACAAGCCTCCTTCTGGTTACTACCGGAACCCTTATCGACGTATAAGTTTGTGAAATTTTGAATTACTTCTTCGTTCTCCATTTGATGTTGCATCCTCATTCGAGCATGCTCCAGATCCCTCAGGAGTCAAAGCAGTTCTTCTTGGTTCGATGATACGTCCACTCGTGATGTATGCATGCTCTAAAGAAACAGTGGACACATGAATAATGAGTACGTTACGTGCTAGTTGTGACAGTACTGGATATCTGTTGCTATGGTTCTTCCATCATAACAGCAGATCAAATTCATGGACGTCCTGCCTTCCACTGGTTAATTCCAACAGAGAGAACTCAGCGTTAAGGAAGTTGTTGAGTTCGGCATTTTGTGGTTGAGTAGGTCTTGCCACTGGAGGTTGAGATAAAGAACTTGACGAGCTTGAGCCCCGGCTAGAAGTCCCGTGTCCGCTCTTTAGGAGGATACTCCAAATTCTCTTCAACAGGTGTGTGTTCTGTTCTTCTGATGGTAGTGTGTTTATGCCGCCAAACTTGCACTCTTAAATACCATAAACTTCAAACAACTTGGTTCGCATGTCAATATATGGTTCATTAAAATCTAAGTTCAAGTTATTACCAATATAAAGAAGAAAAGTTTATAAACCAGAGAATTTAACCCTAGGATCTAGTATAACATCTAAGGCTAGAGGAAAGGAATTTCAGACTGGTATTTTTTAATTTTTTTCTCTATAGCCACAACTGCGGGGTTTCATCGTCTATTGCACCCTAGGAAAAAAAAAAACTCTAAGGTTTCATCATCTCTATAAGTGTTAATCATATCAGACATTTCAAAAATCTAATGTATTGCAAGAAAAGGTGTAGGGTAATAGACTCCAGAAAGAATTAAAGTGGAATCGTAAAAAATCTTTAAAAATTTGATAAAAATGTTTGCCACATACCAATCTCCTACAGTTAGTATTTGACAGCCCATTTTCATATTATAAAAGTATGTAATAGAGACAATAATTAATAGTGTCTTGCAACACTAAATAAGTGGAGTTCCACCTTACCGGCATATCTATTTGGAATCTACGGGGTCGTAGTCGGTTAGCTACACAATATCTGCCAAATTCTATCAATCTTGGATTAGAGCTACTGATCTAAAAAGGGTTGAAACTATTTATGCATGTCTAAATATACCTAAGGGGTTGAATAGGTTTTAATCAAGTTAATTACCAACTTTTCTTGATTAGTCAATATTCAAAAATCACCCAAATTAAACAAATACAATCAACGAAATTTAAGTGCGGAAAACAATAAATTTCATGTTGATTGATTTACGTGAGAAACCCTCTAATTGGTCAAAACTCATGGGCTATTGTGCTAACCACACACAGTCCTCAAATCCACTACTTGAATGAAAGTTTACAACCTATGTTGACCTTAAGTCAAACCATTCTTCGTCACTAACCCTTCCACTCTACCCAACGGGCCTTTAATAGTGATCTTAGACCTTCTTGCTTGTGCACTAAGCAACTTACTCACAAAACTTAACTCTTAAGGAAAAGAACATAACCTAGGTGAATATCAAATGCATAAATACTAGGTCAACACATTTAATGTTTATCTAATCATGGATGAACATGTCAAACAATCCTAGATATCATGTTGCTACATGTCATATATAAAACTTAGTTATATAAAATAAATGCAATCCTAGATGCAATAGCTATTACAATACAACAACTAAATCAATCAACACATAAATCTCAACTTGTAGATGAAAACTTAATTCAGATGCAAACAAATCATAAATGAGAGTTCTTGCCAAGTAAGAACACTAAAATGGATGAAGATGGTGTTCTACTAACCGAGTCATGTATGTTGAAGAAGACCCATACAAGAGCACATCCTAGGTGAAGCTAGATGATGCTAGATGATGTTTAATACACATGGACATGAGTTTGGATGATCAAAGGTGAGTTCTTGGAAGATTTTCTCTCTTGGAAAATACTCTATATTAAAAATATGATTTTGAACTCTTAAAAGCATACAAGAGAGAAGACATCATATATATATAGGAGCCCTAAATGAAACTACAACGTTTTGAAAATTTTAGGCTGAAAACAGGGCCTGTGCGGGTAGGTGCGCTTGTAGGGACCAAGGAACTACCAGCGAACCTACCAGTGTATTAGGACCTAGAAAAACCATCCAAGGCCACTGTGTGGTTAGCACCAGCACAGGTACCAGCGCACTGGGGCCAAGGTCACTCATCGCGCTTAAATCAAGCACACCATCGTGTATGCGCAGACGTTTCCGATCAAGCATCGGGAAACGAATTACCATACTCAATACCACACTTAGATCTAACAATAAAGTTCACGTGTGGGAAGTAAAGTACACACACATAAGAATTTGAAACACAAATGCAAGAGAATAAACATGCATGAAAGGTGTGTGTGTGCAATTAGTCGCTTTAAGAGAAATAAGCACAAGTGATATACCTTTGAAGTGCTCTTGATCTTGAGGGCTTGATCACGAACAATGAAGCGCCTAATCTACCCTTACATATTAAACCCCAATTGTGGTTTGTTAACAAAATAAGCCAATAAAAAATGAGGAACTTACAAGGGCATCTCTGATGCGATCTATACTATCGCTTACAAGCTTCAAACTAAATTTTACAACTAAATTTATGATGTGACATGCATACCGTTGGTGGAAGAAATAACCCCCAGCTTGGGGGATATTGTTGTAAAAAAAAACAAGCCAATAGATCTAGTGTTTGCTAATGTATTATCTAATGTGATAGAAAGGGTCCGTTTAGTTATTCTATAATCTTGTAAAATAGAAATAATTACTTCAAAAATATTTTTAGCGGTATGTTGAAAATCCATGGAATGAAAACCAAGAATTCTTTTTTTTTTTTTTTTTCTTTCGATCAGAGACTAAATAGTGACTCATGACACATAAATAGTCCTGTTTGGAACGTGCGTTCCAAATATCAGAAGTAAGTGCAATAGAAACACTTAGATGCTGTAATTCAGTGATCAAGTTGTCTCATTCGGTGTAAAAACATTTTTTTTTAAAATCAATTCTAGTGGTTGTTCTAGAACAGCTTTAAATTGGGTGTCGTAGGCTTTTTGGATAAATTGTTTATGAAAAACACTATCACCGAAATTAATAGGTTGATCAGTTTGCGCAAATATAACGTACCATACATTCTCTAGCATATAGGGAGTCGTAACTCAACGTCGTAACGGACCCATCTAGGTTCCATAGTAGTTATGTCTAGGTTGTAGTATCTACATGTCCATGTTTTGGCATACATTTTTTCATATACCTTTTCAAATGTCCCGTTCTCGACCTAGAACTGGTATATAAAGTTTTACAAAATTTACAGCAAGCCATTATTCTTACCTTACCATATAGGCTGAGTCCGTTTTCTCAATCAAAACATTCCCATACCTTAGATGTCATCTTTTTGGGATGTGATGTCGGTGTGGAGGGGAAATGACCTGCTCCCTTTGGCGGATCAGTAACACTGTCTCTCGATGTATAAAGGTTAAAGTCATCATTGTTCATGTTAAATATATAAAATAAAATAAAATACATAAATGAAGCATAAATTTAAATAAAGCTCAAATTAGCATAAATATTTAATTTAAATTTAAAAATTGAGAATAAATATTAATTGTGTAATTGAAATTAACTATAAATATAAAAATTCACCATTTTGAGCATAAATATATAAAATAAAATAAAATGCATAAATGAAGCATAAATTTAAATAAAGCTCAAATTAGCATAAATATTTAATTTAAATTTAAAAATTGAGAACAAATATTAATTGTGTAATTGAAATTAACTATAAATATAAAAATTCACCATTTTGAGCATAAATATATAAAATAAAATAAAATGCATAAATTTATGATTTATGAAGCATAAATAATAAATTTAAATAGAAAAAATAAACATAAAAATTTAAATTAAAAACTAATATAAAACCTAAGAATAAATATACTAAACATAAATAAACCTAAACATAAAAATATTAAATATACTAAATATACTTTCTTTTTTTTATGAAATTGGACTGACCTAAGGAGGGAAAAGCATCATAAGAGATCATATTCTGAAAAACCCCTAGGCAGTATCCATAAATATATAAATAAAGGAAAAAAGAAACAAAAGAATCCAAAAAACACAACAAAACAGAGGACACAGGCACAGCCCCAAAAAAACCCAAAGGCACGCAAGCCAGACAAGAAAAAACAAAACTAGGAAAACCTGAAGGATTCTCAACAGAACGAAGGAGTGGAGGACCACCATAAATCAGAAGGAACACCCAAAACGTGCTTAGAGAGAGCATCCGCCACCTGGTTACCTTCCCTGAAGATGTGAGAAACCTAGAACTCCATATATGAGATCTGATAAATACAACGCTACCAAGCTTGCTGAACACGCTAGGTAACCTTATCAGACCTATCAAAAAGGAGTTAAACCACATAAGAAGAGTCACTCTCGAGCCAGATCCTATGCCAACCTAACTTTCATGCATAATTGATGGCTAAAGAAGCAGTAAGGAGCTCAGCCTCAAAAGCAAAAACCTGACCAAGGGGAACCATAAAACAGGCTTTAATAAAAGATCTGCAAGTCCGAAAAATACCCCCACAACCCCTCACACCTGGAGATCCTAAAGCAGCCCCATCCATGTTAACCGTGATCCACCCTGGAGCCGAAGGCGACCAGAAAACACTCTTGATAATTGGAGCCATACCAAGACGACCACTGAGGCCAAACCAACGGAGAATCAGCAAATAATGAACACGGTTACGCATACAGCTGATCCCCAAACGGTTCGTATCATAGACCAAATGCCAAACAAGAGAAAGAGCAGCCCTGAAATCAACAAACTTCCCATAAAAAATCCACTGATTACGGGAATACCACACACTCCAAACCACAGCATGAATGGCAGCTTTCCACAAAATCTTAATCTGATCACTGAAAGAAACAGACATGACCTGACAGAAAAAAGAGCCCCAAGTGTCAGCGGAGATACGCCTCTGAAAAGCAAAAAAAAACCGTCTCCCAAAAAGCAGCAGCAAGAAGGCACTTAATAAAAAGATGGTCCACGGTCTTCGAGCTAGAGCCACAAACACTACATCTAAAGGCTAATTGAAAACCGGACCTGCATAATCGGTCTTCGATGGGTAATCTATTAAGAAGAAGACGCCATGATAGGATAGAACAGGAAGGAAGGATATAGCGAGACCAAACATCCCTCCACTATGGGATCTGAGGAATATCATGAAACATCCTAGAATAAGCCGCCTTACAAGTAACCCTCCCGTCTCTAGAATGAGGCCACACCAAATAATCAGCCACAAGAGAAATAACAATTTTCTTAACCCAAAACAATCATCTGAAACCCATCTACCATCCCGAATGAAGTCCGAAACCCTAGCATGAAGATGTATGACCATGAAATCAAGAATACCAAGAAGATCCACAATGGGCACCCCAAGCCAATTATCACACCAAAAATCTCTCTAGGAGTCTTCCTCGATGAGACCAATATCATCCTTAAGGAGCTCAGCATAGTTAGATTTAAAAGAAGTCCAGATGGAGGAGGTGATGTAGCCTCCCTGAGGTTTCTGCAACTGATTAATATATCTCTCACGCAAAAAAGTGAAAGCAAGACTGTTAGAAGTTCCGAAGTAAAGAATCGTTCAACAATGCCAGATCTTTCAAACCAAGACCCCCAAGAGCATAAGGTCTACAACAACGTTTCCAATCAACACGGACCAACTTGGAGTCCTCACAAGAACCAGTCCATAAGAAATTTCTGATCCTCTTTGTAATCATCTGGATTAGGGAAACCAGCCACTTATAAACCATAAAATAATGAACAAAAGAGCCAGTAATCATCGAACGAATCAAAGTAACCCGGCCAGCCATAGAAAAGGACTTACCTTTCCACCTGGGAAATTTAGACACAATCTTATCTGCAATGGGCATCAAAATAGACATCTTGGGTTTGCCCCGGAACAAAGGAACCCCCAAGTAAGAAAATGGAAAACGACCAATCTGCATCCCAACTAAGGACTGAAGAGAACTAATCTAGGCAAGAGAAACAGATAACCCGAAAAAGATGGAGGATTTACTCCAGCTAACAAGTTGGCCCGAAATGTTGCCATAAACACAGAAAGCATTCATAACATTCCTCAGATTATTGGTCGTGCCCCTACAAAAAATTAGCACATCATCAGCATACAACAAATGAGTTGGAGCCAAAAAGCCCCTCGAGAAGGATATAGGCAAAAGACGATCAAACGCCACCATTTTAGAAAGTAACCTACTGAGAAAATCCTCCGCAATATCAAAAAGAAGAGGAGAAAGAGAATCCCCCTGTCTAACCCCTCTCGTGCATTTAAAATAACCAGTTGAAGAACCATTAATCAGAATTGACAGTCTTGAAAAGTCAAGAATGCTATCAATCTAATCCAAGAAGATTTGAGAAAAACCAAAAGCACGTAGCACACGGCAGAGGAACTTCCAATCAAGATGTGCTTAAATATACTAAGAATAAATATATTAAGTATAAGTATAAATATTAAATATAAAACATTAAAACCTAAGAATAAAAATACTAAGCATAAATAATAAAAATAAAACCAAAGCATAAATATAAAACATTAAAACCTAAGAATAAAAATACTAAGCATAAATATTAAAAATAAAATCTAAGCATAAATATACTAAGCCTAAATATTTAATATAAAACATTTAAACCTAAGAATAAATATACTAAATATAAATAATAAAACCTAAGCATAAATATAAAATATTAAAACCTAAGAATAAAAATACTAAGCATAAATAATAAAAATAAAACCTAAGCATAAATATAAAACATTAAAACCTAAGAATAAAAATACTAAGCATAAATATACTAAGCCTAAATATTTAATATAAAACATTAAAACCTAAGAATAAATATACTAAATATAAATAATAAAACCTAAGCATAAATATAAAACATTAAAACCTAAGAATAAATATACTAAATATAAATAATAAAACCTAAGCATAAATATAAAACATTAAAACCTAAGAATAAAAATACTAAGCATAAATATTAAAATTTAAAAATAAAATCTAAGCATAAATATTTAATATAAAACATTAAAACCTAATAATAAATATACTAAGCATAAATAATAAAATTTAAATAAAAAAGAAATTACCTTTATAGTTTGTACTTTGTAGAAGAAATGCCTAGACTTGAGAGAATGAGAGTAGAAATAGAGAATTATTGAATTAATTATATATTTATATAATTATATTAGAGATTAGAGAGTGTGAGAGTGTGTAGAGAGAGAGAGAGAGAGAGAGAGAGAGAGAGAGAGTGAGTAGACATGACTCCGGTTCGGTTCCAATTGTGGAACCGAACCAGAATTGCCCTCTGGAGATTGGACCAGAACCGAACCATGAACCAGAACCATCAAGCTTTCGGTTCCGATTCTCTTTTTGTGAAAATCACAAGCAGTTTGGGTCCGGTTTTGGAACCGCCAGTTCCATCATCAGAAAAAAAAAAATTATTTTAAAAAAACGAATTGTTGGTTGGCCTAACGGCCCTTTTTTTTTTTTCTTTTTTCTTTTTTCTTTTTCCTTTTCTTTTCTTTGTTTTCTATAAATACAATGAACCACCCCCGCGGAACCACCCCCCCCACCCCCCCCCCCCCCCCCCCCCCCCCCCCAAAATTCATTTTTCCCTACTCCTATTTCTCTCTCAAGTCACAATTCTCCAATTCTCTCTCAATTACTAAATTATTTAAATTTATTTTATTTGCAATTACATTTATTTTTACTCAATTCAAGTTCATTTCCAACAATTTTCAAATTTATTTCCATCCATTTTTTTCACATTTTCTTTCAAGAATCTTTACAATTCAATTTTTTCCAATGGTAAGTGGAAGTGGAGACAATTCAAGGCATTCCAACAAAGGTAAGGGTTCTATACGGCTATGATAGACAATGTCGGTTATGATGACACCGCCTAGCATGAGTTCCTACAACAACAAGCCTATGTTAAATCCCTTAACTCTCCTCATCCCCCTCTAATAATTTCTGAACCCGATGCCACCCCCCATTTAACAAGCCAATCAGAAAATATGTATGATCACCCTCTAGATTTTGTACCACATACGGAAGAGAAGTTAGAGAAGCCGCCCAAATCTGATCTCTCTGTGCTCCATATGAAGAAAATTATGAAAGCAGGTGGAAGCACTGTAGCAGTTTGCAATTAATGCAAAATGGAATTTAAGCGGAGCAAATCTAGAAGATATGGCACATTTATATATTTTATACAAGTAAATTGTAAACTCTTCATCTCCCCACCATCTCCTTAACACCCAAATTTTATGATCCAATTTATAATCATTATGAGGTGTTATGATGTTACCTTTTTCATTTGTGTAACCACTAGATTGTAAGGCTATAAAAGGAGCCATTACATGTTGTATTGATACTTGGAGAACTATTGAGGAATAAAAGAATCTCTTTTCTCTTGGACTACTTTTCTCTTTTCCTCTACTTTAAGTTTATGTTTTATTTTCTTGTTTATTGTAATTATTTTATAATATGTTATCAGCACGAGTCTCTAACCAATATTGTTGTTTACTTGTTTCAATTTTCAGATTTGAAAGCTCTATGACCGAAGACAAAATTCATATGATCCAAATTCGATACGTGATAAGAGATAACACTTCTTATTAAGACCAAGAGATCCAAGAAATTCCAAGAAATTGTAAAGTATTCTGTTTCTCTAATTTAGGGCTAAAATAAAATGATTTATATCATTTTCTCTTCTAAATATTGTTCTTTTCATTGGGTTGCCAAGAAATGAGAACAAATATTAAATGGTTGTTTTACAACTTGAAGAATGCAAAAAATAAAGTAAATGAATTGCAACCCAAAGATCGTAAAATCAAAGAGCCTGAAGCTCGATTTGCCATATATTTGATAATTGTTAAATCAAAAAGCCTAAAGCTTGATCTGATGTCCGAAGATTATAAAATCAAAAAGCCTGAAGCTCAATTTAGTGTTTGGAGATTGCAAAATCAAAAAGCCTGAAGTTTAACATAGTATTATTGAAAATAATGAATTGCAATATAAATAACAATATAAGATTTTGAATTATCGAATAAGAACCCAAAGTTCTGAATTTCGATAGATGTGATTAATTATGGAGCCCAAAGTTCTTAATTAATGGTTTTCAATTATAAACAAAAAGTTTATATATGAACTTGAAGTTCCGATGAAATTCAACATTTTCATCAAATATGAATTTTGTTTGGAACCTGGAGTTCTAGAATTGCAAATCATAACTATAAAGTTATGATATAATATAACATTAAGTTTCGATATTAGTAGGACCAAAAGGTGCAAAAGTAATTTGCCTTTTGTTTTCAAACATTTTTGATCTATCTATCTATAATTAGTTGTTTATATTTCACATGAATCTGACATTTTTGATATATTATTTTTATTGGTTATTTATATTTCACATTAAGAGACCCAACCACTATGAACGAAATATTCTTTCTTCTTTATTTCTTCCTCCTTATCAAGGTATGTAAGGTGTGAACATATTGAGATAGCGGTGCATCTCGATTGGATAAGAAATTACCATTTCAGGGCTTTATCTCTCATTTTTGTTTAGCCAAAGGTTTGAAGCAAGAAGACTATGATATGTTACTTCCTCCCTTAGAGAATTTAAGTGAGAAGCGTGTGACTATCATGTCATACAAGGAAAAGGGAAAGCTTAGTGATACATTTAGGCTCTTTGGAGAATCACTTGATTCAAGCAATGTTTCTAGTGCTCCTAGTCTTCCTATTTGGGCTATTCATTTGAAGAATGAGGTGGAAGAGTCACGAAAGATGATTGAGGCTTCGCAAAGGAAGATTGAAAAACTTATTGCTAAAGTGGTGCAACAAGATGAAAAGATCAAGCTTTTGGAAAGCAAGGCATCTACTTCAAAGCAATATGTGAGATCATCAAGTCGCACAATTTTCCTTGGTGATAAAAGTGGCTAGAAATGACTTTGAGGTATATTTTCTTACTCTTTCCTTTTGGCTTCATATCATGTCAAAAAGGGGGAGAAATATGAGAGATATATATCTAGCTTACTTAGTCTCATATTATTATTATTATTATTATTATTATTTAGTTTTTGGTGTTTTTGGTATCAAGTTTGAACTCTATGGCTTGTAATATTTTTTTGTTGATTCTTGGCTAGAATACTTTGTTGGATGCATGTATTTAAGGGGAGCATACATAATCCATTTTGAACTTTAAATGTGTTATTTTCTTGCCAATAAAAATATATTGTCATATGTGTTGTCTCTTGGATATTCTTGTGCCTTTGAGTTTATTTTAGGTGATATCAAGAGAAGACCAAGATGAAGTTCAAGACTTGTTGTTTTTAATTTATGTCTAAAATGTGTAACTCATTGTACTCATTGTGACCAAATTTTTCTTTGTAATTGTTTTAGTATATGTTTAGGGGTTTTGACATGGAATTTGCCAAAGGGGGAGATTGTTAGGTTTTTGGTTTGTCTTGGCATGTATTCCATATCAAACGTGTTTTTCTTGTAATATTTAGTGGTCTAATTTTTGAAGATTCAAGACGTCAAAGAAAGTCTTGGCCACAATTCATGCAAAATGCCAGCTTCAAGGAGAAATGTGCTTCATCTTCATCGGTCTACAAAGGTATATAAGACCTCATTTCTCTACAAGGCTAGGCACACACACACATGGCATTCTTGTGTGTTCCTTCATGGTTGAATATCATTTATATATCACTTTCACACACTTTGTAATGTATGCTCATGCATTAGCTTTAATTTGATAATCATTGGAATTTGCATGTTTTAGGACTATGTCTAGGAAAGGCATACGTGTGTGATTTTGTGGTTATTTGTTTTCGTATTTTTTTTTTGGACTTGAACATGATCTCTTATGATTCTTTATTGATTTCCGATCATTTTGGTTACTCATTCATTTAGTTTCGAGTCCAAACGATGTAGTTACGCTACTTTTCGTTCTCATTTGTTGAATTGTGTTCGTCATCGTTTTATGAGATGAATTCTCAACTATTTATCAAAGTTTCATAGTCTTCATTGTGCGTGAGGGAGTCACGGTTTGTAATCCAAAAATGGATTCGAATTTGGAGTTCGGATGCCCGAATACGGCTGAAGAACGCAGGAGAAGCTAGCGAGGCCAAGTGGCCAAGCTAGGCCACCCCGTGTGGAGGCCGTGGGGCCCATGGCCAGACCAGGCCTCTGGTCCCGTGTGGCCCACGCGCCCCACATGGGCCTAGGCTGATGTGGCCTATTTTGATTGGCCAATATCTCTCTTCTCTCTCCTTCCTTTTAAATTCCCAAATTCCCTCCCATTTGATTTCAAGAAGAGAAAGTGTGAAATCCCGTCTAGAATTTCTCTCCAATTTTTCTCATCTTCAAATCATCATAACTTTCTCATACGAACTCGAAATTGAGTGATTCAAGTTGGAGATTATTCGTAATTGAGTCCTCTACCTTTTCCAAGTGATTTGGAAGCTGTTTGATCGACTTTTCTGATGGTTGCACACTGAAATCCGAACCAGCTCGAGAATCCAAGGTAGTGTTCATATCTTTGGGATTTCTTCTTTTATAACCTTCAATTACCTTGGGGTTTCTTCTTCTATATGTATGTGTATGTATGGTGAATGCTATTGAGAAAGATAGCTTCATAATCAATCCTAATCAAAAGTCTAATTAGAGACATATGTGATCTAGTTTCTTTGATTCTAGGTTTTTCACATGATTGTAAGTTGTATTGTGATTAGATTGATATCTTAGGTTGTTTGTGACTTGATTGAATCAATTTTGTGATAAATAACCTTGAAATGTGTTTTGATCATTTGATTGATGAAATCTATGATTATTGTATTTGTATGTGTTTTTAGAGCAATCTTGGATTCAATTGATTTATCTTTTAATCCTTGCTCTAAATCTTTAGCTAGAATATTCATTGATTTGATTTTATGATTCTAGCATTTTATTGTATGTTTATAGCATCTTGAACTTGTGCTTCATGAATATGTATTCTTCAAGTGTTGTATGTGTGAATGAGACTATGAGTTTTATGTGCTAGGTGTTTACACATACTCTAGGTTTTATTCTAGTCTTGCATCTAGACTTTTATTGATTGTGTTATCACATGTTTAGGTCTAGTTGTACCATGGAATGTATTGATCACATGTTCTATGTTGTATTGATTGTTTGCATCATTTGCATTCAAATGATCACACTAGGAAGTCCTTGTAAAAGGCATGAAGTCTTGGTTAGAGTTGGGATGACTCAGATAACTAAGCAAGAAGACTTGTCTAGAGTCGGGAGGACAGGGATAGGCAAGCAAGAAGTCATGGCTAGAGTCGGGAAAACTGGGATAGTCATGCATGAGAGGCTCCCTAGGCGTATAGATAGGGAGTTGGCTTATATGTTGGTAGGCCTAGACGTATGAATAGACATAGACTCCAAAAGAGCAGGGTACATGGGATGTGTATGCACTCTTGAGGAATTTCTAATCTTCCATCGATGTTGGTTTTGTATGTTGTCCAATATATGGTGGCTCCGCATCATTGAGGGATTTCGTACTTTTCAATAGAGTTGGGTAGACATAGACTCCGCTAGGTTGGGTGAACTAAAGATTGGTCACTTTGTAGAATTTCTAATTTACCTTCCAATATATATAAGTACCCAATGGTTGTAGTTCAACCCGTGGATGTTTCCTCCTTGAAGGTTTTACCACGTTAAAAAATCTCTTGTGTTAATTCTTCCTATCTCTATCTCTTATATTTGTATATGTGTATGTTGTTATCTTGTTGCATATTATTCACTTGTGATGTATATTGAAACAAGATTTTGTAAAGTGTGATTTGTGATCTTAGTCATTTGATCTTTCTTGTAAATATAATTCTTGTGTATAGTATTATTTGATTATTCTTGTAATACATTGAACAAATATTGGAATACAAGTATTTTTTGTTGTTGTGTTTATGTGTTCTTTTACCCCATACAACTAATTGATATTCATAGACTATGCTTATATGATCATATGCTTATCATGTCTATGTATGGATTTATGGTTTATGTGTTATATGTAAGGCTATCTTGAGGGACAAACGAAAGTTTGTTCAAGGAATTGAAAAAGGCATAAAAACCTTTTCACCCCCCTAGGTATGCTTTAAGCTATTTAACTCCGTTTGTATACTTTCAGTTTTGATCACCAAGTAGATGAAGACATGATCGATGAAACATATTGGGTCTATATTGTTTCAAATATTATTCCAGAAGTAACAGTATATATTTCAATATTTTATGCTTTAAATTTGCTCTAAATGTGGCAATATTAATAACATATATATTTGATCATACTATTAGTTTATATCATGTTTTTCATGGTTGAACAAAATAATTAGTTTAGATTATAAAATCATTGACATCACCCAATTTGATCAATATCATTCCTTGAAGTGAATGTTACATATAGTCATGGTGATGATTGTGGGTATTGTTGTAATCAAATAATTATTGATGTCAAGGTGATCACTATAAAGAAATTTAAATTGTTCCACCAGAAGTGGAATAACACCAAAACAAAGCAAGAAAATTGAAATGATGTAAAATACACATTCTAATAATTATAAAAGTTTGCTTGCTATATGTTGTATATCTAAAATATTTTGTTGATTTTTAGCAAGACCAATGAACGCTCCTGAAGAGCTAATATATGACACAAAGTGAAATCAAATTACATGAAAATTGACACTTTGTATTTGGTTAGATCTGGAAGATCTACTATATAAGAAATTGTCCTTAGACAATTAAGAATAGTATATCCAAGTAAGTATTTCAATATAATTTACCCATTGTTATTTTGATTTAATTTATTCCACACAACTAATGTAAGGATTCCCGTAGTTTTTAATTGGCTTATTTCGTGATCAAACCATATGTGGGGATCATGTAAGGGTATCTTAGGAATGTGTTCAAGCTCAAGGCCCTTGCAAGTGTTAAGCACTCCAAAGGTATATGTTTAGTGCTAATTTTTCTATGAAGAGATTTAGTGCACACACTCACTTAGCATACTTGCATTTGTGTGCATTCTCTTCACATGTCACTTATCACACTTGCACTTCTTTGTTATATTTTTATGTGTGGATTTGTCCATAGATGGGTTCCGAGCGATTCGGAGACTTGTCTATATGTTTCGGATGATTTCCGAGACATTTGGGACATTCCGTGTTTTTATTGGAAACCGAAATTCAATTCCGAGCTTAAATTGAAAGGTTATATAATTTTTCATATTTATAATTGAGTTCAGGTTAATTTTCCGAAGATGGAATTGAATTCCGAATTCTGAGTTCAGAAATGGACTTAAGGCTTTGTGTGTCATGATTGCAACACAAAGAGAGAAGCATGTGATGGCTTGTGTGTGTGGTTTTTCTTTTTGTTTTTTGCCCCGTGGGCCACGCCATAACCCACGCCCAATATCTCTCTCTGCCCCCGTTGCACCCACGTCCTCATCAACGCGCACCTGATGCCTTTTTTCTTTTTTATTTTGTTTGCTTTTTATTCTGTTTGTTTGTTTTGTTAAAATATCTATATATATATATATATATATATATATATTATAGTGGTCTGATATATTTATATATGTGCCGCCTCTGCTGTTTATATACATTATATATTATATATATTTTCCTTCACGTGCATCACTTTTTTTGTCATATGCATATATTATAGATTATATATATTTATTCATGCTGCACCTATTTTTGTCTTTTATATTATATATATATATATATATATATATATATATATGTTAACGTTTTATATATATAATTTTTAAAACGTTTTCTTTTCTTATTTGTTTCTTAACCTGATTCATTTTTTATATATATATATACTTTCTTCTTCATTTTTTTAACAAAAAAACATACACATTTTGAGAGAGCAAAAATATCTTCAAGAGAAAAATCCCCAAGAACTTGTCTTTAACTCTCAAAACCCATTTTCATATGCATCAAAATATCATCTAAGCATTTTCTAGCATAGTTAGGATGTTTACTTGCATGGGTCTTGGTCAACACACTTCCCTTGGTATGTTCTTCACTATTATCATTTATAATTAGTGTTTTATTTATCAAGGCATCTCTTTTATTATTTGCTTGTTCTTAGATTAAAATCTAATATTCAAAATAGAGATTGTTGTGTTGACATGATTGAGTGTTGTATTGTGATAGCTAATTAAGTTTTGTGCTTAATCTTGATTAGCTAAACTATTTGATTGAACATGTCATTTAGTTTTTAATATCTAGGATTATTCTAATTGCATATTAATCATCTTAGATAAGCATATAGGGTTTCCCTTGCTCTATGTTGCATTTGGATATTCACATATATTCACTTAGGGTTGTATTCTCTTCATAGAGAAAGTAAGTCTTGTGTGTAGCTTCCGGGATTAGGTTGCTTAGATTGCAAGCAAATTGGACTAGGTTCACTCATACCGGGATTAGGTAGGTGTGTGATTACTACCGGGATTAGGTTGTAATCGTTTACACATTTAGTGGATTCGAGGTTCGAGTGTGGCTTACTTACTAGCCCGTGGTTTTTCCCGTGAGGGTTTCCACGTAAAAATCAAGTGTTATTTATTTTCCGCATATTTTACTTGATTTATTGCTTTATCTATTTAGGGGTAATTTCGTAATTTTGACTAACACGAAAAATTGGGTAAAAAGCGTAAAATCTATTCACCCCCCCTCTAGATAGTTTTATACACACCGTGCTATAATTAGTTTCAATTGGTATCAGAGCGGGTTCCTAGACATACATAGGTGATCCTTGCTTATTTTGGTGTGTTTTTGCATTTTGTGTGATTTTTGATCATTCATACATTTGCATTTATTTCATTCATTCATAAACTCTATGAGTGGAAACGGTGGAAATGGTGGTGGCCACGAAGGTGCTTCTAGCACAAGGCCTCCACTTCTTACCGGATTGAACTATTCCCAATGGAAAGGGAAGATGGAATCCTACATATGCCAAATTCATGACCGTGCTTGGATGGCGGTGGAAGACGGATATGATCTTCCCATGATGACTCCCGGTGGTGGAGGAGAAGAAGTTTTGAAGCCTAAGGCGCAATGGAACGCGCAAGAGTTTGAGGCTTCTAAGTGGAATAGGAAGGCTATGCATGCCATCATGTGTGCAATGGATGAGAATCAGTACAAGCTTATTCAGAACACTCAGATTGCAAAAGTGGCATGGGACATCCTTCAAGTTGCACATGAGCGAACCGAGGTGGTGAAGGAGTCCAAGCTTCAAGTCCTCCAAACTCAGTTTGAGTTACTTAGGATGGGAGAGGATGAATGCTTCAATGATTTCGAAATCAAATTGATGGACATAGTAAATCAAAGCCATCAACTCGGAGACACGTATTCGGATAGGAGAGTCAAGCAAAAAATTATGAGATCTCTCCCCGATAGGTTTGAATCAAAGGTGACGGCCATAGAAGAAAATAGTGGCTACATGGATATGAAGCCAAGTGAGGTAATTGGACATCTCCTTGCATATGAGTCTAGGAAGGCTCCTAGCACCACTACTCCTCCTAAGAAGTCTAAAGGAATAGCTTTGAAAGCATCTAAGGATGCAAAGGAGGCAAAGCATGATTTAGATGAAGACCTTGCCTTATTCGTGAAAAGGTTCAACAAGGTTATGGGGTTCAAGAAGAAGAAGGGATTTGGGTCAAGAGGACAAGACTTGAAGAAAAAGAGTTCCTTCAAGAAGTTTGAGCCTAGACAAGAGAGGACCGAAAGGAAAGGGGTCCGATGCTTTGAATGTGGTGGGATTGGTCACTTTGCCCCCGAATGTGCTAATCACAATGAAAGGAAGAAGGGTAAAGTGATGGCCACCACTTGGAGTGGGAGTAGTGATGACTCCAATGAGAAAGATGAGTCTTCAAGTGAAGAAGAGCTCATGGCTAACTTCCTAGCTTTTGCCTCTTCTCACAAGAGTAAAAGTGCTAGTGAAAAAGAGGAGATGAGTCAAGAGGAAATTGACTCTAGTAAAGTAGAAAGTGACTCCTCTTCTAGTTCCAAAAAGAAATTTGTGGAGCAAAAGGTGCTTGCTAAATACCATGCCGAGTTCAATGATTTAGCAATTAAAAGCACAAGAAAGATTGAGAGGTTGAGAGAAGAGAACCTTGAACTTTCGGCTCACAATGACCACTTAAGTGAACAAGTGGAAAGATTGAAGAGGAGAGAGGATAAGTTAATTGAGGAGTTAGACTTATCCAAGAGAAGTGAAGAAGGCTTGAAAAGGGAACTTGTTGAAGTTAAAGGGTCCTTGGCAAGGATAGATTCTAGCACCAAGAAGCTTGATCATTTACTTGGTGTTAGAAAGAGTCCAAGTGACAAGAGAGGTCTTGGGTATGAAGATGGCAAGACAGTCTCAACCTCTAACAAGACAGTGTTTGTCAAGAGCTTGAAGAACGAAGAAACTTCATTTGTGCAACCTCCTAGGAAGAAGTTAGAAGTAGGACAATGTTCTAATGCACAAGTGAAAATGGGGCCAAGAAGGAAATCTCAAGCTCAACCCCCTAGGGTTCCTCAAGCCAACACTCCTCCCAAATTGGCTCACAAAGGAAAGAGACCAATCATGCAACCTCAAGCTTGGAAGCAACCTAGACCGGTTCAACAACGAAGATGGATTGAACCCACTTATCCACAAAGATATGGACGAGCTCCCATACGTGCACAAAGACGAGGTATGATTCCTTTTTTCATCCCTATTTGTCACTTTTGTGGTTGTGATGGTCATATTAGACCAAATTGCTTTCAATATATTAAAATGTGTAGAAAACAAAGCATGATTGAAAAGAGAAAGAATAGAGCCAAGATGCATGTTTCTAGGAATGAAAATATTGATTTGCATGATCCTAGAAATAGTAGAGCACATGTTCCAAAGACCACTAAGAAAGCTAAAATTGTTGCTAAGTGGATTAGAAAGAATGAAAATGTTTGCCATGTTGCACAAATAACCTTGAAGGCAAATTCTTCTAATTTTTGGTATTTGGATAGTGGGTGCTCTAGGCACATGACGGGAAACAAGAGTTTCTTCGAGACTCTTGTTATGGAGGAAGGTGGAAATGTCACTTTTGGTGATGGATCCAAAAGAAATGTTGTAGGGAAAGGAACCATTTCCGTTCCCGGATTACCCTCCTTATCCAATGCTTTATTTGTTGATGGCTTGAAAGCCAATTTAATAAGCATTTCACATCTTAGTGATGAAGGATATTCCGTCTTGTTTTCTAAAGATTATTGCTCTATCCTTAAACCCGATGGACAAACCTTGTTGAAGGGCATGAGATCTAGCGACAATTGTTATTGTCTTGAAGCTAGTATTGTATCTAATCATGTGTCCATGGATGAGCAAATTGAGTTGTGGCATGAAAGACTTGGCCACATGAACTTTAGGGATCTACGGACCCTTGGAAAGTTCAATTGTGTGCGTGGCCTCCCTAAGCTTGGGAAGAAAGCCAATGGTATTTGTGGACCTTGCCAACAAAGAAAGCAAACTAAAAGCATGCACAAAAAGGGTAAGTATCTCACCACCAAGGAGCCTCTTGAGCTTCTCCACATGGACCTCATGGGTCCCATGCAAACCGAAAGTTTGGGTGGAAAGAGATACATTTTTGTTTGTGTTTATGATTTCTCTAGGTTCACATGGACATATTTTCTTAGAGAAAAATCCGAAACTTTTGATAAGTTTAAAATGCTTTGTAATAAAATACAAAATGAGATGAACTCTAATATTAAAAGCATAAAACGGATTAGAAGTGACCATGGGAGGGAATTTGAGAATGCTACCTTTGAAACCTTTTGTAATGGTTTAGGTATCTCCCATGAGTTTTCGGCTCCTAGGACACCTCAACAAAATGGAGTTGTTGAGAGGAAAAATAGGGTCCTTCAAGAGATGGCCCGTGTGATGTTGCTTAGCAACAATGTCCCTAGGAACCTATGGGCCGAAGCCATCAATACGGCTTGCTATATAGGAAATAGAGTTTTCCTAAGGCCCGGTACTAGAAACACCTCCTATGAGTTATGGAAAGGCAAGAGGCCAAATGTTAGCTACTTCCACACTTTTGGAAGCAAATGCTACATTTTGAATGACCGTGATCAACTTGGCAAATTCGATGCTAAGAGTGATGAGGGTATTTTTATTGGCTATGCCTTGAATAGTAGAGCCTATAGAGTTTTCAATTTAAAAACTCTAAGTGTTATGGAATTATCCAATGTCGTATTTGATGATACTAGGCTCAAGTCTAATGATCATGAGGAGGAGGTTATTTTTAGTGATGTTTCGCCTTTGGAGAAGGTTGTGGTGTCTCCTAATGTTGGGACATCTAATGTCAACAATGATGACACAAAACCTATTGATAGAGTTCCTCTCTTGAACTCTAAAGAACCCGCTCCATGGGTTAGGAAACTCCATGATAAAGAAGATATCATTGGAGAGGTTAATGAGAGTGTTAGGACTAGACGTCAACTTGCTAATCTTATTAGCTACACTTGCTACACCTCTCAAATTGAACCCAAAAAGGTTGAAGAAGCCTTAAATGATGAGTTTTGGGTTCTTGCCATGCAAGAAGAGCTAAACCAATTCGAAAGGAATGAAGTTTGGACTCTAGTTCCTAGGCCTAAGACCACTAATGTCATAGGCACTAAATGGATATTTAGGAACAAATTCGATGAGGATGGCAACATAGTGCGGAACAAGGCTAGACTTGTAGCACAAGGGTACTCTCAAATTGAGGGTATCGACTTTGAGGAGACTTTTGCTCCCGTTGCCCGTTTAGAGTCCATTAGGCTTCTCTTGTCCATTTCTTGTGTGCACAAGTTCAAATTGCACCAAATGGATGTCAAGAGTGCCTTCCTCAATGGCTTCTTGCAAGAGGAAGTGTTTGTTGAACAACCCAAGGGGTTTGTGGATGCTCACCACCCCAACCATGTCTATCGCCTCAAGAAGGCTCTATATGGGTTGAAACAAGCACCGAGGGCTTGGTATGAGCGCCTCACTAAATTTCTTGTTGACAATAACTACACAAGAGGTAGTGTTGACAAGACACTATTCATCAAAAGAGACAATGATGAGCTTTTCATAGCTCAAATATATGTTGATGACATAGTGTTTGGCTCCACCAACAACACCAAGGTCCAACAATTTGTTGATGTCATGTCTCATGAATTTGAGATGAGTCTTGTTGGTGAGCTTAGTTACTTCCTAGGTTTGCAAATTAGGCAACTAGATGATGGGATTTTCATAACCCAAGCCAAATATGCCAAAAACCTAGTGAAGAAGTTTGGTCTTGAAAAAGCCAAACATTGTGACACTCCTATGAGCACCACTTTGAAGCTAAGCAAGGATGCTAGCGGTAAAAGTGTGGACCAAACCTTATATCGTGGCATGATAGGGAGCTTGCTCTATTTGACTGCAAGTAGGCCCGATATATCATTTAGTGTAGGAGTTTGTGCTAGGTACCAATCCGATCCCAAGGAGCCCCATCTCTCTTCGGTTAAGAGAGTCATTTGCTTTGTGAATGGGACTTCCAACTATGGGATTTGGTACTCATTTGACACTAATCCTAGTCTTGTAGGATATAGTGATGCGGATTGGGCAGGAAATTGTGATGATAGGAAGAGCACATCGGGCGGTTGCTTCTTTCTAGGCAACAACTTGGTGTCTTGGTTTTGCAAGAAGCAAAACTCGATTTCCTTGTCCACGACAGAAGCCGAATACATAGCCGCGGGGAGTGGATGCACTCAACTTATATGGATGAAGCAAATGCTAGTAGACTACGGATTCAACCAAGGTACTCTCACTCTTTTTTGTGATAATCTGAGTGCAATTAATATTTCCAAGAATCCGGTGCAACATTCTAGAACTAAGCATATTGACATCCGCCATCACTTCATTAGAGAGCTTGTTGAAAATAAATGCATAGTACTTGAACATGTAGGTACTAATGATCAACTTGCGGACCTATTTACTAAACCCTTAGATGCTACTCGATTTAAAACTCTTAGTAGATCTATTGGGATATGTCTTGTGGAGTGATGTGTTCTATGATTGACCCCATATGGGGAAACTCAAGCAAAGAGAGCTATTTTGCATTCTTGTAACTTGCAAAAAATTTGAAATAACTTATGCCTCTTCTTTTGATTGCTTGAGTAAGCTTGGTTGTACATATGTATATATGTTTTCAAATTCTATAAGTGTGAACCTTGCTTATTTACAATCCATGTCATATTTAGGTTCAAACATGCATTTTTGGACTAGGAGATTTACATAGGAAGTATGATGTGAATGACCTATAGTTATCTCCATGACATGATGTTTATTAAATAACATGCTAATGCTAAATGAAAAAGCATGAAATTCATATAACATGCTCACATGAAAAACATGAATTGATGATTGCATATTCTTAAAAATGCAAAACTTGTGTGAAAGCTTATGAGACTCAAAATGAATAAAGGATCTTGTATCCGTTCAAAGGAATTTACATTCCAAATGTCTTTCTTTCTTTATTGGTTGAACATGGCTACTATCATACGGATATCTTATCCGGAAAAATCAAATAGGGTGCAAAGTCGCTCATGCCATGTTTCGCTTATAAAGTTAGATATAGTTACTCTTAAATTAAAATCAATAATCTCTATATCCTTGCTTTTCCCATGACATTGGTGAAATTGGTTTGAATTCTAATTAGAAACCTTTGTCATTTGCTTTGCCAAATACCATTGTATTTTGGACTTGAATGCTATATGTCTTGTATGCAAAGCATATTGGATTCACACATTTTCATCAAATAAATCTCCTTGTTTCTCTCAAATTAATTGAAGTGCATAAAGTGACTTATATGTATATGCAAATCTTGCATGCTTCTATCTCTCGTTGCTATGAGTGACCCGGTTGGGGACTACTCATTTGCCTATATCATGACAAAAAGGGGGAGTAGGATATGGTAAGGGGAGATGCAAATTGGTGTTGCAATTGTGCACATTGGGGAGATAACACATTGAGGGGGAGTAACCCTTTGAGGGGGAGCATTGCATTTATCATACATTGTATATATTTTGTAATGTTGTGCCTAAATTCTAAAAATGCAAATGCTTGTTTTGATGTCACTTGATTAATCTCACATGTACTTTTTGGAAAAATATAGAAACTTTGTTTTGTAGTGTTGGTTGTTCTACAAGAGATTGTAGCATTGAAGATTTTATTTTGTTTATTATCTCTTTGTATTGTAGAAGATCTATGTTATCCCGTTGTTTCTATTTTTTTTGTGAGGAATCAATGTGAGTGGTGGTTTTGTCACGAAATAGCCAAAGGGGGAGATTGTAAGGATTCCCGTAGTTTTTAATTGGCTTATTTCGTGATCAAACCATATGTGGGGATCATGTAAGGGTAGCTTAGGAATGTGTTCAAGCTCAAGGCCCTTGCAAGTGTTAAGCACTCCAAAGGTATATGTTTAGTGCTAATTTTTCTATGAAGAGATTTAGTGCACACACTCACTTAGCATACTTGCATTTGTGTGCATTCTCTTCACATGTCACTTATCACACTTGCACTTCTTTGTTATATTTTTATGTGTGGATTTGTCCATAGATGAGTTCCGAGCAATTCGGAGACTTGTCTATATGTTTCGGATGATTTCCGAGACATTTGGGATATTCCGTGTTTTTATCGGAAACCGAAATTTAATTCCAAGCTTAAATTGAAAGGTTATATAATTTTTCATATTTATAATTGAGTTCGGGTTAATTTTCCGAAGATGGAATTGAATTCCGAATTCTGAGTTCAGAACTGGACTTAAGGCTTTGTGTGTCATGATTGCAACACAAAGAGAGAAGCATGTGATGGCTTGTGTGTGTGGTTTTTCTTTTTGTTTTTTGCCCCGTGGGCCACGCCATAACCCACGCCCAATATCTCTCTCTGCCCCCGTTGCACCCACGTCCTCATCAACGCGCACCTGATGCCTTTTTTCTTTTTTATTTTGTTTGCTTTTTATTCTGTTTGTTTGTTTTGTTAAAATATCTATATATATATATATATATATATATTATAGTGGTCTGATATATTTATATATGTGCCGCCTCTGCTGTTTATATACATTATATATTATATATATTTATTCATGCTGCACCTATTTTTGTCTTTTATATATTATATATATATATATATGTTAACGTTTTATATATATAATTTTTAAAACGTTTTCTTTTCTTATTTGTTTCTTAACCTGATTCATTTTTTATATATATATATACTTTCTTCTTCATTTTTTTAACAAAAAAACATACACACTTTGAGAGAGCAAAAATATCTTCAAGAGAAAAATCCCCAAGAACTTGTCTTTAACTCTCAAAACCCATTTTCATATGCATCAAAATATCATCTAAGCATTTTCTAGCATAGTTAGGATGTTTACTTGCATGGGTCTTGGTCAACACACTTCCCTTGGTATGTTCTTCACTATTATCATTTATAATTAGTGTTTTATTTATCAAGGCATCTCTTTTATTATTTGCTTGTTCTTAGATTAAAATCTAATATTCAAAATAGAGATTGTTGTGTTGACATGATTGAGTGTTGTATTGTGATAGCTAATTAAGTTTTGTGCTTAATCTTGATTAGCTAAACTATTTGATTGAACATGTCATTTAGTTTTTAATATCTAGGATTATTCTAATTGCATATTAATCATCTTAGATAAGCATATAGGGTTTCCCTTGCTCTATGTTGCATTTTGGATATTCACATATATTCACTTAGGGTTGTATTCTCTTCATAGAGAAAGTAAGTCTTGTGTGTAGCTTCCGGGATTAGGTTGCTTAGATTGCAAGCAAATTGGACTAGGTTCACTCATACCGGGATTAGGTAGGTGTGTGATTACTACCGGGATTAGGTTGTAATCGTTTACACATTTAGTGGATTCGAGGTTCGAGTGTGGCTTACTTACTAGCCCGTGGTTTTTCCCGTGAGGGTTTCCACGTAAAAATCAAGTGTTATTTATTTTCCGCATATTTTACTTGATTTATTGCTTTATCTATTTAGGGGTAATTTCGTAATTTTGACTAACACGAAAAATTGGGTAAAAAGCGTAAAATCTATTCACCCCCCTCTAGATAGTTTTATACACACCGTGCTATAATTAGTTTCAACTAATTTTATGAGTATGCTCTGTGGTTGCCACTACGTTGGATCTTCCACATCAAAAAATAAATTTAGTTTTTTATTTCCGTGGTTCTTAATGTTATTGGAGTTGATCGATATATATAGAACCAGAAGTTTCAACATCAAATCCAATTGAGAACCTGCAATTTTAAATTTGAATATAAATTGTTGAATATGAACCCGAAGTTTTGAAATTTGAACCTGAAGTTTTTAATCAAAAGAGTATCTAAATTTCCATTGTTAGATGAATATTTGGCTACTCAAATATTTGAAAAGGAAAATACAAAGGCTTAAAGCTCTTAATATTAATACAAATCAGAATCTAAAGTTCTGAATATTTATCTTATTAGAATTTGATGTTATCAATTCCAAACTAATTAGACTTGTAGTTATATATTTAGTTTTTGATATCAAATTTAATTAGAACTAGAAGTTCTAAATTTGATCTAATAATAATTCTTTTCATTTGAAAAGTTAAATTGTGATTTTATTTTAAGAACCCGAAGCTTTAAACATGTGATTTTTCATTTATGAACCAGAAGTTCTTACACGAACCAGAAGTTCTAAAAATATGTGAGTTTTTTTTTTAGAACTTGACATAAGAACATGAAATTTGAGGAATTGAAGTTCTTATTATATTCTTTTATTTAAGAATATTATATCTCATTTATTTTGTCTCGTGCCAAAAGAATTTATCATATTTCTTATATTATATGATTACATGTTAATGAATGTCCCTAAAGGACAATAGCCTTTACTAAAAGTAAACGATGCATCAAAATATTGAAATATTTTATATGGGTATCCATTTCATAACTAATTATTTTTTGCTAGTAAATGTCCCTGAAGGACAATAAGACCATGTAAATTAGTCCTTAAAGGACAATATGACAAAATAAATGAGTTTATGTAGAAAATTATTTTGATGCATGTAATTCCTTGAAGTAAATTTTATCGTCGTTAGAGGGAGAATTATCATAAGTTGTTAAACGACGTAAAATTACAAGGTATGTATCATCTTGTGAATTGCATGATATGCAAATAAATTTTTAGATGATTCAAATAAAATAATAAAATTACATTCTGCCATTATATAAACCCGGGTGGTTGTTCCTGTAGAACAATTTATGAAATGGCAGCAAAAATCATCTATTAGACAGTAAAGTCGTAAAAGACGATTTTGGTTCAAAAGATTTGGTTCATTGAACTGGAATTAAAAGATCATAATCATATTTAAAATAATACTCGAGTGATAGATAAATCATCATCATATAAGGCTCTTGAAGAGCTAGTCTCATAAGTGAAAACAAAATCCTGAAAAATCATATAGAAATGTTAACCTCCCCTATGAGACCGTTGAAGAAAATAAAATAATCTCAATTGTCCCAGTAGAGGCACGTGTACTAAATTTAATATGATTATACTTCTCCTGGACAAATATTTGTATAGAAAAACATGTATAGTGTATATTTAACATTAAAGTTATTAGAATAAGCCCTTGAAGAGGCACATGAATGAAATAATCATAATGAAATATATTGGTTTGAAAATTGAGATCATATATTATTTGCTTTGCACATTATGAAAAATGATGAGGAACTTGTATTATAAATTATAGAAATGTCGACATAGAAATTATTAGCAAATAAAAGGCAAAGCTATATTCATGTAAAACTTGAAAGCTTTGGACCTGTAGTCCACATGTTTGATGACATCAAACTTATTGAATATTTTTCGTACGAATTAAGATAAAAGGTTTATTGTAGAAACCTAGTTTGACAATGAATAAAAATCCTCGAAGGATTTAAATGCCTGAAGCAAGTTATTAAAAACTATATGAAGTTTTGTATAGTGAAAATTAAACAATCAGAATGCATGTAGTGTATTCATCATGGTGAATATTTATTAAGAGAATTATATATTGATTGTGTAAAGATTATTAAAAATAATGCTAAGTTTATAAATTATATATATCAGAGGAATAATTTCTAAAGATGAAAAGTCTTGGAAAATAATATTTAGTCTCGGCTAATGAGTTTGACATTAAACATGAGTCAACATATATAAGGAAAATGTCTTGAAGTACTTTTCCATGGATAAAACACATCGAATGGATTCCTCGATATTTATTACATAACTTAAAGTGGTGTATGATCTCCTCTTGTTATTAAAAAACTTTAGGTCCTGAAGTACCAAATATAAGTTTAACTTGTGTTTTTATAATAAAACAACATGATGTCATATATAACAAGTTTGACCAATTCAAAAATCGATTTTATTAAAGTTCTTTACATATGATCTCCAAAAGGTGGTGATAAAAAATACGCACAAGTTTCATTCCTGAAGATTTATTTATAAATACAATACCAATTGCAACAAACAAAATCTTGGTACATAATATCGAGATGCAATATTTTTGCAAAATATTGAAACATCCACGCCAGAATGAGGGGGAGCGTATTTATCACTTTATCAGGGAGAGTTACTGATTTTGGAGAAAATATTACATACTGTACTCTTTTTCCTTCACTAGGTTTTTATCCCATAGGGTTTTCCTAATTAAGTTTTAACGAGGCAGTTTTGTACCCCAAATTCCTTCAGAGGTTAATTTGATATGTAGATGAATACTGTACTCTTTTTCCTCTGTTAGTTTTTTTTCCCACTGGGTTTTTACAAGCAAAGGTTTTAATGAGGCATACTCTTTATACGATGGACATCCAAGGGGGAGTGTTATGAAAATATTATTTAAGTGGATGTCCACATTTATATATTTTATATAAGTAAATTGTAAACTCTTCATCTCCCCACCATCTCCTTAACACCCAAATTTTATGATCCAATTTATAATCATTATGAGGTGTTATGATGTTACATTTTCATTTGTGTAACCATTAGATTGTAAGGCTATAAAAGGAGCCATTACATATTGTATTAGTACTTGGAGAACTATTGAGGAATAAAAGAATCTCTTTTCTCTTGGATTACTTTTCTCTCTTTCTCTACTTTAAGTTTATGTTTTATTTTCTTGTTTATTATAATTATTTTATAATAGAGTATTAATATTATTGGTGCATTTTCTGAGTGTGCATCCGATATACAATTACAGGACCGCGTTAATGCTATGAAAAAAAATGGTTAGACTATTATAATGAGTTTCCAACTATTTATTTGATTGCAATGTTTTTTTATCCACGTTGTAAATTAGAAAATTTGTCTGAATATTTATCTCTTTATCATCAATGTTTAGAAATAGATTATGATGTTACTAGTTCTTGTTCTAGAATTAAGCAGTGTTGTAAAAGTCGCTAGGCGCTAGTCGGGTGGCGACCCACTGCCTAGCGCCTAGGGGGATTAATCGGGGACTAGGCAGATGGCCGGAAGTCGGCCATCAGTCGATCGATGGCAAACTGACAGCCAGCTGGAATTTTTTTTTTTAGTATTTTTTTCCTGTAATTCAATAAATATCATAATATTTCATATATGTTCATATATTTTCATTTTTTGAACCTAAAATTGAAAATCAAATTATAAAAAACTCAATATTGACTATTGAGAATCAAAATTCCATAAACAACTGAATAAAATCCAACAAACTAAATCAAATTATAACCAAAGTAAATCAATTTCCAAGTTCCAACCAAAGTAAAAAACTAAACAAAATCCAACAAACTAAATGAAATTCCAACCAAATAATTCAAATTCCAAGTTCCAACCAAAGTAAACAACTAAATAAATTATCAAGTTTCCAACAACTCAACAAGTAAAGAATAGAACTATAGAAGTAAACAAAAATAAGTTCATAATTCAAATACGCAAGTCAACAACAAGAAGTAGAGTAGCAAACAAAAATAAGGTCATAAATCAAATGCGAAAATAAAAGTCTAGCTCTAAATGTCTAGCTCATCGTGTTCTTCTCCATATATTTCCAACACTGTTCTTCATCGGACTCAAACTCAAAATCATCTTCCTCCATCGGTTCATCTTCGGATTCAAATTCTTCTTCAAGAGTTCTTTTAGGTCTTTGAACTCTAGCACTTCTTTGAGGTTGTGTCATTCCATCCGCTTCGGTTGCTTCATCAACCATTTGCGAAGTAAACACCAAATCGGGCTCAACTTCTTCATCACCATCATCAACCATCCATCCTTGTGCATCACTAGCATCCCCATCACTTGCTAGTAGTACATCTATGTTCAATTCCTTATCCTTTAACCTTTTTTGCTTATTAATCAATTTGGCATTGGATTGGACATAAACTAAATTGTTCAATCGATCCACATCTAGTCTATTCCTTTTCGTTGTATATATCTACATAAAACATAGAAGTGAAATTAATCAAACAAATTTTAAAAGTAACATGCTAATGCCTAGTAAATAATAACTTTATAACTTATACTACTTAGTAAATAACTAAATAACTTACCCCTTCAAAAGTGCTCCAATTCCTTTCACACCCGGAGGAATTAGTGGTTAACGCGAGGATCCTTTTTGCCACCTATTGCAAGTTAGGTGTTTGATGTCCAAACAAAGACCACCATTGAACTACATAATAAAAGATAAATATTTAAAATTTAAAGTGAATAATATAGTCCAATAATCTAATATAGTAATTAGAAATATAAATTTAAAGTGAATACTTGTTATTACTTGGATCATATTTGTCATTGTTAACCTCACATGCTTTTATCGCTTGTATTTTTCCAAAACCACCCTCTTTTGTGGTATATACCGCCAAGTCAGTCATCATGATGTTTGTTTGCTTCTCAAAATCATTGGGATAGAATATCTCCAAACAACTACATACCGCATCCATGATATCACCCTCATTTCCAGTTCTTGGATCATCATACAAATAGAAGGGGTTTAAGAGATAGGCCATCAAATGTAATGGAGTATCGAGTCGATCTTTAGCTTTACTATCAATAATGTCAATGATTGGCCGATAAGAATTCTCATTACCTTTCAAGGCCAACTTTATCTCTTCTTTTGCTTTTTTGAGCTCCCCATACAAAAAGCCCATAGATGGCTTTTGATTCCCATCAACTAGTCGAAGCACCCTCACCAAAGGAGCAAATACTTTCAAGCAAGTTGTCACCCCATTCCAAAAAGTGATGTTCATCACAGTAGAGTAGGCCGTCTTCCCCTTAGCAGTCTTCGGCCATTTGCATCGATCCCATCCTATGCTAGCAAACATTGCCCTTAAGTTATCCTTTTTCTCCACCAAACTTTGCAATGTTAGGAAAGCCGAGGCAAACCTAGTGACTCCTAGCCTCACCATGTCCTTCTTTTTTGTGAAGGACCTCATCATCCACAAGGTTTTGTGATGTGCATAAATAAAGATCGTGAAAGTTTTTGCACTATCAATGATTTTTTTGAACCTGGATAATTTACCAATGCCTTCAAGCATAAGGTTGATAGTGTGTGTAGCACATGATGACCAAAATATGCTAGGCCTCTTCTTCTTCAACATCTTTGCCGCGGCCATATTATTGGAGGCATTATCAGTCACTACTTGAACAACATTTTGTGGCCCAACTTGTTCAATGCATTTGTCTACATACTTAAAAATGAGTTCCCCGGTATGCGCCTCATCAGAGGTATCCTTAGAAGAAAGGAAAGTGGTACCTTTGCAACAATTTACACATAAGTTCATAATGCTCCTCCTTTTCCTATCGATCCAAGCATCAGTCATAATTGAG
Source organism: Acer saccharum (assembly GCA_030490815.1). NCBI lineage: Eukaryota > Viridiplantae > Streptophyta > Magnoliopsida > Sapindales > Sapindaceae > Acer > Acer saccharum. The sequence continues at coordinate 24,801,738 of CM059869.1, read as the reverse complement.
CATCCAGTCAATTTCCACTCATCTTTTTGTTTTTTTAAAGCATCTTTGGTACTAGAAACCTCTTCCTTCAACAGCGGTTCACTCAATTGGTATCGACTTGGCTCTTTATATCCCGGTCCAAATAGACTAACTGCCTCCATCATTGCTCTGAAGCTATTGTTCTGAATAGCATTGAAAGAAATGTCTACTTCATACACCCACCTAGCCACATATCGATGCATAGAATATGTTCTCTGCTTAAAGAGAGCATCATTCACATTCTATTGGCGAAGAGCCTTACTAGCACTCATCGAAGATTCAGGGTCGATTTTCGATGTAAATTTATCCATAGAGCCAAGAAAGTTTGGTTTTTTCCTTGGCCCTAACCCTTCAATTTCTTCTTCTTCCTCAATCCCAAAGATATCAACTTCCACTCTTATCTCTTGTTCTTCCTTATGCTTATTTTTCTTCTTATTTCTTGCATCTTCAATGGCTTTTTTACATTTTTCTTGATCCTCCTTCGTTGACCTTAGACACTTAGCCACATTTCCAGATATGTGGGCAATATGTTGTTTCAGACGATATACTCCCCCACCAAACTTCTTTCCACACAATTTGCATTCGACTTTATCAAAATTGGAGGGATCAATCAAATGCCCAAACTCCCAACCAATATCATCCGATTTTCGTTTCAAAACAAATTCGTTAGAGGCCCCCCTAGAAGCAAGGTTGGTGTTGGGCGTGTTGCCATGTGAAAAACTCATATCCTAAACACAACTACAATGGCACAATCCACAATTCAAATTACAAATTTATAATTTAGAATAAAGAAAATAAATACTAAGTTACTTAGTGAGTTAGTGTTTAAAATAACTAACTAAGTATCTCATCTACTCTATTAGTCTACTGTCTAAGTCTAACTGTTTAAGTGAGGGATGATGGAAACCAGACAGCAACAAATCAGTGCAAAAATAGCCCAGCACAAACAACCCAGCATAAAGCAAATCAACAACAAAGCAGAGCAAAAATAGTCCTAGTGCAAACAAAGAGAAGACAGCCACGAAACCAGGAAAAACAAAAAAACAAAAAAGAGCAAACTAAAAAGAACAACAACATTCAACTCCATAAACAGCATTCATTACATATTTTATCAATTCAACATTCAACAGCATTCAACTAAATTCAACAGTATTCAATTGAAAGTTCAACACAAAAAAAGTAAAAAGAAGTAAAAAACAGATGGATTGTTCGTTTATGTCAATTAAATTCCAGGGTTTACAATATTTGGGGATTCTCTAATTAAACATTTGTAACTAGCAATTGAAGGTTTATTTGACTCCATTTAACAATAAAATTATAATTCAAAGTTTAAAGTTCAAACTATATAACTAAATAAGCATTAAATTCAATTCAAACCCTAAAATCCAAAAATTGACAATTTGTAACCCACCTCACAAATTGAAGCAGACCAGAAGTGAAGAAGAAGAACTAGAGGCCGACGGTGATGGCAACGGCGACGGCGACAGCGATGAGCTGGACGGCGACAGGGACGACCGGCGAAACTGGAGGCGACGAGCTGGACAACGGAACTGTTTTGGTTTTGTGTTTTGCGTTTGCAAATGGTCTCTCACTCTCTCTTCTTTGTTGAACCAATTTCAATTTTTTTTTTTAAATGAAACCTAACAAAACGAGGACATTTATGGCACAAGTCGGTCAACATCGGTTTGACCGACCAGACCGTCTGACTATCGACTTGCCGACTTACTCCGACTAGGCGGCGACTGCCCTCTTTCCGCCTAATCTGGCCGACTGCTTTGAAATCGCAGCGGTAGGGCTCCGACTAGCGACTAGACGCCGACTAGGCGGGTCTAGGCGGGGACTTTTACAACACTGGAATTAAGACATTATTTTATGAGTTATATGATGAATATCTTAGAATTTATGATCCATCACTGAACATAGATATTCCACAAATTCAAAATGTATCTCATACCCCATCATCTTCCGGATAAATGGGATTAGGGTAGCAACTGTTATCCTAAAAAACTAAAAAATTACAAGGTTCTTCTTCATCAAGCTCGACCTCGTATTCCGAGGTTGAAACTTATCTAAGTGCCTCTTTTGAGTTTATGGGAGACGGTGATTTAAAAAAATTTGATATCCTACAATGGTGGAAGGAGAGTGAAAAGTACTTTCCAATCTTGACTATTATAGCTAAACAAATTCTTGTAACACCAGTTTCTACCGTGGCTGTAGAACAAGAGTTTAGCACCAGTGGAAATATTATGGATGCAAGACAATCACTTTTGAGTCCGGAATCAATTCAGATGCAAGTTTGTGTTGATGATTGGACCAATGCGCAAAACAGACAACAAGAAATCAATCAAGAAGCACCCTACAATTTCTTCGATGATGACCATACCCCATTACCCCTACCACTAGAACGGATGGTAGCAATTAGTTACGGTCCCAACTCACATCACCAAACTGGCAATAAAAGGTAAGAGAACTACATGGCCTTTGATTTCTCTAAACCCCAAGAGGATACGTAGGCAACTTAATTGTGGTAAAAATTAAATGCAAGACCAATTTTAATTTTTTCGTTTTTTTTTAAATTTTTTTTTTAGTTTCTCATATATTTATTTTATTTTAATTTCAGGTTACCCGATAAATTGCATTACATATCTAATATATTTTTTTTGTTAGTTTTTTTTTTTTTTTTTTAAAGAACCGAAACCGAACCAAACCGGGGTTCTCTCTAAGTAAGAGTAGACTAGAGAGAGAACGAGAATTTAGAGAATTAGAGATAGTGTAGAGAGTGTAAAGTATTTGGAAATGGAATGGGTATTTTATAGAAAAAGGAAAATGAGGGTAAAATGGTAAATAGGGGGGTTTGAATTTTTATTTATTTATTAAGGACAACAGTAATATTACAAAAATAAGCTTCAAACGGTCGAAAAGGGGGGCCGACAGTTGGCCCACCGTACCGGCCCATTGGACCTAGGCACATGGTGCGGTGGGCCATGGCACAGCCCGCCCCCAAGGCCCAGCCCACAATTACACCATTACCCATCTCTTAACTATGAATTCAGTATTCTACTATCTATTAACTCTTACCTAAGTTGTTGAAAATGATAAAGGATAAATGACCGCCATAATTAAGAGTAAATAAATAGTTGGATATTAAAGTCAAAAGTCGAATAGAACAACTTTAATTTCCTTGAAATTATTTTCCCCCATGAAAACATTTTCAGAGTAACTTTTTTCTATTAAACCCTAAATAATATAACAAATACCAAACCAAAACATCCTTCATTTTTATTCAAACCAAAACAGATGAAAGTCTGGTTACAAACTCATTACACAGTAGGTGACCAACATTCAAACCTAAACAGCCTTCACTTTCATGATCATGGAAAATCCTTAATGTCAACCCACTAAGTTCCAACTATGTATACAGCCATTTCTTCTATGTTGTTTCCTTAGCTATGCATAACTTTCCTAATGCTACTTCCAGTTACAAAGAATTATATATAAATGAATAAATGTAAACTCTTTATGTACACTGAAAAATAATAGTTCATGGATAGTCTAATAATGCAAATTTCACATTCAAGCCAATCTTACCACCATCAGTCACTAGTTTCGCAGCTGTTACCAACCAATGTCCAGGAGCATCATGTGGACCCCGCACAACCTCAGCCACCTCGACATATTTAAGTAGCTTTTCAGAGCTCACCCGAGTAGGTGGACCATCTGGATATACACCAGAGTTAAGTGCAGCTGGAGCCTGCTTTTGTTGACCAGTAATGGTTCGTTGAGTGAAAGTGAATGTTGTACTAAGATTTGTGAAAAAATTAGACTTGTGAGAAGTTCTTGGTGCAGCTGCCCATTCTGTCTTCCGGATTGTACAGTTGGGTAAATGGGTGAAGAGAAGACGAAGATGCAGCACTGTTTTGGGCCATTTCCCTTTGCTGATGAGCTGCACCCCAGTTACTATATAAACACCGCTTGAATCCCCATGCAACCAGTTGGCATCATGCCTAACAGCTGATGTACATACATTTGAGTATCTTTTCCATCTGACAGGTTCTAAGAATTGGTCACTACACTTGTAGTCGTCAGAACCACGCCACTGACATGGCCTGCATATGCTGTTGTTAGCTGATAGTAAGGTCATAATATTGGGAAGGTTTGAGAGATGCTGCGCATGCAATGCCAGCCGGTTGCATTTCTTTCCTTCCAAGTATAAGCGTAGGCCAACCACAGGTTTTTTATCGCTTGCGACCTGAAATGGCATTGGATATAAAAATTGAGACTGTGAAACCAATAGCCGCTGTTTAATATTCCACAACTCATTGACACAAAACAGGGAATTGGCAAAAAATTTAACACAGATAGGATGATGTTGACAAGTACAAGAGGAGGTAGCTGACATAGGTGATTAAAATGAAATTTGCATATTTTGGAAAATATCATCTTATCATTCATCTTATTGGAAAGACTAATGTTATACAACCCAAAAAATTAGCCCCAAAATCAACCCAAATGATGTGACAAGTGATTTGTCAACATCACGTTAATCATAAAATGATATGGTGAATGATAAGATAAAAACAAATCATTTGCTACATCATTTGGGTTGCGTAGCGTTATTGTATCGAAAAGAGTAAATATCATCTCCAACAAACTTCATATCTCCCAATTTCGCCATTGTCAAAACAAGAATCAATATTAAATAATCAATAAATAGAGTTGTGACTTCATTATTACAGTTGAATGTCGATTCTAGTGGAAACATGTAATATGGTGAAATTTTTAATTTTGAAACAATAACAATTATATGTTGTAGTTGTTTTTTTTCTAATTAATAAATATGATAAATAAATTCATTAGTTGATTAAGCTTGTAAATACTTGCTATAATTACACAATAGTAGAAACAATAAACATAATGTATGTTTCTACAACCACTTCTTACAAGGAAAAGTACTAAAATTTCAATACTCCTAGGCAACAAAAAAATAAGATAGTAAGGGTTATTGGGTTTTACTTGATGCACTCTACACATTAACACTATGTTTGGTTTGATAAAAACGAAAGGAAAGGAAATGATAAGTTAATAAGGAGAGGAGAGGAAAGGAAAGGAAAGGATAGTGTTTTTAATGATTGTTGTTTGGATAGTTATGAAAGAAAAGGAAAGGAAAAGACACATAAAAATAAATAAATGAATAAATATTATTCTATTTACGAAAACACCCTTCTTTCAACAATATGAATGACAGATATGTATTGTTATATAAGGTTACTTTTGGGATATTGAAAAATCCCCTTCCTTTCCTTCCATTTCCTCTCAAATTTGGTGGGAAACCCAATTGGGTGAAACAAGAAGAAATTATTAAATCCCATTTCTTTCTTTTCCCTCATTTTTCTTTCATTTCCCTCTCATTTAACAATCCAAACAAGATATTAGAAATCTATTGAAATCCATTCATTTCCTTTCTTTCCAATTCCATCAAACCAAACATAGTGCAAGTAAATTTTGTTTGAATTGTGTAATCTAACAATTGGATGAAAATAAAGTGAACATTAACATTAAGATAAATATGAATGTACAAAACAAAAAAAAAGTTAATATTCTTTTTAAAGAAATAAAGACTTTTTTTCTTAGCGCTAGCCCAGTCAAGCCTCAATTCTGACTTGGAATATAATATGGTGATGGTGATGCACCACCACGTGTGGAGGTGGCACATGAGGCTGCAGGAATATTTTTATTTCCTGGTGTTTCGGGTATTTTCAGATGGAAGAACAACTAGTAAAGTGGTGGGCAAGCTCATTGACGATGATGTTTAGAATGATGCTGTTACTATAGTCAACCAATGTTTATTATTGAAAAACCTCTGCATTGTTGGTTTTTCTTGGAGTGAGAAATTAAGAGTTCTTTGAATGTCATTAAATAGGAAACCCATATCAAACATGAAAAAGATGTCTTAAAAGGTGCTCAAAAACCTAGCATCAATCCTCTAGTGGTTTCTTTTGATATCTACGTATCTTTCATCTACTTCTGCACCAATAATTTGTTCTGTTTTGCCTAAACTAGTACATCTATGAAGAATTGAACATGGAATGATAAGTTTGCTACAATAACAAAGAATAAGATTTGGAGCTTTCTCATCCAACGGAAGCAATCGATTTGACTCACTAGGAGTCTAGTCTTTCTTAACAAAGGAGAATGAAGTATAGAATTATTAAGATTTGATTAGGTTTCAATTTAAATTTTCTTATTAAACAAGAGTAGTTTAAAGTTATTCTTATCTTTGTATAATTAAGTTAATCTCTTATTCTTATAATTATGTTTAGGTTTATTTGAATTGGTTTCGGTTGCATATAAAAACGCTTTTTATTATTCAATTTACATAATTGATGATTTAAATAGTAGTTGAGGTTTTTCCTCCTTATGTTCTCTCCCAACCCCTATTCTTCGGAATTTTCCTCCCTGCCCTCTAAATTTCTCTCTTATCTATTTTCATTTCTCTTCCTTCCCTTCTTTATTTCTCTTTTCCCTAACTATATTAGAACCTTTATGTAACATTCAATAACAGGTTCAGGAAACAATATCTATGAAATGAATTGTCACGTCCCACATCGAGTGAGGTCCATGACTTGTATATAAGCGCTTGTCCCTCCTAACTAAGTTGATGCGTTTTGGGCCATGGGTGAAGGATGCTTGTGTAAAGCCCATGATCCAAAAGCAAATCCATGAGAGTGAAGGACATGTGCGTGAAGCCCAACGCGGATAATATCTACTTGGCGGGCCTGAGCTGTTACATGAATAGCCAAACTCGAGCTGTCGCATGAATAGCCAAACTTGAGGACAGGAAAGAGTTATATGCATTCTTAGTGGAACACTAGGATGTCAGGCCATTGATCTGGACATGAAAAAGATAAACAGCCACTGGATTTTTATACCGACTCTTGACAAGTTTTGAACTACAAATGGCTATTGGGTCGCTTGTCTAGTCTAGTCAATAATTGGTCTTATATTTATGTTTCCCTATATTAATAAACAGTTGAATTGATTTTAATTGTATTTCCTGCAGTGATGCTAATAAATATGCAAGTTTATTTCAACCATAGCTCATAAACTAAGCATTAACATGTTCCTCTAAAATATAACTACAAGCTTAATGAACTTTTATTCATTATTTCGTACCTGTGTAGAGCTGACGTGAATCTTAGGACCCAAGAAACTGAATCGCAGAGAAGGACAAGAATCATTTTTGCTCTGATGTCGAAGAGGTAGCTCACAAAACATAGGTGCCCATTGCCTTGGAACTTGAAACTCCAAAAAGTACTGCAAATCCTCTGGAACAGGCTTGTCTGGACAATGACACAATTAATGAAAGAAGCACCATTGATAAACATGCAAAACTTAGAAACAAATGATATCTTATTGCAGGAAATACAGAGGAAAGTACTAAATAAAAGTCAAAACTAAAATAAGTGTTGTTTTCCAATTACAGATATTTATGTTATCTTCTAGAAAGAACAAAATAGAGCAAGTGACTACTATATTGTTTACTTCCCTAACTGAAATGCTCTAAACATAGAATAATCTTCTACCAAGTCTTTGCCATCCTAGTTATGTCAACTATCAAGTTTCTTCATATGTATGTGATGCAAAACCAATTTAGATATTTTAAATTATTTGTGGTTATTTTTGAATAATTTGAAACCTTATTTGAGTTGGAGGTTTTTTTTTTCATTTTTCTTTTCCGATTCTCCCTAAACAAACTTAAACAAGGAAAAAACAAAAAAAAAAGACCTAATGCAACTTGAATAAGGTTTCAAATAATCCCTAAATCAACACAAATAAATAAAAGATCCAATATCCTATTATAGCATTAAGAATTTAAATAGTTTCTGCATCAGTATGTCTTTTATAATGTTTTTTTTTCCTTCTTGTTTAGGTATATGCGTGTGTTTGTGCAGGTGTGCGGTGTGCCTGTGTAGAAACTAGTGCAATTGATATATGCACATAAAACATCTACCCTAAATTACCTACAAAATAGGAAAAAAAAAAAAAAACTGAGCAACAGATGTGTGAGTAAATGTAAAATTGTTTCCAATGTAGTGATTGGGCATTGCGGGACTTACAACGCAGATATAAGTTGATTGCATGACTAAGATAGCCACTGCCTGGAATCCCTGTAAGAAGAGAGGTAATGGGCACAAACTTGAAGAGAATTCCTTCAGGTTTAGCAGCAACAGTCTGAAGCCAATTGGAGTGGCTGTGCAAGAACACGTCTCCCCCTCTTTTTGAACAATTAATAGTGAGCCCCTACTCGAAGTGCAAATGGGGAACAAATTAGATTAACATTAATTCATAAGAAATACTGCATCTCTAACAATTCTTAACTTACATCCTTGCTTGATGTCTCTGTAATACTGGTCAACTGCATGGCACTCAACTGCAAAATATGATCAAAGATCTCGGGAACCTATAACGAACTTTATAGTTATCAGTCATTTACATGAAGCATAATAACATTATTCAATTTCAACTGAAAAACAAATACCTTCTGTTTGCCATCTCCCATTTTCCTTTGTGGTAGGGAAGGGCTTTTTTCATCTGAAAATAGATAATCGCCAAGATCCTCCAAATGCCTTCTGAGATCAGCAGGAGGGATTGGTGAGGAAGGTTTCTGCCTAAGGCAAATTAAATCTTGACCTCCAACAGCCATGCCCACTATTATGTGTGTCCCATATGTCTGGATGAACCTGCCTAATAAATTTGATTAGCATCCAGATACCACACTAACCCAAGACAATGTATAACCCACGCCCCACAGTGCGTTAGGTGTTCAAACTATCCAAGCATAACAAAGTAGGAACTAGCACAAATATTTATGTACACATAAATTTGAAGAAAGAAAAACAAAAGACAGTATTATAAGTTATTTTTTAGCACATGGCTAACACCCTAAAAGCCATTTCTTCATTCCCCTCTCTAATGGTTGATGAAAATATGATTATAAAATTCACTTCCGGAGTTCTTATGAAAAATCTATATGCTAAAAATAACAATATTCCATATATAGATTGCACTAATATGCTTAATTCAAAACTCTTGATGAAAGTGTTTGTCCAAAGTTTTATATCGAAATCCTGCTTCATACATGTCCACTTAAACTAAAATCTCTAGCAAATCAGGTAACTGGTTGGCACTCAAATTTCAGCAACATGGAAACTTGATGCTCATCAGCTCATGGGCATATGAATGGGCCTGAAAGAACCCACAGGTGTATGACTCAAAGGACTGATGTGGCAATGCCAAAAGTTCTAGGCCAATTTATGTGTCTACCATGGACTTCAAGAATCACATTAATAGATGTGATGTGTGCTCAAATTGTAGAAAATGCAATAGTGCAAAGACCACAAATTAAAGGTTTGATGAAAATTGGATAACCCTCAAAAAATGATTTGAATCCAATAAGGATGACAATGATTGTACTTAGAATGTTAACAAGAAACATCTGCAACAACAGGAGATAAATGAATCTGTCCAATTACAGAGAAACATTTCTAGCAGAATGGATATTCCGCCAAGAATAAAACACTCTTGACTTAAAACCAATTCCCACTCTCATTCGAGGACCAGTCTTTATGCATTTGAAAATAACCGGTGGTGTTGAAGCTCTAAGGTTTAGGATTTCTTTTTGACTTCCTGAAGTAGATAGGTTCATTGCTTTTGGCATTCCTATATATAGCAGTAAGGTTATAAAAGCTAGGGTAAAAAACAATGTGTTAGATTTAGCACTCGCAGGTAGCTATCACATTAAGAATTGAATCTCTTATTGTTAACAGACTTACTCCCCACTTCTTTTCTTTGAATAAAAAATAAAAAATAGAAAATGAAAATGAACAGCAGCCAAATACAAAGAGTGATCAGGTATGCTTCAAGCAAGACCTTAGATGATATATCTCTGATCTAGTATGTTGCAGTCAACACAATTTCTACCAAAAGTCTCAATCACATTAAAGTGTCAAATCTCCCATCTTAAAACCTTCTATCGTGAGAAATGTTTTATACTGCCATCTTTAAACCTCCTAGTGCCTGCAACACAATTTTTCAGGTAACCAATGTTGTATAAATTTCACTTTGTTCTATTGTTAGAAACTTTTTTAATTCTAAAAGGTGAGAATAATCCTTCATTAGATATAAAGCAAAAATAATTAACGAATTGTAACAACACCAAATGAATGAATCAATCCGGTTATTGTGATACACCTACAAACAAACATATCTTCAAGAATAAAAGAACACAATTGGACTAAACTCTGGCACTCTGTTAGTCTACTGCCATCAAATAAAATTATTAATATCATTATTTTTATTATTTATTATTGATCAAAAAAAAAAAAAAAACCTTGTTTCAAACAGAAAAGGTGAAAAAAGAAAGTAAGAAGAAGTCCACAACACAAGAAGAAAACAATGGATAAGACCTAAGAAGCACCTAAAGGTAGCAGCTGGGAGAACTAAACTGTCTATAAGAATTGCCATATGGAAGTATACATATTATTTTGTACCCATAGCCCAAATACATGTCCATGCTCCTTATACCACAAAAGATGTGCATAATGAGCTAGATGATGTTTCATTTTATCCACTTACACAATGATGGAAAGATTGATGTGTGAACGCAAGAAAGTGGTGAAGATAAATGGGTTTTCGCCTATTAATAAGAGGATCATAATGAAATTCATTAAGATTAGCTTCAGACTTCACCACATCTCATAAATAAGAAATTAAATTCAAATGAAAACCAAGCTCAAGATGTAAAACACACTCCATCAAAAAGGAAAAGGACAATAGGGACATAGGGTACTCAGAATTTCAGGCAGTCCAATCTATTAACAATCAAATCATCTCTTCGAGAGCACAATGCTGCCTATGGGCAATGTTCTTGACATGCATTTGAACTCAATACTTGTATCACTCTCTTTATTTTCTTCTACATCGCGTAATAATTATTTGCCACATATATATGGTGTCATTTTTGTAAAATGCTTTCCGCTATATATGCATGTTGTAATTTATAAAGAATCTTTTTTAACGTCAAAACATAGTTAAGTATTGAAAAGCTACCTAGCCAACAATGCTGGATCCCAATGAGGTGGAACTGACTTCTTTACGTGATCTTGTAGCACGAGTGGAGACGCTGTTAGGTGAAAATAGTACAACGAGATGAAGTAACCATCAAAAGCAAGATATTTTGTGTCAGCAGCATCATGGAACCAGTCTCCACTTAAATCAAAAATAGCATTAAGATAGCCAGAAGGAACTTTTCCTTGAACTGAAGATTTCTGATTTAGTAACTCAGACATCTGGAGGAAAAAGAAAGATATGAGAGCAAAAGAACAACAAGATGAGTTACAAACAAGGCCTGAAATTCAACCAAAAACAAATAAAAATAATAATACATAAAAACCAAAGAAAGAGACAGAGATCAGAGGTACTCTTCTAGATGATATTATAGATAAAAGATAACCATTTAATGACAAGAAGCATGCAATCATTTTTATTTCATGATTTTTCTAATTAATCATATGATATAAGAATTCTAGAAATCTTGTCAGGAAGTAATCAAAAGGAGAAAAGGAGGAAATGATAATGTGTCAACACTACAAGCAGTTTGAACTGTCTTTAATGATAAGTATTGCTACAGGTAAACCATAACTTTGTATTCATCAAAGCTGAATTGCACAACAACAGCTGCAAAAACTGTTTCTCGTCACTTATGCTCTTTCCTTGTTTTATCTTTACATACTTTATAGTAACTTAAACCACCACAATACCCTAGTATATAATGGTCATTAACTTGTTCAAACTGACTTCAAATTATCAGACTATCAGCATACTTTACTTCTTTACAGAAACTGATACTAACTATCTCATCCACAAGCTCATCATCCAGTTCTCTTACCAAAAAAAGAGTTAGTTTAGCTAATCAACTGCTCACACCGCTCCAATCCAAATAGATTTTTGGGTAATAAGAATTTTATGAAAATAAGACTTGTGATGTTATCAGATGTACGATAACTTACATACATATCATGGATTCCGCACTGCCTTGGCCCAATAAACCTTTAAAAATTCGTTACCCATAGAGATGGCACTTACAACTAAAGTTAGCTCAACATGAATCAAGAATGACAAGGTATTTACTATTTGAAAGAAAAAAGAATTTACTGCAGTACTCTAATTAAATATTTTCCACTCTCATGCTATTTGAAAGAGCTCCGAAACTGAGTTGAGATTTCATTTAGCCTTTCATGAAACGGAAATTAATTCAGCAATCGAACACTGCTTCAAGACCAGTTAATAAGAGCACTCAAAAAATTACACGACCTGTGGTGGAAAAACTTCTAACAAATTATTAATAATTTAACCAAGCAACATCTTCAACATCTTGATCATGTGCGCGAAGAATATTCCATGGATAACAAAGGACAGATCTCATATTCTATCTTCTTATGACTATGGAAAGTAAGCTATGAACTTGAAAAGCTTTTTCCATTTCTATCTTAAAAGTTAATTAAGGTGCAAATTTTAATCAGTCTAAACAAAACCAACTCAGAGTTTAGATTCCACCCCACACATCAAACTTGTTTCCCATCATAATGTTTTTATAATTTCTTGATTTTCCATCATCACAAACCTTTTTTTTCCACTAAAATATTTCCATTGAAAATAAATAACAACATCAGCTTAAAAACAAATTATTTAAAAAAGGAAAATTGGATTGAAGAGTGTAATTTAGAGTACCTGATTGAATTCAAGAACATCAGACTTGAAGCGGATTCGATCCCCTTTATCGACACGAATATCCTGAGAAACACCTTTGAAGGTAACAGCAGGAGGAATGGAAATGTCCCTTTTGTTAACTTCATCGACAACCACCAATCTCCCACCTCCCTTTGCAAATCGAAGCCTAAAATCACTCGTCAAATCAAAACCTTTCCCTAAAGCCTCCATCGCCTCCTCCATTACAATACTCTCTCTCATGAACGAATCAATCAAGACGTTGAGGGAGAGTGTTTGTGTGTTTTTATATGGATTTTTAAGCTTCCAGCTTTGAAAAGGTAACACGGTCTGTCTACTGAGTTTGACTAGAGAAAATCCCAAATTTAGTAAAAGGAAATGGGTTTGGTTAATGTTAATGTTTCTTCAAAATTGAAAAGCAAACAAGAAATGAAGGGGTTTCCAGGAAGGAAGAAGACGAAGGGAAGAGTAGTAGCTGTGAAATAAAGACAACAATTCATTACTATTATAACAATGACGTGTGAGAGGTGTGGGGCTCACGTGGTTTGACTGGAGAAACCTGGAGAGCCTCCGTTCCCGTATGTCAACCTTTCACGCACCTACTTTTTATTTTATTTCCATTATTTCTAGAACATATATTTTATTGGAAGATTTTTACTATTGGTAGGATTTGAACCGTTAATCTAGAAGTCATTTATCTAAACCTCAAGTTCGTCCATCTACTAACTGAACTACGCCACTGAGAGCACCTTTCACCAACCTACTGCTTACCTACTCCCTTCAAATTTTAATTATTTGCCTTGCCTATGATATCGATGCCTACCAATTACCGGTTGCTACACTATACTTTATAATTTTGGGGGTAATTACATTTTAATCTCTATATTTTAGAGAAACATCACTTTTTTATCCCACATATGGGTATTAGATTTTTTGGTCCTTAACTTTTCAAAAGTAAAGTAAAATAGTCTCTCAATCAGTCAACGGTTAGTCAAAATTAATGGAAACCTGCATATTTACATCTTTATACAAAATAAATATAAACATGTGATATGTGTACCAATAAAAAATAAAACATTTAAAAAAAAAAACTAAAAATAAAAGACTAGTTTCAAATTTAAAAAATAAATAAATAAATAGATGTCCACCGTCCTTCTCAAAGATGGATGGTGGAGATTTATTAACATATTTTTTTTAAATAGAAAAAGAAAAAAAAATAGGTGAAGATTAGTGGGAGGCTAATTTCAATTTTTTTAAAATAATAATAATAATAATAATAATAATAATTTAAAAAAAAAAAACAAAAACAAAACAAAATAGATGTTCACCGTCCATCTCAAAGATAGACAATGAAGATTTATTAACATATTTCAAAAAAGAAAAATGGGTGAAGATTCGTGGGGGGCTCAAGCCTCCCTTACTAGCGTCAAAAAGGATCGAGCCTCCCCCACTAGCTGTGGAGAAGAACTGTTTCGCATCGGAGAGGTTCAAACCAAACAACGTAAAACCAATAGAAGAAGATGGAGAAATAGTTTCGCGTCGTTTCATTGACAACGAGGGGAGGCTCGAGTCTCTCCGTCGTCAGCAGGGAGGATTGAGCCCCTTAATGCAGATCCATCTGGATAAGCGAAAATCCAAATTGGATCTTCACCATCTGTTGTTGAGATGGATGGTAGCAATGGATGGTGGAGATCCAAAATGGATCTTCACCCATTTTTTTCTTTTTTCTTTTTTTTTTGTATTTTTTTTTTCGTTTAATTTGTTTTTTAATAAATCTCCACCATTCAAATCGATGGACAAAGAAGACCCTTTTTTTTCATATTTTAAGGTTTTGATTTTAGAAAAGTTTAAGGAATTTTTATAAATAAAAAAAAAAATTCTAAACATTTTCTAATTTATTTTTGGGTTTTTTATGATGAGAGTAAATTTGTAATAGTAAATGATTTGTGTGGGTATTTTAGTTTTTTTTTTTTTTTTTTCTAGGTTAAATATTAAATACACAAACAACTATCCAATTAAAGAGTCTTTTTAATTTAACTATTTTCAATCGAGGGTAAAATAGTACTTTCATGGCATCTATTATGTCTGACTATTACTTTTTTAGTTAAATGAGTCATTTTGAAGTATTTTCAAAAGATGAGGACTAAATAATCTAATACCCATATGTCGGGTAAAAAAGTGACGTTTCTATAAAAGAGAATAAAGTGTAATTACTCCAAAAAAAAAAAAAATTAAAAATTAGCGAATTATATTCTATATATTTTATATCACTTATATTTAAAATTAAAAATAATATGATTACATTTATAATACACCAAGTTTAAAATTATAATAGGGTTCGAGAGCCCCCACTTCAAAAAAACACTCGAATTTATGTAATATTTCAAAAAAAAAAAAAGAATTATAATAATAATAAAGTATTTTAATAGTATAAATATATATTAAAGTATATTTACGATAGTTATTATAATATTACAATAAATCATATATCATATATCATATATAATAAACTAATGGCGAAAGCTTTCAAAAAAAAATATCAGGTCCTGAATTAATAGTTATTGTCAAAAAAAATATATATATATCATATCATATCATGTATAATAAGGGAGTCAATATTGACATCCATAAATATGATAAGCACACTCATATTTTAATAAAAAATTTAATTATAAAAATATCCCAATAGGAATTTACCAATAAGGACAAATTAGTTTAATTAAAAATAAACAAAATACTATTTACACCATTAATTACACCCATATCTTCAACTATATCACTTTATTAAAATAAAAATAAAAATAAAAAACTAAACCCTAATTAAATGGTTTCCCATTTATCACTCTTCACCTAATCATATTTCCTAATTTCGGTTTTTCAAATCATTGAAGGGTTTAGCAATTTTTATTTGGTGGGTTTGTGATCTGGGTTTGTTGTCATTCTCTCTATGAGCTGGTTTCTAGGTATTGGATATTTTAGCACAGCATTGCTGATTGCGTTAGCAATTTAAGTTTATGTAACAATATTAATGGTGTTTGGCTCCTATATAGAGAAAACATTACTGGTTTTCTTGGATTAGTGTTGCTGCTATGGGTGAGAGAAGTAAATCATCTCTTGGGATCATTACTCATAAGTCTTTGTTTTCCTTGTTTACAATTGCATCAATTCTCTTCTGTTTGTCGTGGTTCTTTGTATTGCGGTCCACTTCCACTGATAGTAGTTTGTTTACCAATACCAATGCCAATAGCAATCCCCTGCCTGTAGACCTGTAGTTAACAATGGTAATTCTGAAGCCAAAATTAGAAACCGCGCAATACTTAATGATAGTGTAGAAGAAGAAGAAGCAGAATTACCCCAAAAGAAATGCAATACCAAAAATAAAGCGATTCTTAAGGTTTATATGTATGATCTACCCCCTGAGTTTCATTTTGAACTCTTAGATTGGAAAGCACAAGGGGGAAGTGTTTGGCCTGATGTTACGAAAAATATACCTCAATATCCCACAGTGGATTGACGCTGTGGGATTCAAAAATCACTCTTCTTCTAAACCCATCCGATCAAGTATCAATGAGAACAAAATACCTAAATCACTGCTCCATATTTACTCATTTGGCTGCAACTCCAACTTGTATGCTTGTATTTCCATGGGAGAGATAATTATGTATCCCTCTTGGGCAAAATCTCCATAGCAGGAAATTGGCCTAAAGTGGAAATTCTCGAAATTTAAGAATTTAAGAATTCCTAAGACCGTGTTTTCGAGTCTAGAGAATTTAAAAATTTATCATTTGTAAAATTAGGTGTTCTAATAGCTTATGAGAGTTTATAAATAAATTATATTGAAATGAAAACATTCATTTAAATAAGGGCACTAATGGCATTAAGATGAGTGTTTATAATAATGTTTTAATTTTAAATTTTAGACATGGGTGTACTTATAAATATGGGTGCGTTTATCATATTTATGGGTGTCAATATCCGTATCCATATAATAATAGACTTTTTTTCAACCAGAAGCTGCCATGTGTCCTCCTATTAAATGCTTGCAAAATAGCCATCAAATTATATACATAATATATAATCATATATAATAATAATAATAATAATAATAATAATAATAGACTTTCATGGCGCCACATGTCACCGTGAGAGAGCTTCGGTATTAAATTCTATATATTCATTTTTATTTCTATTTCTATATTCCTTTTTTAAAAAAATTATTATTTATCTTTTGGCATTCTTCCTATTCTATTTATTCTCTTTGTTATTATTATTATTATTATTAATTATTTATCTTTTGACATTCCTCTTATAAAACTAATTCAACGTATGATTAAAATTTATATTTTGGCATTCTTCCTATTCTATTTAATGTATTTATTTAATTTTAATTTTATTAATAAATATTTATCTTTTAATATTCTTCTAATTAAACATGTATCCAATATATAATTAAATATTTATAAGAATATCAATAAATATTGATCTTTTTACATTCTTCCTATTAATCGTTTTCTATATCTATATATCTATATAATCAAAATGCAGAAGATCAAGATCATACTCATGCTGTCTTCATGCCTTTAATTTCCAAAGAAAGGAAGATCTTGCAATGTTCTATAAGAATCCTTTCTACTTGAGAGTTTTGAAGGAGAATGTGAGGCCTTACTACCATGTATATATGCACAAACATGTAAACACCAATACTCAGTAGCTAGCTATGTAAACACAAAGAATGCTTTGACTTTAAATGAGCATCGGTACTGGATTGATGAATTTCCTCACTTTGTGAAGAAATATGTTTTGGCAGATGTGTCTGTGTAATGTTTGTGTTTGGTTTGTCTGTTTCCTTAAAAAAAAATCACATTCTTTTAATTTTCTACTTAGTTCTTATACGACTAATATTCATAATTAAATTATATATATGTACTGCTCATCTTATTTTGTTTGCTGCATAATTGCAGGGATTAATAAATGTGGCAGAAGTTGAGGATGATATTCTTTTCATATTTCATGAAGGAGAGGTGAGAAGCTATGTAATTGAAGATTTATATAGTTCTCACAGTTTATAAGTTACTTTTAAATGAAATAGAAATCCTTTTGCTCCATAGATGTGTTTCAAAATGAAATTGTAACCCATATGGGATTAATATATGTTTCTTTTTCTAATATCTATTTTTTTTATTTAAGCAATTTGGTGTGAGAATTTATGTTTAGTTGGCGAAAATCGAAAGTAAAATATATAATTATACAAAAGTGCAAATTTGAATTCAGGTTTCTTTTTGTTAAATGATGAGACCAGGTAATTGGACAAATTGTTTCTCTTTGTCAATAATTAACTACCAAAATGATTTATTTGTTTAGTGATGAACGAGTGCAATTTAGTATTATTTGTTTGGCTGGCAAGAATACTCAGATTTGAGTTAAGTGTTTCAATCTAAAAAAAACATAAATAACATTAAGTTGATGAATACAACGTGTTCAAAAGATGTTAACTATAATTATTTCAATAAAAAAAAAAAAAAAGATGTTAACTATATTATGAAATTTTTGTTCGTATTAAAAAAAAAAACGTTTTCCTTTTTATCTATACATTTTCTTGGCAATCAAACTTATGAAAATAAAAGAACCCCATACCACAAAACCAACCTTAAAAACAGACAGAGGAGCTAGAGATAGTGAACATGGGAGTGGAGATCCACACTGTCACTGGATCCCGTGGAGATCAAGAGATGGATCCATCGTTCTTTTTTATTTTTATTTTTATTCTTTGTAATTATTATTGTAAAACAAATTACTCAATGGATAATAAATGTTGTTGAGATTTAAAAATTAAATATCTTGTGCTTTTTAAAAATAAAATAAATTTAAATATGTGGAGCCCACTTAAGGGGTGTTGAAGCCATCTCTTAATTAAGGAGTGAACTCCACCAAAGCACATTTAAGGGAGCATCTCTAAGGGAGACTGTTGGAGATGCTCTTATAAAAATTGATATCATATATCATAACATTATTAATTACATCATATTTATATTATATTTCAAATAATAATCCATATTTAATGTTGTTAATTAGTTATAAAATATGAAGAGTCTCCCTATTAATTGCAATTTATAATATGATAATTATTAGTGTCTTTATTAATTATATCCTATTTATTATTTTAAAAAAATTATATCATATTTAAATAGCATTATATAATATGATAATATGATTATATAATATGGAATGTCACTGTCTAATGATGTTAATTAGTAATATATTATGAAGAGTCCCTATTTTCCATGTTCAAAAGACATTAATATTAATCAAATAAAAGAAAACATTAATATAGTCCCTATTAACCATGTTAAAAAAAGACATTATCATTAATCAACTAAAAAGAATACATTAATATTTATTAATTAATCATATTAATTAACTAATTAATAAAAAAAATATGAACGAGTTGGTGAAAATCAGGAAGTACTCCATATCATATAAAGTCTCAAGATTATAGAATATTTCAATTACAATATGAAATATTTCAAA
Organism: Acer saccharum; assembly: GCA_030490815.1. NCBI lineage: Eukaryota > Viridiplantae > Streptophyta > Magnoliopsida > Sapindales > Sapindaceae > Acer > Acer saccharum. The sequence goes on along the minus strand of CM059869.1, from coordinate 24,782,406 downwards.
AAAAAAAAAAAACTATCCAGTTTGATAATGTTTTTAACAAAGTACGTGCATCGCACGGGTTGGCACACTAGTCATATAATAATATACTTTTTTAACCGGAAGTTGTCATGTGTTCTCCTATTAAATGCTTACAAAATAGTCATAAAATCATATCATATCATATATAATCATATAATAATAGACTTTTTCAACCAGAAGTTGTCATGTGTCCTTCTATGTCATGTGTCCTCCTATTAAATGCTTACAAAATAGTCATAAAATTATATATAAGAAAAGCTTATCATAATTATATCATATATTAATTTTTTTTAAAAGAAATATCATATATAATCATATAATAGGAAATCATATCATATCATATTATATAATTTGAAAATATTTTCTTTTCATGAGAAATAATATAATAATAGACTTTTTCAACCAGAAGCTGTCATGTGTACTCCTATTAAATACTCACAAAATAGTCATCTATAAATATTATAAAGCAAAAACCATGGTGGGAAAGTCCTGCCATGTGTCTCATTTAGAGACTATCTAAAAGTTGAATTATTTTGACACTTGGCAATACTTTCCTCTTTTAGTAATTTTATAGCTTAAATTGATTTTGACATTTGGCATTTCTTATATGCCACGTCTTTTTTATATTAAATTTTAAAAAATAAAAAAATAAAACAATCAATTAGTATTAATTAAGATATGCTTCTCCCAAAGCATCAATATTCCCATTTTCTAAATTTCTCTTCAATGTAATGTAATTCTCATTAATTCTCATCAATATTCTCATTAGCATTAATTAACGAGGTGGCTACTCATTTCCCATGTAAATTTGTAATCACACATAAACTAAAGTACTCATTCTCTCCACTATTATCTATGTTAACTCTTCTCACATTTACAACTCATGTGTTTCTTCTTTTCCAAATAATTATTTCCACTTTTAATATCTTCATCTTCTTCTTCCTATATTCCTATTTAGCATATATTGTTGCTGAATCTTGCCATACCCGGTGCAAGATCATCTCTTGGGTTTTATTTATGCTTCTCCAAATAGACAACACAATATTCTTCTTCTTCCGGATGTCTTTTCTTGACCGGAGAGAAAGTGGTGTCATTCACTTCGTCAAGTACCATGGCTTGGCCTTGACAACGATCTCATTTTGGTAACTTTTTCTTTTTTGTTTGGTTAAAGGATGTGTATGAATATCTATATACTAAAGTTCATTGAAATAACTCTTTCAAATAATAATAACTTTTTCTTTTCTTTTTGTTTGGATAAAGGAATGTGTTTGGTTTGGTTAAAGGTTCTCAATGGTTCTGTTGTGTTGCTATGTAATTCTAATGTGGTACATTGATGCATATTGATATAAAGCAATAACTTATTTTGAGAGATTTGTATGTTGCAATGAATTTGTCAAATTATAATATTTTTGTCTCCAACATGAATGGCATGCTTTGCCAAATTCATTGCCGAGATTGAAAGTTTACATGGGAGGCAAATGAATTGCTATCAGATGATTTTATATCATAATATCATTACAATAGATGTCTCCCTCACGGGCGATGCTTCTCGGTTAGTCATCTCTCTTATACGAGTTCTCTTTTCTTTTTTTGAATCTGTTCTTTTTGAATCTCTGTACAAACAAAGAGTAACTTCAACACGTACAAAAGTAACTTCAACAGGTACTTACCTCTCTATTTTAATTTTGTGTATGTAATTATATATTACTTGGGTGATGATAACTACAATAAATATATTAACTAAAAATATCATTCCAGTGGTGAAGCCGCAATAACAACAGGATTTGGTGGTTAGATTAGTTATCATTCCAGGACGATTAGTCGGTCACTGCCATTCTTCACATTAAACATTTATGGGTGGTTTTGGCGTCAGCTTTGTTTGTGATTTGGTGTTGGTTAGATTAGGTGAATTGGAATTAGGAGTTTTTATTTATTTATTTATTTATTTTTAGAGTTTTACTAAAAAAGAGGTGTTTTTCAATTTTGTAAATGTTACCACCATTTGCAACTGATTCTTTGCCAAAAAAAAAAGCCTCTTTGTTGCTTGACTTAAATAAATAATAAACTCTTCATATTTCATTCCATTTATTTTCGTTTGTTTGCCTATAAATTTGTTTTATATCCTCCATATTTTCACAAATCGGTTCATTTGGATATTAGAACGGCCTCAGGTGGGTTCGACAATTGTACCAAAACAACGTGTTTCCATGAAACTGATGAATGCGGAGCCAAAGCGAAACTATTCTGTGGTGCTTCTTGCAGCAACTATGGTTGCTCCTGGTAATATTAAGATAAATTGTTTGTATTTCGAAACCACTTTTGTTATTATTGTTATTTGTCTAAAATGAATCACAATTGAATTTTTTATTAATTTTATTTGTTTTATTGGCGGAAGTGAAGGAGAAAAATAGGGGTGGAGGACTTCGAGCAGTTGGTGAAGGAGCTTGAACATGCTTTGACTCTTGAAATCATGGATAAGGCACTTTAAAATTTTGGAAATGACTTTGAGCAGTTGGTGAAAGAGCTTGAACATGGCAACATGCTTTGCCTCTTGAAAGTCCATGGTGGGAAAGTCCTACCATGTGTCTCATTCAGAGACTATTTAAAATTTGAATTATTTTGACACTTGACAATACTTTCCTCTTTTAGTAATTTTCCAGCTTAAATTGATTTTGACATTTGGCACCACACCCGTTTTGAAGAATCATGGGATAGATTATACATGGCCATATCAATGAGCTGCACAATTGATGATTAATTATGTAAATTAAGTGAGTATATTGGATGTAAACAAAAAATAAATTAATTAAAAACGAAAGAAACGTATGTATGCTCTGCTATCATTCAACCAGCCATGGGGTAAAAGATTGGCCATTCTTTCACACTCTTTTTTCACTTTAACTTTATTCACGATAAATTTTAACATATTTTTTAAAGATTTTTTTTTAATGGCACAACCAAAAATCAATTTTAAATATCATAAATCTATTGATATCATCTATTTGTTTGAGGAAATATCTTCGTCCACGTGCAAAACACGGGTATTGACTAGTAAAACTATATATAAGAAAAGCTTATCATAATCATATCATAGATTATTTTTTTTTTTTTTTTTTAAGGAAATATCATATATAATCATATATTTCTTTTCATAAGAAAGTGACATGTGTCATCTATTTAATGTTATAAATAAATATTTAATTTTTTGATATTAAGTAATTAATTTATTATATTATAATATATACTAATTGATTAATTTTCTTTGTAATTTCAAAAGATATTAATATTAATTAATTAATTAATTGATTTCTTTAATTAATCACAAGATAATACCCGTTGAAATTAAGAGCCTATTGAGATAACTTCAACCCAATAGTCATACTAGCTAGCTTCTGTACTCCAGACAATTGATGTAAAATTGAATTCAAATTTAATGATTCACTAAAGTCGTGTATTAATTAGAAAGGCATACTTCCGTTCATTGATTTGGCAAAGAATTTAGAAAGGAATGCATTTGTAGTTGTGCTTGGAAAATGTATCGTTCAATCTTTATGATCATGATCAAATTAAAAGGCCAAGCATGAGACGATTTCTTACGTCTTCCAAAACCATTTATAATTTGCGATTTCTCAAGCTTTTTTGGAATTCTTATAAAGAAATGGAGCCACGGAGACAAGCTCTTATCGAACAAATTAAGAGTTTGAAAATGAATTAATAGTGTGTAGGAAGGTATGTATATATGCTGAAAGTTTGTTTGAATTGATTTTGCATTTCACATCAATAGTTAATAGAATTCTTTTTTTTTTTTTTTTTGTCCATTAAAAATAAGTGCAATGATTGAACATTATGATTCTAAGAAGTTCTCCGAAGAGATTAAAAAGAATCTGGAGATGTGTTTGTTGGACATGGATGCCTTTGAAAAGAAATCGGATGAGTGTGGAAGCAGCTGCAGCTTTAAGTAGAGGGGCTTGAGAAGCAATTGCAGCTACATGAAGAAGTCCAATTTGAAGTTGAAAAGGAGAGATTTATCAAGCCGGATAGAATGGTGCATGATATATATACACACACAATAATAATATTAATATTTAGGAATTAATTTTGTGCATTGTTTGTTAACTTTAGAAGTGTGTCTCTTATTTAATTTTTGTCTGTTGCAGATACAGTAAGAAAATTAGGCACAAATTGATAGGAAAGCAATTGATAAGAGATGGATGTTGTCGTGAATGATTTAAAGGAGGAAGAAAAAAATGCAAGAAATTAAAGAGCCGATTAAAGCTTTTACTATTAAGCAGTGCAAACTTGATCATGAAGAATTGCAAAGTGATTAACATGTAGGTTCCCAATCAGATTTACTGTTAATTCCATATATATAATCTTTCGGTATATTATCTTTTTTTAAAACAAAAATGGAATTCCAAGGACCGTAAGAAATCAATACTATTTTATTGATACAAAGCATTTTTCCTATTGAGTAGATGGTGCAAAACATTCCCACTGAGGAAGATTTAAGAAAAATTACACAAAACAGATAAATTGATAAATTTAAGTTGCAATTGGCAAAGCAAGCATATAAGATAAAACTTCAAGAAGAAGCTCGAATCAAATTAGCTGAGAAGATAAAACTTGATGCCCTAAAGAAAAATGTATTACTCTATATATTAATCTTTTTGAAGTCTCTTTCTTTGTAGTGTGTATTTAATTGGATTTAACCAAATTATGTTTTTTTTTTTTTTTGGGTGGTATAGTAGATGCATTTTTTTTTTTTTTTTTGGTCATCTCTTTCATGAGTCATGATTATAGAACTTTTATTCTTAAAAAAACAAAAAAAAAAAAAAAAAAAAAAAAAAAAAAAAACAACAAAAATTCTATTGTTGTAGGGCTTATGACAAGATTTTACAAGTTGTTTGATTTTTTATTTTTAGATTGCACTATACACCACGTAGGTTCCTATTATATATACTTGCAATAATTTTATTATATAATTTTGGGTTTCACTTTTTAATTTTTCATTACCAAATATTTGTGTCAAGTTTGAAAATAGTAATCTATGACTTATATTTATTTAGAAAATAGTTTTAAATATATTTTTTAACAAGATCGTGCATCGCACGGGTTATCATACTAGTATATTATAAATTATGTTATTAAATTATATAATAATGTAATTACATATATTACCATCTCCCAATATAGCTCAATGGTAAGAACACTCATTAAGTCGGACAATTTAATAGGTTTGAGTCGTTGTCATTGTAGGTGGTATTTGTTAAGAAATGAAAATACGTTAAAATATAAAAATAAAGTATCTTAAAAGTTATATGGCTTGTTGAAATAGGGGTAGAATAGTAAAACCTAAACCACTTAATATTTAAGTGGGATACTCTCAAATAAAAAAACAAACAAATAAGAGTGTCTTAAATATTAAGTGGTATTACTTTATTTACTTAAAATAAGGTCTATTAATACTTAAGATAAACAAAACAAAAAAAAACAAAAACAAAAAAACCACCTTAATGTGATTTAATTAGACATAAAAACAATTAATTAATCATGCAAACAATAGAAATTTGGGGTTTTATCATTTTAGTCCCTATGTTTTAAGTTTTATCACTTTTTTAACTGTCTTTCCAGTTTTCGCTGAGTGGTCCCTACGTTTTAAAAAATCCATCAATATAGTCCCTCCGTTAGTTTAAAGTTAGCCACAGATAATAGAGAGAGGGTTATTTTCGTCATTTTGTAGTGTAGGTAGGGTATGTGGTCACGTGTTATTTAAATGTAATTAAAAAACAAATAAAATACAAATAAAATAGAAATTAAAAGTGAAAGGAATCTGGTGAGAGAGAGGGAAAGGTCTTATTTAACCTTTAAATCCCTAGAATCAAAACAAACCTTTTGGCCCCCACTCTCCACTCGGCCACTTCCCAGATCCCACCAGACCTTTCCCTCTCAACTTTCCTTGTCGTGCGTTTTCGATTCTCCTCCTAACCTCCAAAATTCTTTCAACTTACCACCTTAGAAGGCTAAAAGGAACCAGTAAGACTACGAAGCTCCCTCCATTACAGGCGACAGAGGACGAACCCAAACCGGTAAGTTGAAGTCTTTATTTAACATGTTTTCGATTTCGTTTTGAAGTCAATTTTTTTTGGGGGGCTTTTGCATACAGTTGTTTGAATAATACATAAACTTTGGTTTTCTTCTAAAAAGATTCAAAATTTGTGATTTTTTTTGTTGTATTTCGTAGTTAGGGTTTGTTTTCAGTTTGTGTTTTTGTTTTCTTCAATTTCGTTACGAAGTTCGTATATTTTAGAGTTTTTTTTAGGCTTTTGCATGGACATGGTTGATTAATACGTCAACTTTGACTATCTTCAAAAAATATTCAAAAATTCTGATTTTTTGTGTATTTAGGGTTTGTTTTGAGTTTTTGTCTTTGTCTTTGTTTTCTTGAAAGAAATTCGAATTTTCTGATCTACTGTGTTTAGTAGTTACGGTTTCTTTTTAGTATTTGTTGGAAGTATGGTGTTTTGTGTATTTCTGATGTTGTTTGTTTTTCGTGTGGTTAAATTGACCATGATTGCATGGCTTTGATTTTTGTATGATCTTGTGGTTTCTTCTAAGTTTGTATTTATGATGTTGTTTATATGTGTAGTATAAACAAAAATGTTGCCGTTCCAAATTTTTGTGAAGTATGTTGATGAAATTGTTGATCTGGATATCATAGAACCTGGAGATTGTTGTGTGATTAGCCTGATAAACGATGCAAAAAAGGAACTGAATGGGGACCCTATCGAGCCTTAGGAAAAATGGCAATTAGCCATTACGTTGCCGTGGAATGGCATGCATCATGTGCTGACAATAGATGAACAGTTGATGTGTTGCTTCGAGGAGTTTGACCGTCGTGACAAGCCGATGATAGAGTTTGAACTAATACTGGTCCCAAATGATATGGAATTCCCAGTTGACTTGCTTGCTTGGAAGGAGGGATTTAATGGTGAAAATGTTCCACCACCAGAAGAAAATGTGCAATAACATGATGATGAACCGGTTGAAGATGCAGCAAGTGAACCGGTTGAACATACTGCAAGTGAACCAGTTGAAGACACAGCAAGTGCACTGGTTGAACATGCTGCAAGTGAACCAGTTGAACAGGCTGTAAATGATGAAATTGATGGGAGTGAGGATAACAATAACTATGAGGTTGTTGACGAGTCGGAGGATAACTCAGATGTTAGTTTGGTTGAAGAAGATCGTGTAGATTTTGGTAACCTTGACCGTTGTAATCCTGATAATGACGAATCAATTATAATATTGTTATCCAACGAAGAAAATGGGTTGACTAGAGCTGCTAGATATTGTCGGGATAATCAATGAGCCCCAATTCCAAATGGGACCATTGCATTTGAAGATGGGCAGATTATTGGGAATGCAAAGATGACTCGGGCTGTTGTTAATATGTATGCCATCCAAGAGTTGAAGAAAGTCAAGAATGACAAGTGTAGGTATACAGTGGTTTGCAAGAATGATACATGTGATTGGAGATTACATGCATCATGTCTTACAGATGGGGTGACATTCATGATTAAGAGTGTTTGGGGAGGCCACTCGATGTGCCCAAGGGTAGCTGAAAATAGAGAAGCTACATCAAGGTGGGTTTTATCTATTCTTAAGTCCTTCATTCAGTCAAACCCCAAAGATAAGGCAAAATTATTCAAGAATGAATTGCAAGAAAAGTTAAGGTTGATAGCCAGACAGTTTATACGGCAAAGAGGATTGTGTTGGAGAATTTAAAGCCCGATCATACTAAGGCGTATGCGAAGATTAGGAAGTATGGAAATGTAATTCATGTAATGAATCCGGGGTCTGATGTGTTTGTAGCAGTGATGTAAAAAGCGCCACCTAGCTCCACCTAGTCACCGACTAATCGCTCGGCGGAGGTCTTCCGCCGCAATTATGGTGTAGTTGGCTGAATTATGCGGTCACGCTCAAAGTTGGTCAAAGTCGAGTCAAGTTGGGTCTAGTCGGTCAAAATTGATCAAAGTCGGAGGTAGGCACGGCGGTGGTCAACGGCATTGCAATTGACGTTGACTTTCAGAAAAAAAAAAAAAAAAAAACCCCAAAACGGCGTCGAACCAGGGGGTTTCATTAAAAGAGAAAAAAGAAAAGAAAATTTTGATCGATCATCGATCTAAACAAAGAGCCAACAGTGAAGCAAGTGAAGACTCAAGACTCAAGAGTTTCAAAAATAGAAAACCAAAACAGTCGAACGTACTTGATCCGTCGCTGTCCATCGATCCTTCGCCGTCCATTGCCGTCGCCATCAGTCGGTCCTCACCAGTCAAACACTCGAACCTATTCTTCTCTCTTCTTGGCCGAGACTCCAGTTTTCAATTTGTGAGTTTTTATTTCCAATTTAGGGATTTCAACTTTTATAACTTATTTAATTTGGGGCTTTTGACCAAGTCAACATATTCTTCTCTCTTCTTGGCCAACACTTCTTTGTTTTCAATTTGTGAGTTAGTTTATTTCCAATATAGGGTTTTCAACTTTTATAACTAATTGTCTAATTTAATTTGGGGCTTTTGACTTTTTAAGTTGATTTTTTTTTTAATTCATTAGTTTAGAAGCTAAATAATAATTAATAAATGGATTTCATGCATATTATATAATTTTAATTCATATATGATGGATTTTAGAAACTAATTTTTTTTTAATTAATTAGTTTAGTATCTAATTTAATTGTAATTAAACTTTAGATATTAATTATATATGATGGATTTCATGAATCATGCATATTAGATTATTAGATAACTAAATAAATAAATAATAAATGTAAATAGCTTAAATGCTAGTATGCTTATGCTACTGCAGTACTGCGGACTGCCTATGCATGGATTAAATGTGTTATACACTTATACTGATATAGTGATATTGTTAATGGATTAAATGGTTAAATGCTATGCATGGATTTGTGTTAAACTGTTAATGTGTTATACTGTTATACTGAATCACTGATATTGGATTTTATTTTTTATTATAAATGTTTATTTTGGACCTTGAATTGTGGTTGCAGTTAAGACTTAGAAAATGACTTCAAATGACAACACAACCAACACCAACATTCGTTCTGCGGGGGCCTCTAACGACTCCGTTCTGAAACGTAAATCGGAGGATATTGGGTGGGAGTATAGGAAGTTGATTAATCCCTCCAATTTTGACAAGGTTAAGTGTAATTTGTGCTCAAAGGAGTTTTCCGGGGAAGTATATCGGTTGAAACAACACATTGCCCGCATAGCGGAAAATGTTTCTAAGTGTCTGAAGTCTACGAAGGAGGATCAAGTTAGATGTAAACAAGCCATCGAAGATGCAAAAACTAAGAAGAAAAATAAAAATAAGGAAGACCATGAGATTAGAAGGGAAGTTAATCTCGTTGGGATTGAGGAGGAAGAAGAAGTTGAAGGGTTAGGGACTAGGAGAAGACCACACTTTCTTGGCCCTTTGGATAAATTTGCAATGAAAATCACCCATGAAGCTTCTATGAGTGCCAGTAAGTCTATTCGCCAACAACATATTAATGATGTACTTTTTAAGAAGATAACACATTATGTGCATCAATATGTGGCTAGGTGGGTGTATGAAGCAAGCGTCCCTTTTAATGCTATTCAGAACCATAGTTTCACTGTAATGATAAAGGCAGTTGGTTTATTTGGACCAGGATATAAACAACCAAGTCGATACCAATTGAGTGGACTGTTGTTGAAGGAAGATTTTGACAGTACAAAAGATGCCATTAAAAAACAAGAAGAATAGTGGAAATTGACTAGATGTTCAATTATGACTGATGCATAGACTGATAGGAAAAGGAGGAGTATTATGAACTTATGTGTTAATTGCAAGGAAGGTGGTACACTTTCCTTTCTTCCAAGGAAAGCTCCGATGAGGCACACATCGGGGAACACATTTTTGAGTATGTGTTCAAATGTATTGAATAAGTTGGGCCACAAAATGTTGTTCAAGTAGTGACCGATAATGCCGCCAACAATATGGCCGCGGCAAAGATGTTGAGGGAGAAGATGCCTAACATATTTTGGTCCTCATGTGATACTCATACCATCAACCTCATGCTTGAAGGTATCGGAAAATTACCTAGGTTCAAAAAAAACCATTGATAGTGCCAAAAGTTTCACGATCTTTATTTATGTTCATCACAAAACATTGTGGTTGATGAGGTCCTACACAAAAAAGAAGGAAATAATTAGGCCAGGAGTCACTAGATTTGCCTCGGCTTTCCTAACTTTGCAAAGTTTGGTAGAGAAAAAGGAAAACTTAAGGGCAATGTTTACTAGCACAGAATAGGAAGAGTGCAAATGGTCGAAGACTGTTAAGGGGAAGGCGGCCTACTCTACCGTGTTGAACATCGGTTTTTGGAATGGGGTGACAATGTGCTTGAAGGTATTTGCTCCGTTGCTAAAGGTGTTTCGACTAGTTGATGGGGATATAAAGCCATCCATGGGTTTTTTATATGGGGAGCTCATAAAAGCAAAAGAAGAGACTAAGGTGGCCTTGAAAAATAGTGAGAACACTTATAGGCCAATCCTTGACATTGTTGATAGTAAAGCCAAAGATCGGCTCGATACTCCATTACATATGACGGCATATCTCTTAAATCCCTTCTATTGTTATAAAGATCCTTGGATTGCAAAAGAGGGTGCTCTATTGGATGCGGTATGTAGTTGTTTGGAAAGGTTGTTTCCTGATGACATTGACAAGCAAACAAGGATCTTATTGATTGACTTGGCGAAGTATACCGGCAAAGAGGGTGCTTTTGGAAAATTAACAGCTCAAAAAGCATGCGAGAATAACAATAGCACTTATGATCCAGGTAATAACAAGTGTTCACTAGTATATTACTATATTACTATTTACTAATTATTATATTTATTTAAAATTTAAACTATTTATTTATTCAAGTATTTATCTTTAATTCTCTTATTATGTAGTTCAATGGTGGTCTGTGTTTGGACATCAAACACCTGACTTGCAATGGATAGCACAAAGGATCCTTTCATTAACTACTAGTTCATCCAGGTGTGAAAGGAATTGGAGCGCTTTTGAGGGAGTAAGTTATTTACTAAATTATTATTTACTAGGCATTAGATAATTCATAATTCATAATAGTATAATACTAAGTTATTATTTAGTTATTTACTAAGTTTTTTCACTTTTATGTAGATACATACGAAGAAAAGAAATAGATTAGATGTTGATCGATTGAACAACCTAGTATTTGTCCAATTCAATTCCAAATTGATTCATAAGCATAAAAGGTTAATGGATAAGGAGGCCAACATAGATGTACTACTAGCAAGTGATGGTGATGCTAGTAATGCACAAGGTTGGATAGTTGATGATGGTGATGAAGATGTTGAACCGGGTACGGGGCTTACTTGGCAATTCGTTGATGAAGCAATCGGGGCGAATGAAATGACACAACCTCGAAGAAGTGCTAGAATTCCTAGAGATCTTAAGGAAGAATTTGAATCCGAAGATGAACCGATGGAGGAAGATAATTTTGAGTTCGAATCCGATGAAAAACAAGTGTTGGAAAGATATGGAGAAGAACAAGATGAGCTAGGCACTTAGAGGCTTAGACTTAGAAACTTATTTGCTTACTACTTTACTTCGTGTTGTTGCCTTATTTAGTTATTTGAAACTTGGATGTCATTGAATTTGGTTGGATTTTGTTTGAACTTGGATTGGTTGGATTTTGTTTGAACTTGGATTTTGATTGACTAGATTTGGTTGGAAATGGAGGCTCCATTTTGTAGAAACCAATCAAACCAGTGATGTTAATTGTTATGTAGTATGTACTGATGTTAATAATTAAGTAATTAGTAATTAGTTAATTACCAATGTGCTTTGCATATTACATAGCAGTAAGCCAGTAACTTTGCACATTAATTTTTACTTTTTTAGGATAACTTCTCATATTAGTATATTACATTGCATATTACATTTTTGTTTTGTATATCAATCAATTGCAAATCAATTGCAAAAATATATTAAAAAAAACTATAAAAAAAATTTCCGACAGGCCGGCCGGCCGCCTAGTCCCCAACTAAGCGGCCTAGGCGCTAGGCGCTAGGCGAGGGGTCGCCGCCCAACTAACGCCTAGCGCTTTCTACAACACTGGTTTGTAGCAATAAATCTTGACGTGGTTTCAGTTAATTCGACTTTTTTCATATTCTACCTTAGTTTCAAGGCATGTAAAATCAGTTTCAAGAATGGTTGTCGCCCACTGATAAGTGTTGACAGGTGTCATTTGACTAGGCAGTTTGGAGGAGTGTTCTTATCAGCTACTGCTCTATATGAGGATAGTGGGATAGTTCCAATTGCTTTGTGTATTTGTGAGTTTGAAACCACTGAAAGTTGGACATGGTTTTTGAGGTTGTTACGTGAGTCTTTGGAATGGGATGAGGGTAGACACATATGCTTCATCAGTGATAGACAAAAAAGGGGTCTTAAGTAAGGAGTGGCTAGAAGCATCTAATAGGTATTGTTTCAGACATATCATTGCAAACTTCATAGCTACCTTTAAGAACCACAGCATCAATGGGAAGCTTTGGCATGCGGCTAGAGTTGCAAACCGTGGTTGTTTCAATGAAGCTATGGCTTCAATTAGGTCAGAAAATGCTAATGTTGCCGACTGGATGATGTCAGAGCCGGTTGAAAGATGGGCAAGACATGGATTTGACTCGAACATCAAATCCGATCACATCACCAACAACATGTTTGAATGTTTTAATAGTTGGATAAAAGACGAAAGAGACAAACCTGTACTTCAACTATTATAGCATTTTAGAAGAAGAATTATGGCGAGGTTCTGTGAAAAATAGGAGGAAATGGAAAAGTGGAATGATTCCATTACACCATATGCAATGGAAATGTTGGATACGAACGAAAAGGAGGCAAGGAAGCTGCAAGTTATTCATGGTCAAGGAGAGTGCTATGAGACAGTTGACAAATATGGTAAGAAATTTCTAGTCAGTGTTGCCGATGTGATGTGTGATTGTGGCATGTGACAGATCAGTGGGTTGCCGTGTATGCATGCTATTGCTGTGTTTATGTATAGAAGAGAGTTTGCTCAAGATTATGTTCACTAGTATTATTCAAAGGAAGCTATGAAAATGACATATGATGGTACCATCAACCCAATACCAAATGAATCTAGGTGGCCAGACTACCAATATGAAATTATTGAACCACCCGTGAAAAGAACAAAAGTGGGCAGACCTAAGAAGAACAGAAAAAGAGCAACTAATGAGCCGCGTGCACCGGGTGCAACATTCTCCAAACGGTGTACCATATGTCATGAAATTGGACACAACAATCAGACCTGTCCTAGTAAGGTTAAAAACTTCAACTTTACTCAATAACTTAAATTGTTTTTTTTTTTTTTTTTTGAAAAATAATTCCTTACACATAATATATGAAAAGGGGCAAGAATCAACCTCAAAATCAACCAAAAAGGCTTTTACAAAAGTAACCAAAAAGGCTTCTAAAAAAGTAACCAAAGCATCGGCTGGTACATCTTACAGGTATTATATTTTACTTCAATTAATATCAGTATATGTATATTTGCTCCTCTTAGCTGTTTCTGTGTTTTTGCTTTTGTTTGTTATAGCAGTTTGTTCGTTGTTTGTGGGGTGGGGCTATTTTTTATAGTGCTTTGCTGTGTTTCGTGCGAGTTTTGTTTAGCTTTGCTGGTCTTATTTGTTGCTTTTGTTTTGTTATAGCAGTTTCTTGCTTTCTTGCCTTCAATTAATATCAGTACATGTATATTTATGTTTTAATAAAGTGTAATTTAGTTACATATCCATATATTACAGGATTTCGACACATGTAGGCTACAGTAGTACTACAAATCAGCAATGTTCTGCTGCAAATGGGTAAATATTATAGTTTACTCTTTCTAAGTATGTTGTTGCATGATGAGGTATTTATACTGACTATTAAAATCAATTCTTGCAAGGCTCAGACCAATGAATGCTGCACAAGTACGGCTCCACCAACACATGTTGCTGATGTTTGCTCCCAAATGGGTTCACATCCTAAACCTTGAAGGGATTTATCTTAATATTTTGTGACAAGGCTGCTTGAAAACAGTATTGGTGGCATATTTTTGTGTTAGATTTGGTAAAATTTGATTATGTGTTTTTGTGTTGTGCCAAGTTAATTTACTAGGATGTTGTAAAGTTATTTGGCTGTGAAAACAGTGTTCTGTTGGTAAAATCAGATTTGGATGTTGTTAGGTTAATTTACTTTGGTTGGTTAATATTTTGTTGGTTGGTTGGTTGCTTGAAAACAGTGTTCTGCTTGCTAGCCATTAGTTAATGAAAAATCTTTGTATTTTATTGTTGTGGCAGTATTCTTACTGTGTGGAGTGAGAGGAAATTTAGAATTTTATTTGTCATTACTTGCAAATGCTACATCCTGACATTACATTTTTTCATGCATGAAACACATTACATTATGTAATGCATGGAACTCAATTATTACATGTATGAGTCATACAAATACATATAGCCAATAACACACACTGAAATATGGCAATGGATTTCAACCAAACCAAGCTCCCTTGCAGTTTCTTATAGTTGGCAGTCATCATACTAACCTATGTCTCATCATAGGAAAAATTTGATTCTGCACATGTTTTCGGAACATTAGATGCAAATTCCTCTATACTTTCACATTCTTCATTATCAGGAGACCACCACTTGAAATATTTGCATGCAGTGCAACTGAAAAATAGTCTATTACGATTCTTGCTCGGCTTGGAGACCCATAATGTTGCTTTCTTCCCATTCCCACAGCTGCATAATCTATTTTTCACCATAATCCATCTAGCATTTGCACTCATGAAGCTTGACGATGACGATGCCATAATAAGAAGAAGAAGGAGGTTCTAGTTTGGCTTTGTTAAACTTAGAACCCTAGAAAAGAAAATTCAAAAAAAGTTGATGTCTAGAGAGAAGAATAATGAATATAAGATGAAGAGGGGATTGGTAATGAAAAAATGGAGAACATGGCACTTAATAGTGAAGAAATGGTGCAGCTCTTAAATAGGGATATTTGTGACCGTTGTTCAACGGTCACAAATGCTTCACTTCATTTTTTTTAATTGAATAAAAACAAGGGTAAAATCATTATTTCACAAGTCAATTAAAAAGCCATCTTAAAGTACTGTGTTCCAGGAATATTATGTATTTTTTTTTTATTGAATTATATTTGAAACTAAATATTACACGATGTGAATAAAACTATCTAGAGGGGGGGTGAATAGATTTTACGCTTTTTACCCAATTTTTCGTGTTAGTCAAAATTACGAATTTACCCCTAAATAGATAAAGCAATAAATCAAGTATAAAATGCGGAAATTAAATAAGACTTGATTTTTACGTGGAAACCCTCACGGGAAAAACCACGGGCTAGTAAGTAAGCCACACTCGAACCTCGAATCCACTAAATGTGTAAACAATTACAACCTAATCCCGGAAGTAATCACACACCTACCTAATCCCGGTATGAGTGAACCTAGTCCAATTTGCTTGCGATCTAAGCAACCTAATCCCGGTTGTTACACACAAGACTTACTTTCTCTAGAAGAGAATAACAACCCTAAGTGAATATATGAATATCCAAATGCAACATAGAGCAAGGGAAACCCTATATGTTTATCTAAGATGATGAATTTGCAATTAAGAACAATCCTAGATATCAAAACTAAATGACATGTCAATTAGTTTAGCTAATCAATATTAAGCACAAAACCTAAATTGCTAGCACAATACAACTTCTCAAACATACATCATACTAATCTCAATCTTGTATCCAAAGCATACAAAATAACAAACAAGTAATTAATTGAGATTGCTAGATAAGAGAAACACAAAATATGTAAGATATTAGTGAAAAGCTTACCAAACAAAGTATGATGAAGAATCCATGCTAGATGACATCTAGATGATCAAAGATGATGCTAGATGATGATTGATGATCATGAAAAAGTGTTTTAGTAATTAAAAATGAGTTCTTTGTGTATTTTTCTTGTCTTGAAAAATATCCTAAGTATGAAGCTTGAATATGAACTCTCTTAAATGACCTAAAATCAAGTTAGCATATATATAGAGGCCATAAGTGAAGTGAGGTCGTTTTGAAAACGCGCCAAAAAATTGCTCTGTGCGCTGGACGACAGGCGCACGACCAGCGCACAAGCACATTTTTGCAAGGGCGCTGGACGACAAGCGCTCACACAGGTGCCATACCAGCGGCACGCCACTGGGCGATTAGCGCTGGTGGGCTTGCGCTGGTGTGGACCAACGCACGACCAGCGACAGACCACTGGGTGATCTGCGCTGGTGGGCCTACGCTGGTGGACCAGCGCACCACCAGCGGTAGACCACTGGGCGATCTGCGCTGGTCTGGCGCTTGAGGACCAGCGCACAGCCCACACTTTTGAACCCCACAATAAATCATGCAAGGGGTAAAAAGGTAAATTAAGATGCATCCTAAAAGCCTAAAATGCTATGACATATAATCACAAGATGCAATCAAAATAACAAGCAAAAAGAGATGTTAATTGAACATTAATGCACAACCATAAGAACCACAACATACAAGGAATAAACATATGCATGAGTTGTGAGTGTGTGCATCTATCTCTTCAAGACAAGTAAGCACTTAGAGTATTACCTTTGGAGTGCTTAACACTTGCAAGGGCCTTAAGCTTGAACACATTCCTAAACTACCCTTACATGATCCCCACATATGGTTTGATCACGAAATAAGCCAATTAAAAACAACGGGAATCCTTACAATCTCCCCCTTTGGCTATTTCGTGACAAAACCATCACTCACATTGATTCCTCACATACAAATAGAAACAACGGGATAACATAGATCTTCTACAATACAAAGAGATAATAAACAAAATAAAATCTTCAATGCTCCAATCTCTTGTAGAACAACCAACCCTACAAAACAGAGTTTCTATATTTTTCCAAAAAAAATACATGTGAGATTAATCAAGTGATATCAAAACAAGCATTTGCATTTTTAGAATTTAGGCACAACATTACAAAATATATGCAATGTATGATAAATGCAATGCTCCCCCTCAAAGGGTTACTCCCCCTCAATGTGTTGTCTCCCCAAAGTGCACAATTGCAACACCAATTTGCATCTCCCCTTACCATATCCTACTCCCCCTTTTTGTCATGATATAGGCAAAGGAGTAGTCCCCAACCGGGTCATTCAAGGCAAAGAGAGATAGAAGCATGCAAGATATTTGCATATAGATATAAGTCACTTTATGCATCTCAATTAATTGAAGAGAAACAAGGAGATTTATTTGAGAAAATGTGTGAATCCAACATGCTTTGCATATAAGACATATAACATTCAAGTCCAAAATACAATGGTATTTGGCAAAGCAAATGACAAAGGTTTCTAATAAGAATTCAAACCAATTTCACCAATGTCATGGGAAGAGCAAGGATATAGAGATTATTGATTTCAATTTTAGAGCAACTATATCCAACTTTATAAGTGAAACAAGGCATGAGCGACTTTGCACCCTATTTGATGTTTCCGGATAAGATATCCGTATGATATTAGCGATGTTCAACCAATAAAGAAAGATAGACATTTGGAATGTAAATTCCTTTGAACGGATACAAGATCCTTTATTCATTTTGAGTCTCATAAGCTTTCACACAAGTTTTGCATTTTAAGAATATGCAATCATCAATTCATGCTTTTCATGTGAGCATGTTATATGAATTTCATGCTTTTTCATTTATCATTAGCATGTTATTTAAGAATCATCATGTCATGGAGATAACTATAGGTCATTCACATCATACTTCCTATGTAAATCTCTTAGTCCAAAAATGCATGTTTGAATATAAATATGACATGGATTGTAATCAAGCAAGGTTCACACTTATAAAATTTGAAAGCATATACATATGTACAACCAAGCTTACTCAAGCAATCAAAAGAAGAGGCATAAGATATTTCAAATTTTGTGCAAGATACAAGAATGCAAAATAGCTCTCTTTGCTTGAGTTCCCCATATGGGGTCAATCATAGAACACATCACTCCACAAGACATATCCCAATAGATCTACTAAGAGTTTTAAATCGAGTAGCATCTAAGGGTTTAGTAAATAGGTCCGCAAGTTGATCATTAGTACCTACATGTTCAAGTACTATGCATTTATTTTCAACAAGCTCTCTAATGAAGTGATGGCGGATGTCAATATGCTTAGTTCTAGAATGTTGAACCGGATTCTTGGAAATATTAATAGCACTCATGTTATCACAATAGAGAGTGAGAGTACCTTGGTTGAATCCGTAGTCTACTAGCATTTGCTTCATCCATATAAGTTGAGTGCATCCACTCCCCGCGGCTATGTACTCGGCCTCGGCCGTGGACAAGGAAATCGAGTTTTGCTTCTTGCAAAACCAAGACACCAAGTTGTTGCCTAGAAAGAAGCAACCGCCCGATGTGCTCTTCCTATCATCACAATTTCCTGCCCAATCCGCATCACTATATCCTACAAGACTAGGATTAGTGTCAAAAGAGTACCAAATCCCATAATTGGAAGTCCCATTCACAAAGCGAATGACTCTCTTAACCGAAGAGAGATAGGACTCCTTGGGATCGGATTGGTACCTAGCACAAACTCCTACACTAAATGATATATCGGGCCTACTTGCGGTCAAATAGAGCAAGCTCCCTATCATGCCACGATATAAGGTTTGGTCCACACTTTTACCGCTAGCATCCTTGCTTAGCTTCAAAGTGGTGCTCATAGGAGTATCACAATGTTTGGCTTTTTCAAGACCAAACTTCTTCACTAGGTTTTTGGCATATTTGGCTTGGGATATGAAAATCCTATCATCTAGTTGCCTAATTTGCAAACCTAGGAAGTAACTAAGCTCACCAACAAGACTCATCTCAAATTCATGAGACATGACATCAACAAATTGTTAGACTTTGGTGTTGTTGGTGGAGCCAAACACTATATCATCAACATATATTTGAGCTATGAAAAGCTCATCATTGTCTCTCTTGATGAATAGTGTCTTGTCAACACTACCTCTTGTATAGTTATTGTCAACAAGAAATTGAGTGAGGCGCTCATACCAAGCCCTCGGTGCTTGTTTCAACCCATATAGTGCCTTTTTGAGGCGATAGACATGGTTGGGGTGGTGAGTATCCACAAACCCCTTGGGTTGTTCAACAAACACTTCCTCTTGCAAGAAGCCATTGAGGAAAGCACTCTTGACGTCCATTTGGTGCAATTTGAACTTGTGCACACAAGAGATGGACAAGAGAAGCCTAATGGACTCTAAGCGGGCAACGGGAGCAAAAGTCTCCTCAAAGTCGATACCCTCAATTTGAGAGTACCCTTGTACTACAAGTCTAGCCTTGTTCCGCACTATGTTGCCATCCTCATCGGATTTGTTCCTAAATATCCATTTAGTGCCTATGACATTAGTGGTTTTAGGCCTAGGAACTAGAGTCCAAACCTCATTCCTTTTGAATTAGTTTAGCTCTTCTTGCATGGCAAGAACCCAAAATTCATCATTTAAGGCTTCTTCAACCTTTTTGGGTTCAATTTGAGAGGTGTAGCATGTATAGCTAATAAGATTAGCAAGTTGATGTCTAGTCCTAACACCTTCATTTACCTCTCCAATGATATCTTCTTTATCATGGAGTTTCCTAACCCATGGAGCGGGTTCTTTAGAGTCCAAGAGAGGAACTCTATCAATAGGTTGTGTGTCATCATTGTTGACATTAGATGTCCCAACATTAGGAGACACCACAACCTCCTCCAAAGGAGAACCATCACTAAAAATAACCTCTTCCTCATGATCATTTGACTTGAGCCTAGTATCATCAAATACGACATTGGATGATTCCATAACACTTAGAGTCTTTAAATTGAAAACTCTTAGAGTCTTTAAATTGAAAACTCTATAGGCTCTACTATTTAAGGCATAGCCAATAAAAATACCCTCATCACTCTTAGCATCAAATTTGCCAAGTTGATCACGGTCATTCAAAATGTAGCATTTGCTTCCAAAAGTGTGGAAGTAGCTAACATTTGGCCTCTTGCCTTTCCATAACTCATAGGAGGTGTTTCTAGTACCGGGCCTTAGGAAAACTCTATTTCCTATATAGCAAGCCGTATTGATGGCTTCGGCCCATAGGTTCCTAGGGACATTGTTGCTAAGCAACATCACATGGGCCATCTCTTGAAGGACCTTATTTTTCCTCTCAACAACTCCATTTTGTTGGGGTGTCCTAGGAGCCGAAAACTCATGGGAGATGCCTAAACCATTACAAAAGGTTTCAAAGGTAGCATTCTCAAATTCCCTCCCATGGTCACTTCTAATCCGTTTTATGCTTTTAATATTAGAGTTTATTTCATTTTGAATTTTATTACAAAGCATTTTAAACTTATCAAAAGTTTCGGATTTTTCTCTAAGAAAATATGTCCATGTGAACCTAGAGAAATCATCAACACAAACAAAAATGTATCTCTTTCCACCCAAACTTTCGGTTTGCATGGGACCCATGAGGTCCATGTGGAGAAGCTCAAGAGGCTCCTTGGTAGTGAGATACTTACCCTTTTTGTGCATGCTTTTAGTTTGCTTTCCTTGTTGACAAGGTCCACAAATACCATTGGCTTTCTTCCCAAGCTTAGGGAGGCCACGCACACAATTGAACTTTCCAAGGGTCCGTAGATCCTTAAAGTTCATGTGGCCAAGTCTTTCATGCCACAACTCAATTTGCTCATCCATGGACACATGATTAGATACAATACTAGCTTTAAGACAATAACAATTGTCGCTAGATCTCATGCCCTTCAACAAGGTTTGTCCATCGGGTTTTAGGATAGAGCAATAATCTTTAGAAAACAAGACGGAATATCCTTCATCACTAAGATGTGAAATGCTTATTAAATTGGCTTTCAAGCCATCAACAAATAAAGTATTGGATAAGGAGGGTAATCCGGGAACGGAAATGGTTCCTTTCCCTACAACATTTCTTTTGGATCCATCACCAAAAGTGACATTTCCACCTTCCTCCATAACAAGAGTCTTGAAGAAACTCTTGTTTCCCGTCATATGCCTAGAGCACCCACTATCCAAATACCAAAAATTAGAAGAATTTGCCTTTAAGGCTATTTGTGCAACATGGCAAACATTTTCATTCTTTCTAATCCACTTAGCAACAATTTTAGCTTTCTTAGTGGTCTTTGGTACATGTGCTCTACTATTTCTAGGATCATGCAAATTAATATTATCATTCCTAGAAACATGCATCTTGGCTCTATTCTTTCTCTTTTCAATCATGCTTTGTTTTCTACACAATTTAATATATTGAGAGCAATTTGGTCTAATGTGACCATCACAACCACAAAAGTGACAAATAGGGATGAAAAAAGGAATCATACCTTGTCTTTGTGCACGTATGGGAGCTTGTCCATGTCTTTGTGGATAAGTGGGTTCAATCCATCTTCGTTGTTGAACCGGTCTAGGTTGCTTCCAAGTTTGAGGTTGCATGATTTGTCTCTTTCCTTTGTGAGCCAATTTTGGAGGAGTGTTGGCTTGAGGGACCCTAGGGGGTTGAGCTTGAGATTGCCTTCTTGGCCCCATTTTCACTTGTGCATTAGAACATTGTCCTACTTCTAACTTCTTCCTAGGAATTTGCACAATTGAAGTTTCTTCGTTCTTCAAGCTCTTTACAAACACGGTCTTGTTAGAGGTTGAGATTTTCTTGCCATCTTCATACCCAAGACCTCTCTTGTCACTTGGACTCTTTCCAACACCAAGTAAATGATCAAGCTTCTTGGTGCTAGAATCTATCCTAGCCAAGGACCCTTTAACTTCTATAAGTTCCCTCTTCAAGCCTTCTTCACTTCTCTTGGATAAGTCTAACTCCTCAATTAACTTATCCTCTCTCCTCTTCAATCTTTCCACTTGTTCACTTAAGTGGTCATTGTGAGCCGAAAGTTCAAGGTTCTCTTCTCTCAACCTCTCAATCTTTCTTGTGCTTTTAATTGCTAAATCATTGAACTCGGCATGGTATTTAGCAAGCACCTTTTGCTCCACAAATTTCTTCTTGGAAATAGAAGAGGAGTCACTTTTTACTTCACTAGAGTCAATTTCCTCTTGACTCATCTCCTCTTTTTCACTAGCACTTTTGCTTTTGTGAGAAGAGGCAAAAGCTAGGAAGTTAGCCATGAGCTCTTCTTCACTTGAAGACTCATCTTCCTCATTGGAGTCATCACTACTCCCACTCCAAGTGGCGGCCATCACTTTACCCTTCTTCCTTTCATTGTGATTAGCACATTCAGGGGCAAAGTGACCAATCCCACCACATTCAAAGCATCGGACCCCTTTCTTTTCGGTCCTCTCTTGTCTAGGCTCAAACTTCTTGAAGGAACCTTTTTTCTTCAAATCTTGTCCTCTTGACCCAAATCCCTTCTTCTTCTTGAACCCTATAACCTTATTAAACCTTTTCACAAATAAGGCAAGGTCTTCATCCGATTCATGCTTTGCATCCTTTGCATCCTTAGATGCTTTCAAAGCTATTCCTTTAGACTTCTTAGGAGGAGTAGTGGTGCTAGGAGCCTTCCTAGACTCATATGCAAGGAGACGTCCAATCACCTCACTTGGCTTCATATCCATGTAGCCACTATTTTCTTCTATGGTCGTCACCTTTGATTCAAACCTATCGGGGAGAGATCTCATAATTGTTTGCTTGACTCTCCTATCCGAATACGGGTCTCTGTAAGGTTTATGATTTGTATTGGCTTAATTCCATTGCAAAACACTCTATGATTGTATTAGTTGTTGCTTAGGACATTATTTGAAGAAAGGAAGCTTAAAGAGTGAAGAGCAACGTCTAGTGCAAAAGTCGTCTTCAAGAGGTGAAAAACGTTAAAGGTAAATCTTGACTTCCATCCTCTTGCAAGGCGTTAGCGCACACACACACAATTCATACATGTGTGTCCCTGCATCGTGGTTCAAACATTTGGTATAACACATTCACACACTTCATAGCATGCTCATGCATTGATCTTGTATTGACAAACAATGTGAAATTGCATGCTTTGTGACTATCTCCTTGATATGGCATGCTTGTGTGAATATGTGTTTATTTGTTTCCATATTTTGTGTTTAGGACTTTAACATGTTCTTATTTAATGCCTTATTGAGTTCCGGTCGTTTCGGTTACTTATTCATAAGGTTTCGAGTCCAAACAAGTTGACTATGCTACTTTTCGTTCTTATTTGTTGTGTTGACTTCATCATCCGATTCTGAGATGATTTCTCAACCATTTTTCAAAGTTGAGTAGTCGTAGTCGTGCGTGAGGGAGTCACGGTTCATAATCTGAAAACGGATTCAAAATCGAAGGTCGGATGCTCAAGATATGGGCTGAAGAACCGAAGGAGCGCGCGAGAGAAGTTGAGATCACGTGTGGCCACAAGGCCAGCCCGTGTGGGAGGCCGTGGGCCCCACGGCCAAGGGAGCCCTCTGCTCCCGTAGGCCCCACGTGCCCCCCATGGGGTGGTGACATGGCATCGACTGATTCGCTCATAAAATCTCTCCTTTCCCTCCTTTTAAGCTCACCTCCTTCCCTCCACACTTTGTAGATTTTTGAAGAACACTTTGAGAAATTGCTGCAGAATTCTACATTTTTTGTTTACTTGTTTTGATCATATCTCTCTCATACGAACTCGAAATTAATCGATTCAAAAACCAAAATTGTTGGTCTCGAAGAGAGCTACAAACCCCAAGCATTTCCAGAGACAGCTGACTTCACCATTTTTCTCAGCTGATGCTTGTTCAGTACGTGGTCAGTATTTGTATTTCAACTTCTTCCTTTTCGATTTCATCTTTGATCATCTCTTGATTCTTACTATTTGATTGATGAAATTTGTTGAGAAGTATGTTAGATCACTTGCTAGGGTTGTTTGATCATTTGTTAATTGAGTTTTAGCTTGAGATTTGTTTTGAACATATATGTGCTAAACTTGATTGTGTGTGAAATTGATTCTAGAAATTGAATATATGATGTATCTCATATTATTTTCTAGGTTCTATTTCTTGATCTAAGAACTAGGTTTTTAGTGTGATAAATTGAATATTCATACCTTTGTTCTTATTGATTTGCATGTCTTGATTTCTAGATAATTTTGTGATTGTGTGTTGAAATCATATTCTGGACTATCATTGAACATGTACATTTTGTTTGATTGATCATCTAGCTTAATTTGTTTGTGTTTGCATCACTTGCATCACTTTAGATCATAGCCTTGCATTAGGTTGAAGTCTCTAGCAAAGTGAGTGAAGCTTTGTGGATAGAGCAAGGAAGCCTTGATTAGAGTCGGGAGGACTCGGATAATCAAGCAAGGAAGTCTTGTCTAGGGTCGGGAGGATCCGGATAGGCAAGCAAGAAATCTTCCTATAGACGTGAGCGTCTTGGATAGGAAGTTGCTTCCTAGAGGTGTAAGACACATCTCGGATAGGAAGTAGGCTTGGTGATTCACTAGCCCGAGGGTAGATTAGGAGTTGATAGCTTGAGCGGATATCATGAGTGATAGCTTGAGTGTGTAAGTCCTTTTTCACATAGTGGATTGCTTTGCCGGTGGTTGTGGTATCAACCTGTGGATGTTTCCTCTTTGAGGTTTTACCACGTAAAAACACTTGTGTTCATTTTTGTTTTTATTTTTCTTTATTTTCCATATCTTACATTGATTGCATATCTTATAATTTGATTAACTCTTGTATTAGTGAAATCAATTCATTTGCTAAAACTAATCAAGTGTGCTTTTTCTTTGCTATATTTCGCATCATTTTTAATATTGGAAGAATTTGAGTAAATACCTATTCACCCCCCCCCCCCCCCCTCTAGGTATATTTTACACTATATTGCTTAAGGGAATTTCAGTCTCCGAGTTGATGGCTTTGATTTACAATGTCCATTAATTTGATTTCAAAGTCATTGAAGCATTCATCCTCTCCTATCCTAAGTAGCTCAAATTGAGTTTGGAGGACTTGAAGCTTGGACTCCTTCACCACCTCGGTTCCTTCATGTGCAACTTGAAGGATGTCCCATGCCACTTTTGCAATCTGAGTGTTCTGAATAAGCTTGTACTGATTCTCATCCATTGCACACATGATGGCATGTATAGCCTTCCTATTCCACTTTGAAGCCTCAAACTCTTGCGCGTTCCATTGCGCCTTAGGCTTCAAAATATCTTGTCCTCCACCCGCGGGAGTCATCATAGGGAGATCATATCCATCTTCAACCGACATCCATGCCTGGTCATGAATTTGGCATATGTAGGATTCCATCTTCCCTTTCCATTGGGAATAGTTCAAACCGGTAAGAAGTGGAGGCCTTGTGCTAGAAGCACCTTCGTTGCCACCACCATTTCCACCGTTTTCACTCATAGTGTTTATGAATGAATGAAATGAATGCAAATGTATGAATGATCAAAAATCACACAAAATGCAAAACACACAAAAATAAGCAAGGATCACTTATGTATGTCTAGGAACCCGCTCTAATACCAATTGAAACTAAATATAGCACGGTGTGAATAAAACTATCTAGAGGGGGGGCGGGTGAATAGATTTTACGCTTTTTACCCAATTTTTCGTGTTAGTCAAAATTACGAAATTACCCCTAACTAGATAAAGCAATAAATCAAGTATAAAATGCGGAAATTAAATAAGACTTGATTTTTACGTGGAAACCCTCACGGGAAAAACCACGGGCTAGTAAGTAAGCCACACTCGAACCTCGAATCCACTAAATGTGTAAACAATTACAACCTAATCCTGGAAGTAATCACACACCTACCTAATCCTGGTATGAGTGAACCTAGTCCAATTTGCTTGCGATCTAAGCAACCTAATCCTGGTTGCTACACACAAGACTTACTTTCTCTAGAAGAGAATAACAACCCTAAGTGAATATATAAATATCCAAATGCAACATAGAGCAAGGGAAACCCTATATGTTTATCTAAGATGATGAATTTGCAATTAAGAACAATCCTAGACATCAAAACTAAATGACATGTCAATTAGTTTAGCTAATCAATATTAAGCACAAAACCTAAATTGCTAGCACAATACAACTTCTCAAACATACATCATACTAATCTCAATCTTGTATCCAAAGCATACAAAATAACAAACAAGTAATTAATTGAGATTGCTAGATAAGAGAAACACAAAATATGTAAGATATTAGTGAAAAGCTTACCAAGCAAAGTATGATGAAGAATCCATGCTAGATGACATCTAGATGATCAAAGATGATGCTAGATGATGATTGATGATCATGAAAAAGTGTTTGAGTAATTAAAAATGAGTTCTTTGTGTATTTTTCTTGTCTTGAAAAATATCCTAAGTATGAAGCTTGTAAGGATTCCCGTTGTTTTTAATTGGCTTATTTCGTGATCAAACCATAAATGGGGATACTTTGTAAGGGTAGTTTAAATGTTGTTGTTAGTGCATTAGGCCCTTTGAAGATCTCATTATTGACAAGCACCAAAGGTAATTTTCTAAGTGCTTTCTTGTCTTGAAGAGATAGTTGCACACACTCACAACTCATGCATTTGTTTAATCTTTGTATGTTGTGTTTCTTTTTGTTGTGCATAAATGATTATTTACATCTCTTCTTGCTTGATTTTATGATTGCATCTTGTGTTGAAAACATCATAGCATTTAGGCTTTTAGGATGCATCTTGTTTGACTTTGTACCCCTTGCAAAATTGCATGTGGGATGCAATTTTTGGCGCTGTGCGCTGGTCCACCAGCGCCGGTCGACCAGCGCCGCTCACCGGCGTAAATCGCCCAGTGGCGCGCCGCTGGTCGTGCGCTGGTGTGGACCAGCGCCGGCCACCAGCGCCGATCGCCCAGTATGGCGCCGCTGGACTGGCGCTGGTGGCTGCGCCTGACGTCCAGCGCTCAAGCCAAAATTGGCTTGTGCGCTGGTCCTGCGCTGGTCCACCAGCGCAGGTCCACCAGCGCACAGAGTGATTTTCTGGCGAGTTTTCAAAACGACCTCACTTCACTTATGGCCTCTATATATATGCTAACTTGATTTTAGGTCATTTACAAGAGTTCTTATTCATGCTTCATACTTAGGATATTTTTCAAGAGAAGAAAAATACACAAAGAACTCATTTTTATTTACTCAAACACAATTTCATGATCATCAATCATCATCTAGCATCATCTTAGATCATCTAGATGTCATCTAGCATGGAATCTTCATCATACTTTGCTTGGTAAGCTTTTCACTAATATCTTACATATTTTGTGTTTAATTTATCTAGCAAATCTCAATTAATTACTTGATTGTTATTTTGTATGCTCTAGATACAAAATTGAGATTAGTATGATGTATGTTTGAGAAGTTGTATTGTGCTAGCATATTAGGTTTTGTACTTGATATTGATTAGCTTAACTATTTGACATGTCATTTAGTTTTGATATCTAGGATTGCTCTTAATTGCATATTAATCATCTTAGATAAGCATATAGGGTTTCCCTTGCTCTATGTTGCATTTTGGATATTTTCATATATTCACTTAGGGTTGTATTCTCTTCAAGAGAAGCTAAGTCTTGTGTGTAGCAATCGGGATTAGGTTGCTTAGATCGCAAGCAAATTGGACTAGGTTCACTCATACCGGGATTAGGTAGGTGTGTGATTACTTCCGGGATTAGGTTGTAATCGTTTGCACATTTAGTGGATTCGAGGTTCGAGTGTGGCTTACTTACATAGCCCGTGGTTTTTCCCGTGAGGGTTTCCACGTAAAAATACAAGTGTTAATTTAATTTCCGCACCATATTACACTTGCTTGTTTATATTATCTTGAGGGTAATTTCGTAATTTTGACTAACACGAAAAATTGGGTAAAAAGCGTAAAATCTATTCACCCCCCCCTCTAGATAGCTTTATACACACCGTGGTATATTTAGTTTCAATTGGTATCAGAGCGGGTTCCTAGACATACATAGGTGATCCTTGCTTTATTTTGGTGTGTTTTGCATTTTGTGTGATTTTTGATTATTCATACATTTGCATTCATTTCATTCATTCATAAACACTATGAGTGGAAACGGTGGAAATGGTGGTGGCCACGAAGGAGCTTCTAGCACAAGGCCTCCACTTCTTACCGGTTTGAACTATTCCCAATGGAAAGGGAAGATGGAATCCTACATATGCCAAATTCATGACCGTGCATGGATGGCGGTGGAAGACGGATATGATCTCCCTATGATGACTCCCGCGGGTGGAGGACAAGATGTTTTGAAGCCTAAGGCGCAATGGAACGCGCAAGAGTTTGAGGCTTCTAAGTGGAATAGGAAGGCGATGCATGCCATTATGTGTGCCATGGATGAGAATCAATACAAGCTTATTCAGAATACTCAAATTGCCAAAGTGGCATGGGACATCCTTCAAGTTGCACATGAGGGAACCGAGGTGGTGAAGGAGTCCAAGCTTCAAGTCCTCCAAACTCAATTTGAGTTACTTAGGATGGGAGAGGATGAATGCTTCAACGACTTCGAAATCAAATTGATGGACATAGTAAATCAAAGCCATCAACTCGGAGACCCGTATTCGGATAGGAGAGTCAAGCAAAAAATTATGAGATCTCTCCCCGATAGGTTTGAATCAAAGGTGACGGCCATAGAAGAAAATAGTGGCTACATGGATATGAAGCCAAGTGAAGTAATTGGGCGTCTCCTTGCATATGAGTCTAGGAAGGCTCCTAGCAACACTACTCCTCCTAAGAAGTCTAAAGGAATAGCTTTGAAAGCATCTAAGGATGCAAAGGAGGCAAAGCATGAATCGGATGAAGACCTTGCCTTATTTGTGAAACGGTTCAACAAGGTTATGGGGTTCAAGAAGAAGAAGGGATTTGGGTCAAGAGGACAAGATTTGAAGAAAAAGAGTTCCTTCAAGAAGTTTGAGCCTAGACAAGAGAGGACCGAAAGGAAAGGGGTTCGATGCTTTGAGTGTGGTGGGATTGGTCACTTTGCCCCCGAATGTGCGAATCACAATGAGAGGAAGAAGGGTAAAGTGATGGCCGCCACATGGAGTGGGAGTAGTGATGACTCCAATAAGGAAGATGAGTCTTCTAGTGAGGAAGAGCTCATGGCTAACTTCCTAGCTTTTGCATCTTCTCACAAGAGCAAAAGTGCTAGTGAAAAGGAAGATTTGAGTCAAGAGGAAATTGACTCTAGTGAAGAAGAAAGTGACTCCTCTTCTAGTTCCAAGAAGAAGTTTGTGGAGCAAAAGGTGCTTGCTAAATACCATGCCGAGTTCAATGATTTAGCACTTAAAAGCACAAGAAAGATTGAGAGGTTGAGAGAAGAAAACCTTGAACTTTCGGCTCACAATGACCACTTAAGTGAACAAGTGGAAAGATTGAAGAGGAGAGAGGATAAGCTAATTGAGGAGTTAGACTTGTCCAAGAGAAGTGAAGAAGGCTTGAAGAGGGAACTTGTAGAAGCTAAAGGGTCCTTGGCTAGGATAGATTCTAGCACCAAGAAGCTTGATCATTTACTTGGTGTTGGAAAGAGTCCAAGTGACAAGAGAGGTCTTGGGTATGAAGATGGCAAGAAAATCTCAACCTCTAACAAGACCATATTTGTCAAGAGCTTGAAGAATGAAGAAACTTCATTTGTGCAACCTCCTAGGAAGAAGTTAGAAATAGGACAAAGTTCTAATGCACAAGTGAAAATGGGGCCAAGAAGGAAAACTCAAGCTCAACCTCCTAAGGTTCCTCAAGCCAACACTCCTCCCAAATTGGCTCACAAAGGAAAGAGACCAATCATGCAACCTCAAGCTTGGAAGCAACCAAGACCGGTTCAACAACGAAGATGGATTGAACCCACATATCCACAAAGACATGGACGTACTCAAAGGCGAGGTATGATTCCTTTTTTCATTCCTATTTGTCACTTTTGTGGTTGTGATGGTCATATTAGACCAAATTGCTTTCAATATATTAAAATGTGTAGAAAACAAAGCATGATTGAAAAGAGAAAGAATAGAGCCAAGATGCATGTTTCTAGGAAAGAAAATATTGATTTGCATGATCCTAGAAATAGTAGAGCACATGTACCAAAGACCACTAAGAAAGCTAAAATTGTTGCTAAGTGGATTAGAAAGAATGAAAATGTTTGCCATGTTGCACAAATAGCCTTGAAGGCAAATTCTTCTAATTTTTGGTACTTGGATAGTGGGTGCTCTAGGCACATGACGGGAAACAAGAGTTTCTTCGAGACTCTTGTTATGGAGGAAGGTGGAAATGTCACTTTTGGTGATGGATCCAAAAGAAATGTTATAGGGAAAGGAACCATTTCCGTTCCCGGATTACCCTCCTTATCCAATGCTTTATTTGTTGATGGCTTGAAAGCCAATTTAATTAGCATTTCACATCTTAGTGATGAAGGATATTCCGTCTTGTTCTCTAAAGATTATTGCTCTATCCTTAAACCCGATGGACAAACCTTGTTGAAGGGCATGAGATCTAGCGACAATTGTTATTGTCTTGAAGCTAGAATTGTATCTAATCATGTGTCCATGGATGAGCAAATTGAGTTGTGGCATGAAAGACTTGGCCACATGAACTTTAGGGATCTACGGACCCTTGGAAAGTTCAATTGTGTGCGTGGCCTCCCTAAGCTTGGGAAGAAAGCCAATGGTATTTGTGGACCTTGCCAACAAGGAAAGCAAACCAAAAGCATGCACAAAAAGGGTAAGTATCTCACCACCAAGGAGCCACTTGAGCTTCTCCACATGGACCTCATGGGTCCCATGCAAACCGAAAGTTTGGGTGGAAAGAGATACATTTTTGTTTGTGTTGATGATTTCTCTAGATTTACATGGACATATTTTCTTAGAGAAAAATCCGAAACTTTTGATAAGTTTAAAATGCTTTGTACTAAATTGCAAAATGAAATGAATTCTAACATTAGAAGCATTAAACGGATTAGAAGTGACCATGGGAGAGAATTTGAGAATGCCACCTTTGAAACCTTTTGTAATGGTTTAGGCATCTCCCATGAATTTTCTGCTCCTAGGACACCTCAACAAAATGGAGTTGTTGAGAGGAAGAATAGGGTCCTCCAAGAGATGGCCCGTGTGATGTTGCTTAGCAACAATGTCCCTAGGAACCTATGGGCCGAAGCCATTAACACGGCTTGCTATATAGGAAATAGAGTATTCCTAAGGCCCGGTACTAGAAACACCTCCTATGAGTTATGGAAAGGCAAGAGGCCAAATGTTAGCTACTTCCACACTTTTGGAAGCAAATGCTACATTTTGAATGACCGTGATCAACTTGGCAAGTTTGATGCTAAGAGTGATGAGGGTATTTTATTGGCTATGCCTTAAATAGTAGAGCCTATAGAGTTTTCAATTTAAAGACTCTAAGTGTTATGGAATCATCCAATGTCGTATTTGATGATACTAGGCTCAAGTCTAATGATCATGAGGAGGAGGTTATTTTTAGTGATGATTCTCCTTTGGAGAAGGTTGTGGTGTCGCCTAATGTTGGGACATCTAATGTCAACAATGATGGCACACAACCTATTGATAGAGTTCCTCTCTTGGACTCTAAAGAACCCGCTCCATGGGTTAGGAAACTCCATGATAAAGAAGATATCATTGGAGAGGTAAATGAGGGTGTTAGGACTAGACGCCAACTTGCTAATCTTATTAGCTATACATGTTACACCTCTCAAATTGAACCCAAAAAGGTTGAAGAAGCCTTAAATGATGAATTTTGGGTTCTTGCCATGCAAGAAGAGCTAAGCCAATTCGAAAGGAATGAGGTTTGGACTCTAGTTCCTAGGCCTAAGACCACTAATGTCATAGGCACCAAATGGATATTTAGGAACAAATCCGATGAGGATGGCAACATAGTGCGGAACAAGGCTAGACTTGTAGCACAAGGGTACTCTCAAATTGAGGGTATCGACTTTGAGGAGACTTTTGCTCCCGTTGCCCGCTTAGAGTCCATTAGGCTTCTCTTGTCCATCTCTTGTGTGCACAAGTTCAAATTGCACCAAATGGACGTCAAGAGTGCCTTCCTCAATGGCTTCTTGCAAGAGGAAGTGTTTGTTGAACAACCTAAGGGGTTTGTGGATGCACACCACCCCAATCATGTCTATCGCCTCAAGAAGGCACTTTATGGGTTGAAACAAGCACCGAGGGCTTGGTATGAGCGCCTCACTCAATTTCTTGTTGACAACAACTACACAAGAGGTAGTGTTGACAAGACACTATTCATCAAGAGAGACAATGATGAGCTTTTCATAGCTCAAATATATGTTGATGATATAGTTTTTGGCTCCACCAACAACACCAAAGTCCAACAATTTGTTGATGTCATGTCTCTTGAATTTGAGATGAGTCTTGTTGGTGAGCTTAGTTACTTCCTAGGTTTGCAAATTAGGCAAATGCATGATGGGATTTTCATAACCCAAGCCAAATATGCTAAGAACCTAGTGAAGAAGTTTGGTTTAGAGAAAGCCAAACATTGTGATACACCCATGAGTACCACTTTGAAGCTAAGCAAGGATGCTAGTGGTAAAAGTGTGGAACAAACTCTATATCGTGGCATGATAGGTAGCTTGCTTTATTTGACCGCAAGTAGGCCCGATATATCTTTTAGTGTGGGTGTGTGTGCTAGGTACCAAGCGGATCCTAAGGAGTCCCACCTCTCTTGTGTGAAGAGGATCATTCGCTATGTGAATGGGACATCCAACTATGGGATTTGGTACTCATTTGACACTAATGCTAGTCTAGTTGGCTTTAGTGATGCGGATTGGGCAGGAAATTGTGATGATAGGAAGAGCACATCGGGCGGTTGCTTCTTTCTAGGCAACAACTTGGTGTCTTGGTTTTGCAAGAAGCAAAACTCGATTTCCTTGTCCACGGCCGAGGCCGAGTACATAGCCGCGGGGAGTGGATGCACACAACTCCTATGGATGAAACAAATGCTTGTAGACTATGGATTCAACCAAGGTACTCTCACTCTCTTTTGTGATAACATGAGTGCTATTAATATTTCCAAGAATCCGGTTCAACATTCTAGAACTAAGCATATTGACATCCGCCATCACTTCATTAGAGAGCTTGTTGAAAATAAATGCATAGTACTTGAACATGTAGGTACTAAAGATCAACTTGCGGACTTATTTACTAAACCCTTAGATGCTACTCGATTTAAAACTCTTAGTAGATCTATTGGGATATGTCTTGTGGAGTGATGTTCTATGATTGACCCCATATGGGGAACTCAAGCAAAGAGAGCTATTTTGCATTCATGTAACTTGCAAAAATTTGAAATAACTTATGCCTCTTCTTTTGATTGCTTGAGTAAGCTTGGTTGTACATATGTATATATGCTTTCAAATTCTATAAGTGTGAACCTTGCTTGTCTACAATCCATGTCATATTTATGTTCAAACATGCATTTTTGGACTAGGAGATTTACATAGGAAGTATGATGTGAATGACCTATAGTTATCTCCATGACATGATGTTTCTTAAATAACATGCTAATGCTAAATGAAAAAGCATGAAATTCATACAACATGCTCACATGAAAAGCATGAATTGATGATTGCATATTCTTAAAAATGCAAAACTTGTGTGAAAGCTAATGAGACTCAAAATGAATAAAGGATCTTGTATCCGTTCAAAGGAATTTACATTCCATATGTCTCTCCTTCTTTATTAGTTGAACATGGTTACTATCATACGGATTTCTTATCCGGAAAAATCAAATAGGGTGCAAAGTCGCTCATGCCATGTTTCGCTTATAAAGTTGGATATAGTTGCTCTTAAAATTGAAATCAATAATCTCTATATCCTTGCTTTTCCCATGACATTGGTGAAATTGGTTTGAATTCTTATTTGAAACCTTTGTCATTTGCTTTGCCAAATACCATTGTATTTTGGACTTGAATGCTATATGTCTTGTATGCAAAGCATGTTGGATTCACACATTTTCTCAAATAAATCTCCTTGTTTCTCTCAAATTAATTGAAGTGCATAACGTGACTTATATGTATATGCATATCTTGCATGCTTCTATCTCTCGTTGCTATGAGTGACCCGGTTGGGGACTACTCCTTTGCCTATATCATGACAAAAAGGGGGAGTAGGATATTGTAAGGGGAGTTGCAAAATAGAGAAGCTATTGTGCACTATGGGGAGACAAAACATTGAGGGGGAGTAACCCTTTGAGGGGGAGCATTGCATTTATCATACATTGCATACATTTGCTAATGTTGTGCCTAAATTCTAAAAATGCAAATGCTTGGTATTATTCTCACATGATTAATCTCACACTTTACTTGAATTGGAATGTTAGAAACTCTTTTCAGGGATTGATTATTCTACAAGAGGATTGAAGACGTCAAGTTGCATTCTCTTATCTCTTTGTAATGTAGAATATCATTGTAATCCCGTAGTTTCTATTTCTTTTGTGAGGATTTAATGTGAGTGATGGTTTTGTCACGAAATAGCCAAAGGGGGAGATTGTAAGGATTCCCGTTGTTTTTAATTGGCTTATTTCGTGATCAAACCATAAATGGGGATACTTTGTAAGGGTAGTTTAAATGTTGTTGTTAGTGCATTAGGCCCTTTGAAGATCTCATTATTGACAAGCACCAAAGGTAATTTTCTAAGTGCTTTCTTGTCTTGAAGAGATAGTTGCACACACTCACAACTCATGCATTTGTTTAATCTTTGTATGTTGTGTTTCTTTTTGTTGTGCATAAATGATTATTTACATCTCTTCTTGCTTGATTTTATGATTGCATCTTGTGTTGAAAACATCATAGCATTTAGGCTTTTAGGATGCATCTTGTTTGACTTTGTACCCCTTGCAAAATTGCATGTGGGATGCAATTTTTGGCGCTGTGCGCTGGTCCACCAGCGCCGGTCGACCAGCGCCGCTCACCGGCGCAAATCGCCCAGTGGCGCGCCGCTGGTCGTGCGCTGGTGTGGACCAGCGCCGGCCACCAGCGCCGATCGCCCAGTATGGCGCCGCTGGACTGGCGCTGGTGGCTGCGCCTGACGTCCAGCGCTCAAGCCAAAATTGGCTTGTGCGCTGGTCCTGCGCTGGTCCACCAGCGCAGGTCCACCAGCGCACAGAGTGATTTTCTGGCGAGTTTTCAAAACGACCTCACTTCACTTATGGCCTCTATATATATGCTAACTTGATTTTAGGTCATTTACAAGAGTTCTTATTCATGCTTCATACTTAGGATATTTTTCAAGAGAAGAAAAATACACAAAGAACTCATTTTTATTTACTCAAACACAATTTCATGATCATCAATCATCATCTAGCATCATCTTAGATCATCTAGATGTCATCTAGCATGGAATCTTCATCATACTTTGCTTGGTAAGCTTTTCACTAATATCTTACATATTTTGTGTTTAATTTATCTAGCAAATCTCAATTAATTACTTGATTGTTATTTTGTATGCTCTAGATACAAAATTGAGATTAGTATGATGTATGTTTGAGAAGTTGTATTGTGCTAGCATATTAGGTTTTGTACTTGATATTGATTAGCTTAACTATTTGACATGTCATTTAGTTTTGATATCTAGGATTGCTCTTAATTGCATATTAATCATCTTAGATAAGCATATAGGGTTTCCCTTGCTCTATGTTGCATTTTGGATATTTTCATATATTCACTTAGGGTTGTATTCTCTTCAAGAGAAGCTAAGTCTTGTGTGTAGCAATCGGGATTAGGTTGCTTAGATCGCAAGCAAATTGGACTAGGTTCACTCATACCGGGATTAGGTAGGTGTGTGATTACTTCCGGGATTAGGTTGTAATCGTTTGCACATTTAGTGGATTCGAGGTTCGAGTGTGGCTTACTTACATAGCCCGTGGTTTTTCCCGTGAGGGTTTCCACGTAAAAATACAAGTGTTAATTTAATTTCCGCACCATATTACACTTGCTTGTTTATATTATCTTGAGGGTAATTTCGTAATTTTGACTAACACGAAAAATTGGGTAAAAAGCGTAAAATCTATTCACCCCCCCCTCTAGATAGCTTTATACACACCGTGGTATATTTAGTTTCAATGAAGCTTGAATATGAACTCTCTTAAATGACCTAAAATCAAGTTAGCATATATATAGAGGCCATAAGTGAAGTGAGGTCGTTTTGAAAACGCGCCAGAAAATTGCTCTGTGCGCTGGACGACAGGCACACGACCAGCGCACATGCACATTTTTGCAAGGGCGCTGGACGACAAGCGCTCACACAGGTGCCATACCAGCGGCACGCCACTGGGCGATTAGCGCTGGTGGGCTTGCGCTGGTGTGGACCAGCGCACGACCAGCGACAGACCACTGGGTGATATGCGTTGGTGGGCCTGCGCTGGTGGACCAGCGCACGACCAGCGGCAGACCACTAGGCGATCTGCGCTGGTGAGCTGCGCTGGTCTAGCGCTTGAGGACCAGCGCATAGCCCACACCTTTGAACCCCACAATAAATCATGCAAGGGGTAAAAAGGTAAATTAAGATGCATTCTAAAAGCCTAAAATGCTATGACATATAATCACAAGATGCAATCAAAATAACAAGCAAGAAGAGATGTTAATTGAACATTAATGCACAACCATAAGAACCACAACATACAAGGAATAAGCATATGCATGAGTTGTGAGTGTGTGCATCTATCTCTTCAAGACAAGTAAGCACTTAGAGTATTACCTTTGGAGTGCTTAACACTTGCAAGGGCCTTGAGCTTGAACACATTCCTAAACTACCCTTACATGATCCCCACATATGGTTTGATCACGAAATAAGCCAATTAAAAACAACGGGAATCCTTACAATATTCAAGGTTAAAATTGTAAAGTAACAAGTTAGTAAAGGGATTTGTCTAAGAGTGGTGCTATTGGCACACCCCCTATTGATCTATTTATACCCCACTTTTTAAATTATTTAGTATTTTTTTTTCCTTTATCAAAATTACTAAAAGGGACATACAATTTAAGAAAAAAAAAAATATTCTATAAAGTAAATCTAATAAAACCCCAGATTCCTTTATATTAAAAATAATAAATAAAAATAAATAAAAATAAATAAAAAAAGACGCGTTCTGTTAATCTTTTTCTTGATTTTTTTTTCTTAGAAACTTTTTTTTTTCATCATAAATCTTAAACCGTAAAAATACTTGTAGTAGATCCTATTTAAACAATAAATCAAACACTTATGGTGCATTAGACAGATGAGATATTGATCATTATTTAATCTCATTACTCTTTTAGAATCTGAAAGTGAAATGATGATAACCAAAACAAATACTTGATCTTTGCTTCTTGTTTTGTTTTGTTTGTGGGTTGTTTCGTTTTTTTTTTTCTCTCTGTATGTTTTGTCTTGGATTATTCTGTTCTTTGCACTTTTCTTAGGGTTGTTTGCTTGTTCATTGTCTTGTGACTTCCTAGCCTTTTCTATAAAGTTTGATGTTAAAAAAAAATAAAATAATAATATATATATATATATATATATAAGAAGAAAAAAAAATCGTTCATGGAAGGTGAGAGAAAGACGAGACCAGAGATAAATAGATCTCAGATAGATAGAGATATTAGAGATGAGGTTTATTAAGTTTGAAAAATAAGTAAAAGGGTAGTTTTGGAAATAAATAAAATAAAATAATAAAAACATTTAATTTTATTTAATTAAATCAAAATTTAAACAAGTGGAGCATAAATAGATCGGTAGGGGGTGTGCCAATAGCACCACTCTTTGTCTAATTTGTGTCATAATTTTTTAAGGGCTAAACAGTACTTTTACACAGTCAAACAGAACCCATGGGTAAAATAGTCATTTCATTTATTCTATGAGAGTTGACTGTTAGAAACATAGTCAAAGGGACTATATTGATCGGTTTTTTAAAACATAGGGACCAATCAGTGAAAATGA
Source organism: Acer saccharum (assembly GCA_030490815.1). Taxonomy (NCBI): domain Eukaryota; kingdom Viridiplantae; phylum Streptophyta; class Magnoliopsida; order Sapindales; family Sapindaceae; genus Acer; species Acer saccharum. Next base: position 24,744,299 of record CM059869.1, on the reverse strand, counting down.
GAAAGACAGTTAAAAAATTCATCAAAGGCCAAAACCTAGGGACTAAAATGATAATATCCCTAGAAATTTACATTCTCGAAATTATGACTTTTTAAGGGACCAAAGTGGAAAGAGTTTAAATTTTGAGAATGATGTGAAAAAGAAAGAAAGAAGAATATGCTTTATTTTTATTTATTTATTTATTTATTTATTTATTGAAATGAAGAAGAATATGAATTCGGTCTTTAACTTAAGTCTCAAGTCAAAGACATTTTCCTTTTCAAAAAAAACAAAGTCAAAGACATTTTTGTACGTTTCTTTACTTTTGTGCTATTAACGGGTCTCATTAAAATTCTTAATACTTATCTATGTCTATTTTGTCATTTTGTGCAACTAACGTAATAATTTGAATTTAAAAATACTAAAAGTATGTTTACGATAAAATATTCTTCAAAATAAATATAAAATAAGTCTTGCGGTCGGGCCTTAATTTTCCTTTTTGTCGCATCTTAATTTGTCATCGATTAATTCTTGACGAAAGGGTTGAAAATAGTATGTTATTTTAATAATAGTTTTAAAGCATTCAGATATAAAATTAAATCGTAATACTAATATATAAATAGAGAGAGAGAGAAATGTTTAATTAGTTTAGGGGTTTTTACAATTTGGTCCCAATCTAATTGAAAAACATCACTTTTTTACTCATTAATTGAAATTTCATCAATTTGATTATTATATAATTGAAAATAACTCAAATTAATACTACCGTTAGTCAAATCCCTTTGACTAATTTGATTTGTTTTCAATTATATAAGGACCAAATTGATGAAATTTCAATTAAGGAGTAAAAAAGTGACGTTTCCCAATTAGATTGGGATCAAATCGTAAAAACCTCTATTGTATAATTAGATATTAGAATATGGGAAAAAAAAATATAAAAAAAATAATATGATTGTTATTATTATTATTATTATTATTATTATATGCTTATTATTAATACTATTGTTGACGATGATTTTTAGATCGTTGAAAAGTCAACTGTCAAACAATAACACGTAGGCAAATCAAAGCTTTAACCAAACTAGAGTTGAATAATCAAAGCCTCTTTCTCCACGTGGATGTGATACGATTCGTTCGTATTTGAGAATAGTAATGTAGAAAAGCAGGAAATAAAGAATAAATCAAACATAACACATGTTTTACGTGGTAAAACCCCAAGGCGGGGAAACATCCACGGTGCCGGTGACGGCGAGAAGAGATCCACTATGAATAGAATAATTACACACTCAATACTCGCTTTCTCTCAGATAATTGCTTATGTTTCGTATCTTTTTTCTCATGTAAGTGTAAATCGCTCATCATGTTTTTCCTGATATAATGAATACATGGATGTATTTATAGGGTTCGATATAGGGTTGCCCTAGTTTCTGTCGTATAAGCGGTGGACTCATTAATTAGAGTCTTTGTAGGATACTGGTAGAGTAGACTGATTATGACTCATTTTCCCGTTTAGTGTTTATCCTTCTGGAAGCTTTGAGTTTTTTCCTGATTAGACTTCTGACACTAGAGAAGAAATAGGGATATTTCCTTACTTGGAGTGTGATTCTTAGATTTCGTATCTGAGTGGATCTCCGCTTGATAAGACGTATCTTGATAGGATTGTATTTCCTGTTTTTAGTTAAGCATTGATATTTGGCTAAGCAGAATCTTGGCTGAGTAGAATCTTGGCCGAGCAGATTCCTGGCCGAGTAGATTCCTGGCCGAGTAGATCTCGTTGAGTAAAGATCTTTGGCGAGCAGGATCTTCACTCATTAATATTTTTTTAGCTAGACGACTTTACTTGGCGCATACGCTTCTAACTTCCATATTTAGCTTTCTTGATGACGTGTCCAGACTTGGTGATGTGTCCTCGGTTAGCGTTCCTTTTATTGACTGGTTGACTTTGGATGACGTGGAATTATTGTACTTCCGTATCAACCGCTATCTTTGCTGACGTGTCATGTTGACGAAAATATACATACAACAATACCCCCATAAATACTTCGAGCCGAACAAGCGACTTGATCTCTTCATTCCTTCGTTTTGGCGAGTAGTATTTATAATCATACTTGGCTTCTGGTTTTTAGGGAAATTCTTTCCCTCCTTTCTATCTTTAACCCTCGTGTTCCCCTTTGAGTGCCAACTTCAGCATTTAATGCTTCTTTGCATGACCGCTTCTTCTGTTTTTCTTCGCATCATTTTTTTTTTTTAGTACTTCTATTACTTTCCGTTTGTGCGAGTGCTTTGTTCACCATCATTCTTCTGATCGAGAAGTATTCCATTGTTCAATGCTTTCATCGCCGTGTAAATAATCTCTTTAAATAGCGAAGTCACTGATTGTGAGACAATTGTGATAGATATTGCTGCTCTGGTGAAGTGTCGATTACTTTCAGTGTATATTTGTCGTTTATTTGTCGTTATCATCTTTACCAACGTGGTTGGCTGTGGAGTGGATGATGTCTTCATGGCGAGTAAAGCAGCATGATAAATAGCTGGTCAACCTGAGAGGGCTGCCAGTCGTGTAGTTTAGCCCTTTTTTGCATTAATTTTGTTAGGGCCTTCCAGCTGATTTTCCTACAAAAAGAAAACACTTTATTTGTGTAAAAATAATTTTAACTTCTTACTTACTTGCATTTGGCTCTGATCGTGTTCGATGAACTGCCTGGCCTCACGAACCCTGATTTTTGAGATCTTTTTTTTTTATTTGATTTCGTCATGCATCGGGATGAACTTAGCATTTTTTTATTTATTGAAGAGTTGAAGAGCTAATGAGCTGAATGGACCTGTTGAGTTGAATAGTCACGGCGAGCTGAGTTATTCTAGCTACGGCGAGTTGAATTGCCACAGTGAGCTGAATAGGTTGACACCTAAGATTTGATGCTCGGATGCTTTAAGTTTCTTCATTTCGATGAGGTCCCGGCTTTTTGATACTTCACTCGGTCTTGTTAAAATGATTTTTAAAAAAAAAAAAAAAAACCTTCTGACTAATATTTCTGTAAAAGAAAAAGACATTTTATATGTATAAATACAATTTAGACTTTTGACTTACTATCTTTTGCACTTCTTGAAAGCCGCTCCAGAGGCTTGCTCGGCCGACAGACAAGAATTTGGGCTTTCCGGCTCAAGGCAGCCTGAGAGCTTATTTTGTACCACGGGGGGTCTTGACCGTATCTAAGTTTCTACCCACTTTCGGGGTTGTTACTTGATTTTTAGCGAGCCGAGCCAACCTCAAGGTGTTTGGCTTAGATGGCCCGGATCTTGTATTTGAAAGCTTCCCAACTGCTTTTGCGTGCACTTGCTCATTGGAGCTTTGTACCTGCATATTTTAAACTTGACATAAATACAATTTAAGCAAAAATGTATTTACCCCCTTTTCTTTTTGCTCAGCTACCATTGCTGAGTTTTCGGTTTAGGCGCAGCGGCTTTTTTTTTTTTTTTTTTGTTCAGCTACCATTGTTGAGTTTTTGGTTTAAGGCTCAAAGCCTTCTTTGTTCAGCTGCCATTGCTGAGTGTTTGGCTTAGGCGTAGGGCCTTTTTTGTTGTTCAGCTGCCATTGCTGAGTTTTCGACTTAGGCGCAGGGCCTTTTTTGTTGTTCAGCTATCATTGCTGAGTTTTCGGCTTAAGCGCAGGGCCTTTTTTGTTGTTCAGCTGCCATTGCTGAGTTTTCGGCTTACTCAGTGTTTGTCGAGACGTATCTGACCATACACCAAGTCTTTAAGGCTTAAAGCCTTCTTTGTTCAGCTGCCATTGCTGATTTTTTGGCTTAGGCACAGGGCTTTTTTTTGTTGTTCAGCTGCCATTGCTGAGTTTTCGGCTTACTCAGTGTTTGTCAAGACGTATCTGACCATACACCAAGTCTTTAAGCATACTTTATGGGACGTCTCCCTCTTTTTCTTATATAGTTTTTAAGTGCTAGTTTTATCGACCCCCAGCGCTTATTTCGACCGCTGTTTTTGAGTGCTTTATCTGTACTTCGAGGGGTCACGCTTGTCAACGGTGGCGAGCACCAATTGATCTGTTTGTGTTTTTCTAACTCAGGCTGCTCTGACGTTTTCATCTTTAGAGCCTGCTATGGTTATGGGTACCCATTCACCGGTGTTTACTTTGTCATTTTGAGAATGTTCTGCCTTTGCTTGAATTTCTACATGCACCGAGATGAAACTCATTTTGCGCACATTGATACGAAGCTCGATACCTGTGCTAAGGTTCTCATCTTTTCTTTCTATGCCAAACATGTGAGTAGCATTTGCACAAATAATAAATATACATGTATATACTTTAATAATGCTGAACAAAAATAGTTGGATCCATGTACAATATTGGTGATGGTCATCGTTCGGGATACAATATTCATGGATTCATGCTGGGTGCTTTGCTTATAAGAACACTTGGCATGATAAACAAGAAGTATATATTTTGATAGAAAAGCATACAGTGTACAGCTTATGATTTTAATTAATTAGCAGCAGAAAAATAAGCACCATGATATCCTATCAAGTTATTGAGATGCAAGATAATAACAAGTAATAATAATTAAACCAAAACGTACCTCCAAGCCCGACTGATTTTGATAATGTCATTAAGCGCTTTCGAAAACACTTTTATCAAGATAATAGTCTTAATTAAATTCCAAAAAATCGTTATTTGATTTATTATTTAATACGCCAGATGGATATCTTTTTCACGTAATGATTTGATAAATTGTAATACTAAACAGATATGTAAATTAACTAACCTTGGTCACTTACCGAACCTGAAGTTTAGTTGTATTGCTTTCAGGTACTTTGTCTTTGAGCGGTTTTTCTTTTTCTTTATTTTTTTTTATTTTATTATTATTATTTTTTTGTCCAGGCGAAAAAGGGACTTTCGTAAAAACCACTTCCACAATTGCAAATTTCCTTACGGTAAATTCTTTTGCTCCCATAGCCCCCCAGCAATTGTTGTAAGTAGGTTTAGGCTTGTTGAAGCGCTTTTAACACCGCATCCACACCCCCCCCCCCCCCCCCCCCCTCTTTTTTTATGCGTGCCGGATTATGTTTCGGAGTTGGTGGTAAGGTTAGAAATTCCTTAGTGTCTAAAAGATCCACACTAGTTTGTGGATGCGCCGAATGATTATCCATGATTGCTGCCTGTGACCTACTGTAATGATTCCATTAAGACCCGACTTCTCTTCTCGGCTGATCTTTCTTGTAGACCAGGCTGGTATTTCTCATAGATCAGGCTTCTTCTACTCGGCTGGTCTTTCTTATTTCGACAGTCAACAGTGTGGTGATATCCAGTAATTGACTGATGCCATCCCAGTTTGGAGTTTCATTGACATGTTCGATCAGGAAGTTTAGAAGAAATTTTATCTAGACCGAATCTTGATGAATTTTGCTATATAATAATCTTAGCAGATGGTTAGTCAAAGCACAGTTTATTAGTGCATGTGAGTGAAGTTTGCACAGGTAATAACAATTATGCATTTTAATGAGACCGAATAAAATTGAAACAACTCATTCATACTTAGTAATGGTTAGTGTCCGAATATAGTTTCCATAAATTCGTATTTTGACAATATGTGCCATGTGCGTCAAAGCTATAAAAGCTGGTAAGCATACTCATTAAGCGGGCATTGTATGCTATCTATTAATTTGTACATGCATATTATGTGTTGCGTATGAGGGTAACATGCATAGACAACATATGGGGGTAATATAAAGTAAAGAGAAATACAACAAGTTCGTGCATGTTGCGGATTTATATGTGACAGTATAACAATATGAAGAAGTAGACATAATTTAATATATCTAGATCAAAGAAATTATATGTTTCAAGTATCATAAACTCATCTTCGATCTCACCGATGTATTAGGCATATCTAATATTCCGAGTGTTTAAATTTGGCAAAACTTATGCTCAAAATATCGAATTTGGTTGAACTAAACTGTATTCAGTCAATCCAATATGGATTTTTAAACAACGATTGACATAATATATTTTAATCATCAATAATAAAGATTGTGGCGTACCTGTTGCCGATTGAATTTGCTTTGGTGAAGGTAATAGTGCATCTCCAAATCAAAGTGATTTGTACACATATTTAATGAGAATATATATTTGCAGACTATGTCGTTTCTAATTACCTATTAGCTAATTCACATTATTATAAGTGAAAGTGAGAGCGTACCTCCTTGCCTGAACAATTTCCAGTACTGCATTTAAACGCTCTCGGAAGCGCTTTTTACCAAGATCAAAGCCTTGGTTAAATTCCACTGAGTTTTTGGACAATTTTCTTTTATTTTTACCATATACGACTATGTATATTCTCTGTTCGCATAATAGAACGACAAAATCATAAATTTAAACAATGTGTAAATTGGCTTACCTCGGCCACTTACCAAACCTGGTGTGTAGTTTTTTTATTTTTGGGTCCTTTGTTGTTGGATAAGTCGGTAACGAAGAGCCGAATGAGCTTTAGCTAAGAATTGACTTTGGGTCCTTTCTTTCCTTTTTTTTGCTGAACTGCAACGTTATAGAGGTTGTCAAATATTCCTTGAGCTGAATTGTGTTGCGGACCACATGTCATTGGAAGGCTCCGTGCATCTAGTTTGCAGCAAAATTCGCGGTTCGTGATTCCGTGCTTTCTGGAGAGAGTTACCTCTATTTTAGCAACCGGTGGTCGGATCAGAAAGTTCTTCGCAAGGATTTTCTTCAATATTTCGGGAGCCATAAAAACTTTCATAGGTCGAACTAGATTATGGACTATATATTTTTGGAAAGGTTTGGATGTCTAGTTTCCAACGGTTTTTACGGCTCATGGTTTCGATGCTTGTAGAGGAAGATATGCTTGTTTTAGTGCTCGATGGTCAGGTCAGAAAATCTTCCACGAATTGCTTACTTTAGTGTTGCGGGGGCCACCAAATATTGTACGAACCGAACTGGGTTGCGAACCATACATGCTTGGAAAGGTTTTGAGGTCTAGTTTTCAGTGGTTTTTACAGTTCACAAATCCGAGTTCCGTAGAGGGAGATATGCTCACTTTAGTGTTAAATGGTCAGATCAGAAATCTATACGCGATCTGGTTTCTTCAATATTGCGGGAGCCACCGAATATTGCTCGGATTAAACTAGGATACGAACCATATATGCTTGGAAAGCCTTGGATGTCTTGTTTCCAGCGGTTTTTACAGTTCACGAATCCGACTTCTATAGAGGGAGATATGCCCACTTTAGTGCGCATTGGTCAGCAATTCCGCGATTCTGGACAACTCTCTTCTCTTTTCTTTCGTAAGCTGTCGGAATGGGAAAGCAATTCCTCGGATGGATTTTTGATACTTTGAAGCTCTGAGTATTGCTTTTGCAATATTCTTCCTCCAGATTTGGTCACGGCCGCGGCCCTTGCTACGGGTTCTATAGTTAATCCACTCCCTAACACTTCCAATAGTTGTTTGTTGGGTGCTTCAAGTGTTGGATCCACATCGGAATTCCTCCTACGGTATGTTCATGGGGGTTCCTCGAAGTTGAGTTCTTCCCCTCCTTCTAGCGTCAATTGTTGACGGTGATTTTTGGATCGTTGAAAAGTCAACCGTCAAACAATAACACATAGGCAGATCAAAGCTTTAACCAAACTAGAGTTGAATAATCAAAGCCTCTTTCTCCACGTGGATGTGATACGATTTGTTCGTATTTGAGAATAGTAATGTAGAAAAGCAGGAAATAAAGAATAAATCAAACATAACACATGTTTTACATGGTAAAACCCCAAGACGGGGAAACATCCACGGTGCCGGTGACGACGAGAAGAGATCCACTATGAATAGAATAATTTCACACTCAATACTCGCTTTCTCTCAGATAATTGCTTATGTTTCGTATCTTTTTTCTCATGTAAGTGTAAATCGCTCATCATGTTTTTCCTGATATAATGAATACATGGATGTATTTATAGGGTTCGATATAGGGTTGCCCTAGTTTCTGTCGTATAAGCGGTGGACTCATTAATTAGAGTCTTTGTAGGATTCTGGTAGAGTAGACTGATTAGGACTCGTTTTCCCGTTTAGTGTTTATCCTTCTGGAAGTTTTGAGTTCTTTCCTGATTAGACTTCTGACACTAGAGAAGAAATAGAGATATTTCCTTACTTGGAGTGTGATTCTTAGATTTCGTATCTTGATAGGATTGTATTTCCTGTTTTTAGTTAAGTATTGATATTTGGCTAAGCAGAATCTTGGCTGAGTAGAATCTGGGCTGAGTAGAATCTTGGCCGAGCAGATTCCTGGCCGAGTAGATTCCTGGCAGAGTAGATCTCGTTGAGTAAAGATCTTTGGCGAGCAGGATCTTTGCTCATTAATATTTCTTTAGCTAGACGACTTTACTTGGCGCATATGCTTCTAACTTCCATATTTAGCTTTTTTGATGACGTGTCCAGACTTGGTGATGTGTCCTCGGTTAGCGTTCCTTTTATTGACTGGTTGACTTTGGATGACGTGGAATTACTGTACTTCCGTATCAACCGCTATCTTTGCTGACGTGTCATGTTGACGAAAATATACATACAACAACTATCATTTAATATGTATGTTGCTGACTTTGTGAACTCCAGAAGTTTAGACTATTATATATATCAGAAACTGGAAATATATAATTATTATTATATATTACTTAATAAATATTATTATTATATGTTATATTGTATAATTAGATATATTAGAATATGGGAATTTTTTTAAAATAATAATAATAATATGATTGTTATTATATATATATATATATATATATATATATGCTTATTATTAATACTACCATTTAATTTGTATGTTGCAGACTTTGTGAACTCCAAAAGTTGAGACTATTATATATATCAAAAACTGGAAATATATAATTATTATTATATATTTTTTAATTATTATTATTATTATTATATGTTATATTGTATAATTAGAGATATTAGAATATGGGAATTTTTTTAAAAAAATTAATATGATTGTTATTATGTATATATATATATATATATATGATTACTATTAACAGTATCATTTAATACGTATGTTGTTGACTTTGTGAACTCTAGAAGTTCAAACTATTATATATAACATAAATTGGAAATATAAGATTATTATTATGATATATATATATTTTTAATAAATATTATTAATATTATATGTTATATTGTATAATTAGATATATTAGAATATGGAAACAATTCTTAAAAAAATTATTATGATTATTATTATTTGTTATATATATGTTATATGAAAAAAAATATTAAGGGGTTTTTACAATTTGGTCCCATTCTAAATGGGAAACCGTCACTTTTTCACTTTGACTAACGGTAGGACTAATTTGATTTATTTCAATTATATGAGGACCAAATTGATGAAATTTTAATTAAAGAGTAAAAAGTGACGTTTCCCAATTAGATTGATACCAAATTGTAAAAACCCCATTAGGTCCCATTCTAAATGGGAAACTGTCACTTTTTCACTTTGACTAACGGTAGGACTAATTTGATTTATTTCAATTATATGAGGGCCAAATTGATGAAATTTTAATTAAAGAGTAAAAAGTGACGTTTCCCAATTAGATTGGGACCAAATTGTAAAAACCCCATTAATTTATGTTTGGAGTGTGATATTTTAGGCCACGAGTCCACGTGTTAGGCATGCAGGTTCTTCCGAGCTGTTGAGAGTTTTAGGAAGAGTAAACCACGTAAGAAGTGAAACAAGGCCACGTATAGAAAATATGCTGCCACGCGTAGCAGTGCATTCAATGTTCAAACTTCAAAGTTTAAAGTTGGAGAGAACCAGATATGGATATATATAAATACAGTCGTTCTATTATTAGTTCGAACTGACAAAAGTTATATCAGTTCTTTGTATGTGGGTTACTGGATTTAAATACTTTGACTGACAAGTGCATACAGTAAAGTCAAAGTATTTAAATCCAGTGACTCACATGCAAGGAACTGATATAATTTTTGTCAGTTCCAACGGATAATAGAATTTCTGTATATAAATATATATATATTATACTGATCATCACTCATCACTTCATCAGTACTATCAAAAGCATGTCAACAGCTAATCCTTCAGTTCCCGGCGACCCAACTGAGATGGGCACGGCCATCCTCGACACCACCACTGCTGCCATTCAAGGCTTCGGTCCAACCAACAAAATCCACCAACACCTCTGCGCGTCAGCCTTCTAGCTACTTCAATGCTTCTTATTAATTAATTTAATTAATTATATATCCCAATAACACAATCTCTGTCTAATGTAATTATATATTCTTGCAGATTTCATTTTTATTCAGACGACATGAGCCGGCAAGTAGAGGCACACCACTATTGCGGGCATCAAAACGAAGAGATGAGGCAGTGCTTGATTTACAATAACTCTGAAGCAGACGCAAGGCTTATAGGGGTTGAGTATATAATATCGGAGAAACTGTACATGACTTTACCGGACGAAGAGAAACCGCTGTGGCACTCCCACGAATACGAGGTGAAGAGTGGGGTTCTGTTCATGCCCGGAATCCCTGGTGCGATTCAGAGGAAGGATCTTGAAAAGGTTTGCAAGACTTACGGGAAGACCATCCATTTCTGGCAGGTTGATAAAGGTGACAATTTGCCTCTCGGAATCCCACAAATTATGATGCCCTTAACTAGGGATGGACAGCTCTATCCAAACCTTGCTCAAGGTACGTACCCGGTACCTGCCCTATTTTATTTCTATAATTATATTTGTATATCAATTATTAATATGAATTAATGCAGATGTTGAGAAGCGTCATGGGATTTCATTTGACAAGGAGAGGGAAAACAGAGCTTACATGACGGGGCCTGACAATGGAATTCATCCACTGGCTAATGCTGCTGGAAAAGGCCTCAAAACTCTGCTCAGGGAGACTCACTGCAAGCCTGTTGATTCTCTTCCCAGGGTCTTCGTTTGACCTCTCTCCATATTAATTATACTATGTTTTTATTTCCTGCTGCTTCGTTTTCTACTTGAATCTTTTGTGTTTCTTGTCTTTTACCTGTAATGAATTAGTTATACAGTATCTTGTAGTTACAACACTACTTGATGTTTATCCTATGTATATATACTATTTATCATCTCCAACCCGAATAATGCTTTTGGTGCAACTTTTGGATTAAAATAGTGTCACTTTTACACTATTTCACTATTCTATCTCCAATTCAATGCACCAAATTTTACACTAAAAAGAATATTTCCTTTCTTTCCTTTTTTTTTTTAATATTTCTTTACAATTAATATTTCACCTCATAAATAACATAATATTTCAATACGATAAGAAATTATGAAATTAATATATTAAAAGAAATTAAATTTAATTAGGTAAAATATTACATTTATTATTAAAATAACTTAAACATTTTATTTCATAAAAAAGAAAAAGCATAAAAATAAAAGTATATATTGATTAAAATAACTTAAACATTTCATTTCAAATTGATTCGGTTCGGTTTTTGTTAAAACCGTATTGAACCGATATATATTCGGTTTTTAAAAATGTGAATCAGTTTGAACCGTTTGAATCTGAAAATCGAATTGAACTGAACACCTTTATCTCGGTTCGGTTCGGTTCGGTTCAGTTCAATTTGGTTTTGGGCCTATTGGGTTTTGAAGTTTTTTTTAATATGTTTTTTTAATTTTTTGGGTCTTTAAGTTGCATTTTTAGCATTTAGGCTTAAACTTAAGAAAACATAATATGTAAAAAATAATTTAAACAAAATAAAACTCAATTTTCAATCAAAATCTAAAATTTCATTCATATTAAGTCTACATACTCAATCAAAATATAAAATCTTCATAATTTCTATAAAATAGAAGTAAAAAAAAATATAGTACATAATGTAGTCCAAAATAAAATATCATCAACAAACATTCCATAATAAAATTGAACTTTACAAAATAATTAATTAATACAATTCGGTTTATTCGGTTCGGTTGTTCGGTTTTGTATGTCCAAAACCAAAACCTAACCGAATTCAATTCGGTTTTCAAATTTCAAATTGGTTTGAACCGAACCAAACACCCTTTTCGGTTCGGTTCGGTTTAATTTGGTTTTGGTTTTGGTTTTTGTGCCCACCCCTAATATTGATCATCATCTAATTATCTGAATTAGTATATTCATCTCACAAATGATCTATTAAGGCATTTCATAGTGCAATGTGAGCCTTTTTATCCTTGATTTCTCTATGTCGAGCTAGGAATTCTTGAAATTAGGTATTTTCATCTAACACCATCTCAACTTCTAGAGTTGATGCTTCCATATGATCCTCAATTGATACATCAACATCACGCTCATCCTCGATTATCATGTTGTGCATAATAATGCACGTAGTCATTATATCATGTAAGACATGTTTATGCTAAAAACGTGCCGGTCCTGCCACAATTGCAAACTGTGATTGGAGAACTCCAAATGCATGTTCTACTTATTTTCTACATCCTTCTCGTTTCATTGCAAATATATATATTTTTTTCGACCACGTGGATCGTGAATAGTTTGTACAAGCATAGACCATTTTGGGTATATACCATCAACTAATAACCCATATTATATTCTTTTCTTTGAATGACATAATAAGCTGAAGGAGCAATACCTTGAGCGAGGATGGCAAAAAGATGGGATACCTCCAACACATTAATATCATTATTCGTACCTGGCAAACCAAAATAGGCATGCCATATCCACATATCATAATCAGCTACAACCTCTAGAATAATAGTTGGGGATCCACTATGACCTGCATATTGTCATGCCCAACCCGTTGGACATTTTTTCCACTTCCAGTGCATACAATCTAGACTACTAGCATTCTTAGAATACCACGATCTTTACCAATATGGAGTAGGCTGGCAACGTTAGTAGCGTTTGGTGATCTTAGATACTCATCTGTAAATTCCTCCACAACAGCACGACAAAATCTCTTCAAACTTTCAATTGTTGTAAACTCTCCTATTTTAATTTACTCGTCAGTAGCATCCGATGGTAGACTATATGCCAACATCCGAAATGCTCTTATTTTTTGAAGAGTGGACAAACCCAATCTACCCACACTATCTCTTCGTTGCACAAAGTAGTTATCACGAGCTTCCACTTTTTCAACAATACGAAGGAATAAACTTCTACTCATTCGAAAGCGTCGACAGAACATTTGATCGTTATACCGTGGGTTCTTGGCAAAATAGTCATAGAACAAATGATGATCAACACTTTCTCGGTCTCGATTGATCACTATATGACCAGGAATTAAGCCTCCATGGATCACTGGATACTAAGTGTATATACTAAGTGTCTAAATAAACCTAGAGGGGGTGAATAGGTTTTAACCAAATTAATCGCTAACTATTTCGGTTAGTCAATATTAATTGCAAACACCCATAATCTCTTGTAAGGATTCCCTTTAGTTGATTGGCTTATTTCGTGGGCAAACCACATGTTGGGGTTTGGTTGTAAGGGTAGTTTAGGTGATTAGTTGAAGATCAAAGACCCTTTCTAAGACCTCAAGAGGACAAGCACCAAAGGTATATATCTTGTGCTTACTTTGCCTTGAAGAGATATAGTTGCACACACACACAAAACATGCATAACTCTTATTCTTGAATGTTGTGTTTATATTTTGTGTGCATTGTGCTTTATTGATTATTCAATATCTCTTCTTGCATTAAATTGATTGCATCTTGTTCTATGAAATGCCATGACATGTTTAGGCATTAGGATGCAAAGTCATGAATTTTATTCATGCATGTTTGAATTGAGTGCATCTTGTTCAATGATAATGCCATGACATGTTAGGCATTAGGATGCACTCAATACCCACACTTGCACTTCATGATTAGTCTTAAGTGTGGTGTAATTCGTTTCCGTTTGTGTGATCGGAAATGTCCGCGCTTGCACGATGGTGTGCATGTCTTAGCGCGATGGTTGACCACTTGAGAAGGTCCCATTCTTCTCTTGGATAAGTGGTAGTTTTGGTTTGGTTGATTGGAGTAAGGTGTCTAGTTTTAAAAGATTGGATTTCAATGTTTTAAGTGTTTTCAAAACTGACCTTTGCATGGTCTTGTAACCATAACTTTTTACACAAAGCTTCAAAATGAGTTTTGAAAATTTCTGTACAAACTAGACACCCATACCTTTCCAACGGTATATTATTCGTAATATGTCATGACCGTTTGGATTGGTTTTAAAATCTCCAAAGTTACAACCAAAATAGGGCAACTCTGTTGTTGTCTGTTTCTGACCTTTGGTCACTCAATTGACCATAACTTTTTCTACAGATATCAAAATGTCATTCTATAAACACGAGTAGAAAGTAGACATCCATACCTTTCCAACGATATATTATATGAAAGGTTTCGATGTCGTTTGGTCATGTTTCGAAGCGCTCGAATGTTGAGTCGCTGCACTGACGCGAGTACCGCGAAAATGCCCATACTTTTTCCATTTCTTCCAAAACGACGTAGTTTCATTTGGGCATTATAAATACATATCTTTCTCATCATTTTGAGGGCAGAGCCACAAAATCAAACCCTAGAGAGAGAGGCTCCTTATTCTTGAGAGAGAAAGAGAGACTTGAGAGAAAAAGCTTAAAGATTACATCTTTATCTCTCTAAACCCATTCCCACATGCACAAATCATCATCTAGGCATCATCTAGGTTCATCTAGCATGTGCTAATGCATGGGTCTTCTTCAACACACATGGTATGATTTGTTGAACACTTTTATCTTACATAATTAGTGTTTCTACTTATCAATTTTATCTCATTTATTACTTGTATGTTTTAGATTAATTTCTACATACATGATTGAGATTATGTGTTGATTGGGTTAATTTTTCATAGCTTATTTGATTAGGTCATTATTGCCTAAAAGCTATGCCATAAACATTCTTGTGTGATTTATTGATAACTAGGTTGATAGATTGTTTTTTAATCAACTAGTTAATCTTTTGAATGTTTGTGGGTTATTTGTGATAGCTTTGTATCTAGGATTGGTTATCCTTTACTTAGCTAAAGTTGTATGCCATGACATATAGCTATTTTCATATCTAGAATTGATTTTATTGTCATCATATAATCCTAGGTAAGCATCAAGAGTACCCTAGCTCTATATTGCATAATTGAATATTCATACATATTCACATAGGGTTGTGCATCTCTTTTGAGAGATTGAAGTCTTGTGTGATTGACCGGGATTAGGTCGGACACCGGGAACAGGTGGTCACACAAGCAAATTGGAATAGGGTTGCTAATAAAGGCCCGCTGGGTAGAAGTGAGGGGTTACAGACCGGAGTGTTAGACGAGGTCTACATAGGTTGTAAACTTCATTTCAATTAGTGATTTCGAGTTCCGAGTGTGGCGCACTAAACAGCCCGTGGTTTTTTTCCCGTGAGGGTTTCCACGTTAACATCAAATGTCATTTATTATTTCCGCATCTTATTACACTTGTATGTATTTTTGACTTGCTAGGGGTATTTTCGTAAAATTGACATGCACACGAAAATTGGGTAATAATCAGATAAAATCTATTCACCCCCCCTCTAGCTTTATAAGGTAAACACACCTTGAGAACTTTCATCTCTAATACAAATCATTATGTAAAATAAGTGCGGAAATAATCTAAATGACACAGTGATTTGTTTTACGTGAGAAAACCCCAAAAGGGTAAAAAACTCACTGGCATAATTGCCAATTGAACCCTCAAATCTATTATTTGCAAATACGATTACAATCTAGGTTGACCGCATCACACCTATATGATTACTAATCCGTCTTTGCTACTCGCGGGCCTTTAATAGTGATTCTAGGCTCTTGCTTGTAAACTACCTAAGGTAAATACAAGACTTAACTCCCAAAGAGAAGAGATATGCAACCTAAAGTGAATATGAATAATATTCAAAGTGCATAAATGCAAGGTCAAACATTTAAGCTTATCTAGCCATGGATGAACATGTCAAACATTCTTAGATATCATGTTGCTATATGACATGCATACAACTTAGCTATAAAAGCAAATAGAAATCCTAGATGCAATAGTTATCATAAACAAAGCACAAAACACAACATAAAAAAAACCAATCTTGATACTAGTCAAGTCATAAAGGAGCTATCTTGTAAAGCAAGAACATGTGAAAAGATGAAGATGATGTTCTAACTAAAATTCATGTAAGATTAAAGAAAACCCATAAAGAACATACCTAGAAGATACTAGATGATGTATGAACCATGAAAGGATGATGGGTATTTGTGTTTTGGATGATAAAAATCAAGTCACTCTTTGCTTTCAAGAAGCACAATTTATGAGCTATAGGTTATCTAAGAAGAGAAAGCAACATATTTATTCGTTTTTGCAATTGGAAAACCAAAGGTCGTCTCTACCACTGCTCGTACCGCAGTACGGACATGGTGTTTGTGCCACAGTACGCCAAGCGTTTAGGCGCTGAGAACTTCCACAGTGGGGACCGCTCCAGAGGCAAGGTGCACCCACCGCGATATGCACGGTGAAAAACTTCAATGATTGCACCTGACGTGAACCGCGGTGCATGCATGTGCACCAGTGGCAGTACACACGGCGGTATCGACCGCGGTAAGAGAAAACTTCTCTTTTCAAAGCACCAAGTCACACCTAGTCTATATGCAAGTTGTGCAAGTGTAAGGTGAGTGAATGACATGCATAAGAATCAAACAAGAAACACACAAGGATATTCAAGACATGTAAATGTATGAGATGTGTGTGTGTGTGTAATTTAAATCTCTTCAATTAAGAGTCAAGACAAGTAAGCTACTTTCCTTGAAGCACTTGAAGTCCATAATGAGGTCCATTGGCATTAGAGGAGGATTCTTCAATCTTAAGCTACCCTTACAAATTTGAACCCTATTGTGGTTTTGTCAATGAAATAAACCAATCAAAAAGTGAGGCATTTACAATTAAAAAGAGGTAATTACACAAAATTGACCAATGAATCGTCTAATTCGCATGCTCAATTGCATATTCCAACACTTAACTCAATCGAGTAGCTTCATTTGAAAGAATTCCCAATTCTCTCGAAGAACATGAGCAGTGACAGATATAAACAAGTTCAAAATTAAGATTAACAAGAGTTGATTAAACAAAATTGGCCAATGGATCGTCTAATTCACATGCTCAACTGCATATTCCAACACTTAACTCGATCGAGTAGCTTCATCCCATACGAATCCCCAATTCGATCGAACAAGATGAGCAGTAAATCATAATATCCAGAATATAATTTTCAATTTAAATAGCGATTGCAATACATGTGCTTCTAGAAGGGCGAGTGGATGACAACTGTATCTAGCTGGTTACAGCTTAGAACATGGCCGACAATAGCTGCAAGCCTACGTGGAAAAGTAAATACGGACAAAAACACTTTAATTCAAAAAATCTAACACATAAACCAGATTCATTGAACTTAGACATCCAGTACGCATTGTGGGGCCCACTCACTCACTGACAAACCATTGGATGGGTTTCTAAAGCATCTGAACAGTAGGACACCTCTTTGCAATAATGTCTCAACTTTTTCATAAATCTGATCTTCACTTTTTCTAAAACATCAAGATAAGATATCTGAGCTATAAAATACCAACCATTTGATGGATTGCATCACCATCTGAACTGTAGGATTAAATCTCGAAAACAATATCTATACTTCTCTAGAATTCTTATCTTCACCTTTCCCAAAATCTGAAGATAAGAAGTCTGATTTCAAATGCCAACCGATTGATGGATTTTCTCACCATTTGAATTATAGGATTAAATCTGAAAAGAGTATTTCCTAGTTTTTATAAATATCAACCCACACTAAATTAAACATATCCCTTCAAATCTCTTATCCCTTCCAATCACTTATCTCTTCAAATCACTTTTGCCTTCAAATCACTTTTTCCAAAAAATGTCTTCAAGCCGAAGTTCATACACACATGTAGAAGACACACACCTTTGTCACATATATCTTGATGTTTCGCAAAGCCCGATCATAGGTATTTAACAATCGAAGGATATGTTCTGGTTTCGAGTTGAGAGTGATTACAACAATAACAAACTAGATTTTATCATTGAACTTCGTGGCAAGAGAAGCTTTTAGTGTCGAATGCGGACTATCCTTACCGTAGTTGGGAAATTGCGGGGATGCCTACGACAAATCGAAAGTCTTAATCCTAGTGGTGTCTCCGAAGCTGATATTGTGAGTATTTGTTAAAATTAAAGTTGTAGAAAAATTAATTTTAATATTTAATTTTAACAATATATATTTGTATCATTTTGTAGATAAACCAGACAAAAATCTTATTAGCACAAGATAAAAAATACGAAAATGGATTCAAGTTTGACCATGTGTGGCCTATCCTCAAAGATGTGCTAAATTTTGCAAATAACGATACTACAACATCAGCCTTTCGAAGGCAAAGTGGTCATTTTGTGTCATCACAAGAAGACTCTCCAACTCTTGAGTCTCCCACAATGGAATTTCCTAGAGTATCTTCATTTTCTCTAAATATAACTAGTGATGACGTTGGGGGTAGTTCATCTTAATGGCCTGTTGGGATGAAGAAAGCAAAATTGAAAATGAAGGATAATGAAGAAAATTTAACAATTGTTGACACTTTGAAAAAAGGACAACAACAACTCATGGAAGTTTATAAAAAATAATAAAATAAAATAAAAACAGCAGCAAAGACAAAGAACTAACGATATTATGGAGAGAAAATTGGAGTTGCAGGAAACCAAAATTGTAGTGATGGATTTGGATACCATAACTGATCCAAACCGATGTGAGTTTGTGCATCAGGAACAATTACGAATTATGGCAAAATGAGCTCAGCAACGAGGCTAGGGATCCCAAAATACATCTGGGTCTTTTGGTGATTTTTTCAATAATCTTGGAGTATCTGGAAATGGTCTTCCAGACTACTAAATTGTTGTTGTAATTTATGTTGTATTTTTCCTTAATTTTAGTGTCTTCCAGTTAGTGGTAATTTATTTTATCACTATGAAGTTTGTATTTTGTTTTTAATGTTTTTATTAATTAATGTATTTTTCTTTAATTTTCGTTGTTTTGAATTAAGTTATTTATTTTTTTTAAAATGCATTAAATTTTTTTAATTACACACTTCATTTTAGTTTATTATAAATGTTAATATCAATAATAATTAAATCAAAACAAAATCAATAAATAATAAAAAGGATCAAATTGGAATAAATTTAATTGATTAAAGGTAAAACCGTGATTAAACAAAACCATTAAATAAATGATATAATCATAATAGATTTTAATAAATATGGTTAAACTGTGATTTTATAAAAATTGAGTGATGGAAAAAAAATGGGACCTATTTTTGCACAAAATGAACAATGTCTTGCATTATATTGCACGACACTATTCATCAGCACATAGATGCCGCAAAGAATGGAGCTGGGTTGGAGGATTTATGCTGCAAATTGGAGATGACACAAGGTTTTGTGCAGGGTTGTAGATGGTCTTATGTAAATGAGTGAATCTACTTTTATATTTTCCCAATGGGTTGGCAGTTTAGTAATTGTATTTTCATGGCAAAAAATATCAAGAGGAAATTTTATTTTATTTTTTAAAATTATTAAAAAAAAAATAGGGGGTTTTGTCACCAAATGGATGTTCTTGACTAAGGCTAAAATGTTAAATTAGGATGTTATTGATTGAGGGGTAGTTTGTTTTTTCTATTTAAAATTTAATGGATCTGAATTAAACTCATTAAGTGGTCAAACAATTTAAAAGTAACAATTTTTTTTATTTTTTATTTTTTTAAGTAAGAAATCCTTAAGAACTTTAAAAAAAAAAAAAAAAAAGTAAGAAATTCTTTCAAATCACTGAATTATAAGTAAAATATTTTCTTTTAAGTCTATACTTTCAAAGAAGATATATTTTTAAATTTGTCCTAATTGATTTAATTATAATTAAAATATTTTCTTTTAACTCTATACTTTCAAAGAAGATATATTTTTAAATTTATCCTATTTTGATATGGTTCTTTATTTTAAAATATTTATCATTTTAAACGTTTTTTGTTTTAAAATATTTTTTATTTTATATGGTTTTTAGAAAGAAATTAAAAAAAACACCTTAATCACTCATACAGATCGGTGTAAATAATTTAGAAACCTATTTACAAAAAAATCAATAACCTTTTATATATATACTAGGTTTAAATTTGTATTTGTGTTTCATATTTACAAATATACATATCCTTGAAAAATAAAGAGATGTTAATATAACACAGTATAGTTTTAATTCATGTAAATGTTATTACATTGATATAACACCCTGAGAAAGTCTTAAATTCATGGGTTTGACAAGAAGCTTTTCTACACTTGTCTCAAAAGAGATTCTTCTCATGGTGATTTAATAATGGTAATCTATATACAATTGTTTGCAACTTTTATTGAACATCTCAACAATTTAAATTCAACAACTAAATTATATTTTCTTACATCCAAAAGTACTTTTCGACTAAATTGCATAAATTGTGATGAAATGGTTATTTAAATCTTTAATAACCGATATCCATATCTTCCTTATCAGATGAATCCACCGCTTGCAGTCAAATCCATTTTATTTTATTTTTTCACTTTACAAATTTCCCCTGTATATATATTTATATTTAAGTCATCAAGTTGCATGTCAAATTAAATTTATACCCATATAATATTTCTTATTCCTTTTCAAGTCATTAAATATAAAATTATATTTTCATCCTCTATCTCATTTTACAATATAAAATAACCATCAATCTAAATACCTATTAATTTGGGTCTAGTCCATATCATTATGTGTCATTATTACTAAAACATTTCTATTAAGTAATTCTACAAGCTCAAATAAATTCAATCTAAATTCATAATAATTGGGGTAAACTATTTAACAATGATTTAACCTATTTAAAATTGTAAATTAAGATAAATCTTGAAAATTACTATACAATCCCTGTTGTGTTACTATTACTAAGACATGTTTATTAAGTAATTCTACAAACTCGAAGGCTTGTGTTTGTCATTTGACTTTCAAAGAAAATCTAAGGGATGCTATAATCAAAATCTTACTAAAAACCTATATATTTAGTAATTATATAAACTTTAAGGGTAGTATTTGTAATTTTCTAGATGTAATTACATAAATTTTAAGGGTTATATCTGTAATCTACCAACCAACTCTCACTTTTTATATAGTAAGGATATATATATATATGTTTGATTTGATTTCTGCAGCATATGATATAGGACATAAAAAAAAAAAAAAAATGGTTTTCTCAATTATATACACAAACGTAGACAACATGTAAAATAACCTGATATTTTTTATTTTTATTTTTTTTTACAATAAATTGAATTTGAACTTTGTTTATAAAACATGCAAATCTATATTTTTTGATGAATTTTATGTTTTGTTAAATTGAATTTTATTTGTAGAAAAACATGCAAAATCTTATAAGCAATGGTACATGTTAAATTACTTCGTTTAATTAGCATGGGTATAAATGTAAAACTATTTATTTTCAGACAATTTTATTTTTAAAAAACAAACATGTTGACATACATTTAGATGTGAGGAAAAAAAAACATATTATTCAGGTTCAGATTTCAGTCCATATTCGGTCTTCAGAAAAATTCAGGACTGTTCAGCCTTCAAATAAAAAAACAAATGACCCCTAAGGCTGAAATGTTAAATAAGGTTGTAAGTTTCTCATATTTTGATTGACTTATTTCGTTGACAAACCATATTTGGAGATGATTTTGTAATAGGTAGCTTATGTCTTTATTGGCAAGCTTCCAAGCATCTCTATGACTTCAAGAGCAAGAGTGAAAGGTAAATCACTTGACTTACCTCTTGAAGAGATTAGTTGCACACACACACACACACACACACACACACTTGTCATGCATGTTTTACTCATCTTGCATGTGTAGTTCAAATCTCATATGTGTGTGTGTGTGTTCTTCACTTCCCACACATGCACCTTATTGTTAGATCTAAGTGTGGTATTGAGTATGGTAATTCGTTTCTCGATGCTTGATCGAAAGCATCTGCGCATGCACGATGGTGTGCTTGATTTAATTGCGATGAGTAACTTAGGCCCGAGTGCGCTGGTACTTGAGCTGGTAGTGCGCTGTGCTACCCGCGCAGTGGCCTTGGATGGTTTTTCCAAGTCCCGGTGAGCTGGTAAGTTGGCTGGTAGTGCGTTGGTCCTACCAGCGCAGTGGCCTTGGGTTAGTTCTCAAGTCCCAGTTCGCTGGTAAGTTGGTTGGTAGTGCGCTGTTAGCTACCCACGCATTGCACAGTTTTCAGCCAAATATTTCGAAAACGGCGTAGTTTCACTTAGGGCTTATATATATGTATGTGTGTGTGTGTGTGTGTGTGTGTGTGTGTGTGTGTGTGTTGTCTTCCCTCTTGTATGTTTTTAAGAGTCCAAAAACCTATATTTGCAACACTAAGTGATTTTCAAGAGAGAGACTCCCAAGAACACTTTTTTACTCAACCAAACACATTCCCATGAGCATCTAGCATCATTCAAGCATCATCCATGTAAGGCCTATAGTCGCGCAGCGGAAGAAATTTTAGTCTTTTAAAAATTATTTTGAGCGACTTAGAAAACCATGTACGATATATAAGAATAAAATAGGTAGGATTCGTAATCATACCTCAAGGCTAACTCCTTCGTTCTTTATTTTGTTGCTTTCCGATTTGCACCACTGGATCTTTCTTGCTATCTCCCAGGTTTCGGCAACTGCGTGTGGGCACGTCACGGTTTTCAAGAGGTTGAATGGAGGTAGAAGAAGACACAAAAACAACCCTTGCTTTCTGTTGGTAGGGTTCGGCCACCCTCTACTAACAAGAACAAAAACCTTTTTTTTTTCTTTCTTTTGGCCGCACACCTTATCACCCACTTTCTTCTTTTTGTTGTGTAGTGTAGTGTCTTTCAATTAGGTTAGCTTAAAAGATAAAAATACTAACACTTGATATATATTAGATAGGTATATTTTAAATATCAAATATTTAAATCCTAAAATATCTTTTATCTTGTTTTTAAAATCAATTATATTAAAAACAAAATATCTTGATATTTATCTATATATCAATATCATGATAGGGTTACAAGTGACCTAGATTAAATAGGATTCTAAATCCTATTTAATTCAATGTTGTTACTGTGACTTGAACCCCTGACCTGCTAAAGATAAAATAATCAATATTACTTTATATTTTTGCTTTGGTCTTGGTTCGAACCCTTGACCTCCATGAAATAATTAATTCCATTAATAATTCATAATTATTAATATAATTAAATAATCACATTATTTAATTTAATTAATTATTAATTCATTAATTAAATAATCATATCATTTAATTAATTTCCTAAATTAAATCCTTGTTACTTTTGTAACAAAATTAATTAGACCATCCAATTAATTATCCGTGACCCTTGTTACCATCAACGTTCCAAGCTAGCAAGGGGACCTAATGGATCTACAGTCTTGAGCTCTAATAATCCTTAGAAAAATTAATTAAAATCTTTAATTAATATTTCATGATTATTAACCTCGGAGTTATTCCACTAAAAACCCGAGGTTGCACTCTTGTAATTGTAGATGTTTTTACACAAACCTAAATTCAGTGTCCATCGATATTGCTATTATATATGGTATGATCCTCTACAATTAGTTCATAATTAGAGCTGGGTCATAAAGTCTGTTATACCCCTATAATTATATCTTTTCCATTAAATACCATTGATTCTCTAATGAATAATTATATCCCTCATTCCTTTACAGAAGAAGGAGAACGCTCTTATTGTTTAAGCTCCGAATCAACCTTTAAGGGAACTATTTCTCTACTTCTCACAAGAAGGAGTAGATTACATTATTGTGTACAAACCTTCCCAGCCATAAGTCAAACCATGATTCCCCGACCGGGTGCATTAGAAGCACTGTCAGCACACCATTAGGTAAACGAAACCTGGTGAGGCACGTGAAGTTGAATCGGGTAATGAATTGCTCAGACCTAAATGCTAGTTAATAAGATACTTGGTTAAATTAAGTTAAATGAGATATAGAACATCCCCGTTCAATGAGTCTTGGGTAACCAACTATTAAGAGACATCCCAGTGACTTAGTTACCGAATAAAAAACAAAAAGACCAAGGTCTATATAATAAAAGAACACTACTTGGCAAACACTAGAATTGATCGAGGACAATCCGAGCGGATCAACACAAAAGATCTATCGAAAGCACCGACTAGTCAAAAAGATGACTGGTTAGTTCAAAAAGTTAATTGATCAGTCTTGAAGTGATCATTTTAAAGAGATAATTGATCAAATATGAAAGGATCAGTTTAGTCTAGAAATGATCAGTTTAATAATTTACTTGATCAAACTAAATCGACGAGTTCAATAAAGATATTTAGTCAAACCGGGATAACGAGATACTCAGTATAAGACCAATTAACAAGATTCCTGCCAAATTTATTACACAACCTAATTAAGCTAATGAATTATTTAAACTTAACGTCAGTTGACTAGATGCTTGGTTGATTAGATTGAATGAATTGTTTGGCTGAAATAAGAAACTAGTAAAGACGGTAAACGAAGATAAAACAAACAAAAGAATCTATTATTATATTTGTGAATGTACATGATTACAAGGATTGTACAAAAGGTCGAGAGAAGTGAGAAATTAGGGACCACGAGCTATGCCTTATATAAGCCTAAAAGGCCACTAGGCCTAGAACCAGTAGAAGGACTAGTGGGGGGGGGGGGGGGGGGATTATCCCCTTAACCCTTAGTCAAATCCTTGAAGACCGACCAACTAATGTCATCAGGTTTTGTTAGGTTTTAGATTTGTATTGGCTAAATTCCATAACAAAACCCTCTTTGTTTGTATTGCTTAGGTCGTTCGTGATTAGATCAAGCTTCAAAAAAGGAAAGCAACTTCGCATGCAAGTTTCGTCTTCAAAGAACAATGCTTAGATATTGAGTTTCTTTCTCCTCTTGCAAGGCATGGGTGCACATGCACACATATTATATATTTGTGTCCCTACATCATTGTGCAAAATTTATGTAGCACACACGTTCACATTTTGTATGTCCATGCATTAGAAATCATATTCTAGGAAATAGATTTAAAGAATGATATATTTCGAATGTGGTTGTGCATTTTAGTGTTTGTGTTTGTTTTGGTATGGTTGGTAAAATCTTATTGTATTTTTAAAGAATTATATTTTTGAGATTTTTTAGTTTTTTTAGTTTTTACGAGTCCAGCTGTGTGTGGATTTGTCTATAGATGAGTTCCAAGCGATTCAGAGACTTGTCAAAGTGTTTTGGATGTTTCCAAAGCTTTCTGTGTTCAATTGTGGGATTTGGGGGTATTTCAAGGAATTTGGATGTGCTTCGGATGATTTCCAAGATATTTGAGATATTTCGTGTTTTTGTTGGAAATCGGAATTGAATTCCAAATTTCGAAAGGAAAGTTTAGTAATTTTCTGTGTCGTTGATTTAGTCCGGGTCTTATTCCGAAGACGGAATCAAATTCCGAATTCCAAGATCAAAATTGGACCGAAAAACGTACAGGATGGAAGATGACTTGGCATGGCATGAAAGCCACACCAAAGAGAGAGAATAATGTGGAGGCACGTGGCCACCACGCCAAAATTTTCTCTCTATACACGTGAAGCCCACGGTGAAGTATTGTTTTTGAATTGATAAGGTGTTTTTATTAAGTGTTTTGCATGTACGTGAAACCTTGAGAGTTGTGGCTCCTTTACCGCACGCATGGATTTGATGTGGTCTGTTATTTGGCCGCTTGAATATCTCTCGCGTGAGCTCACTGTATGGAATAATTTTCCATGAAAAACTCAAAAAACACGTGTGTTGAGTAGGTTTGTGCTTGTGGCTTCTCACGTCAAGGTCCCTTGAAGTTTTATATTTTTGTTTTTGAGCTACACATTTTCATCTTGTTGAACAATTTTCATTTTGTGATTTCTCTCTCGTTTTTGATCCGATTGGAGTGATTCAAAAACCGAGAGTTTCGTATTTTCATGGAAAACAAGTCCCAAGTATTTTTAGAGTTGATTCAGTCCATATTTTATTGTTTACATGTGCTTATTCATGGTGTATTCACCATTGTTGGTAAATCATATTTCTCTACATATTTGTTGTGTTTAATTGTTCTAATCTCTTGATTTGTTGTTGAAATATGTTGAGGATGATTTGGATTCTATTTCTAGGGTTGTTCACTTGAGTTTTAAAGTTAGATTGCATTTATATTGTAGATTTAACATGCTAGCTTTGTTTGACATGTATTGAAATCTAGATATATTTGTGTTTTTAATTAATTGCTATTTCTAGGTTTTAAGTTTATGTTCTTAAGAGTTAGAATCTTTTGCTTGTGATCATAATTGTCTAAGTCTAATTCTTCATAGAGTGTACTTGATCTATATACTCTATTTGCTTGTGTTTCCATATTTGCACTTCACTTATATCATTGCCTTGTGAAAGGTTGTAAAGGAATCTCGATTAGGATTTCAAGCAAAAATCTAGGAATCGAGTGAGCGAGCTTCTATTAATAAAATGCCCGATGGTAGGAATTAGTGGGACATTCCTTTTAGACAATCATGTGGATTGGTCGTTTTTGAGGGTGTACATTATTCCAACCAATGAGAAGTGGTGTCACTAATGGTTGTAGAGCAACCCGTGGATGTTTCATCATTCGTGAGGTTTTACAACGTTAAAAAAAAAATAAAAATTGTGTTGATTTTTTCCTTTATTGAATTCATTTACTTTACATTGTAGTAGTTACTCTATATTGCTATATTTGTTATACTTATTATTACTAACCATCTTGTAAAGGTTTTTGGTATTTGTTTTTAAGAGTACTTTGATAGTTTGTTTGTGTAACAATCAAAGTTCGAAAAAATTGTTGAAATTGAATCCAACATATTCACCCCCCCCCCCCCCCCCCCCTCTAGGTTGTTAGATATCCATCTTAGGAAGTTTCAGGTTCAACAGTCATGAAGGTAGAATAGTCTTTGTCAGGCAGAGGGCCAACATTGACCTCTTCACCTAAGATATCAGTCTTCTCATTGGTATGGAAGGTTATGAGGGAGGACTCAAAAGGTAGCTTCAGATGTATGACGTGGGGTTCTTTCCCAATCGATCTGCAATAAGCTTGCCTTCAACCTTGTATTTTTCAATTTTGTCATCCCATCTACGGTGGACATCTTGAGGAGGTTGCTCATTTCCACCAAAAAACATGCGAGAAGTGCAGAGGTCTAATTTGGTAATTCCCTCAGCATGACAACATCAAAAGCATGAGATCTCTTGTATCGATCAATAGCCTGAACCTCAAGTGCCATCCTGGCTTCTTTGGAAAGTGCCTCCATAGTAACTTGTTGGCGACCCAAATCTTTGGTCAGCTTCTCGTAATGTAGTCTGGCCTTCTTAGATTTCTGCTGAGACTCAAACATTGGCCTCCATAGTAACCTGTTGAGACTATCATTATTATCCTATTCATCAAATGGCATTTAATGAAATTGGTATATTAACCTTGAAATTTTTAGTCGATCCTTATCCATTTGCATGCAACAAAGTTTGTACAGAATTATGGAATACAACATTATATGAAACTATATAAAAACACATAAACTACATAGATAATATGTAACGAGATTGTACTAATACAGAATTAACAAGCATAAAGCAATAATCATCATGAATTTTTCACAAGATTATTAAGAAAATAATAATTAAATATTCAAGATATTACTTGGGAGCTTTCTAGTCATGACAATCACCAATAAACACTCTAGTGTCCAAATACAACAACTCTTAAAAAAAGAAAAAGAAAAAACACAATGTCAAATTGAATACATGATGTTATGCTATAGACCTATATGTATACTGTAGGGAAAAACGTACGTGCACGTAGCGGAAGCGAGACTAAAATAGGTTTAGTATATTTCAAATATTTTTCCTTTTTAAAGATGAACCTTAACCCTTTAATTAATTAACATATAATAAAGATATCGTACCTTTGTCGCGTGATCCGATTGACGTTGCATCGATGGTAATCCGTAAGATCTTCCAATCCAATCACGAACATGAATCACCTAGGAGCGTGGTCTCCCTTCTCTTTGAATTGTGTACCTAAGGATGGATAACAAAAACTTTTTCTTTTTCGTTAGTCACAATAACTTCCAAGAGATAACAAAGAACGTTCCGGTCACTTTTGAATTCTCAATCCTTTGATTGAGATTCGCGTGAACCTGATTTAAAATTGTGCACAAAGCCTTTTGATGTAAAAGCTACTAGTGCACTATCGAAATAAGAATGATCTCTTCTCTCTTTTCCTCTTGGCCGAAAATCACACTATTGTCTAGAGTTGGATTCTATTTTTCAAGCTAAAGAAAAATAACTCTCAAGTAAGCCTTTAGGGTTTTTTTTTTTTTTTTTGGGCCTTGCATATATAGCCCATCCCAACAATCATTTTTAGAAAATAGTCCATTGGGAAAAAAAGTGCATATCTAGCTTTTCTTGATATTTACTTTCTAGGAAATAGCCTTTGTAAGACAATAATGCCCTCCACAATTAAACCGTGCTAAATGACTAAATTACCCTCTTACATTGTGTAAGGACGAAACTGCCCTTATCTTCTTCTCCTTCAGTTGACTGAAGAAAACCAAAACTTTCAGAAATTGGGTCATCTTCTCCATCATTCTCCTGTCGACCGGAATCGAGTCCATCGAAGTTGGGTCAGTCATTCTTCCCATTTCAAATCCCATTGTTCTCCTGTCGACCAGAATCCACTTCATCGAAGTTGGGTCCTCTTCGCTGGAATCCTGGTACTGACCGTAATCTCAACGGCGACAGTGACCGGAATCTTGACAGTGCCGCCACCTTCTTCAATCGAGCTTCACTGTCAAGAATACACAGTCAATGTAAGTCCCGTAATCACACTTAAGTTTCCAATGTCATTGAATCTCTCAGTCTTTTATTGTTGTTTAAGTTTGAGACGTTTTTGATAGAATGAGGGATTGATGGTTTTGGATTTGTTGCCCATGAATTGGAGTTTGTGTATGTAGTATTTTTGGGTTTAGTTAAGGTGTTTGATGAAATGCCACATCAAGCTCTTAAGAGGGGCAGTATTGTTGTAGTTAAGGTATTTAGTTTTGTTGGGTGCACACATCGTCCTCACTATCACATGAATAATTGGAAGAAATGCACTCTAGTGAATAGTGTTGTATGGTTTGTTTTCACATTTATTGTGTTGTATGGTTTGGTGGGGAAAAGGTTTAGGGAATTTGTATGTGATTTTGTGAGGGTTAATGGTTTATGTATATTTGTTTGTGTTGATCGCTGCTGAACCAAAAGAGGTTTTGGTATTGTTGTTAGTTAATGGTGTATGTATATTTGTTTGTGTTGATCGGTGTTGGTTGTTGATGGTGTATGTATATTTGTTTGTGTTGGTTGGTTGAACCAAAACAGGCCCATGCTATTGATTTATCCCTTTTGCTTTTGTTATTGGCCGCTGTTATTGATTGTGGAAATTGGAAACATAAGATGAGCTAAGCCCGGGAGGAATGTTGTAGGCTTGGGAACCATTCCAAGGCCTAAAAGAATTGTTCCTACGCATTGACCTGAATTGAATGACAGTAATTGTTATACTGTTATTGATTGATTTTTTTTTTTTTTAGGGTCTGAGGATATCATGTCTTGGGTGTTAGTTTAGTGCAGTGAGCATTGGAAGGGTAACGCATTGACCAGTCTTATTTCGTTTTCAATACGTCTAACTAAAAAAGACAAGGGAGCGTACGATGAATTGGTGGAAACGATATACCAGCGGACAAGGGTTAGTAGAGACCAAATTCAGTTGAAGCTAACTTCGCATGTGGAAACGGGGGTTGATAAAGTTACATTGTCTATTATGAGTGACGACGATATAGAGTTTGTGATTATGCATAAGGAAAAAGGTTGGGCCACAATTGATGTTGAATTTGTCAACAAACATGAATTTCGACCTCCACCAAATCCAATCCAATCAGAATGTACGGTCTCTCTTGTTAAACCTACCGATATTCCATGGTCTCCGGGGGGGTACTCCTAACTATAAATCAGTTAGTGGCAGCAATAATCCAGTTGCTTCACCCGGATTTACGTCAACAATAAATGAACAAGCGACACCAACATCTACTACCAAGCATGTAGTTGTGGATAGTTTTGAAAGCATAAATAGTTCTAGAAGGTCTGATAGTTTTAAAACCAGTGATACAGAAGATGAGAGTGGTGGTGATGATGATGGTGGGCTAGCAACAACAGTTTTTGTAACAGAAGAACAAGGGGTGAGTGGAACACCCAACAATTCTTCACCGTCCTTGAACACACGATGGACAGCATTAGGTTCAGATTTTTACTCAATACCAGTCGTTCGATCAGTGGATGTGTTTCAAAATCCAGGGGACCAAGGTCCATTATACAAAGGACAGATGTTCAAGGACAAGCCCACATTGAAGAGCGCCGTAGGGTCGTATGCATTTGAAGAGAGGTTTGAGCACAGGATTTCACGATCTTCCAATACACGATTCACTGCACAATGTAGTTAGAGAAGTTGTGGATGGGTTCTTCGGGCATGGAAGTCGAATAGGGGGACTTATTGGCATGTGAAGGCATTTGTTAATGAGCACACATGTGACAGAAATGACAACTACAACGTTGAATTCAAACGTGTAAGTGCTGCCGTGATAAGGGATTTGTATGCAAGTAAATATCGTGATCCTGAGCGCATAATCCGTCCTAAAGATATAGTTTTTGAGATGAGGGAGCAACATGGCATACACCTCTCGTACAACAAAGCCTACAGGTCGAAGGAGCACGCTTTGAGTCAAGTATTCGTTGATCCGTGGGAATCCTTTCAGAGGTTGCCGTCTTATTTTTATGTTTTGGAACAAGCGAACCCCGGGACTGTGACAAAGATCAAGACCGACTCGAGAAACCGATTGAAATATGCATTCATGGCAATTGGAGCCTCTATAGAGGGGTTCAATTATGTTATTAGGCCGGTTATCTGCATTGATGCTACCCACTTGAAGGCTAGGACTAAGGGTGTTTTGTTAGTTGCGGTGTGCAAAGACGAAAACGGGATGATATACCCTTTGGCATTTGGGTTTGCAAACTCTGAATGCACAAAGTCTTGGACTTGGTTTTTGAAGAAACTCCGTAAAGAGATCCAAAATCCAGACCATGTGATGTTAGTATCGGATCGGCACAATTGTATATTCAATGCAATGGAAGCCATATTCCCAGATGCAGCACATGGGATTTGTGCGTACCACTTGGCACAAAATCTTAAAAGATTTTGCAAGCAGAGGGATGATGTGATGTGGCTTTACTACTGTGTTTCGTATGCATACTGTATCGAGGACTTTGACCGTTTCATGGGTGAGTTGAAAGAAACCTGTCCTAAGGTTTACGATGGGCTCCTGGCCGTTAGGGTAGAGAAGTTTTCACATGTACATAGCCCTAGAAAAAGGACCTCTTTTATGACCACCAACATTGCCGAGTCAATGAATTCTTGTCTAGTTGCGGTCCGAAAATTGTCTATCACAGCAATGGTGGAATGTATCAGAGATTTGTTACAAAGGTGGTTCTACGATCGTCGAACAAATGCACGTGAAATGTCTACATACTTGACAACGTTTGCAGACAAACACATCAAAGCTTTGACATATACAGCGAATAAGTCTGAGATTCACCCCATTCACCACAAAACATTTAAGGTAGACGACAAATGGATTCCTAGAATCATCGACCTTGAAAACAGTTCTTGCTCATGCCGTCAATGGGATTTAGATGAGTTGTCGTGTTCTCATGCAATGGCGGTTGCTAGGTATGCTTCCCGGTCTTTTAAGTATGTACATTTATCTGTTATGGTTTATTTTACAAGCTTTAATTTGTGTTTGTTGGTGTGTTATGGCCTAGGTTCAAAGGTACGTCAATCAACTTAATGGCTTATGGCCGTTACACAATGGGATATCTTAAACATGCTTATGAAATGGCTGTGAACCCTGTTTCGGATCCTGAATCTTGGGACATTCCTGATGCAATCCGGAACCATATTGTATTGCTATGGAAGAAAAAAAAGCTGCCAGGAAGACCAAAGAAGTTGAGGATACCGTCCGCTGAGGAGAAAAGAAAGTTACAATCTTGTTCAAAGTGTGGAAAAAAAGGACACAATAAATCAGCTTGTCCAGAACCATCATCTAGCACAAGCAAACCAGCCAAAAAACCCCGATCATGTGGCATATGTAAGAAAAAAGGTCACAACAAACTGAAGTGCCCGAACAAACCACTTGAACCTACCTTGACTGACACGAATGAAGAGAATGCCGTTGGGTCTGCAGTATAAGTGTCTTGGTTGTGACCTGAAGCTATAAACATTGGATTTTGTGTTTGTGTTGATGGCTGCTGAACCAAAACAGTTATTGGGCTGCTAATATTGCTGTTGTTATTGGCTAGGGTTGCTGTTATCGATCTTGAAAACAGAAGATGCGTTAAGCCCGGGAGTAATGTTTTAGGCCTGAGAACTATTTCTAGGCTCAAACTAATTTGTTCCTAGGCCTGTAAATTCTTTCCTAGGCTCAATTGTCTGTCGTTACCACGTCATCAGTCGGCATCTGTATTGGTGCTAAAAAGAAGGAACTAAGCCTAGGAACTGTAAGGCCTAGGAATAACTCCTAGGCCCATGGTGTATTTAATTTCGATTTAAATATATTTTTTTAAAAAATTATTTTTTAAAAAATTTATTTATTTTATCCGATTGCATATGATGTTTTTTAAAAGCGATGTGCACCCATTAGAATCAATTTAGGAAGTGTAAATGTAACACAGGAGATCGATTCAAGCAACGAGATCAACTTACAAGTTTGTGAAAGAACTCTTAGGCACTTAGGGGTTTATATTTGAAAGGGTTGTTTACTAAATGTTGTGTAATGGGTAGTGACGTACTTGTTCGACCGTCTGATGATCTCGAAACTTCATGTACATATTTCCATTGATACCCCTTCATCGTTGGACCGTGCCGATCGTTGAGATTATTGTGTGTCCCTAATAATCTCGTCTTTCAAGGAAAACTCATAGGCCTGGGAACGGTTCCTAGGCCCAAAATAATTGGTTCCTAGGCTTGTAAATTCTTTCCCATGCTCAGTTGTCTGTCGTTGCCACGTCATCAGTCGTCATCGGTATTGGTGCTAAAAAGAAGGAACTAAGCTTAGGAACTGTAAGGCCTAGGAATTTGTACTTTATGACTAGGAATAACTCCTAGGCCCATAGGGTATTTAATTTCGATTTAAATATATTTTAAAAAAAAATTTCTTTTTTTTTTATCCGATTGCATAGGATGTTTTTTAAAAGCACTGTGCACCCATCAGAATCGATTTAGGAAGTGTAAATGTAACACGGGAGATCGATTCAAGCAACGAGATCAACTTACAAGTTTGTGAAAGAACTCTTAGGCACTTAGGGGTTTATATTTGAAAGGGTTGTTTACTAAATGTTGTTTACTAAATGTTGTGTAATGGGTAGCGACGTACTTGTTCGACCGTCTGATGATCTAGAAACTTCACATACATACTTCCATTGATACCCGTTCATTGTTGGACCATGCTGATCGTTGAGATTATTGCATGGCCCCCATAATTTCATCTTTCAAGGAAAACTCGCAGGCTTAGGAACGGTTCCTAGGCCCATACTAAGTTATTCCTAAGCCTGTAAATCCTTTCCCAAGCTCAGGGAACCATGCATATTTACTCGCCACGTCATTTTTTGGTAGTGGGTTACAGATGGATCCCACTATATCTTCTTCTCCTCATTACAGCCTGTATACCACTTGCAGTAATCCTTCATCTTCCTTAGTCAAACACGCAAAAAATATGCATAATTACTTATGTGAGTATATCTATATAAAATCCTTCATCTTCTCCCATCGTCTTTCTTCCTTCATCTTCTTCTCAGAACTAACATCTCCTTCTCCCATCATCCTTCTTCCTTCATCTTCTTCTTAGAACTAACATATCCTTCTCCCATCACAAAACCTTTTTTTCGACCACTAATGGGGAAGAATTCTGTTTATGTGGATTTTAAAGGAAGGAAAACTGGTGTGTTCAGTTCTTAGCCTGAATGTCATGAACAGGTAGTTGGTTTTCCAGGAGCATCTTACAAGAAGTTTAACTCAACCGATGAGGCATATCAAGCAATAAGTAGAAGTTTCGTACATTCAAGCCATTCTTGGCCTGAATCTTCTGTCAATGTTACAGAGAAAGTATCTGAAAAGAGTGAAAGTACTGGTGTCATGTTGTTTATATTTATATTGGTGTTTATTTTGGGAGTTATAGTGGGCAAGATCGTTTGAAAGATCTGTTTTTTATGTTTATTTTGTTGGGTGTTGTTTATTTATTTATTTCTATTCACGTCCACTCATGGTTGTATGTGGATGTTGTTCTGTTTTGCTGGTATATTTAGTCTAGACTAAGAATGCATATAATGACAGTTTGTGAAATGTGTATAGCATATTTAAAACAAACAAATTACTTCCATAAACTTGTTAAACAAAACCATTACAGCATGTGAAAAAAAAAAAAAAACAGAACATAAATATTGAAATTTGTTTTTGTTCAAGGTGATGGTGGAATGTTGAAGTCCATCAACCTCTTCTGCAAATGTTCAACAAGTTGGTAGAGTCCATTGATTTCGTTGTCCTTTGCTTCAATCTAAACTTTGGAGTAGATGATTTCAACTTCCAAATTCTGAAATTTGCCCATCAAAATAGTATAATCATCACGTAGACGTTTTGCATTTTCACGCTCGTTGATGATGGTCTCCTCGGCGATTGCAACTCGTTGACGCATTACTTCCAGAATGGCATTTATCCTGTCACTGCCCCTACCTTTTCCTGCCATTTCTTTGTGTAAAAATGAAGTGATGAATCAAAATTACTAAGGAAGATTGAATACTGTTTCGAGGAAAATATTTAACTGAGATTGGGTGTTTATATAGTCATCTGATTACATTGAAGAATGAACCATTGCAACCAATGAACCATTGTACCTTAAATGAACCATGGGTACACTAACCAATGTAACCTTTACATTTAAAATGAAATGAACCGGTGTAAAGCTGTTTAAAATGAAAAGCCACCAATTTATTACGGTCCTTGGAACAAGTCTCCTAGGCCTGGGAACAACTCTCTTAGGCATGGGAACAATTCTCCTAGGCTTGGGAACAAGTCCTTAAGGCCTTAGCCTTGAGAGCAACTATCGTAGGCCTGGGAACAATTCTCCTAGGCTTGGGTTCAACTCTCCTAGGCCTAGAGTCCTTTGCTTTGAGAACAAATCTCCATGTCCTTAAGTCCTTAGCCTTGACTCTTGAGAGCAACTATCGTAGGCCTAGGAACAATTCTCCTGGGTTTGGGAATAAGTCCTTAAGGCTTTAGCCTTGAGAGCAACTATCGTAGGCCTGGGAACAATTCTCCTAGGCCTGGGTACAACTCTCCTAGGCCTGGAGTCCTTAGCTTTGAGAACAAAACTCCATGTCCTTAAATCCTTAGCCTTGACTCTTGAGAGCAACTATCGTAGGTCTGGGAATAATTCTCCTAGGCCTGGGAACAAGTCCTTAAGGCCTTAGCCTTGAGAGCAACTATCGTAGGCCTGGGAACAATTCTCCTAGGCCTGGGTACAACTCTCCTAGGCCTGGAGTCCTTAGCTTTGAGAACAAATCTCCATGTCCTTAAGTCCTTAGCCTTTACTCTTGAGAGAAACTATCGTAGGCCTGGGAACAATTCTCCTAGGCCTGGAAACAACTCTTCTAGGCCTGGAGTCCTTAGCTTTGATAACAACTCTCCATGTCCTTAAGTCCTTAGCCTTGAGAACAACTCTCGTGGGCTTAGGAACAAGGAGCAACTCTCCTAGGCCTGGGAACAAGTCCTTAAGTCCTTAGCCTTGACTCTTGAGAGCAACTATCGTAGGCCTGGGAACAATTCTTCTAGGCCTGGGTACAACTCTCCTAGGCCTGGAGTCCTTAACTTTGAGAACAAATCTCCATGTCCTTAAGTCCTTAGCCTTGACTCTTGAAAGCAACTATCGTAGGCCTAGGAACAATTCTCCTAGGCCTGGGTACAACTCTCCTAGGCCTGGAGTCCTTAGCTTTGAGAACAAATCTCCATGTCCTTAATTCCTTAGCCTTGACTCTTGAGAGCAACTATCGTAGGCCTAAGAACAATTCTCCTAGGCCTGGGAACAAGTCCTTAAGGCTTTAGCCTTGAGAGCAACTATCATAGGCCTGGAAACAATTCTCCTAGGCCTGGGTACAACTCTCCTAGGCCTGGAGTCCTTAGCTTTGAGAACAAATCTCCATGTCCTTAAGTCCTTAGCCTTGACTCTTGAGAGCAACTATCGTAGGCCTGGGAACAATTCTCCTAGGTCTGGGAACAAGTCCTTAAGGCCTTAGCCTTGAGAGCAACTATTGTAGGTCTAGGAACAATTATCTTAGGCCTGGGTACAACTCTTCTAGGCCTGAAGTCCTTAGCTTTGAGAACAAATCTCCATGTCCTTAAGTTTTTAGCCTTTACTCTTGAGAGCAACTATCGTAGGCCTGTGAACAATTCTCTTAGCCTGGAAACAACTCTTTTAGGCCTGGAGTCCTTAGCTTTGATAACAACTCTCCATGTCCTTAAGTCCTTAGCCTTGAGAACAACTCTCATGGGCTTGGGAACAAGGAACAACTCTCCTAGGCTTGGGAACAAGTCCTTAAGTCCTTAGCCTTGACTCTTGAGAGCAACTATCGTAGGCCTGGGAACAATTCTCCTAGGCCTAAGAACAAGTCCTTAAGGTCTTAGCTTTGAGAGCAACTATCGTAGGCTTGGGAACAATTCTCCTAAGCCTGGGTACAACTATCCTAAGCCTGAAGTCCTTAGCTTTAAGAACAAATCTCCATGTCCTTAAGTCCTTAGCCTTTACTCTTGAGAGCAACTATCGTAGGCCTGGGAACAATGATCCTAGGCCTGGAAACAACTCTCCTAGGCCTGGGGTCCTTAGCTTTAATAACAACTCTTCATGTCCTTAAGTCCTTAGCCTTGAGAACAACTCTCGTAGGCCTGGGAACAAGGAGCAACTCTCCTAGGCCTATGAACAATTCTCCTAGGCCTGGGAACAAGTCCTTAAGTCCTTAGCCTTTACTCTTGAGAGCAACTATCATAGGTCTGGAAACAACTCTCCTAGGCCTGGAGTCCTTAGCTTTGAGAACAAATCTCCATGTCATTAAGTCCTTAGCCTTGAGAGTTGTTCTAAGGCTAAGAACTTAAGGACATAGAGAGTTGTTCCCAGGCCTAGAAGAATTATTCCCAGGCCGAACATAATTTTTCACAGTTTATAAATATATATTGTAAGGTTCCCTTTGTTGATTGGCTCATTTCGTGGACAAACCACATGTTGGGGATCCTTGTAAGGGTAGCTTAGGAGTTGGTTTATTATTCGAAGCCCTTTCAAAGACCTCATCTTGATAAGCACCGAAGGTAAATTCTATGTGCTTACTTATCTTGAAGAGATAGTTGCACACACTCACTTAGCATACTTGTTCATGTGTGCATTCTCTTCACATGTCACTTTACACACTAGCACTTTGATGTTGTATCTTGTTGTGTGTATTTGTGTCTTGTAATTCGTTTCCCGATAGTGTTCGGAAACGTCCGCGCACGCACTAGAATGTGCTTGGTTTTGCGCGAAGACCGCCTATGGAGATGCACTTGGCATCTCCTTGGTTTTCACCTCTGTTGGTGATCGACGATCATGATCGGCGGCCTGGCCGCCGAATGAAACCGCTGTTTGAATTCGGCGGTTGGGTGGACGCCGATAAGAACCGTCGTTTCAGACCTGATTGATTTTATTCTCGGGTTTATTTCGGCGGTGGCAACGGCGGTCACGAAACCGTCGACTGGAACCGCCGTTTTTCCCCTGTTTCTCTCGGGACAAATTCGGCGGTCAAGAACGGCGGCCTGGCCGCCGATTGGCGCGTTTCTTTGAAACTTACTTAAACGACCTCACTTTGGTTTGACACCCTATATATATGCCATTTTGTCTTTAGGTCAATTAAGAGAGTTCATATTCAGATTTCATACTTAGGATGTTTTTCAAAGAGAAGAAAAAATCCAAGAACTCATTTTTAATTACTCAAACACTTTTTCATGATCATCAATCATCATCTAGCATCATCTTTGATCTTCTAGATGTCATCTTGCATGGATTCTTCATCATATTTTGCTTGGTAAGCTTTTCACTAATATCTTACATATTTTGTGTTTCTCTTATCTAGCAATCTCAATTAATTACTTGTATGTTATTTTGTATGCTTTGGATACAATATTGAGATTAGTGTGATGTATGTTTGAGAAGTTGTATTGTGCTAGCATATTAGGTTTTGTGCTTAATATTGATTAGCTTAACTAATTGACATGTCATTTAGTTTTGATATCTAGGATTGTTCTTAATTGCATATTAATCATCTTAGATAAGCATATAGGGTTTCCCTTGCTCTATGTTGCATTTTGAATATTCACATATATTCACTTAGGGTTGTATTCTCTTCTAGAGAAGGTAAGTCTTGTGTGTAGCAATCGGGATTAGGTTGCTTAGATCGCAAGCAAATAGGACTAGGTTCACTCATACCGGGATTAGGTAGGTGTGTGATTACTTCCGGGATTAGGTTGTAATCGTTTGCACATTTAGTGGATTCGAGGTTCGAGTGTGGCTTACTTACATAGCCCGTGGTTTTTCCCGTGAGGGTTTCCACGTAAAAATCAAGTGTTGATTTAATTTCCGCACCATATTACACTTGCCTGTTTATATTATCTTGAGGGTAATTTCGTAATTTTGACTAACACGAAAAATTGGGTAAAAAGCGTAAAATCTATTCACCCCCCTCT
This sequence comes from Acer saccharum, assembly GCA_030490815.1. Classification (NCBI taxonomy): domain Eukaryota; kingdom Viridiplantae; phylum Streptophyta; class Magnoliopsida; order Sapindales; family Sapindaceae; genus Acer; species Acer saccharum. The sequence goes on along the minus strand of CM059869.1, from coordinate 24,705,262 downwards.
AGATAGCTTTATACACACCGTGCTATAATTAGTTTCAATTGGTATCAGAGCGGGTTCTTAGACATACATAGGTGATCCTTGCTTATTTTGGTGTGTTTTGCATTTTGTGTGATTTTTGATCATTCATACATTTGCATTCATTTCATTCATTCATAAACACTATGAGTGGAAACGGTGGAAATGGTGGTGGCCACGAAGGAGCTTCTAGCACAAGGCCTCCACTTCTTACCAGTTTGAACTATTCCCAATGGAAAGGGAAGATGGAATCCTACATATGCCAAATTCATGACCGTGCATGGATGGCGGTGGAAGACGGATATGATCTCCCTATGATGACTCCCGCGGGTGGAGGACAAGATGTTTTGAAGCCTAAGGCGCAATGGAACGCGCAAGAGTTTGAGGCTTCAAAGTGGAATATGAAGGCGATGCATGCCATTATGTGTGCAATGGATGAGAATCAATACAAGCTTATTCAGAATACTCAGATTGCAAAAGTGGCATGGGACATCCTTCAAGTTGCACATGAGGGAACCGAGGTGGTGAAGGAGTCCAAGCTTCAAGTCCTCCAAACTCAATTTGAATTACTTAGGATGGGAGAGGATGAATGCTTCAATGACTTCGAAATCAAATTGATGGACATAGTAAATCAAAGCCATCAACTCGGAGACCCGTATTCGGATAGGAGAGTCAAGCAAAAAATTATGAGATCTCTCCCTGATAGGTTTGAATCAAAGGTGACGGCCATAGAAGAAAATAGTGGCTACATGGATATGAAGCCAAGTGAGGTAATTGGGCATCTCCTTGCATATGAGTCTAGGAAGGCTCCTAGCACCACTACTCCTCCTAAGAAGTCTAAAGGAATAGCTTTGAAAGCATCTAAGGATGCAAAGGAGGCAAAGCATGAATCGGATGAAGACCTTGCCTTATTTGTAAAAAGGTTCAACAAGGTTATGGGGTTCAAGAAGAAGAAGGGATTTGGGTCAAGAGGACAAGATTTGAAGAAAAAGAGTTCCTTCAAGAAGTTTGAGCCTAGACAAGAGAGGACCGAAAGGAAAGGAGTCCGATGCTTTGAATGTGGTGGGATTGGTCACTTTGCCCCCGAATGTGCAAATCACAATGAGAGGAAGAAGGGTAAAGTGATGGCCGCCACTTGGAGTGGGAGTAGTGATGACTCCAATGAGGAAGATGAGTCTTCAAGTGAAGAAGAGCTCATGGCTAACTTCCTAGCTTTTGCATCTTCTCACAAGAGCAAAAGTGCTAGTGAAAAAGAGGAGATGAGTCAAGAGGAAATTGACTCTAGTGAAGAAGAAAGTGACTCCTCTTCTAGTTCCGAAAAGAAGTTTGTGGAGCAAAAGGTGCTTGCTAAATACCATGCCGAGTTCAATGATTTAGCACTTAAAAGCACAAGAAAGATTGAGAGGTTGAGAGAAGAAAACCTTGAACTTTCGGCTCATAATGACCACTTAAGTGAACAAGTGGAAAGATTGAAGAGGAGAGAGGATAAGTTAATTGAGGAGTTAGACTTATCCAAGAGAAGTGAAGAAGGCTTGAAGAGGGAACTTGTTGAAGTTAAATGGTCCTTGGCTAGGATAGATTCTAGCACCAAGAAGCTTGATCATTTACTTGGTGTTGGAAAGAGTCCAAGTGACAAGAGAGGTCTTGGGTATGAAGATGGCAAGAAAGTCTCAACCTCTAACAAGACAGTGTTTGTCAAGAGCTTGAAAAACGAAGAAACTTCATTTGTGCAACCTCCTAGGAAGAAGTTAGAAGTAGGACAATGTTCTAATGCACAAGTGAAAATGGGGCCAAGAAGGAAATCTCAAGCTCAACCCCCTAGGGTCCCTCAAGCCAACACTCCTCCCAAATTGGCTCACAAAGGAAATAGACCAATCATGCAACCTCAAGCTTGGAAGCAATCTAGATCGGTTCAACAACGAAGATGGATTGAACCCACTTATCCACAAAGACATGGACGAGCTCCCATGCATGCACAAAGACGAGGTATGATTCTTTTTTTCATCCCTATTTGTCACTTTTGTGGTTGTGATGGTCATATTAGACCAAATTGCTTTCAATATATTAAAATGTGTAGAAAACAAAGCATGATTGAAAAGAGAAAGAATAGAGCCAAGATGCATGTTTCTAGGAATGAAAATATTGATTTGCATGATCCTAGAAATAGTAGAGCACATGTACCAAAGACCACTAAGAAAGCTAAAATTGTTGCTAAGTGGATTAGAAAGAATGAAAATGTTTGCCATGTTGCACAAATAGCCTTGAAGGCAAATTCTTCTAATTTTTGGTATTTGGATAGTGGGTGCTCTAGGCACATGACGGGAAACAAGAGTTTCTTCGAGACTCTTGTTATGGAGGAAGGTGGAAATGTCACTTTTGGTGATGGATCCAAAAGAAATGTTGTAGGGAAAGGAACCATTTCCGTTCCGGATTACCCTCCTTATCCAATGCTTTATTTGTTGATGGCTTGAAAGCCAATTTAATAAGCATTTCACATCTTAGTGATGAAGGATATTCCGTCTTGTTTTCTAAAGATTATTGCTCTATCCTTAAACCCGATGGACAAACCTTGTTGAAGGGCATGAGATCTAGCGACAATTGCTATTGTCTTGAAGCTAGTATTGTATCAAATCATGTGTCCATGGATGAGCAAATTGAGTTGTGGCATGAAAGACTTGGCCACATGAACTTTAGGGATCTACGGACCCTTGGAAAGTTCAATTGTGTGCGTGGCCTCCCTAAGCTTGGGAAGAAAGCCAATGGTATTTGTGGACCTTGCCAACAAGGAAAGCAAACTAAAAGCATGCACAAAAAGGGTAAGTATCTCACCACCAAGGAGCCTCTTGAGCTTCTCCACATGGACCTTATGGGTCCCATGCAAACTGAAAGTTTGGGTGGAAAGAGATACATTTTTGTTTGTGTTGATGATTTCTCTAGGTTCACATGGACATATTTTCTTAGAGAAAAATCCGAAACTTTTGATAAGTTTAAAATGCTTTGTAATAAAATTCAAAATGAAATGAACTCTAATATTAAAAGCATAAAACGGATTAGAAGTGACCATGGGAGAGAATTTGAGAATGCCACCTTTGAAACCTTTTGTAATGGTTTAGGCATCTCCCATGAATTTTCTGCTCCTAGGACACCTCAACAAAATGGAGTTGTTGAGAGGAAAAATAGGGTCCTTCAAAAGATGGCCCGTGTGATGTTGCTTAGCAACAATGTCCTTAGGAACCTATGGGCCGAAGCCATCAATACGGCTTGCTATATAGGAAATAGAGTGTTCCTAAGGCCCGGTACTAGAAACACCTCCTATGAGTTATGGAAAGGCAAGAGGCCAAATGTTAGCTACTTCCACACTTTTGGAAGCAAATGCTACATTTTGAATGACCGTGATCAACTTGGCAAATTTGATGCTAAGAGTGATGAGGGTATTTTTATTGGCTATGCCTTAAATAGTAGAGCCTATAGAGTTTTCAATTTAAAGACTCTAAGTGTTATGGAATCATCCAATGTCGTATTTGATGATACTAGGCTCAAGTCTAATGATCATGAGGAGGAGGTTATTTTTAGTGATGGTTCTCCTTTGGAGGAGGTTGTGGTGTCACCTAATGTTGGGACATCTAATGTCAACAATAATGACACACAACCTATTGATAGAGTTCCTCTCTTGGACTCTAAAGAACCCGCTCCATGGGTTAGAAAACTCCATGATAAAGAAGATATCATTGGAGAGGTAAATGAGGGTGTTATGACTAGACGTCAACTTGCTAATCTTATTAGCTATACATGCTACACCTCTCAAATTGAACCCAAAAAGGTTGAAGAAGCCTTAAATGATGAATTTTGGGTTCTTGCCATGCAAGAAGAGCTAAACCAATTCGAAAGAAATGAGGTTTGGACTCTAGTTCCTAGGCCTAAGACCACTAATGTCATAGGCACTAAATGGATATTTAGGAACAAATCCGATGAGGATGGCAACATAGTGCGGAACAAGGCTAGACTTGTAGCACAAGGGTACTCTCAAATTGAGGGTATCGACTTTGAGGAGACTTTTGCTCCCGTTGCCCGCTTAGAGTCCATTAGGCTTCTCTTGTCCATTTCTTGTGTGCACAAGTTCAAATTGCACCAAATGGACGTCAAGAGTGCCTTCCTCAATGGCTTCTTGCAAGAGGAAGTGTTTGTTGAACAACCTAAGGGGTTTATGGATGCACACCACCCCAATCATGTTTATCGCCTCAAGAAGGCACTTTATGGGTTGAAACAAGCACCGAGGGCTTGGTATGAGCGCCTCACGCAATTCCTTGTTGACAACAACTACACAAGAGGTAGTGTTGACAAGACACTATTCATCAAGAGAGACAATGCTGAGCTTTTCATAGCTCAAATATATCTTGATGATATAGTTTTTGGCTCCACCAACAACACCAAAGTCCAACAATTTGTTGATGTCATGTCTCATGAATTTGAGATGAGTCTTGTTGGTGAGCTTGGTTACTTCCTAGGTTTGCAAATTAGGCAACTAGATGATGGGATTTTCATATCCCAAGCCAAATATGCCAAAAACCTAGTGAAGAAGTTTGGTCTTGAAAAAGCCAAACATTGTGACACTCCTATGAGCACCACTTTGAAGCTAAGCAAGGATGCTAGTGGAAAAAGTGTGGACCAAACCTTATATCGTGGCATGATAGGGAGCTTGCTCTATTTGACCGCAAGTAGGCCCGATATATCATTTAGTGTAGGAGTTTGTGCTAGGTACCAATCCGATCCCAAGGAGTCTCATCTCTCTTCGGTTAAGAGAGTCATTCGCTTTGTGAATGGGACTTCTAATTATGGGATTTGGTACTCATTTGACACTAATCCTAGTCTTGTAGGATATAGTGATGCGGATTGGGCAGGAAATTGTGATGATAGGAAGAGCACATCGGGCGGTTGCTTCTTTCTAGGCAACAACTTGGTGTCTTGGTTTTGCAAGAAGCAAAACTCAATTTCCTTGTCCACGGCCGAGGTCGAGTACATAGCCGCAGGGAGTGGATGCACTCAACTTATGTGGATGAAGCAAATGCTAGTAGACTACGGATTCAACCAAGGTACTCTCACTCTCTTTTGTGATAACATGAGTGCTATTAATATTTTCAAGAATCCGGTTCAACATTCTAGAACTAAGCATATTGACATCCGCCATCACTTCATTAGAGAGCTTGTTGAAAATAAATGCATAGTACTTGAACATGTAGGTACTAATGATCAACTTGCGGACCTATTTACTAAACCCTTAGATGCTACTCGATTTAAAACTCTTAGTAGATCTATTGGGATATGTCTTGTGGAGTGATGTTCTATGATTGACCCCATATGGGGAACTCAAGCAAAGAGAGCTATTTTGCATTCTTGTAACTTGCAAAAAATTTAAAATAACTTATGCCTCTTCTTTTGATTGCTTGAGTAAGCTTGGTTGCACATATGTATATATATTTTCAATTCTATAAGTGTGAACCTTGCTTGTCTACAATCCATGTCATATTTATGTTCAAACATGCATTTTTGGACTAGGAGATTTACATAGGAAGTATGATGTGAATGACCTATAGTTATCTCCATGACAGGATGTTTCTTAAATAACATGCTAATGCTAAATGAAAAAGCATGAAATTCATACAACATGCTCACATGAAAAGCATGAATTGATGATTGCATATTCTTAAAATGCAAAACTTGTGTGAAAGCTTATGAGACTCTAAATGAATAAAGGATCTTGTATCCGTTCAAAGGAATTTACATTCCAAATGTCTCTCCTTCTTTATTAGTTGAACATGGTTACTATCATACGGATATCTTATCCGGAAAAATCAAATAGAGTGCAAAGTCGCTCATGCCATGTTTCGCTTATAAAGTTGGATATAGTTACTCTTAAATTAAAATCAAAATCTCTATATCCTTGCTTTTCCCATGACATTGGTGAAATTGGTTTGAATTCTTATTAGAAACCTTTGTCATTTGCTTTGCCAAATACCATTGTATTTTGGACTTGAATGCTATATGTCTTGTATGCAAAGCATGTTGGATTCACACATTTTCTCAAATAAATCTCCTTGTTTCTCTCAAATTAATTGAAGTGCATAAAGTGACTTATATATATATGCAAATCTTGCATGCTTCTATCTCTCGTTGCTATGAGTGACCCGGTTGGGGACTACTCCTTTGCCTATATCATGACAAAAAGGGGGAGTAGGATATGGTAAGGGGAGTTGCAATATAGAAGCTATTGTGCACTTTGGGGAGATATCACATTGAGGGGGAGTAACTCGTTGAGGGGGAGCATTGCATTTATCATTCATTGCATGTATTTTGTAATGTTGTGCCTATATTCTAAAAATGCAAATGCTTGTTTTGATATCACTTGATTAATCTCACATGTACTTTTGGAAAAATATAGAAACTTTGTTTTGTAGGGTTGGCTGTTCTACAAGAGATTGGAGCATTGAAGTTGTTATTTTGTTTATCATCTCTTTGTATTGTAGAAGATCTATGTTATCCCGTTGTTTCTATTTTTATGTGAGGAATCAATGTGAGTGGTAGTTTTGTCACGAAATAGCCAAAGGGGGAGATTGTAAGGTTCCCTTTGTTGATTGGCTCATTTCGTGGACAAACCACATGTTGGGGATCCTTGTAAGGGTAGCTTAGGAGTTGGTTTATTATTCGAAGCCCTTTCAAAGACCTCGTCTTGATAAGCACCGAAGGTAAATTCTATGTGCTTACTTATCTTGAAGAGATAGTTGCACACACTCACTTAGCATACTTGTTCATGTGTGCATTCTCTTCACATGTCACTTTACACACTAGCACTTTGATGTTGTATCTTGTTGTGTGTATTTGTGTCTTGTAATTCGTTTCCCGATAGTGTTCGGAAACGTCCGCGCACGCACTAGAATGTGCTTGGTTTTGCGCGAAGACTGCCTATGGAGATGCACTTGGCATCTCCTTGGTTTTCACCTCTGTTGGTGATCGGCGATCATGATCGGCGGGCTGGCCGCTGAATGAAACCGCCGTTTGAATTCGGCGGTTGGGTGGCCACCGATAAGAACCGCCGTTTCAGACCTGATTGATTTTATTCTCGGGTTTATTTCGGCGGTGGAAACGGCGGTCACGAAACCGCCGAATGGAACTGCCGTTTTTCCCCTGTTTCTCTCGGGACAAATTCGGCGGTCAAGAACGGCGGCCTGGCCGCCGATTGGCGCGTTTCTTTGAAACTTACTTAAACGACCTCACTTTGGTTTGGCACCCTATATATATGCCATTTTGTCTTTAGGTCAATTAAGAGAGTTCATATTCAGATTTCATACTTAGGATATTTTTCAAAGAGAAGAAAAATTCCAAAAACTCATTTTTAATTACTCAAACACTTTTTCATGATCATCAATCATCATCTAGCATCATCTTTGATCTTCTAGATGTCATCTTGCATGGATTCTTCATCATATTTTGCTTGGTAAGCTTTTCACTAATATCTTACATATTTTGTGTTTCTCTTATCTAGCAATCTCAATTAATTACTTGTATGTTATTTTGTATGCTTTGGATACAATATTGAGATTAGTGTGATGTATGTTTGAGAAATTGTATTGTGCTAGCATATTAGGTTTTGTGCATAATATTGATTAGCTTAACTAATTGACATGTCATTTAGTTTTGATATCTAGGATTGTTCTTAATTGCATATTAATCATCTTAGATAAGCATATAGGGTTTCCCTTGCTCTATGTTGCATTTTGAATATTCACATATATTCACTTAGGGTTGTATTCTCTTCTAGAGAAGGTAAGTCTTGTGTGTAGCAATCGGGATTAGGTTGCTTAGATCGCAAGCAAATAGGACTAGGTTCACTCATACCGGGATTAGGTAGGTGTGTGATTACTTCCGGGATTAGGTTGTAATCGTTTGCACATTTAGTGGATTCGAGGTTCGAGTGTGGCTTACTTACATAGCCCGTGGTTTTTCCCGTAAGGGTTTCCACGTAAAAATCAAGTGTTGATTTAATTTCCGCACCATATTATACTTGCTTGTTTATATTATCTTGAGGGTAATTTCGTAATTTTGACTAACACGAAAAATTGGGTAAAAAGCGTAAAATCTATTCACCCCCCCTCTAGATAGCTTTATACACACCGTGCTATAATTAGTTTCAATTGGTATCAGAGCGGGTTCTTAGACATATATAGGTGATCCTTGCTTATTTTGGTGTGTTTTGCATTTTGTGTGATTTTTGATCATTCATACATTTGCATTCATTTCATTCATTCATAAACACTATGAGTGGAAACGGTGGAAATGGTGGTGGCCACGAAGGAGCTTCTAGCACAAGGCCTCCACTTCTTACCAGTTTGAACTATTCCCAATGGAAAGGGAAGATGGAATCCTACATATGCCAAATTCATGACCGTGCATGGATGGCGGTGGAAGACGGATATGATCTCCCTATGATGACTTCCGCGGGTGGAGGACAAGATGTTTTGAAGCCTAAGGCGCAATGGAACGCGCAAGAGTTTGAGGCTTCAAAGTGGAATATGAAGGCGATGCATGCCATTATGTGTGCAATGGATGAGAATCAATACAAGCTTATTCAGAATACTCAGATTGCAAAAGTGGCATGGGACATCCTTCAAGTTGCACATGAGGGAACCGAGGTGGTGAAGGAGTCCAAGCTTCAAGTCCTCCAAACTCAATTTGAATTACTTAGGATGGGAGAGGATGAATGCTTCAATGACTTCGAAATCAAATTGATGGACATAGTAAATCAAAGCCATCAACTCGGAGACCCGTATTCGGATAGGAGAGTCAAGCAAAAAATTATGAGATCTCTCCCCGATAGGTTTGAATCAAAGGTGACGGCCATAGAAGAAAATAGTGGCTACATGGATATGAAGCCAAGTGAGGTAATTGGGCGTCTCCTTGCATATGAGTCTAGGAAGGCTCCTAGCACCACTACTCCTCCTAAGAAGTCTAAAGGAATAGCTTTGAAAGCATCTAAGGATGCAAAGGAGGCAAAGCATGAATCGGATGAAGACCTTGCCTTATTTGTGAAAAGGTTCACAAATCCAATATTTTGCACATAGTTAAGCTCACTGCTCGATCGCCTCCTCCATAGGATATCAAAGTAACTATGAAAGTACTGTGTATATGCATTGATGTACGTTACGAAATAAGTTACATAAAGCCTTAATAACTAGTAAGAAATAGATAGTTAATTATGTTACCAAATCTGATATCCATGTTTCGACATTGACCGGGTCTTGAAAATGTTGACGCGTCATGGGAATGATTTGACCCGTATAAATACTATTAAAAAATGAATATATAACATTAGTACAAATATTAAAAAATGAATACATTGAAGTCATGCCAATATAACAAATTACAGGGATGGAATATTACCTAACTTGGTCGTTGTTCTTCAGGAAAGACGTGAACTCAACTAAGTATATATCTTCCTCGTTTGGCTTTGATTTCTTTGTCTTCTTGGGCATCGAATCTGTGTACGGGTCATCCAGATACCTTGACCGCTTTCAAGCCCTCTGTTTGTCAACGTCTCTATATTCAGCATTAGGGTCTGCCTCAGTAAGTGCTACCACACTACTGGGGAAGTTCTGGCCAATAAAACACACGGTCGGGGATGGATATTGTTCCAAGTCAAGGATAGATTTTTCCCTCGAATCCTACAAGCCAATTAAATATGTAGTAAAGTACAAACTATTGCTATACTCATATGCATGACAAAAAAAAAATTATAGAATTGCTCCCAGGCGTAAGGGAATTGTTCCCTAAACCCTAAGAGAATTGTTCCCAGGCCGAACAGAATTGTTCCCAGGCCTATGGGAATTGTTCCCTAAACCTTAAGACAATTGTTCCCAAGCCGAACATAATTGTTCCTAGGCCTCGACCATATACATAACGTAAACACTATTATCCTTATGTTATAGATATATATGACAAAACCACTATTATATTTATAGAATGTACCTCAACCATCCCATCACCCTCGATTGCAGTAGACCCAATAGCCAAAAGAGCCTCAACAACAGCCTTATGTTCCTCAACATCTTCTTCAACATCCTCTTGAACAGCAGCCTTATTACCAGCATCCTCCTCAACAGCAACCTTATTACCAGGATCCTTCTCAACAGCAGCCTTATCACCAGCATTCTCCTCAACAGCACCCCTATCACCAGCATCCTCCTCAACAGCACCCCTATCACCAGCAGCCTTATCACCATCATCCTCTTGAACACCAGCCTTATCATCAGCAGCCTTACCACCAACATCCTCCTCATTAGCAGCCTTATCAACACCAACATCCTCATCATCACCAAACTTATCACCACCAACAGCATTATCATCGACAGCCTTATAACCACCGACATCCTCCTCATTAGCAGCTTTATCAACACCAACATCCTCCTCATCACCAAACTTATCACCACCAACATCCTCCTCATTAGCAACCTTATCAACACCAACATCCTCCTCATCACCAAACTTATCACCACCAACAGCCTTATAACCACCAACATCCTCCTGATTAGAAATCTTATCACCACCAACAACCTTATCACCAACAGCCTCATCATCTTGCTCAGCACCCTTCTAAACATCAACATCAATAAATTAGTGGATATAATTAACGACTAAACTATTATATATAAATAATAATATATTTTTCAACAACTTTATGCATCTAACCTTCATCTCATTTCTAATCTTTGCAAATTCTTTTTTACAGAAGGCAACGATACGTTGCTCGCTATCAAGCATAGCACCATATAATTCTGGGGTTGTGGAAGGCACCTGAATAATGCAATAATTAATAATTAATACTACAATACATACAAGAATAGCTTACTAAAAGTCTAAAACCAAATAGTGTAGATGGAATCATACCTTAGAATTCCCATCGGAGAATAGACGCTTCTTAGATGGCGGGGAATATTCACCTGAAAATGTACTTCTAGTTTTCCTTACAGAACCTCCTATCTCCTGCTTCTTAACAGAAGCATCAATCCCATCACTGTCACTGTGACCTGTCTGATAATCATCAACTTCATCGTCATCACCACCAACAGCCTCTTCTTCCACTTTACTTGAATGTAGAGCAAGAGCCAACTTCTCCCTCTTCTTTACATTTAGTGGATGACACACGCGTTTCAGGTTCAATGACTTGAAGTAATCTGTATCCTTTTCATACTTTTCAACTTCCCAAACATATAAAGTGATCTGTTGCATATTGGGAACAAATAATTATTACCGAATTTCCAAAAATAATTATCCCTATATAAATAAAAAGAAAGGGTCATTAAGTACACACTGTTGAATTGAATGATGATTCAATATCTTGAATCCTTCCATCAAATTGCCATATAGTGAGCCGTGGATACCCCGTACCCACTCTCTTTCCGACTCGATCATCAAAACGAATTATCATCTCCATGGCCCATACCTATACAATTTCAACCAACTAATATCAATATAGGAAACACAATAACAATTCAACAAAGTATGAAATGGGAAACACAATAACAGTTTTGCTATGCTGAAAATATGCTATATTTCTTTTTTTTAAAATTACCTGAAGTGCTAGAGGGAACCCGGACAAATTGTAGGTATAATACTTCAATTTCTTATCTTTCTTCTCTTCCACACCCTTCTCTTCCACACTCTTCAGCTTCCCTTTCCCTTTCACTTCTACTAACTTCTTGTTCTTGTTCTTGTTCTTTTTCTTCTTGTCTTCTTGTTCTTGTTCTTCTTCTAAGTCTTCTTCTTCTACTACATTCTTAATTTTCTGCAGCTTCCCCTTCTTGTCTTCCTTTTTTGCTTCACCTTTCAGTCGGCGTAGCCGTCCCTTCAGTACACCCTTCGAAAAATAAAATGTAAAACTGAAAATGTAAGAACCCCATGGAAAATTTTTGAATTCTTCTTCCTTTTCAACTAATGTAAACAGCCACCCCGGGATGGCTGTGGTCCGTTCGTCATCTGTGCCAAAGAATTGGCTCACCATATATATATTCAACATCTTGTACGCATCTTCACTCTGTTCGGACGTCATTTTCCTCAAAGTGGCGTACAATACCTCTGCAGTCCGCCTTTTTCCTTTAAAAATTCTTCTAAGCATCGAATCCTCTGGTACTTCATTGTTGTTAGCAAAACCTTCGAGCAGCTGTCCCATATTCAACCTGCTATATAAACAAAATTCTTCTTGGCCGAAACGGGTTTTCGAATTCCCCAACCCAAGCCACATCTTATCTTCTCTTTGTCCTTTGGGATGATTGATTTCTCTTTTCAAAATATTATGAATAACCTACTCGTAAAGTGTCAACGGTTCATTCAATTTCAAACATATGCCGAAGGGGCCCTCCTTGAATTTTTCCTCCAACCCAAATTTCTCTAGGACCAACTTCAAGTTTGTAATAAAATATTGTTTACTTCCACTATTTGCTCTGACGGTAACTCAATTCTCATGGTTGGGGAACCGCCATAAGTCTGCATTCGAATTTTTCCTCAGCATCTAAACAATGAAAACAAAAGGAAAACATCAGTCCCAGGCTTATGAAAATAAGTCATAGGCTCAAAATTATGCATTTATCATTAGTCCAAGGCTCACAGGTTACATGCATTCTCATTCAACATCAGCAGCTGATTCCTAGGCTCACAAAATACATGCATAAATGCTCACAAAATACATGCATTACTCTCTACATGCAAAATAAGTCATTTACTGTCTGCAAACGTTTTTCTTCCCTCCCAATACCCAAACAAAACATTTCCAGTTTAGTTCACAGCAATCAATCTGTAAGGTTTATGATTTGTATTGGCTTAATTCCATTGCAAAAACACTCTATGATTGTATTAGTTGTTGCTTAGGACATTATTTGAAGAAAGGAAGCTTAAAGAGTGAAGAGCAACGTCTAGTGCAAAAGTCGTCTTCAAGAGGTGAAAATCGTCAAAGGTAAAACTTGACTTCCACCCTCTTGCAAGGCGTTAGCGCACACACGCACAATTCATACATGTGTGTCCCTGCATCGTGGTTCAAACATTTGGTATAACACATTCACACACTTCATAGCATGCTCATGCATTGATCTTGTATTGACAAACATTGTGAAATTGCATGCTTTGTGACTATCTCTTTGATATGGCATGTTTGTGTGAATATGTGTTTATTTGCTTTCGTATTTTGTGTTTAGGACTTGAACATGTTCTTATTTAATGCCTTATCGAGTTCCGGTCGTTTCGGTTACTCACTCATAAGGTTTCGAGTCCAAACAAGTTGACTATGCTACTTTTCGTTCTCATTTGTTGTGTTGACTTCATCGTCGGATTCCGAGATGATTTCTCAACCATTTTTCAAAGTTGAGTAGTCGTAGTCGTGCGTGAGGGAGTCACGGTTCGTAATCCGAAAACGGATTCGAAATCGGAGGTCGGATGCTCAAGATATGGGGCAACGAACCGAGGGAGCGCGCGAGAGGAGTGTGAATCACGTGTGGCCACTTGGCCAGCCCGTGTGGGAGGCCGTGGGCCCCACGGGCAAGGGAGCCCTCTGCTCCCGTGGGCCTCACGCGCCCCCCACGGGGTGCTGATGTGGCAGCACGTGATTCGCTCGTAAATTCTTTCCTTTCCCTCCTTTTAAGCCAACCTCCTTCCCTCCACACTTGTGCAATTTTTGAAGAACACTTCATTTCCCGCATCAGTTTTTCAACAATTTTTGCTTACTTGTTTTGATCATATCTCTCTCATACGAACTCGAAATCATTCGATTCAAAAACCAAAATTGTTGGTCTCGAAGAGAGCTACAAACCCCAAGCATTTCCAGAGGCATTTGACTTCGGCATTTTTCTCAGCTGGTCCATTTCCAGTCCGTGGTCAGTGTATGATTTTCAACTTCTTCTTTTTCAATTTCATCTTTGATCAACTATTGATTCTTTCCATTTGATTGATGAAATTTGTTAAGAAGTATGTTAGATCACATGCTAGGGTTATTTGATCATTTGTTAATTGAGATTTAGCTTTGTGATTAGTCTTGAACATTTATGTGCTAAACTTGATTTATCATGAAATTGATTCTAGAAAATATATGTGTGATGTGCTTCATGTTATTTTCTATGTTTTATTTCATGATCTAAGAACTAGGTTTTTAGTGTGCTAAATTGAATATTGATACCTTTGTTCTTATTGATTTGCATGTCTTGATTTCTAGATAACTTTTGTGATTGTGTGTTGAAATCATATTCTAGACTATCATTGAACATGTACATTTTGCTTGATTGATCATCTAGCTTAATTTGATTGTGCTTGCATCATTTGCATCACTTAGATCATTGCCTTGTGAAAGGTTGAAGTCTCTTGCAAAGTGAGTGAAGCTTTGTCTTGAGCAAGGAGTCTTGGCTAGGAAAGTGTTCCGGATAGCCAAGCAAAAAGTCTTGATTAGAGTCGGGAGGACTCGGATAGTCAAGCAAGAAATCTTCCTAGAGACGTGAGCGTCTTGGATAGGAAGTTGCTTTCTAGAGGTGTAGGACACATCTCGGATAGGAAGTAGGCTTGGTAGTTCACTTGCTCGAGGGTAGATTAGGAGGTGATAGCTTAAGCGGATATCATGTGTTGATAGCTTGAGTGTGTAAGTCCTTTTCGTATAGTGGATTGCTTTGCCGGTGGTTGTGGTATCAACCCGTGGATGTTTCCTCTTTGAGGTTTTACCACGTAAAAAATACTTGTGTTCATTTTTGTTTTTACTTTTCTTTATCTTCCATATATTACATTGTTTGCACATCTTGTAAATTGATTAACTCTTGTCTTAGTGAAATCAATTCATTTGCTAAATCTTATCAAGTGTGCATTTTGCTTTGTAATTTTCCGCACTATTTTTAATTGGAAGAATTTGGAGCCTATACCTATTCACCCCCCCTCTAGGTATATTTACACTATATTGCTTAAGGGAATTTCAATTGGTATCAGAGCGGGTGTCTAGAAGTAATTAGATAGATCCATATTATAGTGTTTGTGTTTTGTTTTGTTGTGTTTTGTTGTGTTTGTTCATTTTCGTAGCTATGGGTGATTCGATGCCGGAAGGTGCTTCTAGTGCTAGACCTCCACTCTTGGATAGTGGTAACTACACCTTTTGGAGAAATACAACGAAAGCCTACATTAGAGCATTCAATGATAAAGCATGGATGAGTGTGAGTGATGTAGTAAAGGAAAAGGAGTCCTTGGATGATCGAGAATCTACTTGCAATCACATTGCTCACGTGGCTATATATGAAGGAAGATTTGAGGATAGTGCTGAAGACTCCTCAAGTATTGAGGAAAGTGAAAACTCTTCAAGTAGTGAAGATAGCGAAATCTCCTCCAATGATGAAGAGTTCAAAGCCTCCTCAAATCAAGATTATATAAGCTTCAATGACAAGATCCTTCAACAAAAGAATGAAGAGAACAACAAGTTGAAGTTGATCAATGCCAATTTAGTGGTGATCTTTAAAGCTCTTGTCAATGAAAAGAAGATGTCTTTGGAGAAGATGAGCAAGCAAAGTGAAGTCATCAAGGAGCATGAAAAGACCATTGAAAAGTGTGTCTCAAAGGTTGAGGAAAGTGCTCAAGAGCTAGATGATCTAAAAGAAGACTTTACTATGAAGTTGTTTGCCATGGAAGGAGAGATTAAGCAAAAAGAGAACTCTTTAAGTATCATGAAGATAAAAGAGTGTGAGCTTAAAGATGAAGTCAAATCTCTTAAAGAGTCAATTAATGGCATGAAGATTGGAGCCATTAAGCTTGATGAAGTAATAAAGCTTGGAAAGCATCATGGAAATATGAGTGGCTTGGGCTTTGTAGAAGAAGTTAAGAAGACTCCTACAACCAAGAACAAGTCAAGAAAGTCCAAGAAGAAGAAAGACTCAACTACTATTCCTTCCAACATCAAAGACAAAGACAAGAAGAGCTATAGAACTTCTCAACCGACTTCTCAACCAAAGCATGCACACCCAAAAGGTAACTTTTCTAAATTCATTCCGGTTTGTCATTTTTGTAATGTGGTTGGTCACATTAGGCCTAAGTGTTATGAATATGCTAGGCAATGCAAACTAGGAAATGTGGAACATGATAAAAATGTGAAAAAGTTACCTAATCATTCTCCTAAGCATGTGTTTAAGTCTAGAGCTAAACATAACATCTCTAAGTTTATCCCGGTTTGTCATTTTTGCAATGTTGTAGGGCATATCAAACCTAAATGCTACAAGTATATTAGACAATGCGAACTAGGGAATGAGATGCATGCTAGTGAGATGAAAAGACTTCCTTTGGTTGTTTCTAAACATGTTAGGGCATTAGAGACTATGCATGATGAACATGTTAATGAAAAGAAATCAACAAGGAAAGTTTGGGTTAAGAAAAATAATGTGCATTCTTGTGAAATAGATAAATCTTCTTTGAAAGTTTCTAAACATGACAATAGCTTTGATGCTTTGAGAAATGTGCATATTGATCATATTCATGTGAAGAAACCTACCAAGAAAATTTGGATTGAAAAGAATGACATGCATGTTAATAATAATCATGTTAAGAAATATGTTGAGAAGAAGTTGGTTAAGAAGAGTGTTAACCATGATCATTTGAAGAGTCTTGATGAAATATTTGTGCGTGGCAAAAATGTTGACTTTAATATGAGTAATGTTTTCATGAAGAAGATAGTTGATGATTTATCTTCTAGATTTCATATTGCCATGCGTAATGATCATGATGTTGTTTGTGTTGGTTCACCTAAGACCAATATGGTCAAAGGTGAGTGCTCTCATACTTGATTGAGTAGCACATATGAGAATTTTTTTTGTTCTTGTTTGATAAGAGTTCTAAGTTTGATGCTTGACTATGCCATTTTTAATGTGCTAGGTCTAGTATTCAAACTTGGTGTCTCTAGTCAATACATGAACTTAATATTCTCATAATCACTATGATAGTCAAAATTTGTTGATTAACTTTAAAGAAGTTGAATTTTGAAATCTATATGGTGATTAATTTTGTTAAGACTTTTAGAGAAAGTCATTTTTATGTGTTTATTTGAGTTGAAAGTGTTTGGTCTTTATTTTCTTGGGATGACACACCAACAACTTGTTGTCATGAGGACAAACAAGCCAAGAAAGCTCATAAAAAGAGCGGAGACCTTTCATTGGTGAAAAAGCTTGCTAAGGTATTTCTCTACTCTAAAAGCTTGCTTTCTATTTCATCTTTTCAACTCTTTGTATGCATGATATCATTGCACATAGATATTAGGCATCATTTCATTAGAGAACATATTGAACATTCTATTGTTTCTCTAAAG
Organism: Acer saccharum; assembly: GCA_030490815.1. Lineage (NCBI taxonomy): Eukaryota > Viridiplantae > Streptophyta > Magnoliopsida > Sapindales > Sapindaceae > Acer > Acer saccharum. Next base: position 24,687,894 of record CM059869.1, on the reverse strand, counting down.
CATATGCCTACTAAAAATCAACTTGCGGATTTGTTTACTAAGTCTTTGGACAAAAAGAGGTTTAAAACTCTTCTAAGATCCATTGACATGATTTGTGTTGATTATTGTCTATGTGTGATTGTGAGTGGCTTGATGAGCAAAACTTTATTTGAATATTAATATCTTTGAGAGCTACTCACTTGAGAAGTAATGATCTTAAATAAATAACTCTTATTGTTTCTAGATCATGCACTTGAGCTTGAAAATTTATTTTTTGAAAAGTGCACTAATGTTTCTCTTGTATGTTTTAGTTTTGAGTATATGTGGTTGAATATGTGTAGATAATGGATGCATCTAGAAGTTTATTGTTAAGTACATGATAGATGACCTATGGTATGTATCCATTTTGCTTCGGCACTACATAGTAATCAACGAGCACCCTCATGAAAAGGGCTACACACCTTGGTTGTGAAGCCACCCAATGTAGGAAAGGGCTACGCCATTGTGATGAGTGAAAGCCGCCATGAGGAGTATATGTTTTTGTTAGTAAAATCAAAGAAGTGTTGAAAATGAATCATAAAAAAAATTCTTTGATTCTAAGCCTAAAAGAAATGAAAAATAAAAGGCTTATTGGTGTATAGTTGAGAATTGTGAAAAAGCTCGGGTTGACAAATAGAAAAGGGAAAACGAGCCACATGCACACACACGCTCATATGTTGATATCTATTCATTTTAAAAGCAAAAACCGGATGAATATCGGTTTGACCTATTTTTGGAAAGGCTTTAGATGGATAGGTGTGGATAGAGTTTGCATGTTGATATCACAATTACTCCTACTATATATTTGAGAAGCATTCACACACACACACTTTGCTTATGTGCTTGATTCATTAGCAATGTGAGAATATTTTTGAGAGATTAATGAAAATCTATGATTCTCTCTTGAACTTTGACAAGTTATGAAATATTTTCTCTTATTGCTTGATTGTGTGATTGTGTGATGTCCCTTGTGAACAAATCTACTTGTTGATAATATGTGGAGCATATGTTAAGGGGGAGCTTTAGTTTATTCAACTTTCGCTTTCTATACGATTTGTTTGCTTAATATCTCATTCTTTATCTCTTGTGTCCCTTGTCTATTCCTTGACAAAAAGGGGGAGAAAATGTATACCTCACCATGTTTGATATTGGGGAGTTTTTGTATACTTCACACCTTGTGTGGAAATTGTTCCAATTGTGTGAATCTTATTCCTCTTTGTGCTTAATTGTGACTTTGTCTTAAGGGGGAGAAAGAATTCTTTCTTGATAATGTTAAGGATAGTTGGTTCTTGGAAATTGGGAAACTAAGGGAATGCTTTAATATGAACATATTTTATTCACTTGAGATAATGCATTTGTGTATGAGATAAGGGATATCTTCTATGTTTGTTGTTTGGTTAAATAACTCACCATTCTTCTTTAGAGAAGATCTCTTGTTTGGTTGCTATTTTCTCTCATAGGTACTTTGAAGACCGAAAGAGGAATTCTTGAAGACTTGAAGACTTTTTAGTCTAGGAATTTCTTTGTAATGTGAGATTGAGAGTATGCTATCATTTTGAGTTTATTTGAGTGAAACATTGTATGGTGAGGTTGAGTGCTTTTGCCATGGAACAGCCAAAGGGGGAGATTGTAAGGTTTATGATTTGTATTGGCTTAATTCCATTGCAAAAACACTCTATGATTGTATTAGTTGTTGCTTAGGACATTATTTGAAGAAAGGAAGCTTAAAGAGTGAAGAGCAACGTCTAGTGCAAAAGTCGTCTTCAAGAGGTGAAAATCGTCAAAGGTAAAACTTGACTTCCACCCTCTTGCAAGGCGTTAGCGCACACACGCACAATTCATACATGTGTGTCCCTGCATCGTGGTTCAAACATTTGGTATAACACATTCACACACTTCATAGCATGCTCATGCATTGATCTTGTATTGACAAACATTGTGAAATTGCATGCTTTGTGACTATCTCTTTGATATGGCATGTTTGTGTGAATATGTGTTTATTTGTTTTCGTATTTTGTGTTTAGGACTTGAACATGTTCTTATTTAATGCCTTATCGAGTTCCGGTCGTTTCGGTTACTCACTCATAAGGTTTCGAGTCCAAACAAGTTGACTATGCTACTTTTCGTTCTCATTTGTTGTGTTGACTTCATCGTCGGATTCCGAGATGATTTCTCAACCATTTTTCAAAGTTGAGTAGTCGTAGTCGTGCGTGAGGGAGTCACGGTTCGTAATCCGAAAACGGATTCGAAATCGGAGGTCGGATGCTCAAGATATGGGGCAACGAACCGAGGGAGCGCGCGAGAGGAGTGTGAATCACGTGTGGCCACTTGGCCAGCCCGTGTGGGAGGCCGTGGGCCCCACGGGCAAGGGAGCCCTCTGTTCCCGTGGGCCTCACGCGCCCCCCACGGGGTGCTGACATGGAAGCACGTGATTCGCTCGTAAATTCTTTCCTTTCCCTCCTTTTAAGCCAACCTCCTTCCCTCCACACTTGTGCAATTTTTGAAGAACACTTCATTTCCCGCATCAGTTTTTCAACAATTTTTGCTTACTTGTTTTGATCATATCTCTCTCATACGAACTCGAAATCATTCGATTCAAAAACCAAAATTGTTGGTCTCGAAGAGAGCTACAAACCCCAAGCATTTCCAGAGGCATTTGACTTCGGCATTTTTCTCAGCTGGTCCATTTCCAGTCCGTGGTCAGTGTATGATTTTCAACTTCTTCTTTTTCAATTTCATCTTTGATCAACTATTGATTCTTTCCATTTGATTGATGAAATTTGTTAAGAAGTATGTTAGATCACATGCTAGGGTTATTTGATCATTTGTTAATTGAGATTTAGCTTTGTGATTAGTCTTGAACATTTATGTGCTAAACTTGATTTATCATGAAATTGATTCTAGAAAATATATGTGTGATGTGCTTCATGTTATTTTCTATGTTTTATTTCATGATCTAAGAACTAGGTTTTTAGTGTGCTAAATTGAATATTGATACCTTTGTTCTTATTGATTTGCATGTCTTGATTTCTAGATAACTTTTGTGATTGTGTGTTGAAATCATATTCTAGACTATCATTGAACATGTACATTTTGCTTGATTGATCATCTAGCTTAATTTGATTGTGCTTGCATCATTTGCATCACTTAGATCATTGCCTTGTGAAAGGTTGAAGTCTCTTGCAAAGTGAGTGAAGCTTTGTCTTGAGCAAGGAGTCTTGGCTAGGAAAGTGTTCCGGATAGCCAAGCAAAAAGTCTTGATTAGAGTCGGGAGGACTCGGATAGTCAAGCAAGAAATCTTCCTAGAGACGTGAGCGTCTTGGATAGGAAGTTGCTTTCTAGAGGTGTAGGACACATCTCGGATAGGAAGTAGGCTTGGTAGTTCACTTGCTCGAGGGTAGATTAGGAGGTGATAGCTTGAGCGGATATCATGTGTTGATAGCTTGAGTGTGTAAGTCCTTTTCGTATAGTGGATTGCTTTGCCGGTGGTTGTGGTATCAACCCGTGGATGTTTCCTCTTTGAGGTTTTACCACGTAAAAAATACTTGTGTTCATTTTTGTTTTTACTTTTCTTTATCTTCCATATATTACATTGTTTGCACATCTTGTAAATTGATTAACTCTTGTCTTAGTGAAATCAATTCATTTGCTAAATCTTATCAAGTGTGCATTTTGCTTTGTAATTTTCCGCACTATTTTTAATTGGAAGAATTTGGAGCCTATACCTATTCACCCCCCCTCTAGGTATATTTACACTATATTGCTTAAGGGAATTTCACAATCAATAATGCTTGCCCTTCAAACATAACACACACCCTCCAAATACACATACAAACACATCAAAAACACAAACAACAGAACAATCTACCATCCCAAAACACATACAAGAACAAACTCCAATAAAAAACACAATTTTCAACAAATTAGTACCTTCAATTTGGTTTGGGTTTTCTAGGGTTTGGGTGCTTCCTTCAATGCTGATGGCGACGGTGACGAGGACAACGACGACCTTCTGCTTATCCTTCCTCTCTCTATTTCTGGTTTGTTGTTGTCTGGGTTTACAATTTCTTTGTTGTTGTCTGGGTTTGGGTGCTTCCTTCAATACTGACGACGACGCGACGGTGACAACGGCGACCTTGTGCTTCTCCTTCCTCTCTCTATTTCTGGTTTGTTGTTGTCTGGGTTTGTGATTTCACACATAGCAGAGTTTTGAGTTTTGGGTTTGCGATTTCACACAGAGCAAAGTTTCTACGAGGGCAACGGCGACCTTCACGGCAACAGCGACCTTCTGCTTCTCCTTCCTCTCACTTTGGGTTTTCTGGTTGTTGTTGTTGTAACCGTTTGTATTCGCACAGAGCAAAGTTTCAATTTTTTTTTTCAATAGTGTTAGTTTTGTGGGAAATGAGAGGGTTATTTTGTCATTTTGTGGGGAATCAGAATGAGAGGGTAATTTAGTAAACTTGATCAAGTTTTATTTGCTCAAACATTTAAGGAGGGTATTTAAGGAATTTCCACTTGAGGGCCACTTAAGGGCATAGTCGTAAATGGGGGTGGCAAAGCGGCTATATATGCAATTTTATTGCCAAAGGGCTATTTTCTAGAAATTGGTTGTTGGGAAAGGCTATTTTCGCCAATTAACCCTTTTTTTAATTCATCTTCCCATCATAATATATATCTTGAATGGCATTTATATATATATATATATATATATATATATGTATTGGCCCACTTCTTGCCATATAAATATTATATATATATATATATATATATATAGTGTACAACTACTTGCCGTATACATATTATTTATATATACAGTGGAATTCTTCTTGCAATATATAAATTATGGATCTGGATCCTCTCCTCACCTCACCCCATCCTCACCTTTTCCTCACCTTTTCCTCACATGTGATTGGTTGTTAATAAAGTATCAATCACATCTTAACAATTCATTCATTACAATGCTTATGTGTCATAAGATTAAGTGAGGTGAGGATGAGGTGAGGTAAGGAGAGGATCCTTGTCCATAAAGTATATGTTGTCATATATATATTGGGTGGCCGAAATCTTCTACCAAAATAGGATTTGTCTTTTGACCTAAATCCTAACCCTAAGTAGATTTCTTTAGAATTCCAAAACCCTAATCCAACTCTTTAGTGTATTTGTGACTATATCAAAGACTTCCTAATTTGACTAGATAAATAAATTCCTTTTATTTATCTACTTACCAAATAAAGTCTTTGATACTTATTATACTACTAACAATAGTATAACACTAAGAAACATATTTCCTAGTCAGAAAAAGTTTTTGACTTTTAATTAAATAATTAATCAATCAATTAATTAACTTCCATTTAATTAAATAATAAAATAATATAATATATTAAGCTAATCCATTAGCCTTGCCGCCCATATACCGTACATGGGCCATATATTATTTTTCCCATTTTATTTAATCCATTAAACTTTAAATAAAAAGCTCACATGTGAATTAGACCCATTCTTATTAAAAGAAACAAGCCCACATGCCTTTCATTAATATATTAATATAATTTAACAGCCCATTAAATAAATAATGTGCAAATTATATTCTTAATTTATTAAATACAATTCTAGATGGACACATAATCAGTCCGGTAGAATATATCAAGTGATCCATGCAAATCCGTGTGGATTGGGGATCTTGGCGGACTTATCTAAATTAATTAACAAATAGACATAACCTAATCTCAATTAACAAATAATTCACTTAGATTCGATCTATTAATTTTAGTTCATTCCACTAAAGAACTAAAATTGCACTCTTAAATAAAGATAAAACAAGTAAATGGTTCACATTCATACCCTAGACAATCTTATAAGAGATGATGAATCCTCGTGAAGAATATCAGTAATCGCTAAGAGCTCATAGACCACCTATAGCTCTCAAAGTTATCATATTTCCTTATATGACCACATTTTGAATTTGGATATATATTATGACTTATCTAGAAGTCATCTTTCAATAGTCACTATTGAAAACTTAACGTTAAGATTTAATATCCAAAACCTCAAAACATTCATATGATGATATTCTACTCTCATTTAATAAATGGAGCCACGATGTCCATATCTATAAATGAAGTCCTCTATCGATTAACAAATGAATACCACCAAACTATTGAGGATAGACTATGCTATATAATCGTACTCATTGATAGCTCAAATGATAACACTTGCAACCATAAGTCCATCATTTATCTCAGGATTAAGATAGACTCTCCGATTGTCCTGATAATGAAAAGACTTTTATCTACTGACGGTTCTAGATAGAGTATTTCATTGTGATCCAGTTTAATACACCCAGTGCACTAGATTCTTTTACTCGAAGACCCTTCGATGATTTTAGACTTGTTGTATGTATGAATTCGCCATGCAGACACGTTATCAAAAGAGTCAATAAATGCTGGAGAAAAGGTTGCCACGTCATTCGTTGACCGAGTCAAGGGAGAAATAAGTGACCAGTTAGCATGTCAACTTCTTAAACCAATAAGTCAAAGGTGTGGTCGCCAGAGCTAGATATATACTCGCCAAAGATAGAAACATGGTCGCCGAAAGGTAATATCCAGGAATGGAGTTGTTCGCCACATCAGCGTATTGGGCCCAAACCGACTCGGCAGAAACACGGAAATAAACCATAACTTCTAGAAGACCCATGGCAACAAGAAATCATAAGAAGAGGAGAGAAGTCTAAGTTCAACACAGAGAAGTTAGAATAAAGGAAAAACCCTAATCTATTATGAGGTGGGATTCCTAACACGAATCAAAGAGGAAATCCCACCACCAACGCAATTAGGACTAGGGGGAGAACCCTAATTATCATGTATAAATAGAACCACGTATCCCACAAGGGAGGGGTTCGAAAACCAAGAGAAAAGAGAGCAATTGTATGAGAGATCTAAGTGTGTAACAAAGCAATAAGCCTAGTGTTATTTTTCTGCCCTCTAGGGCGTCGTGGTTTTTCCCATTCAAGGGTTTTCCACGTAAAATCTGTCTCTTGCATGCATTAATTATTTTCTCGTTTTACTTTGAAATCGATATAATTGTTGAGTGTGTGGCAATCCAAATTTCACCGTCAACAATTGGCGCTAGAAGGAGGGGGACTTTGAACAAAAACTTCGAGGAACCCTTGCGAATTGAAAAATATGAACAACGACAGTGACAAAGATGGTAACTCCAGCGGAGATCTAATTATTGAACCAACCGTGCAGACAGGAGATAGGGCAGTGGCGATCGGAGAACAATCGGCAGCAACACCAGGAACTAGGGCAGCCGACCCCGGAGTTCTGCAGCACTTCCAAACTGCATTGGTAAACTTAATTAGCGAGGCTAGCAAAATAGGGTTTTCGCTCCCCATAGGGTTGGGAGTTTCTTCTCCTTATGAGTTAACCACTCCTGGAATCCAGCCGCCCGTAAGCTTACGGTCAGAAGTTCACATTGCAACCCCTGATGCTCGAGCAAGACAATCCACTGAAGAGACTCCCCAGGACCACCCTGAAGATTTCGAAGGGGGAAAACAAAGGAAGGGAAAAGGTGTGATGAATGAAGAATCCAGGGAGGAGCGAGACTAGGCGCGAACACATGGGGTCAATTCCAGTGACAGATACCAAAGGAACCGGCGGAGACACCATTCTATCTCGTCTGAAGATAAGAGCCCTCGTCCACGAAGGGAATTACGATCCAAAAGAGCACGGCGAAGGAGATCCGAGAGCACAGAAGATCGAAGGAGTCCGGATGATAGAGGCAATCATGGTAGAATGACAATCAAAAGTAGACTCGATCCAGCAGGAGAACCAACTGGTCAGCGAGATGTCACCCTACAAGAGTTATCAAAAAAGGTTTCAGCGATGGCATGAAGATATGGTCGTAATGTATCTTCGGATGATGAGTCAGATAGCCCATTCGTTGAAAATATTGCTCGCACCCAATTTCCAGACAGATTTAGAATGCCAACCATTGAGCAGTATAAGGAGAACAGGGATCCGAAGGAACATGTTCGCTAATTCCACAATATTATGGCCCAGTATTCATCCAATGACGGGCTGTTGTGCCTCACCTTCTCGTAAACATTCGGCGACCTCACCTCCAGATGGTTTGGAAGACTTCCACCCGGAAGTATAAGCAGTTTCTCAAACCTCAGCAAAGCATTCATAAGGCAATTCATGGGAAGTGTGCAAAGAAGAAAGTCACTCGCCCATCTATCAAACTTAAAACAAGAGCGCAATGAGTTGATCAAGAAGTATCTAGCAAGATTCGAGAAGGAGGTTGCTCAAATTGAGGACGCCAGTGATGTAGCTGTGATCGCCGCTTTCAACAATGGGTTACAAAGTGGGCGATTATCCTTTGACCTGCGAAGAGATAGGCCGAAAACTTATGAGGAGATGATGGAAATAGCTGGCGACTATGCACTGACAGAAGAAGAAGAAGTAGCGTAAGGGGGTAGCTACGTGCACGGACACAAGCCTAACTCAAAATCGGACCATAAGGATGACAAGAAAACGCAGCCACGTGATCGCCAGAGAGACGAGAAGGGCCAAAAGGGACATCCAAGAGAGAGCAGGGGAAACGCTCGAACCAATAGGTTTCGAGGAAGGTACAACCATTACACCCCTTTAACTGGCGATTAGGAGGAAATACTTTCTGTGGTATAAGACAAAGGACTCGCTAAATACCCTCAGCAGCAATCAGCAAATGCCAGGAGAGATACAACTAAGTACTGCCTATTTCACAAAGATCATGGGCATGAAACTTCAAAATGTTTCCAGCTCCGTGATCACATTGAGAGCTTGATCAGAGATGGGCACCTGAAGGACTTTGCTTTGAAAGGGGACAAGCATGGTGGTCGCCAGGATAGTTGCCAAGGAAACGGACAGGAAAGGAAGAGTCCAAGGAGAAACAACCCTAATGCCACTATAAACACCATTTTTGGCGGGCCCCATACTGGGAGAAGCAATCGGGAAAGGATGTCAGAAGTCCGAGAAGTAATGTATGAAAGCAGAAACATGGAGATTAATTATGTGCAAAGAAACTCCAAGAAAGGAAGAGAAGGACATGACCCCATAACGTTTACAGCAGAAGACTCAAACGCAATTGCTGCAAAGCCTAATGATGCAATCGTAGTGGGGGTTCGAATAGCCCACAGGGATGTCCTTCGGGTAATGATTGACAACGGGAGTTCAGTTGATATTTTAAGTGCCAGGGTATACGATGAGTTGCGGCTGGACATAAAAGAACTTGAACCTTTCCATGTGCCACTGAAAGGTTTCGGGGGCGTAGGAGTGAGATCATTGGGAACTGTGAAGCTGCCGGTGAGGTTTGGTACAACACCATGCCGGCGAACAATTCTGCTGGACTTTGTTGTAGTCGACATCCATAATTGGCCGTACAACGCTTTGCTCGGTCGACCGTTTCTTAACAAAGCTCGAGCTGTTACTTCAACCCACGCGTTGAAAATAAAGTTCCCTACAAAATTTGGAGTTAGAGAATTGAAAGGGTCACAGGAGATGGCTCGCTGCGCCAACCTATCAATCTTCAAAGATAGGGCAGGGATGGAAACCTTAAGCATATTCGAGGTAAACAAGGAGGTGCATGAAGATAATCCGGAAACCTTTGAACTGGATCCAAGGGACAAAACGAGCAGAGAAAAGGAAGAGCCAACTGAGTCGATTGTTTTAAACGAAGCAGAACCGGACAAAACAGTCAAGATCGGAGCAAGGATGACTGAACGAGTTAAGAGAGATGTGACAAACTTGTTGAAAGAGTACAAGGAGATTTTCGCTTGGTGCCATGAAGACATGCCGGGAATTGACAGAAGCGTGATTTCACACAACCTGGCTGTAAATGAAAAATGCAAACAAGTTGTGCAGAGAAGGAGAAGCTTTAACCCAGAAAGAAGTGCAGCAATAAAAGAGGAGGTGTCAAAGTTGCTCGCCGCAGGATCGATCAGAGAAGTAAAGTACCCGGAATAGGTGGCAAATGTAGTTCTAGTGAAAAAGAAGAACAGCCAATGGAGGATGTGCGTTGACTTCACCGGTCTGAACAAGGCCTGCCCCAAGGATAGCTTCCCGCTACCAAGGATTGACCAGTTGGTCAATGCAACAGCCGGACATGAGACGTTGAGCTTCATGGATGCATACTCAGGATATAACCAGATAAAAATGCACAAGCCAGATGAAGAGAAAACAGCGTTCACCATAGATCAATGGTTATACTGTTACACAGTTATGCCATTCGGCCTGAAGAACGCTGGAGCAACTTACCAGCGCTTAGTCAACAAAATGTTCGCCAGACAGATAGGAAGAAATATGGAGGTTTACGTTGACGATATGCTGACAAAAAGCATCACAGCAGATAAACATATGGATAACCTGAAGGAAACATTCGATGTGTTGATTAAGTATGGGATGAAGTTGAATCCAGCAAAATGCGTATTCGGCGTACCATCTGGGAGGTTTCTTGGATATCAAGTGCATTAAAGAGGAATAGAGGTGAACCTTGTAAAAATCCAAGCATTAGCAAAAATGGTTTCGCCAAGAACTTTGAAGGACGTCCAAAGACTCACGGGGTGCCTGGCATCACTGAGCCGGTTCATAGCTAAATCAACAGACCGATGCCTACCATTTTTCAAAGCTCTAAAGAAAGGAAAGGGAGTCGAGTGGAATGAGGACTGTGAAAGAGCTTTTCAGGCCTTGAAAAATTACCTTGGACAAGCACCGCTGCTATCAAAACCAGAAACGGGAGAAACGTTGTATATGTACTTGTCGGTCTCTGAAGCAGCCACAAGCTCCGTGCTGGTAAGACAGGAAGAGGGAATCCAGAAACCAATATACTACACCAGCAAAGCACTGTTACCAGCTGAAACCAGGTACTCACCAGCTGAAAAAATGGCACTCGCTCTAATAATAGCAGCAAGGAAGCTAAGGCCATACTTCCAGGCTCACAAAATTGGAGTATACACCAACTGCCCACTAAAATTAATTCTGTAAAAACCAGAAGTATCCGGTCGATTAACGAAGTGGGCGATCGAGTTAAGTGAATTCGATGTAGAGTATCTTCCAAGGACAGCAATTAAAGCCCAAGCGGTGGCAGAATTCATAGCAGAGTTCACCGAGCCAAACATAGAGGTGGCGAGAATGATGGTGGAGCAAGATAAGAAAGTATTCAAATGGCAACTCCGTATGGACGGGTCATCAAACACGCATGGTAGCGGGGCAGGGGTAGTGGTGTCAACCCCGGAAGGAGATTCAGTCGAATGTGCCTTGCGTTTTGACTTCAAAACTACTAACAATCAAGCTGAATACGAGGCACTCAAAGCAGGATTAAAAATTTGCACAGTCCTAGGAGCAGATGAGGTGGAAATCTTCAGCGACTCTTAAGTCGTTGTCAATCAGGTGCTAGATGAATACCAGGCGAGAGATGAAAGCATGATCACCTACCTGGAATTAGCAAAGGAGCTACTGGAAAGATTCAAAGAATACAGAATTGTTCATGTCCCTAGAGAAGAAAACGAGCAGGCTGATGCCTTGGCCAAATTGGCATCCGCCACAATCAACATCTGGCCCAAAACTATTTTTATGATTTGCCTATTGCAGCCGAGTATAGTCAAATTAAAGGAAGTTGGGGCAGTCTTTGGCGAGAGAGATAGCTGGATTACACCGATCAAAGAGTACCTCGTCAATGATGTACTCCCAAGTGATCCGTTAGAGGCAAAAAGATTGAAATATAGGGCTACGAGATATTCAGTACTCAATGAAGAACTGTACAAAAGGGGGTACTCAAGGGCACTGTAGAAATGTGTCGGGCCCGAAGAAGCAGAAGGTATCCTAAGGAGCATACATAGTGGGAACTGTGGAAATCACGCTGGGGGTGTCAGCCTAGCTCACAAAACATTAAGACAGGATTTTTACTGGCCAACGCTATTCGCCGACGCTAAAAGGGTGGCAACAAGATGTGAGGCGTGTCAAAAAATCGCCAACAACATCCGCCAACCACCTGAAATCTTGCAAAGTATCACCTCGCCTTGGCCATTCGCCATGTGGCGAATTGACTTAATCGGCCCAATGCCAACAGCAACCGGGGGAGCGAAGCACGCTATTGTAACCGTGGATTATTTTACGAAATGGGTAGAAGCCGAACCATTGGTGCATATAACAGAAGCAAACACTATAAGCTTTGTGAAGAAAAATATCCTGTACAGATTCGGGATACCAAACACCATCATCACAGACAATGGGACCCAATTCGATGGCAGAAAATTCAGGGACCTGTGTGACAAGTATGGCATCAACAACTACTACGTCTCCCCAGCACATCCGCAAACAAATGGCCAAACTGAAGCAGTTAACAAGATCATAAAACACAACCTGAAAGCCAAATTGGCGGCGAAAAAGGGTAGCTGGGCAGATAAATTACCACAGGTACTCTGGGCATATCGAACCACGGAAAGGGGTTCAATAGGTGAGACCCCATATTCCATGGCTTACGGAGCTGAAGCTGTCATTCCCGTGGAAACATCTTTCTCTTCGCCAAGGGTACAACTCTTTCAACCGGAACTCAACATTGATATGTTAAAATGTGGTCTGGATGAATTAGAAGAAAGAAGAGAACGCTCACAAATAAGAAATACTGCGTACCAACAGAGGGTAGCCAGATATTACAACTCACATGTGCGTGAAAGGAGATTCGCGCTTGGTGACTTGGTGCTGAAAAGAGTAAACCCAGGAACAAGAGATAAAGCTGCAGGATCACTCGCAGACAAATGGGAAGGGCCTTATCAAATTACAGGCATAGCTGGTCACGGGGCTTATCGCATTACTCGAGAGGGTTTAGGCGAACTACCTCGGCCATGCAACGCGCAGTACTTGAAGATATATTACCCTTGACCTTTTTTCGTTGCTTTTAGGATTTATTTCAACTTTTTTTTAGACAGTTTTCGTTTTTAGCATCTTTTCTCTGTGACTATGTTAACAGAAGTTGCAGGAAGTATTCAATAAAGAGTAATTTATTACTAAGAATTCGTGATTTGACTCGCCAGACACAAAGGGCATTCGCCGTCGTACACCACTACCATCGCGTAAAGACGAGTTTTATACTCGCAGCAATGAGAACTTGCGAGAAAAATAAAATCCCTACAAACACAATACGCCGAAAACTCAGCAATGGCAGCTGAACAAAGAATAAAAGCTATAACATGTTAAAAACTCGGTGTATGATCGGATACGTCCTGACAAACACTAAGTACGCCGAAACTCAGCAATGGCAGCTGAACAAAAACAAAGCTATAAAATGTTAAAAACTCAGTGAAACACTGAGTAAGCCAAAAACTCAGCAAAGGCAGCTGAACAAAAATAAAGCCAAAGGAGTATTATAAATAAAACAAAAAAATCATTTACAATTGAAGGTACAAAAGATATAAAAATTTACAATCTCTAAGACTTAAATCTCAACTAGCCGCAGGAGGGCCCTCGCTGTCTTCCTCATCTTCAATCTCCTCTTCAGAGGGCCAGGTAACTTCTTCATCCCCATCCGGCATAAAAGACCCATAGTCCTTACCAACAACAGGACCCAAATCAGGTTCAGCACCAGAACCAGAAAAGCTGCCCTTCTGACCAGAGTAGTAAGTATTGAAGGTGCGCTTGCTGGGGATTTCTAAATGCATGGGATGAGGTTCAGTCCTGTTATAGCGGCAGTGGGCTTTCCATCGTTTTATTTGCTCTTTAATCGAATCCACTCCGCTGGCCATATGCTGTTGAAGAGACCTGTCGAAGCGCCTTAGAGCCTTTTCATTCGAATGGTCCTTCATGGCGAAGAACTTCTTCGACTGCCTCATGCCTCGTTCAAACTCGCGTAGCAAAAGCGCATCGTAGGCAGGGGATCTCTTGAAACGATCAATCGCTTCAGCCTCCAGTACGGCCTTTAAATTGTCGAAGATGAGCTCACGCGAGGACAACTGATTGCGTAAATCTTGCGCCTCATGTTCAGCTTTTTCCTTAGCCTCCTCAGCCACCCGCTCAGCCTCTAAACGCGCTGCGAAGGATTCCTGACTAGCGGACAAATGCTCCTTCAGCGAGCGAATCTCCTCCTCAGTAGCGGATAATTTTTCCTCGGCCGCTAGTCGAGCAGACAGATGACCATCTGCAGACTCTCTTAGCTGAGCAAACTGTTAAGCATGGGATTCTTCAGCAGAGAGCTTTTCAGCGGCCAAAGTAGAAGCCTGCTCGCGCAGACGTTTAATCTCCCGGGAAGCTTTGTTCCCATACTTTTAATTCTCAACCAACTCAGACATCATCTAAAAAGAAAAACGACCGAATTAGGAAGTATATATGAAACAGAGATATGCAGATATGTGGCGAGAAGCTTACCAGAGAGTGGCAGTTGAAGAAAAATTCCATCTTTCTGTTGCAAGACTTGCCTTTAACATGCCCCCAGCCCTCACCAATATATACGTCATTGTTAATCAAGTGCGAGCAAATTTCGATAGCCGAAAAATCAGAAAGAGACACGGTCCCCTTTTCGGCTTTAGTTGGTCCCGCGGAAGGGGCTTCATGGGCGACACCTGAACCCGAAGCAGAAGTCCTAGGTTGCTTCGATGGTCCTGGCCGATCAACCTATTCTGGCCGACCAGACGGCCTAGGCTGATTTGAAGAAGCATTTAACTCGCCCATGGCCACCATAGGAGAGGCTGTTCGGGGCAGAGTAGGGGCAGGAATATTTAGTTCATTAACCTCCTCGAGGGGAGGCATCGCCATATTAGTCCCCTCAGCAGGACCCTCGTGAACAACCGTTGGAGTAGAGGGAGTTTCAGCGGGAGCTGGCTCATCAACACCCTCCTCAGTCCAAAGAGACAACATACTGCACCACCCTTGATGCCCGCTTAGGGGGTCGAGCAGCATGATCAGGGGTACCCTCAGCTGGGCGTTTACCCTTACTGGCTCTGGGGGCCAGATCACTCGCAGGGTCAAGAGGAGTCTCGGGAACATCCGCGACAAAAATAGGGACTTCACTGACCCCTCCTGAAGCACCAACTTTCTCCTTACCCTTACGGCTGTTGGTAGTCGCAGCAGGAGTAGTCGCAACAGAAGTATTCGCAGCAACCTCTGTACGAATAGGAGGCTGCCCCGACTCAACACCTCCCCCAGTAACATCACCGGCTTCCTCACTGTCCAAGGGATCATCACCATCCGGGTTAGCAATTCCCTCCTTGGCCAAACCAGCGGCATGTCTTTTACTGGCAGCCTCGGAATTCTTCGCTGCCCGGGCTTACAAATTGCAAACGGTATCAAAGTCACACACTGAGAAAAATAAACCAGGTGTCACTAACAAAATAAAACAAAACAGTAATACAAACGAAAAAATTGATAAGACTTACGACGAGGAAGCCTAGCAGGTAGGCGTGTGAAAACCCGTTCAGCGATCATTTTCTCCTCATCCAAGAGGAAGGATCTATCTCTCAAACTCAAAGGAAGAACGGCCGCCGCGGCAAGGTGAGAAATCTCCCCATCTAGCAAAACGGGGGCTACATTCGACCACGGCTTCAGGGGATGTAAAGTGCCTGGGAATTTTCTTCGCCGAAAGGTTACGGCGACTGCTGGCTGGCACATTTCGACCCCACTCACCACCAACAAAAAACCAACTATTTTTCCACCTCTTATTCGAAGTGGGAAAGCCCCAAATGAAGCCTTTCTTCTTATCATCACTAGAAATCTCCATTTGTCCAGGGTTCGCCACACCCTCAGGGACCCAGTTCTCCACAGGTGAGGAAAGAAGAAAATACATGCCACCATTGCCCGCCTGTCTCAATGTATAAAAATGGCGGATCTCGCGAGGCGTAGGAGGCCCATAACCCTTCAACTTCCACATTAGGCACAGACACATCAATATCTTATAACTATTTGGAGTGAGTTGTGCCGGCGCAATTTGAGCCTCCGCAAGAAACCGAACGATGAAGGGCTGAAGAGGAAGGGTTACCCAACAGCTGAGCATGGCACCATAAATGGCGACCGTATTTTCGGGAGGATTCCATACTGCTCGATCACCAGGTAGCATCAAGGTCACCGAGTCTGGAATTTCAAAGCGACTCCTATACTTTCGGAGTTCTTCCTCGCCAACCACATTAACTTCCGTGTCAAAGGAACACAGACGATCTAACGAAAAATGCAGTCTATCCCGTTGATGGTCTTCAACGTCAGAATCAGCAGTTGTCTGCGCATCCAGTAGGGACTCACGAGGAGCCCTAGAGGCGCGTCGTTTGCTGCCACCTGGTTTAGAAGATCTCGGCATAACTGGAGAATCACTACCGGAGGACGAAGGAGGAGAAATGTTAGGAATAAAATCATCTTCAGAAGACGAAACGAAAATAGAAATTGGGACCGGAGAATCCGGGTGAAAATTACGAATCAAAGATTCAATTTTGTCTGCAGTACATTTATCACCAAGCTCCATAGCTTGCATCATTCGATTAAAAAGAGAAGAACGTAAGGAGGGATCCATGAAAACTCACCAGAAAAACCCTAGGTTCGGAGAATGAGCAAGAGATTTGGGGATGTCAAAAGATAAGCACGATCGATTTCAAAGCGAGCTGTCCGACAATGAAATAAAATAGAAGAAAGCTGTGGCAAAAACTTCTAAGAGGGAAGAATGAAAGAGAATGAAAGAGCTCTGCTTTGAGAAAAAGAAGAAGACAATAGAAGAATAAATGAAAATAATAAAATGAGGAAGAAGAAACGATCAGGCCTTAAAATAGGGAACTTTAAAAATTCATAAAAGAAAATCAGATAAAGGATACGCAATTAATGTGAGTGACGGTCACAGTAACCAGCCGCAATAGTCACCACCAAATAACGGACATGTGGCGTCTCGGGGATCATCAAGCAGACAGAATGTATCGTCGCCTGTCAAATAAGTGGAAGCGCCAGAGGTTGTGTGGCTAAAATTAAAAGCTTGCACCGGAAGAATAAAAAATCAATACAACACGTGGTGAAAAGGACAAAGAGGGGAGTTATTTATAAAACGCGCCGAAATCTTAAAAGCTTGGATATAAATACTGCTCGCAGAGGCAAGCGAATTAAAAGACCAAATCATTCACTCAGCTCGAAGTATTTATGGGGGTATTGTTGTATGTATGAATTCGCCATGCAGACACGCCATCAAAAGAGTCAATAAATGCTGGAGAAAAGGTTGCCACGTCATTCGTTGACCGAGTCAAGGGAGAAATACGCGACCAGTTAGTATGTCAACTTCTTAAACCAATAAGTCAAAGGTGTGGTCGCCAGAGCTAGATATATACTCGCCAAAGATAGAAACATGGTCGCCGAAAGGTAATATCCAGGAATGGAGTTGTTTGCCACATCAGCGTACTGGGCCCAAACCGACTCGGCAGAAACACGGAAATAAACCATAACTTCTAGAAGACCCATGGCAACAAGAAATCATAAGAAGAGGAGGGAAGTCTAAGTTCAACACGGAGAAGTTAGAATAAAGGAAAAACCCTAATCTATTATGAGGTGGGATTCCTAACACGAATCAAAGAGGAAATCCCACCACTAGCGCAATTAGGACTAGGGGGAGAACCCTAATTATCATGTATAAATAGAACCACGTATCCCACAAGGGAGGGGTTCGAAAACCAAGAGAGAAGAGAGCAATTGTATGAGAGATCTAAGTGTGTAACAAAGCAATAAGTCTAGTGTTATTTTTCTGCCCTCTAGGGCGCCGTGGTTTTTCCCATTCAAGGGTTTTCCACGTAAAATCTGTCTCTTGCATGCATTAATTATTTTCTCGTTTTACTTTGAAATTGATATAATTGTTGAGTGTGTGGCAATCCAAATTTCACCGTCAACAAGACTCATCATAACACATTTGATCACACTCAAATGCTAGTAAAAAAATTCTACAACTTTAACAAGATAAATGTGCTCTACCTTTAACTTAAATTGTGAACATTATTCAAGATTAACTAAAGAATTGTGTCTACCTCATAGATATCCAGATGTACGAACAATTCTTCTTTTCTCATAGTCTTTTAACCTTATGATTATTTCCTTGACAATTATAATTATAAATGCTATAAGATTTTGTTAAATAAACATAAATCACTTTATTAATATGAGAAGATTGTCAATTACAATATTACACTCTTGCTATTGAGCATAATCCTAACATATTGAGGTTTTTGTCCTAAAGCTCATAATTTGTAAATGTGAATTGAAACATTAATAAAAGAAGTAGTTTATTCATTCTACATACATGTCTCATACATTTTCTCATGTGTACTCAACATCCAAGATTGCCAGATGTAATCTCTAACTGAGTATATGAGTGTCATATACAAAGGTATTCAGTTTGAGATGAGCAATCTAAAGAGTCCGTAGATAGCAAATAGAGTTAGGTACTTTATTTGTGGTTAATCTATAGCTGCGGTCCATTCCGTAATGTACGATGGTCTTATCCTAGACTATTCATATGGTGATATGGAATGGAGACACCTTATATGATGTGATCATATAGGATTAGGCCATGATCTATATGAATCTCTCACTAAGATTCGTTACAAGATAAGATTCATATATGTCAACAAATGATGGCTATATATAGGTGATCTTAATCCTAAGTGTCTTATCGACTTCTTCAGGTTAGATCGTGGTTTTTGATATACCATGGGTGAGATCGGAGTTACATTCCCGGTCAATAACTTTGTATATTGGAATCGCGGTTTGGCTTGTAGCTGGGAAGGTTTGTACACAATAGAGGAATCCACTCCATCTTGCGAGAAGTAGATAGTAGTTCTCTTAGGGTGCGTTTGGTATGCGGGACGGGACATGACAGGACAACGTGGGACAGTTTCTTCTTATCCCATGTTTGGCCCGACTAGCATGGAATAGAACGGGACAAGGTGGGATAAAAATCACCAAATTCTGTCCCACCCAAGACCCTAGGCCAGACTTATCCCATGCATGGGATAAGTCTCAAAAAGACCTTTTTACCCTTAAATCTTCAAAAAATCATAAACTTGTGCAATATTATATATATATATATATATATATATATATATGTAGATATATGTTATAATATGTATTATAATATGTATATGTTATAATAATATATATTAATATATATAATAATAATATATATGATAATAGATAATATATAATATATGTTATTATCATATATTATTACATATTAATAATATATATTATATTTTATTATTATATATAATAATAATATAATATATTAAGTATTATTAGATATATAATAATATATATATATATATAATATTTAATATATCTTATGTATATGTATTATAATACAATATTTATTATATATTATTATAAATATTAATAATATATAAATATATTTAATTTATAATATTATATATATATATATATATATATTATATTTTATTATTATGTATAATAATAATATAATATATTAAGTATTATTAGATATATAATAATATATATAAGATATTATATATACATATATATATATATATATATATATATATATATTATAATACAATATATATTATATATTATTATAAATATTAATAATATATAAATATATATAATTTATAATATTATATATATATATATATTATATTTTATTATTATATATAATACTTTAAAAATTATTTGATATACAATAATATATATATATATGTAATTATATTTTATTATATATATATATATATTATTATTATTGTATATGTAATAATTTTTAATATATTATATGTAATATTTTATATAATATTATAATATATATATATATATTATAATATTATATATACATATGAGGGGCATTTTGGTCATTTGAACCTCTTGTCCCGTCCTGTCCCATCAATACCAAACGTAAAATAGTACAGTTAACAATTTTTTCCTAGACATTCCAAACACAATATAGAACAACTGTCCCGTCCTATTCTGTCCTGTCCCATCTATGTGCCAAACGCACCCTTAAGGGTTGATTCAGGTCTTAAACAATATGAGCGCTCTCCTAATAATGTAAGGAATGTAGGATTTATTGTTCATTAGAGAATCAATGATACATAATGGAAAGACATAATTAGAGGGGTATAACGGATATTATGACCTAGCTCTAATTATGAACTACTTGTGAAGGATCATACCATATGTAATAGCTATATCGATGGACAACTATAATTTCGGTTTGTGTAATACATCTACAGTTGCAAGAGTGCAACCTCGGGTTTTTAGTGGAATAACTCCAAGGTTAATAATCATGAAAT
This sequence comes from Acer saccharum, assembly GCA_030490815.1. Taxonomy (NCBI): domain Eukaryota; kingdom Viridiplantae; phylum Streptophyta; class Magnoliopsida; order Sapindales; family Sapindaceae; genus Acer; species Acer saccharum. The sequence continues at coordinate 24,667,598 of CM059869.1, read as the reverse complement.
TTAATTAAAGAGTTTAATTAATTATTTCTAAGTATTATTGGAGCTCAAAACTATGGGTCTATTAGATCCTCTTGCTAGTCCGATTGATTAAAGGTAACAAGGGTTACGGTTAATTAATTGGATTGTCCAATTAATTGTGTTACGAAAGTGACATGTATTTATTCAGGGATTAAATGAATAATGTGATTAATTAATTAATAAATTAATAATTATTAATTATTAATTGGAGGTTGCAGATTCAAATCATGACTGAAACAAAGATAAAATAATTAGATTATTTTATTCATTAAAAAGTCTAGTGTTTAAGTTCAAGTCAACTAGGGTTATGTGGGAGTTAGAATCCTACTCTACATATGACACTTAAATACTAATTATCTTTTGAATATATGGAGCTATATTTGGAAAGAGATAATGATTTAGTTTGAAAAATATATAAAGATATATTTTAAATAATTAAAGGATATAAAAAACTGATGTAGTAATCAGTGTATGGTTTTTTGTACCTAATTGTATCAAATACAAACAACACGCAAAAAGAAAAAAAAGTGAACAGGGGTGCGGCCAACTAAAAAGCAAAAAGAAAAGAAAAGAAAAGCTTTTTGTTTTGAAAAGAAGGGTGGCTGAACTTCAACACCATACAAGGCAAGGGGCTGCTTTCGTGTGTCTTTTCTACCTCCATTCAAGTTCTTGAGTACCGTGATGCGCTTAAATGCAGTTACCGGATCGCGGGACATAACGAGGAAGATTTGGTAGTGACAAATCGGAATAAAGCTTAAAGAAACGAAGGAGTTAGCATCAAGGGTATGATCTAAATCCATCTTTATATATTCTTATATGTTGTATACGGTTTACAAGTTGCATAAAAATTTTAAAACCTATTTTCCGCTGTGCAACGTAAATCTGGGTTCCTTCACTACAAGCCTACTAGAACCTGTTTCCACCCATAAATCTATTTTCTCTATCTACCCTTGTATTTATACAAATGTTATTATGACATGTTAGCTACCCTTATTACAAATATAGATCAAGTTATTCAAAGTTTAACACAAATCATTCACATACCTTACAAATGATAGCAAACTATAGACCTATTCCAATACATCCTCTATTTTATAATCATTATCAGTGACTTTAAATTGTTGTTTCTCTGTTTTATCAAAAAATAAAAAAAATAAAAAAAATTGTTGTTTCTCTCAGGGGTAATAAAACTGAATTCTTGATTTTAAATAACAAAAAAATAATAGATAAAAATATTTAATATGAAAAATGACTAATAAATAAAGAACTATTATTTTCCATGGTCAGTAAAGTGTAAGTAATAATACAATGTTTGGTTGTATAAAATACAATAAGGGTATGTTTGGTTGGGCTTTTGAAAATCCTCTACTCGTAAAAGGTCTACTTGTAGTAGATCTAATTGAAATAGAGCTTTTGTAAAAAAAAATATAGTTGTTTGGTTGGTAATTACAAAAGCACTTTTATAGCTGTTGACGGTGAAATTTGGATTGCCACGCACTCAACAATTATATCAATTTAATATATAATAAGAAAATTAAGAATGCATGCAAAAGACAGATTTTACGTGGAAAACCCTTGAATGGGAAAAAACCACGGCGCCCCTGAGGGCAGAAAAATAATACTAGGTTTCGTTGCCTTGTTACACACTTAGATCTCTCTTACAATTGCTCTCTTTTCTCTCTCTAGATTTCTGAACCCCTCCCTCATGGGATAGGTGGTTCTATTTATACATGTCTAATTAGGGTTTCCCCTTGTTTTTAGCCGTGTGGGTGGTAGGTTTCCTTCTTTGATTCGTGCTAGGATTCCCCTGTTGTCACGGATCCGAATCTACTTTCCTCTTTGTGATTCCTTGTTGTCATGGGTCTTCTAAAAGTTTAGGGTTTATTTCTGTGTTTCTACCGAGTTGGTTCAGGCCCAGTATACTGGTGCAGCGAGTACCTTCACTTCTGGGTATCATCTCTTTGGCGACCACATTTCTACTTTTGGCGAGTAAATATCTAGCTTCGGCGACCATATCTTTGACTCCCTTCTAGCTTGAGCTATTTTATTATTCTGACTCGTCACACTTCCTCTCTTGACCCGGTCAATGAGTGACGTGGCAGTCTTTTGTTGGCTTTTTCGATGACGTGTCAGGTTGGCGAGTTTATACATACAACAATACCCCCATAAATACTTCGAGCTGAGCGAATGACTTGTTCTTCTCACTTCGTTTGCCTCTGCGAGCAGTATTTATATTTATGCTTACAAGATTTCGGCACACTTTGCAATAACTCCTTTTCTTTTTACCACGCGCTGTATTTATTAATTGATTCTTCCGGTGCAAGCTTTCAATTTGAGCCACACAACTTCTGGCGCTTCCACTTGTTTGACAGGTGAAAAGACATTCTGACTGCTTGGTTATCCCCGAGATGCCACATGTCATTTACTTGGTGGTGACTATTGCGGTTTTGGTGACTGTGGCCGTCATTCTCATTAATTGCGCATCATTGCACTTGATTTTTTTTTGAATTTCGAAGTTCCCTCTTTTTAAGGCCCGATCGTTTCTTCTTTCCCACTTTGCTCTTTTCATTTATTCCTCCATTCTTTTTTCTCAGAGCAGAAAAGAACAGTTTGATCCTTTGTTTCTATCTTCCTTATTTCTTCGAGTACTTTCTACAGTCTTTTCCCTGTGCCTTCTATTGCCAGACGGTTCACCGGATCCGACTTTTCCTGCCTCTTTGCGTCCCCAACTCTCTTGCACATCTTCGCGAATCTAGGGCTTTCTGGTGAGTTCCCATGGACCCTTCCTTACGTTCTTCTCTTTTTAATCGGATGATGCAAGCCATGGAGCTTGGTGATAAAAGTACTGCAGACAAGATTGAATCTCTGATTCATAATTTTCACCCGGATTCTCCGGTCCCGATTTCTGTTTATGTTCCATCTTCTGAGGATAACTTTATTCCTAACATCTCTCCTCCATCTTCCAACAGTGATTCTCCCACGATGCCGAGATCTTCCAATCTAGGCAGTAGTAAACAACGCGCCCCTAGGGCTTCTCCTGAATCCCTGCTAGATGCGCAGACGACGGTTGATTCTGACGTCGAAGATCATCAAAGGGATGCGCTGCATTTTTCGCTGAATCGCCCGTGTTCCTTTGACACGGAAGTTAACGTGGTCGGCGAGGATGAGCTTCGCAAATACAAGAGTTGTTTTGACCTTCCAGACTCAGTGACTCTTATGTTACCTGGTGACCGGGCTGTGTGGAATCCTCCCGAAAATGCAGTCGCCATTTATGGGGCCATGCTCAGCTGTGGGGTAACTCTCCCTCTTCAGCCTTTCATCGCCAGATTTCTTGCGGAGGCTCAAATTGCTGTGCCTGTGCTTCATGTGGAAGTTGAAGGGTTACGGGCCCCCTACTCCTCGCGAGATCCGCCATTTTTATACACTAAGGCAGGCGGGCAATGGTGGCACGTATTTCCTTCTCTCTTCGCCCGTGGAGAACTGGATCCCTGAGGGCGTGGCGAACCCCGGCCAAGTAGAAATCTCCGACGACGAGAAGAAGAAGGGTTTCATCTGGGGCTTTCCCACTTCGAACAAGAGGTGGAAGAATAGTTGGTTCTTTGTTGGCGGCGAGTGGGGCTGTGATGTGCCTGCCAGCAGTCGCCGTAATCTCTCGGCGAAGAAGGTTCCCAGGCACTTCACATCACCTGAAGCCTGGTCGAAGGCGGCCCCTGTTTTGCTAGATAGAGAGATTTCTTGCCTCGCCGCAGCAGCTGTCCTCCCTTTGAGCTCAAGGGATAGGTCCTTCCTCTTGGATGAGGAAAAAATGATTTCTGAGGGGATTTTCACACGCCTACATGCAAGGCTTCCTCGCTGTAAGTCTTTGTCCATTCCTTCTTTGTTTTACTATTTCATTTTATTCTGTTAGTTGACACTTGGTTTATTTTTCTTGCAGTATATGACTTTGACACCGTTTGCGACTTGCAAGCCCAGGCGGTGAAGAATTCCGAGGCTGCTAGCAAAAGGCATGCTACTGGTTTGGCTAAGGAGGGAATTGCTGGCCCGGATGGTGATGATCCTTCCGATGGCGAGGACGCTGGTGATGTTACCGGGGGAGGGGTTGAATCGGGGCATCCCTCTATGCGTGCAGAGGCTGTTGCGACTGTTCATGTTGCTGCTGCTGCTGAGACTACCCCTGCTGCGACTACCCCCAGTCGTAAGGGTAAGGAGAAAGTTGGGGTTTCAGGAGGGGTCAGTGACATCCCTTTTTTTAACGCGGATGTTCCTGAGACTCCTCTCGATCTAGGAGGAGTAAACGCCCTGCTGAGAGTACGCCTGATCACGCTGCTCGACCTCCCAAGCAGGCTTCACGGGTGGTGCAGTTCGTTGTTTCTTCTGACGAGGAAGGTGCTGAGGAGCCAGCTGTCGCCGAGACCCCTTCTACCCAACCGGCTGTTTGCGAGGGGCCTGTTGAAGCAGAGAATGTAGCGGCGCCTCCCTCTGAGGGGGTTAATGAACAGGCTATCCCTGCTTCTACTTCTCATTCTCCTTCTCCCCGACCAGCTTCTCCTTTAGTGGCTATGGGCGAGCCGTATGTCTCAAATCAACCTATGCCATCTGGTCAACCAAAATCGACTGATCGGCCAGGCTCGTCAAAGCAGCCTGGGACCTCTGCTTCCGGTTTGGGTTTTTCCCATGAAGCCCCTCCTACAGGACCGGTTGAAGCCGATGAAGGGAACATGTCCCTTTTTGATTTTTCGGCTATTGAGATATGCTCCCACCTGGTTAATAATGATATATACATTGGTGACAACTGGGGGCATGTCAAAGACAAGTCCTGCAACAGGAAGATGGAATTTTTCTTCAACTGCCACTCCTTGGTAAGTTCTTCGCCGTAAATCTCTATGTATTATTATTTTTTCATATATTTTCTAACTTCGACTATCCTTCTCCCCAGATGATGTCTGAGCTGGGTGAGAACTATAAGTATGGGATCAGAGCTTCCCGTGAGATTAAACGCTTGCGCGAGCAGGCTTCTGTTTTGGCGGCTGAAAAGCTCTCAGCCGAAGAATCCCATGCTCAACAGCTCGCTCAGTTTAGAGAATCCTCAGATGGTCATCTGTCTGCTCGGCTGGCCGCCGAAGAAAAACTCTCTGCTGCTGAAGAGGAGATTCGCTCGCTGAAGGAGCTTCTATCTACGAGTCAAGAGTCCTTCACAGCACGTTTGGAGGCCGAGCGGGTGGCTGAGGAAGCTAAGGAGAAGGCTGAGCATGAGGCGGTAGATTTACGCAACCAGTTGTCTTCCCGCGACCTTATCTTCGACAATTTGAAAGCTGTGCTGGAGGCCGAATCAGTTGACCGTTTCAAGAGATCCCCTGCCTACGATGCGCTTTTGTTGCGCGAATTTAAGAAAGGCATGAGGCAGGCGAAGAAATTCTTTGCCATGAAGGATCATTCCAACGAGAAAGCTCTGAAGCGTTTCGACAGGTCCCTCCAACAGCACATGGCCAGCAGCGTGGACTTGATTAAAGACCAAATAAAACGATGGAAAGCCCATTGCCGTTACAACAGGACTGAACCTCATCCCATGCATCTAGAGATCCCCAGTAAGCGTGCCTTCAATACTTACTACTTAGGTCAGAAGGGCAGCTTTTCTGGCTCTGGTGCTAAGCCTGACTTGGGTCCCGTTGCTGGGAGGGATTATAAGCCATTCATGCCAATGGAGGATGAGGAAGTCATTTGGCCTTCGGATGAGGAGATTGAAGATGAGGAAGACAGCGAAGGCCATCCTGCAGCTGGTTGAGTTTTCAGATTTTTTCTACTGTCTAGGACTGTAAATTTATTTCTTTTGCTCCTTTCATCTGTAAATGATACAAAGTTATAAATTCTTTTATTTAAATTCTTTTTTGTTCAGCTGCCTTTGCTGAGTTTTCGGCTTTACTTAGTTTTTTCACCAAGTTTTTTAGCATATTTTATAGCTCTTTATTCAGCTGCCATTGCTGAGTTTTTGGCTTACTCGGTATTTGTCAGGACGTATCTGGCCATACACCAAGTTTTTAGCGTATTTTATAGCTCTATTCAGCTGCCATTGCTGTATTTTGGCGTACTCAGTATTTGTCAGGACGTATCCGACCATACACCAAGTTTTTAACATGTTTTGTTTTTGCTCAGCTGGCTTTCTTGCTTCTAGGGATTCTATTTTTCCGTAATGGCGATCGTCACCTTTTGCAACTTGGGATTTTGTTCCTCGCCAGTTATCATTGCTGCGAGTATGAAACTCGTCTTTATGTGGAGATAGCGATATACGATGGCGAATGCCCTTTGTGACTGGCGAGTGAAATCGCGAATTCTCAGTAATAAATTACTATTTTATTGAATATTTCCTGCAACTTTGTTAACATAGTCATAAAGAAAATGCTAAAACGAAAAACTATTCTAAGACATAATAAAAAGATTGAAAAAGCTCTAAACTTTGAGAAAAAGTTAAGGATAATATATCTTCAAGTACTGCGCATTGCATGGGCGGGGTAGTTCGCCAAAACCTTCTCGAGTAATGCGATATGCCCTGTGGCCAGCTATTCCTGTAACTTGATAAGGCCCTTCCCATTTGTCTACGAGTGATCCTGCAGCTTTGTCTCTTGTTCCCAGATTCACCCTTTTCAGCACTAAGTCACCAAGCGAGAACATCCTTTCACGCACATGTGAGTTGTAATATCTGGCTACCCTCTGTTGGTACGCAGTATTCCTTATTTGTCCGCGCTCTCTTCTTTCTTCTAACTCATCCAGACCGCATTTTAGCATATCAATGTTAAGTTCTGGTTGGAAGAGTTGTACCCTTGGTGAAGAGAATGATGTTTCCACGGGAATGATAGCTTCAGCTCCATAAGCCATGGAATATGGGGTCTCACCTGTTGAACCCCTCTCTGTGGTTCGATACGCCCAGAGCAATTATGGTAATTTATCTGCCCAGCTCCCCTTTTTTGTTGCCAATTTAGCTTTGAAGTTGTGCTTTATGATCTTGTTTACTGCCTCAGTCTGACCATTCGTCTGCGGATGTGCTGGGGAGGCGTAGTAGTTGTTGATGCCGTACTTGTCACACAGCTCCCTGAATTTCCTACCATCAAATTGGGTCCCATTGTCCGTGATGATGGTGTTTGGTATCCCGAATCTGTACAGGATATTTTTCTTTACAAAGCTTATAGTGTTCGCTTCTGTTATATGTACCAATGGTTCGGCTTCTACCCACTTCGTAAAATAATCCACGGCTACTATGGCGTGCTTTGCTCCTCCAGTTGCTGTTGGCATTGGGCCGATTAAATCAATTCCCCACATGGCGAACGGCCACGGCGAGGTGATACTTTGCAAAAGTTCAGGTGGTTGTCGGATGTTGTTGGCGATTTTTTGACATGCCTCACATCTCGCTGCTACTCTCTTGGCATCGGTGAATAGTGTTGGCCAGTAAAAACCCTGCCTTAATGTTTTGTGGGCTAGGCTGACACCCCCAGCGTGGTTCCCACAACTTCCATTATGTATGCTTCTCAGGATACCTTCTGCTTCTTCAGGTCCGACACATCTCTGCAGTGCCCTTGAATACCCCCTTTTGTACAGCTCTCCATTGAGTACTGAATATCTTGTAACTCTATACTTCAACCGTTTTGCTTCTAATGGGTCACTTGAGAGTACATCATTGACGAGATATTCTTTGATTGGTGTGATCCAGCTGTTCCTCTTGCCAAAGACTGCCCCTACTTCTTTTGATTTGACTATGCTCGGCTGCAATAGGCGGATCATGGATATACTTTTGGGCCAGATGTTGATTGTGGCGGATGCCAATTTGGCCAGGGCATCAGCTTGCTCGTTTTCTTCTCTGGGGACATGAACAATTCTGTATTCTTTAAATCTTCCTAACAGTTCCTTTGCTAATTCCAGGTAGGTGATCATGCTTTCATCTCTCGCCTGGTATTCATCTAGTACTTGATTGATAACAACTTGAGAGTCGCTGAAGATTTCTACCTCATCTGCCCCTAGGACTGTGCAAACTTTTAAACCTGCTATGAGGGCCTCATATTCAGCTTGATTGTTAGTAGCTTTGAAGTCAAAACGCAGGGCACATTCGACTGAATCTCCTTCTGGGGTTGACACTACTACCCCTGCCCCGCTGCCGTGCGTGTTTGACGAGCCGTCGACGCAGAGTTGCCATTTGAATATTTTTTTATTCTGCTCCACCATCATTCTAGCCACCTCTATGCTTGGCTCGGTGAACTCTGCCACAAAGTCTGCCACTGCCTGCGCTTTGATTGCTGTCATTGGAAGATACTCTACGTCAAATTCACTTAATTCGATCGCCCACTTTGTTAATCGACCGGATACTTCTGGTTTCTGCAGGATTAATTTCAGTGGGCAGTTGGTGTATACCCCGATTTTATGAGCCTGGAAATATGGTCTTAGCTTCCTTGCTGCTGTTATTAGAGCGAGTGCCATTTTTTCAACCGGCGAGTACCTTGTTTCGGCTGGTAACAGTGCTTTGCTGGTGTAGTATATTGGCTTCTAGATTCCATCTTCCTATCGCACTAGTACGGAACTTGTGGCTGCTTCAGAGACGGACAAGTACATGTACAATGTTTCTCATGTTTCTGGTTTTGATAGCAGCGGTGCCTATCCAAGGTAATCTTTCAAGGCCTGGAAAGCCTTTTCGCAATCCTCATTCCACTCGATTCCCTTTCCCTTTTTTAGAGCTTTGAAAAATGGTAGGCATCGGTCTGTTGACTTGGCTATGAATCTGCTCAGCGATGCTAGGCACCCCGTGAGTTTTTGGATGTCCTTCAAAGTTCTTGGCGAGACCATTTTTGCTAGTGCTTGGATTTTTTCAGGGTTCACCTCTATTCCTCTTTGATGTATTTGATATCCGAGAAACCTCCCAGATGGTACGCCGAATACACATTTTGCTGGATTCAATTTCATTCCATACCTGGCCAGCACATCGAATGTTTCCCTCAGGTCACCTGTATGTCTATCTGCTGTGATGCTTTTTGTCAGCATATCGTCAACGTAGACTTCCATATTTCTCCCTATTTGTCTGGCAAACATTTTGTTGACCAAGCGCTGGTAAGTTGCCCCAGCATTCTTCAGGCCGAATGGCATGACTGTGTAACAATACAACCTCTGATCTGTGGTGAACGCTGTCTTTTCTTCGTCTGGCTTGTGCATATTTATCTGGTTATATCCTGAATATGCATCCATGAAGCTCAACGTCTCATGTCCGGCTGTTGCATCGACTAACTGGTCAATCCTTGGTAGCGGGAAGCTGTCGTTGGGGCAGGCTTTGTTCAGATCGGTGAAGTCGACGCACATCCTCCATTGATTGTTTTTCTTTTTCACTAGGACCATATTCGCCACCCATTCCGGGTACTTAACTTCTCTAATTGACCTTGCGGCGAGCAACTTTGATACTTCCTCTTTTATTGCTGCACTTCTTTCTGGGTTGAAGCTTCTCCTTTTCTGCACAACCGGTTTGCATTTCTCATTCACAGCCAGATTGTGCGAAATTACGCTTCTATCAATCCCTGGCATATCTTCGTGGCACCAAGCGAAAATCCCCTTATATTCCTTCAACAAGCTTGTCACATCTTCCTTAACTTGTTCAGTTAGCCTTGCTCCGATCTTTACTGTTTTATCTGGTTCCACTTCATCTAGAATAACTGACTCAGTTGGTTCTTCTTTCTCTCTGCTCGTTTTGTCCCTTGGGTCCAGTTCGAAGTTTTTCGGATTATCTTCCTGCACTTCCCTGTCTACCTCGAATATGTTCAAGGTTTCCATCCCTACTTTATCTTTGAAGATTGATAGGTTGGTGCGGCGAGCCATCTCCTGTGACCCTCTCAATTCTCCGACACCAAATTCTGTAGGGAATTTTATTTTCAACGCATGGGTTGAAGTAACAGCTCGAGCTTTGTTAAGAAACGGTCGGCCAAGTAAAGCATTATACGGCCAATTATGGATGTCAACTACGACAAAGTCCAACAGGATTGTTCGCCGGCATGGTGCTGTACCAAATCTCACCGGCAGCTTCACAGTTCCTAACGACCTAACTTCTGCGCCACCGAATCCTTTTAATGGCACATGGAATGGTTCAAGATCTTTTCTGTCCAGCCGCAACTCATCATATACTCTGGCACTTAAGATATCAGCTGAACTTCCATTGTCAATCATCACCCGAAGGACATCCCTATGGGCTATTCGAACCCCCACGACGATTGCATCGTTAGGCTTTGCATCAATTCCGTCTGAGTCCTCTGCTGTAAATGTTATACGATCATGCCTTTCTCTTCCCTTCTTGGGGTTTCTCTACACATAATTGATCTCCATGCTTCTGCTTTCATACATTACTTCTCGGACTTCTGACATCCTTTCTCGATTGCTCCTCCCAGTATGAGGTCCACCAAAAATGGTGTTTATAGTTGCGTTAGGGCTGTTCCTCCTTGGACTCTTCCTTTCCTGCCCGTTTCCTTGGCGGCTATCCTGGCGACCACCGTGCTTGTCCCCTTTCAAAGCAAAGTCCTTCAAGTGCCCATCTCTGATCAAGCTTTCAATGTGATCGCATAATTGAAAACATTTTGAAGTTTCATGCCCATGATCTTTGTGGAATCGGCAGTACTTGGTTGTATCTCTCCTAGCATTTGCTGACTGTTGCCGAGGATATTTGGCGAGTCCCTTGTCTTCTACCACAGACAGTATCTCCTCCTGATCGCCAGTTAAAGGGGTGTAATGGTTGTACCTTCCTCGAAACTTATTGGCTCGAGCGTTTCCTCTGCCTTCTCTTGGATATCCCTTTTGGCCCTTCTCATCTCTCTGGCGATCACGTGATTGCGTCTTTTTGTCATCTTTATGGTCTGGTTTTGAGTCAGGCTTGTGTCCATGCACATAACTACCCCCTTGTGCTACTTCTTCTTCTTCCGCCTGTGCATAGTCGCCGGCTATTTCCATCATCTCCTCATAAGTTTTTGGTCTCTCCCTTCGTAGGTCAAAGGATAATCGCCCACTTTGTAACCCATTGGTGAATGCGGCGATCACAGCTACATCACTGGCGTCTTCAATTTGAGCAACCTCCTTCCCAAATCTCGCTAGATACTTCTTGATCGACTCGTTACGTTCCTGTTTCAAGTTGGATAGATGAGCGAGTGACTTTCTTCTCTGGACACTCCCCATGAATTGCCTTATGAACGCTTTGTTGAGATTTGAGAAGCTGCTTATACTTCCGGGAGGAAGTCTTCCAAACCACCTAGAGGCAAGGTCGCCGAACGTTTGCGGGAAGGTGAGGCATAACAACCCATCGTTGGATGAGTACTGGGCCATAATGTTACGGAATCGGCGAACGTGCTCCTTCGGATCCCTGTTCTCCTTGTACTGCACAATGGTTGGCATTCTAAATCTGTCTAGAAATTGGGTGCGAGCGATATTTTCGACGAATGGGCTATCTGACTCATCATCTGAAGATACGTTACGACCATACCTTCGTGCCATCGCTGAAACTTTTCTTGATAGCTCTTGTAGGGTGACATCTCACTGACCAGTTGGTTCTCCTGCTGGATCGAGTCTACTCTTGATTGTTATTCTACCATGATTGCCTCTCTCGTCCAGGCTTCTTCGATCTTCTGTGCTTTCGGATCTTCTTCGCTTCGCTCTTTTGGATCGTAATTCCCTTCGTGGACGAGGACTATTATCTTCAGATGAGATGGAACGGTGTCTCCGTCGGTTCCGTTGATATGTGTCACTGGAATTAACCCCATGTGTTCGCGCCTAGTCTCGCTCCTCCCTGGATTCTTCATTCATCACACCTTTTCCCTTCCTTTGTTTTCTCCCCTCGAAATCCTCAGTGTGGTCCTGGGGAGTCTCCTCAGTGGATTGTCTTGCTTGAGTATCGGGGATTGCGATGTGAACTTCTGATCGTAGCCTTCCGGGCGGATGGATTCCAGGAGTGGTTAACTCGTAAGGAGATGAAACTCCCAACCCTATGGGGAGCGAAAGCCCTATTTTGCTAGCTTCGCTGATTAAGTTTACCAATGCAGCTTGGAAGTGCTGCAGAATCCCGGGATCAGCTACCCTGGTTCCTGGTGTTGCCGCTGATTGTTCCCCGATTGTCACCGCCCTGTCTCCCGTCGGCGCGGTTGGTTCAACAACTAAATCTCCGCTGGAGTTACCATCTCTGTCACTGTCGTTGTTCATGTTGTTTAATTCGCAAGGGTTCCTCGAAGTTTCTGTTCAAAGATCCCCCTCCTTCTAGCGCCAATTGTTGACGGTGAAATTTGGATTGCCACGCACTCAACAATTATATCAATTTAATATAAAATAAGAAAATTAAGAATGCATGCAAAAGATAGATTTTACGTGGAAAACCCTTGAATGGGAAAAAACCACGGCGCCCCTGAGGGCAGAAAAATAATACTAGGTTTCGTTGCCTTGTTACACACTTAGATCTCTCTTACAATTGCTCTATTTTCTCTCTCTAGATTTCTGAACCCCTCCCTCATGGGATACGTGGTTCTATTTATACATGTCTAATTAGGGTTTCCCCTTGTTTTTAGCCGTGTGGGTGGTAGGTTTCCTTCTTTGATTCGTGCTAGGATTCCCCTGTTGTCACGGATCCGAATCTACTTTCCTCTTTGTGATTCCTTGTTGTCATAGGTCTTCTAAAAGTTTAGGGTTTATTTCTGTGTTTCTGCCGAGTTGGTTCAGGCCCAGTATACTGGTGCAGCGAGTACCTTCACTTCTGGGTATCATCTCTTTGGCGACCACATTTCTACTTTTGGCGAGTAAATATCTAGCTTCGGCGACCATATCTTTGACTCCCTTCTAGCTTGAGCTATTTTATTATTCTGACTCGTCACACTTCCTCTCTTGACCCGGTCAATGAGTGACGTGGCAGTCTTTTGTTGGCTTTTTCGATGACGTGTCAGGTTGGCGAGTTTATACATACAACAATAGCAGTAGACCGTTTGGTCGTAAACTCTCAAAAAGTCTATTGAGATATTAAATTACTAAAAAAGACATATTATTTATTCACTCTTCATGGGACTAATCAAACAACTTGGTAATGAATATACAAAAACGTGACAGTATTGTAAAACTTTTGACAAAAAAATAAAGTAATCAAAAGCTTTAAAAAGAAATAAAAAAATTGAATCAAATCCAATAGAACAAACATAAAGATAAACAAATAAACAATATATATATATATATATATATATTTTGAACAACATAATAATATTGAAAGAAGAACATTGCCACAAAACAGGGCAAAAGGCCACCAAGAGCCAACAAAAAAACAACACAGCAGCACAATAAAAATATTAATGAAGAAAAATTATACATACCATTCTTTTGTATGTGTAGAGCAAAGAATCATTCTTTTGTATGTGTAGAGCAAAATTATAGACTATCTGTGGAGATTAGAGAGCAAAGAATAAAGAATATAAATAGGTTCCAGGGTTTTATTTTAATAAGGGTATTCTATGTCAATAATAAAAAATTAGGGATATATAGATCAAATACTTCTTTTATTAAAAGGTCTATTTTGAAAAGCTCCTAAGGAGGTGTTTTTGCCTAGTAGAGGTTTAAACTCTACTAGCCTCTACTGAATTAAAAATAGACAATTTCAAAAGCCCAACCAAACAACTTTAAAAAACTCAAGTAGAGGTTCGTAGACCTTTTGAGTCAGTAGAAAGCCCAACCAAACAAGCACTAACTAATCGAAGTTGAAAGACCTTACATAAACATGTTTTAAGCTCTGTAGTAGTATAATTAACTTGGTTAAACAATAGAGAGACCTAAGAGAAGCATAAATGCAAGCCTAAAAAGCAAACCATAAAGCCTATAACATTCTCTAGTTCCTGGCTTATAGTGCATTGGTTCTGAAGCTTGCAGCAACTATAACCAGTTTACCCAATATTTTTCATCCATATACAATAGTAGTGGCAACAAACTTGAAGGATGAAGCAAACTCCGATTGAAGGTTTCAGGTCTCTGGTTTGTTCGACACCGAGGAAGCAAACACCAACGATGAGGAAAAGGGAGTTGAACTCCAATTGAGGTTTCCAGTCTTTCGTTTGTTCAGAATCGAAGAAGAGAGAGTGTAGTGAGATTATGGTTTTACGATTTTAGAGCATCCACAATGGTGGATAAAAGAGATCCATTTTTATTTGGATCCAACACCTTCCAATCATTGGGTTGGGCTTATATATATAATTTAAATTAAATTATATAATTATTAATTTCAATAATTATATATATAATGAAAAAATATAAATATTATTTAAATTTCAATATATAATTATTAATTTCAATAATTATATACATAATGAAAAAATATAAATAAATTTAATATATATATTTAAATTATTATAATTTAAATATATTATTATTAATTTCAATAATTATATAATGAAAAAAATATAAATAATTTTAATTTCAATTATAAAATCGTCGGAACCAAAACTGAACTGTCTGAACCGACGGAACCATCGAAAACCGGACAGGAACCGAAATCGAAACCGAAACCGAAACCAAACTAAACCATCAGAACCGAAACTGGAACTGAAACCCAACCGTCGGAACCGCCGAAACTAGACCAAAATCGTGGAATCGGAACCAAACCTTCAAAATCGGAACCAAAACCAAACCTTCAAAACTGGAATCAGAATCGATTTTGAAGGTTCGGAATCGGGGAACCGAAACCGGAACCGAACTGAATCAAAACTAGCGCCATGTCTAATCGTATACAATATTTTGTTTTAAATATTTATTTTTATTGTTGATGTAATTCGGTTATGATAATTTTAAATTAATAATTTTTTTATTTTAAATTAATTATAATTTATTAAATAATTATTGATAGTGTTGATATTTAAAATATATTATATAATTTATTTATTAATATATATATATATATATATATATAATATTTTAAAGAAAAGTAATGATTGTTTGGAAAAAAGTTAAAAAAGTGGATGCACTTTTACTTTTCTAATTTAGTCTCATTGTGGGGAAAAGAGACCAAAATTAAGTGGATCCAAATGACAAGACTCATTTTTGATGATGTGGCAATAAATTGGTCTTGTTTTTGGCTATTAGAAACTTTAAATTTGGGGATTTCTGGGAGATTTCAATCCTATATATAATATCTATTACCACACGCACTTATTTGCTTGTTGTAATTACTAACATATACAATATAGACCCTTAATTGTTCGTGGTAATTGAAAGTTATCGAACACGTGCTTGTAAATGCCTGTGGTGAAAACGTTTTTAAGTGAATATCAACCATGAGCTTTTAAAGTCTCGTGGTTGATATTGCTTATCTAACACTAGGGACCGGCTACTATGCAGTGATTTTATATCACTGCATCATGCAAGCAAAAAAAATAGTGTTTTGAAGTGAATAGTGTAGGTCACCAACCTGCTATTGCCCATACCACATTAAAATAATAATATATATTAATTGATTTGACAATATGAATCATAAAAATAAATAAAAAAAGATAAAATAATAATAAAAAATTATTTAAAATTATAAAATAATATAAAAGTAATAAAAAAAATAATATAAAAAATATTTTCCACAACAATAAATTAAATTATTTTAATACTAATTTTTTAGTGGTAACTACTTCTTGGGTGTTGGTAACTACTTTTATGGCTGTGGTAACTACTTAAGGGTTTTTACAAAAATTTACTGGTAACTACTTGTAAGGCCATGGTAACTACTTTTACGGTAATGGTAACTAGTTAAGGGTTTTTTCTAAAATTTTTACCTTGTAACTACTTTTACGCCTACGGTAACTAGTTTTTCGTCCATGGTAACTACTTCTTCGGGTCTGGTAACTACTTACAAACAACCTTGTAACTAGTTTTACGGCATTGGTAACTACTTTTACGGCTTGGTAACTAGTTAAGGGGTTTTCTAAAAAATTTGCTTGTAACTACTTCTAAGGCAATGATAACTACTTTTACGGTCATGGTAACTAGTTAAGGGTTTTTTCGAAAAAATTTTACCTTGTAACTACTTTTACGCCTACAGTAACTAGTTTTTCGCCCATGGTAACTACTTCTTCGGGTCAGGTAACTACTTACAAACAACCTTGTAACTAGTTTTACGGCATTGGTAACTACTTTCACGGCTTGGTAACTAGTTAAGGGGTTTTCTTAAAAATTTGCTTGTAACTACTTCTAAGGCAATGGTAACTACTTTTACGGTCATGGTAACTAGTTAAGGGTTTTTCGAAAAATTTTTACCTTGTAACTACTTTTACGCCTACGGTAACTAGTTTTTCGCCCATGGTAACTACTTCTTCGGGTCTGGTAACTACTTACAAACAACCTTGTAACTAGTTTTATGGCATTGGTAACTACTTTCACGGCTTGGTAACTAGTTAAGGGGTTTTCTTAAAAATTTGCTTGTAACTACTTCTAAGGCAATGGTAACTACTTTTACGGTCATGGTAACTAGTTAAGGGTTTTTTCGAAAAAATTTTACCTTGTAACTACTTTTACGCTTACGGTAACTAGTTTTTCGCCTATGGTAACTACTTCTTCGGGTCTGGTAACTACTTACATACAACCTTGTAACTAGTTTTACGGCCTTGGTAACTACTTCCACGACTTGGTAACTAGTTAAGGGGTTTTCTTAAAAATTTGCTTGTAACTACTTCTAAGGCAATGGTAACTACTTTTACGGTCATGGTAACTAGTTAAGGGTTTTTTCGAAAAAATTTTACCTTGTAACTACTTTTACGCCTACGGTAACTAGTTTTTCGCCCATGGTAACTACTTCTTCGGGTCAGGTAACTACTTACAAACAACCTTGTAACTAGTTTTACGGCATTGGTAACTACTTTCACGGCTTGGTAACTAGTTAAGGGGTTTTCTAAAAAATTTGCTTGTAACTACTTCTAAAGCAATGGTAACTACGTTTACGGTCATGGTAACTAGTTAAGGGTTTTTCGAAAAAATTTTACCTTGTAACTACTTTTACGCCTACGGTAACTAGTTTTTCGCCTGTGGTAACTACTTCTTCGGGTCTGGTAACTACTTACAAACAACCTTGTAACTAGTTTTACGGCATTGGTAACTACTTTCACGGCTTGGTAACTAGTTAAAGGGTTTTCTTAAAAATTTGCTTGTAACTACTTCTAAGGCAATGGTAACTACTTTTACGGTCATGGTAACTAGTTAAGGGTTTTTCGAAAAAATTTTACCTTGAAACTACTTTTACGCCTACGGTAACTAGTTTTTCGCCCATGGTAACTACTTCTTCGGGTCTGGTAACTACTTACAAACAACCTTGTAACTAGTTTTACGGCATTGGTAACTACTTTCACAGCTTGGTAACTAGTTAAGGGGTTTTCTAAAAAATTTGCTTGTAACTACTTCTAAGGCAATGGTAACTACTTTTACGGTCATGGTAACTAGTTAAGGGTTTTTCGAAAAAATTTTACCTTGTAACTACTTTTACGCCTACGGTAACTAGTTTTTCGTCCATGGTAACTGCTTCTTCGGGTCTGGTAACTACTTACAAACAACCTTGTAACTAGTTTTACGGCATTGGTAACTACTTTTACGGCTTGGTAACTAGTTAAGGGGTTTTCTAAAAAATTTGCTTGTAACTACTTCTAAGGCAATGATAACTACTTTTACGGTCATGGTAACTAGTTAAGGGTTTTTTCGAAAAAATTTTACCTTGTAACTACTTTTACGCCTACAGTAACTAGTTTTTCGCCCATGGTAACTACTTCTTCGGGTCAGGTAACTACTTACAAACAACCTTTGTTAGGTTGATAATTAGTGTTGGCATTAATTCCATATCAAAACGCGTGTTTACTTGTAATGTTTAGTGGTTAGTAAATGAAGGATTTCGAAGACGAAGGACGTCTCAACCATTATTCGTTCAAGTTGCCGGCTTTTAAGAGTTTCGGACATTATCGGTCTACAAAGGTATACATGACCTCTTATCTCTTACAAGGCTAGGCACACACTCACACATATCATTCTTGTGTGTCCCTTCATGATTTTATTTCATTTACATTTCACTTTCACACACTTGGCAAAATATGCTCATGCATTCACATTTAGTTAATAATCTTTGTGTTTTGCATTTTCTAGGACTATGTCCGGAAACTAGCATATGTGTGTGTATTTGTGTTTGTATGTTTCCGTATTTTGTGTTTAGGACTTGAACATGTTCTTATTCAATGCCTTATTGAGTTCCGGTCGTTTCGGTTACTCATTCATAAGGTTTCGAGTCCAAACGTGTTGACTATGCCACTTTACGTTCTCTTACGTTGTGTTGACTTCATCGATGATTTCCGAGATGATTTCTCAACCGTTTTTCAAAGTTGTATAGTCGTTTTCGTGCGTGAGAGAGTCATGGTTCGTAATCCAAAAACGGATTTGAATTTGGAGTTCGAACGCTCGAGATACAGGCCGACGAACCGAGAGTGCGCGGGAGAGGACAGCCCAGGCCGTGGGCCACATGGGCTGGCCGTGGTTGAGGCCGTGGGCCCCACGGCCTGGAGCCCCTTCTGCTCCCGTGTGGGCCACGTGCCCCCCATGGCCTGGGGGTGACGTGGCACCACATGATTGGTCAAAAAGACCTTTCTCTCTCCTCCTATTTCTTCCCTCTCTCTCTCATTTTGAATTTCTAAGAAGAACATTTTCAGTTTTCCCGTCTAGAATTCTCTCCAATTTTTCCAAACTTCAAAACACCATATCTTCCTCATCCGGAGTCGGATTTGAGTGATTCAAGTTGGAGAGTGTTTGTATTTGAGTCCTCTAACATCTCCAAGTGGTTCGGTAGCTGTTTGATCGAGATTTCCAGTGGTTGACCATTGAATTCCGAACCAGCATCATAATCCGAGGTAATGGTCTCATCTTAGGGATTTCTTGTTATTTGACCTTCCAAATGCTTGGGGTTTCTTCTTCTATATCTTTGTTATTGTTTTATGAAAGCTATTTGAAAAGGTAGCTTGATTATCATTCCAATTGAAATTCAATTTATGGACTTATGTTGACTAGATTTCATGATTCTAGGTTTTACATTTGTTTGTGAGTTGTATTGTGATTAGAATGGCATCTTAGGTTGTTTGATACTTAATTGAATTAATTTTGTGTTAAAATAACTTTGAGATTTGATTTGGTCCTTTGATTGAAGAAATCAAGGATTTGTGTATTTGTTTGTGATTTAGAGAATATAGGTTTTGATTGATGTAAATCTCAAAACCTTGCTCTAAATTTTTGTCTAGTATATTGATTGATTTTAATCTCATATATCTAGACTTTGATTGTATATTGATAGCATCTTGAATTAGGACTTAATGAACATTTTGTGATTCAAGTGTTATATGTGTGAATGAGACTTTGAGTATATGTGTTAGGTGTTTCACATGCTTAGGTTTCTATTCATGGATTTTTGCATCTAGACTTGATTAATTGTGTTTTCACATGTTTAGGTCTATTTGTGCCATAGAATGTATTGATCACATGTTCTATGTTGAAATGAATGTTTGCATCATTTGCATTCACATGATCACACTAGGAAGTCCTTGTAAAAGGCATGAAGTCTTGGTTAGAGTCGGGATGACTCGGATAGCCAAGCAAGAAGTCTTGCCTAGAGTCGGGATGACTCGGATAGGTAAGCAAGAAGTCATGGCTAGAGTCGGGAGGACTCGGATAGTCATGCATGGGAGGCTCCCTAGAGGCAAGAGTGCCTTGGATAGGGAGTTGGCTAACATATTGGTAGGCCTAGGCGTATGGTTAGACATAGACTCCGATAGAGCGGGGTACACGGGATGTGTATGCACTCTTGAGGAATTTCTAATCTACCATCGATGTTGGTTGAGTGTGTTGTCCAATATATGGTGGTTCCGCATCATTGAGGGATTTCATACTTTCCAATAGGGTTGGGTATGCTTAGACTTCACTAGGTTGGGTGAGCTAAAGATTGGTCACTTTGTGAATGTTCTATGTTTACTTTCCAATAATATAGTACCCAATGGTTGTAATTCAACCCGTGGATGTTTCCTCCTTGGAGGTTTTACCACGTTAAAAAATCCCTTGTGTTAATTCTTTCTATCTCTTCTCTTATATTTTAATTGTATATTTTATTGTCTTGATTCATAATATTCACTTGTGGTGTATTGTGAACCAAGTCTTTGTATAGTGTGATTAGTGTATTCATTCTATAGATCAATTTGTATCTTTGATTCTTTTGTATATTGTAATATTTGTTTAGTGACATTTTGCTCACTCTTGTAACACATTGAACATCTTATGAAATACAAGTTTATTTTGTTGTTATGATTATTTGATATTTTACCTCACATGACTTGTTGATATACTTAGACATTTCTATTATGATTGTGTCATCATATTGTCTATGTATGTCTATCTTGGATTATTGTGTTGTGTGTAAGGCTACCTTGAGGGACAAACGGATGTTTGTTCAAGGGTTTGAAAAAAGGTGTAAAAACCTATTCACCCCCCCCCCCCCTCTAGGTATGCTTTAAGCAATTTAACTTCGTTTGTGTACATTCAATTGGTATCAGAGCGGGTCGTCGGACGGCACTCGGCGAGATCCGGTTTACACTTACGAGTGGATTGCTTAGGTATTTGCTAGAATGGTTTTCCAAGATGATGTGATGACCGAAGGGGCTTCGAATTCTAGGCCTCCTCTTCTCAAGGGTCACAACTACGGGTTTTGGAAATTGAGGATGAAGGCTTACATCCGATCTATTGATGAGAGAGCTTGGATGACCGTTGAAGAAGGTTACCTTGCTCCTAACAAGATTGTGGATGGAGAGACCGTTTCCAAGCCTAGGAGTGAGTGGTCTACTAATGAGTTTGAGTTAGCAAAATGGCATCATCGGGCGGTGAATGCTATTTTCGGAGGTGTTGATAGTAGGCAATTCTCCTACATTCAAAACCTAGAAACCGCTAAGGAGGCATGGGAAGCTCTCCAAGTCACCAATGAGGGGACTAAAGCGGTGAAGAAGTCTCGTCTTCAATTGCTCACTTCCCAATTTGAGGTTTTGCAAATGGGTGAGGAAGACAAGTTTATTGACTTCCAAGATAAGCTTCTAGACATCGCCAACCAATGCCAAGCTCTTGGTACTCCTATCTCCGGTGAGAGGCTAAATTGGAAGATTCTTAGATCACTTCCAAAGAGGTTCAAAGCCAAGGTTACCGCCATTGAAGAGAGCAAGGACGTTGACGTCATGAGCATAGATGAGTTGCTAGGATCTCTTCAAACTTTTGAGGCGTGCATGAAACCAAAGGCTAAGAACAAGGGTTTAGCTCTCAAGGTTGTCAAGGAAGCTAGTAGTAGCGATGATGATGAGGAGATGGCGTTATTGGTTAGGAAGTTTAGGAAGTTCATGAGGAAAGGTGCCAAGTCAAGTGGCAAGTACTCAAGGGACAAGGAAGTCAAGAAGTCCTTTACTCCACCTTATGAGAGGAGTGGCCATGCTAAGAGCAATAGGAAGGTTCAATGCTTCAAGTGCAAGAAGTTTGGACATTATGCTTCGGATTGTCCTAGTGGTGATTCTAAGAGGGACAAGAAGGGAAAGGCTATGGCGGCTACATGGAGTGAAGATGATGCCTCTAGTGATGAGGAGAGCTCAAGTGATGAGTCTTCTAGTGAAGAAGAGCTAGTGAGCAACTTTGTTGCATTCATGGCTTCTCACTCTACTCTAGAGGATGTTAATCAAGATTCATTGGATAAGGAGATTGATCAAAGTCATCAAGAGTGTTCAAATGATAATCCATCCTACATTGATCTTTTGGCTAAGGTGAAGTTTCTTGAGGAGAAGTTGAAATTAGCCTTGAGTGAGATTGATGAGAAGGAAGACTTGATCAAGATTCAAGTGGATGAGTTTGTTGCTACAACTCGTAGGCTTTTGCGTGAAAAGAATGCTATTGAAAAGAAGCTTTGCGAAGTTGAGGGTATTTTGCTTGAAAAGGATAGGATCATCTCTAATATGAACTTAGAGAGCTCAAGTGTAGCGGTGGTTGAAGAGAAGCTCATAGAAGCATCACTTCCTACTAGTGAAGCTATCATTGAAGAGAAAGCTCCTAAGAAGAGACGTTCCAAGAAAAAGAACAAATTGAAGAATAAGGTACCCCTTGAAACTCCCACTTGTCCTCCACCACCACCGGAAGGTAAAATCTCTCCTTTTGTTCCCATATGTCATTTTTGCAATACCTTAGGCCATATCAAGCCCAAGTGCTATAAATTCATTGAATATTGCAACTTAGAAAATGCATCTAGGAATAGAGCGATTGGACCTAATTCTATGCATGCTAAAGTTTTGAATATGGAAAGCATGATAATTTGTCAAAGCATGCTAAGAATATCCGGAAGGTGAAGAATGCATATCCTACAAAGTTTGACCATGCATGTGTTGCTAACAATGTTGAGAAGAAGAGTATTAATGATATTATTGTGAATCAAGTTGTGGAAGAACTTTACTCTAGGTTCAACATTGTGGTCAAAGAGAATCTTGATGATGTTCATGTTTGTCCACCCAAGACAAAATTTGTCAAGGGTGAGTGCTCTTACCATTAGTGTAAGTTGCACATGTGAGTTAGCTTTAAGATTAGTGTCGTTGATAAGAAGCTTAGCTTTTTGCTTTGTATCTTTACAACTTGACATGAACTTAGCTATCTCACTTTGTTTGTTTTGATAGTCAAAATTTGTTGGTTAACTTTTGATAAGTTTTTTTTGGAATCTATATGATAACATTATTGTTATGGCTTTTAGAGAAAGTCATTTTTTTGTTTGTTTGAGTTGGATTACATTGCCTTTAGTCTCTTGGAATCGACACACCTATAACTTGTAGTCATGAGGACTCACAAGCCAAGAGGACTCATAAAAAGGGTGAAGGCCTTGTATTTGGTGAAAATAGCTTGCGAAGGTATCTCTATATCATATTGCTTGCTTACTTGATTTTTCATCTATCAACTCATTGTTTGTATCACTTTCATGAAGCATGTCATAATTGAGAACTAATATAGTGTTTATATGGTACTCTTTGACATTTGCTAGTTTAAGATCTTTTGGTGATAAGTGTTCACATTGATCTTATTTCATGAAGCGTGTTGTTATTTGTATGATTGTTGAGTGGCTAATATTTGAATAATGTGAGCTTCATATTCTTTGATAGCTACTCTCTTGAGAAGTAGAGATCTTAAGTAAGTCTCTTTACTTGCTTTTAGATCATGTGATTTTAAGCCTTGAACTTGGTTTCAAAAATGCACTTTGCTTCTCTTGTATGTTTTGTTAAGTATGTTGAGCTTGATTGATGTTCGCTTTGGATACACCTTGAAGTCCTAAGGACTAGTACATTTAAAAATGACCAATGGTTGGTATCCATTTGCTTCGGCAACATAGAACTCAACGAGCACCCTCATGGAAAGGGCTACACACCTTGGTTGTGAAGCCACCCAATATTGGAAAGGGCTACCTCATTGTGATGAGTGAAAGCCGCCATGAGGTGTATATGTTTATGTTAGAAAAATCAAAGAAGTGTTGAATTGAATCAAAAAAAAAAAAATCTTTGATTCAAGCCTTAATAAAAAAAAAATTAAATAAATAAAAAAATAATAAAAGGCTTTTGGAGTATAGTTGAATAATCAAATGAGCTCGGGTTGACAAATAGAAATGGGTTGACGAGCCACATGCACACACACGCTCACATGTTGAAATCTATTCTCTTTATAAGCAAAATTTAGGATGATAACCGGTTTGACCTTTTTATGGAAAGACCTAAGATGAATAGATGTTGAAATTGTATGCATGCTTGATTATCAAACTACTTCTTTTCATATACTTGAAGCAAAATCTTCACACACTCACTTTTGCTTAATTAGTATTTGTGATACTTTAGCAATTTTTGATGACATATGAGAGTGATTGAAAATCTTGATGTAACTCTCTTAGATATGTGAAGCTTATTTGCAAATCTAATAAAAATTGCTTGTGATGTGATTGTGTGGTGATTTTTGTGAACATTTGTCTATCTTGATTTTAGATGAGGCACTTGTCAAGGGGGAGCATAATATGCTAAATTCTTGTTCTCTTTTATGACATGTTCACATGTTCTTCAAGGTTGTTAATTGTTGGCATTATTCTTATTTTTGATAAATCATGAAGATGCTATGATAAATTCTCACTTGCATGGTGATTTATTAAATATAGTGTTTTGCCTTTGTATATGTTTATTGGTTTCTTATTTGTTTATTTGTTTATTTGTTTCCTCTCACTTTGTTTTTAGTTTGTTTTGTGTTGCAAGATCATGGGTAAAGCAAAGAAGGTTGGTGGAAATACTTCTTCATCTCCCATTGCCAAGTCGAAACCTACAATTTCGTCCAAAATTTCCAAAGGTAACAAAGTTGATGAATTGGGAATTTTTGGGTGCAAAAAGATAATTCAAGAAAGAGGTATTGACTTGGACTCTTGTATTGGATCATATGTCTATGATGTGCTTAAGAGTAGGAATTGGATTTCATGGGTCAACATGTTAGGAGTATCTAATGAGACCATTGTTAGAGAATTTTATAATGCTTACAAATCCGGTTCTACTGTGACTAGTGCTACTCTTAGCATAAGGAAAGTTGTCTTTAGAGTTTGCCCTAGGAAGGTTAATGAATTTCTTAACTTGTCCGATGACATTGAATCGGATTTCCTTGATGTTGATGTCTTGGAAAACCTTGATTTAATGGGTAAGACTCTTTGTGATGATGATGATTTTGTGTGGGGGAAACGTGCTTTTATTAGGCAAGGTGAGCTAACAAAAATTAGTGCATTTTGGCATTTATTTGTATGCTCCAATCTTATTGTTTCTACTAATGCTTCGGAGCTTAATAGAGACAAGATTAAGATTGTGTATGCCTTGGTTACTAACCAACCTATAAACCTTGGTGAATTGCTTGTGGAGCAAATTCAAAGTGCGGCTTGTACTAGTCGTTTGGACAAGAAATTGGCTTTTCCGGGGTTTATAACTCAATTGTGCTTAGCTAAAGGTGTGAGGAATCTTGATGGTGATGTTATGCTTCCTCCCTTAGAGAAGTTGAGTGAGAAACGTATGGCAACCATGTCATACAAGGACAAGGGAAAGTCTAATGATGTACTTAGGCTTTTTGGTGATTCTCTTGATTCTAACCATGTCCCTAACTCACCCGCTCTTCCTAGTTGGGCTTTAAAATTGAGGAAAGAGGTTGAAGAATCTCATAGGTTGATTGAGGCGTCACAAAGGAAGATTGAAGACCTTAGTGCAAAGCTTGTTACTCAAGATGAGAGGATCAAAGAGTTGGAAGGAAAATCAACTCCAACAAGGCAATATGTGAGATCCGCACACCGTTCTTCTTTCCTTGGTGGCACAAGTGGCTAGAAAGCTTCATGAGGTATAATTTCTTACTCTTTCCCTTTGGCTTCATATCATGTCAAAAAGGGGGAGAAATATGAGAAACACATGGGAGATATCTAGCTTACTTAGCCTTATGTTAGTTGTTTTTGTATATTTGGTATCTAGCTTGAACTATATGGCATGTAATATTTTTGTTGAATCTTGGCTTAGAATATATTGATGGATAGTATGTATTAAGGGGGAGCATACTTGATCCATTTGAACTTATATGTTATTATTTTCTTGCCTATGATTGGATACTTGGATATTGCCATACTTGGTGTCTCTTGGATATTCTTGTGCTTTCAAGTTTCTTTGTTAGGTGATATCAAGAGAAGACCAAGATGAAGTTCAAGACTTGATTTATAATTTGTGTCTACATGTGTAACTCATTGTACTCATTGTGACCAAATTTTCTTTGTAATTGTTTTAGTGTTTGTTTAGGGGTTTTGTCATGGAATTTGCCAAAGGGGGAGATTGTTAGGTTGATAATTAGTGTTGGCATTAATTCCATATCAAAACGTGTTTTTACTTGTAATGTTTAGTGGTTAGTAAATGAAGGATTTCGAAGACGAAGGACGTCTCAACCATTATTCGTTCAAGTTGCTGGCTTTTAAGAGTTTCGGACATTATCGGTCTACAAAGGTATACATGACCTCTTATCTCTTACAAGGCTAGGCACACACTCACACATATCATTCTTGTGTGTCCCTTCATGATTTTATTTCATTTACATTTCACTTTCACACACTTGGCAAAATATGCTCATGCATTCACATTTAGTTAATAATCTTTGTGTTTTGCATTTTCTAGGACTATGTCCGGAAACTAGCATATGTGTGTGTATTTGTGTTTGTATGTTTCCGTATTTTGTGTTTAGGACTTGAACATGTTCTTATTCAATGCCTTATTGAGTTCTGGTCGTTTCGGTTACTCATTCATAAGGTTTCGAGTCCAAACGTGTTGACTATGCCACTTTATGTTCTCTTACGTTGTGTTGACTTCATCGATGATTTCCGAGATGATTTCTCAACCGTTTTTCAAAGTTATATAGTCGTTTTTGTGCGTGAGAGAGTCACGGTTCGTAATCCGAAAACGGATTTGAATTCGGAGTTCGGACGCTCGAGATACGGGCCGACGAACCGAGAGTGCGCGGGAGAGGACAGCCCAGGCCGTGGGCCACATGGGCTGGCCGTGGTTGAGGCCGTGGGCCCCACGGCCTGGAGCCCCTTCTGCTCCCGTGTGGGCCACGCACCCCCCACGGCCTGGGGGTGACGTGGCACCACATGATTGGTCAAAAAGACCTTTCTCTCTCCTCCTATTTCTTCCATCTCTCTCTCATTTTGAATTTCTAAGAAGAACATTTTCAGTTTTCCCGTCTAGAATTCTCTCCAATTTTTCCAAACTTCAAAACACCATATCTTCCTCATCCGGAGTCGGATTTGAGTGATTCAAGTTGGAGAGTGTTCGTATTTGAGTCTTCTAACATCTCCAAGTGGTTTGGTAGCTGTTTGATCGAGATTTCCAGTGGTTGACCACTGAATTCCGAACCAGCATCATAATCCGAGGTAATGGTCTCATCTTAGGGATTTCTTGTTATTTGACCTTCCAAATGCTTGGGGTTTCTTCTTCTATATCTTTGTTATTGTTTTATGAAAGCTATTTGAAAAGGTAGCTTGATTATCATTCCAATTGAAATTCAATTTATGGACTTATGTTGACTAGATTTCATGATTCTAGGTTTTACATTTGTTTGTGAGTTGTATTGTGATTAGAATGGCATCTTAGGTTGTTTGATACTTAATTGAATTAATTTTGTGTTAAAATGACTTTGAGATTTGATTTGGTCCTTTGATTGAAGAAATCAAGGATTTGTGTATTTGTTTGTGATTTAGAGAATATAGGTTTTGATTGATGTAAATCTCAAAACCTTGCTCTAAATTTTTGTCTAGTATATTGATTGATTTTAATCTCATATATCTAGACTTTGATTGTATATTGATAGCATCTTGAATTAGGACTTAATGAACATTTTGTGATTCAAGTGTTATATGTGTGAATGAGACTTTGAGTATATGTGTTAGGTGTTTCACATGCTTAGGTTTCTATTCATGGATTTTTGCATCTAGACTTGATTAATTGTGTTTTCACATGTTTAGGTCTATTTGTGCCATAGAATGTATTGATCACATGTTCTATGTTGAAATGAATGTTTGCATCATTTGCATTCACATGATCACACTAGGAAGTCCTTGTAAAAGGCATGAAGTCTTGGTTAGAGTCGGGATGACTCGGATAGCCAAGCAAGAAGTCTTGCCTAGAGTCAGGATGACTCGGATAGGTAAGCAAGAAGTCATGGCTAGAGTCGGGAGGACTCGGATAGTCATGCATGGGAGGCTCCCTAGAGGCAAGAGTGCCTTGGATAGGGAGTTGGCTAACATATTGGTAGGCCTAGGCGTATGGTTAGACATAGACTCCGATAGAGCGGGGTACACGGGATGTGTATGCACTCTTGAGGAATTTCTAATCTACCATCGATGTTGGTTGAGTGTGTTGTTCAATATATGGTGGTTCCGCATCATTGAGGGATTTCATACTTTCCAATAGGGTTGGGTAGGCTTAGACTTCACTAGGTTGGGTGAGCTAAAGATTGGTCACTTTGTGAATGTTCTATGTTTACTTTCCAATAATATAGTACCCAATGGTTGTAATTCAACCCGTGGATGTTTCCTCCTTGGAGGTTTTACCACGTTAAAAAATCCCTTGTGTTAATTCTTTCTATCTCTTCTCTTATATTTTAATTGTATATTTTATTGTCTTGATTCATAATATTCACTTGTGGTGTATTGTGAACCAAGTCTTTGTATAGTGTGATTAGTGTATTCATTCTATAGATCAATTTGTATCTTTGATTCTTTTGTATATTGTAATATTTGTTTAGTGACATTTTGCTCACTCTTGTAACACATTGAACATCTTATGAAATACAAGTTTATTTTGTTGTTATGATTATTTGATATTTTACCTCACATGACTTGTTGATATACTTAGACATTTCTATTATGATTGTGTCATCATATTGTCTATGTATGTCTATCTTGGATTATTGTGTTGTGTGTAAGGCTACCTTGAGGGACAAACGGATGTTTGTTCAAGGGTTTGAAAAAAGGTGTAAAAACCTATTCACCCCCCCCCCCCCCCCCCCCCTCTAGGTATGCTTTAAGCAATTTAACTTCGTTTGTGTACATTCAACCTTGTAACTAGTTTTACGGCATTGGTAACTACTTTCACGGCTTGGTAACTAGTTAAGGGGTTTTCTTAAAAATTTGCTTGTAACTACTTCTAAGGCAATGGTAACTACTTTTACGGTCATGGTAACTAGTTAAGGGTTTTTCGAAAAAATTTTACCTTGTAACTACTTTTACGCCTACGGTAACTAGTTTTTCGCCCATGGTAACTACTTCTTCGGGTCTGGTAACTACTTACAAACAACCTTGTAACTAGTTTTATGGCATTGGTAACTACTTTCACGGCTTGGTAACTAGTTAAGGGGTTTTCTTAAAAATTTGCTTGTAACTACTTCTAAGGCAATGGTAACTACTTTTACGGTCATGGTAACTAGTTAAGGGTTTTTTCGAAAAAATTTTACCTTGTAACTACTTTTACGCCTACGGTAACTAGTTTTTCGCCTATGGTAACTACTTCTTCGGGTCTGGTAACTACTTACATACAACCTTGTAACTAGTTTTACGGCCTTGGTAACTACTTCCACGACTTGGTAACTAGTTAAGGGGTTTTCTTAAAAATTTGCTTGTAACTACTTCTAAGGCAATGGTAACTACTTTTACGGTCATGGTAACTAGTTAAGGGTTTTTCGAAAAAATTTTACCTTGTAACTACTTTTACGCCTACGGTAACTAGTTTTTCGCCCATGGTAACTACTTCTTCGGGTCTGGTAACTACTTACAAACAACCTTGTAACTAGTTTTACGGCATTGGTAACTACTTTCACGGCTTGGTAACTAGTTAAGGGGTTTTCTAAAAATTTGCTTGTAACTACTTCTAAAGCAATGGTAACTACGTTTACGGTCATGGTAACCAGTTAAGGGTTTTTCAAAAAAATTTTACCTTGTAACTACTTTTACGCCTACGGTAACTAGTTTTTTGCCTGTGGTAACTACTTCTTCGGGTCTGGTAACTACTTACAAACAACCTTGTAACTAGTTTTACGGCATTGGTAACTACTTTCACGGCTTGGTAACTAGTTAAAGGGTTTTCTTAAAAATTTGCTTGTAACTACTTCTAAGGCAATGGTAACTACTTTTACGGTCATGGTAACTAGTTAAGGGTTTTTTCGAAAAAAATTTACCTTGAAACTACTTTTACGCCTACGGTAACTAGTTTTTCGCCCATGGTAACTACTTCTTCGGGTCTGGTAACTACTTACAAACAACCTTGTAACTAGTTTTACGGCATTGGTAACTACTTTTACGGTTTGGTAACTAGTTAAGGGGTTTTCTAAAAAATTTGCTTGTAACTACTTCTAAAGCAATGATAACTACTTTTACGGTCATGGTAACTAGTTAAGGGTTTTTTCGAAAAATTTTTACCTTGTAACTACTTTTACGCCTACAGTAACTAGTTTTTCGCCCATGGTAACTACTTATTCGGGTCAGGTAACTACTTACAAACAACCTTGTAACTAGTTTTACGGCATTGGTAACTACTTTCACGGCTTGGTAACTAGTTAAGGGGTTTTCTTAAAAATTTGCTTGTAACTACTTCTAAGGCAATGGTAACTACTTTTACGGTCATGGTAACTAGTTAAGGGTTTTTTCGAAAAAAATTTACCTTGTAACTACTTTTACGCCTACGGTAATTAGTTTTTCGCCTCTGGTAACTACTTCTTCGGGTCTGGTAACTACTTACAAACAACCTTGTAACTAGTTTTACGGCATTGGTAACTACTTTCACGGCTTGGTAACTAGTTAAGGGGGTTTCTTAAAAATTTGCTTGTAACTACTTCTAAGGCAATGGTAACTACTTTTACGGTCATGGTAACTAGTTAAGGGTTTTTTCGAAAAAATTTTACCTTGTAACTACTTTTACGCCTACGGTAACTAGTTTTTCGCCCATGGTAACTACTTCTTTGGGTCTGGTAACTACTTACAAACAACCTTGTAACTAGTTTTACGGCATTGGTAACTACTTTCACGGCTTGGTAACTAGTTAAGGGGTTTTCTAAAAAATTTGCTTGTAACTACTTCTAAAGCAATGGTAACTACGTTTACGGTCATGGTAACCAGTTAAGGGTTTTTCAAAAAAATTTTACCTTGTAACTACTTTTACGCCTACGGTAACTAGTTTTTTGCCTGTGGTAACTACTTCTTCGGGTCTGGTAACTACTTACAAACAACCTTGTAACTAGTTTTACGGCATTGGTAACTACTTTCACGGCTTGGTAACTAGTTAAAGGGTTTTCTTAAAAATTTGCTTGTAACTACTTCTAAGGCAATGGTAACTACTTTTACGGTCATGGTAACTAGTTAAGGGTTTTTTCGAAAAAAATTTACCTTGAAACTACTTTTACGCCTACGGTAACTAGTTTTTCGCCCATGGTAACTACTTCTTCGGGTCTGGTAACTACTTACAAACAACCTTGTAACTAGTTTTACGGCATTGGTAACTACTTTTACGGTTTGGTAACTAGTTAAGGGGTTTTCTAAAAAATTTGCTTGTAACTACTTCTAAAGCAATGATAACTACTTTTACGGTCATGGTAACTAGTTAAGGGTTTTTTCGAAAAATTTTTACCTTGTAACTACTTTTACGCCTACAGTAACTAGTTTTTCGCCCATGGTAACTACTTATTCGGGTCAGGTAACTACTTACAAACAACCTTGTAACTAGTTTTACGGCATTGGTAACTACTTTCACGGCTTGGTAACTAGTTAAGGGGTTTTCTTAAAAATTTGCTTGTAACTACTTCTAAGGCAATGGTAACTACTTTTACGGTCATGGTAACTAGTTAAGGGTTTTTCGAAAAAAATTTACCTTGTAACTACTTTTACGCCTACGGTAATTAGTTTTTCGCCTCTGGTAACTACTTCTTCGGGTCTGGTAACTACTTACAAACAACCTTGTAACTAGTTTTACGGCATTGGTAACTACTTTCACGGCTTGGTAACTAGTTAAGGGGGTTTCTTAAAAATTTGCTTGTAACTACTTCTAAGGCAATGGTAACTACTTTTACGGTCATGGTAACTAGTTAAGGGTTTTTTCGAAAAAATTTTACCTTGTAACTACTTTTACGCCTACGGTAACTAGTTTTTCGCCCATGGTAACTACTTCTTTGGGTCTGGTAACTACTTACAAACAACCTTGTAACTAGTTTTACGGCATTGGTAACTACTTTCACGGCTTGGTAACTAGTTAAGGGGTTTTCTAAAAAATTTGCTTGTAACTACTTCTAAAGCAATGGTAACTACGTTTACGGTCATGGTAACCAGTTAAGGGTTTTTCAAAAAAATTTTACCTTGTAACTACTTTTACGCCTACGGTAACTAGTTTTTTGCCTGTGGTAACTACTTCTTCGGGTCTGGTAACTACTTACAAACAACCTTGTAACTAGTTTTACGGCATTGGTAACTACTTTCACGGCTTGGTAACTAGTTAAAGGGTTTTCTTAAAAATTTGCTTGTAACTACTTCTAAGGCAATGGTAACTACTTTTACGGTCATGGTAACTAGTTAAGGGTTTTTTCGAAAAAAATTTACCTTGAAACTACTTTTACGCCTACGGTAACTAGTTTTTCGCCCATGGTAACTACTTCTTCGGGTCTGGTAACTACTTACAAACAACCTTGTAACTAGTTTTACGGCATTGGTAACTACTTTTACGGTTTGGTAACTAGTTAAGGGGTTTTCTAAAAAATTTGCTTGTAACTACTTCTAAAGCAATGATAACTACTTTTACGGTCATGGTAACTAGTTAAGGGTTTTTCGAAAAATTTTTACCTTGTA
Organism: Acer saccharum; assembly: GCA_030490815.1. Lineage (NCBI taxonomy): Eukaryota > Viridiplantae > Streptophyta > Magnoliopsida > Sapindales > Sapindaceae > Acer > Acer saccharum. The sequence continues at coordinate 24,635,131 of CM059869.1, read as the reverse complement.
ACTACTTTTACGCCTACAGTAACTAGTTTTTCGCCCATGGTAACTACTTATTCGGGTCAGGTAACTACTTACAAACAACCTTGTAACTAGTTTTACGGCATTGGTAACTACTTTCACGGCTTGGTAACTAGTTAAGGGGTTTTCTTAAAAATTTGCTTGTAACTACTTCTAAGGCAATGGTAACTACTTTTACGGTCATGGTAACTAGTTAAGGGTTTTTCGAAAAAAATTTACCTTGTAACTACTTTTACGCCTACGGTAATTAGTTTTTCGCCTCTGGTAACTACTTCTTCGGGTCTGGTAACTACTTACAAACAACCTTGTAACTAGTTTTACGGCATTGGTAACTACTTTCACGGCTTGGTAACTAGTTAAGGGGGTTTCTTAAAAATTTGCTTGTAACTACTTCTAAGGCAATGGTAACTACTTTTACGGTCATGGTAACTAGTTAAGCGTTTTTTCGAAAAAATTTACCTTGTAACTACTTTTACGCCTACGGTAACTAGTTTTTCGCCCATGGTAACTACTTCTTCGGGTCTGGTAACTACTTACATACAACCTTGTAACTAAATTTTCGGCCTTGGTAACTACTTTCACGGCTTGGTAACTAGTTAAGGGGTTTTCTTAAAAATTTGCTTGTAACTACTTCTAAGGCAATGGTAACTACTTTTACGGTCATGGTAACTAGTTAAGGGTTTTTTTAAAAAAATTTTACCTTGTAACTACTTTTACGCCCACGGTAACTAGTTTCTCGCTTGTGGTAACTACTTCTTCGGGTCTGGTAACTACTTACATACAACCTTGTAACTAGTTTTACGGCCTTGGTAACTACTTTCACGGCTTGGTAACTAGTTAAGGGGTTTTCTAAAAAATTTGCTTGTAACTACTTCTAAGGCAATGGAAACTACTTTTACGGTCATGGTAACTAGTTAAGGGTTTTTCGAAAAAATTTTACCTTGTAACTACTTTTACGCCTACGGTAACTAGTTTTTCGCCCATGGTAACTACTTCTTCGGGTCTGGTAACTACTTACAAACAACCTTGTAACTAGTTTTACGGCATTGGTAACTACTTTCACGGCTTGGTAACTAGTTAAGGGGTTTTCTTAAAAATTTGCTTGTAACTACTTCTAAGGCAATGGTAACTACTTTTACGGTCATGGTAACTAGTTAAGGGTTTTTTCGAAAAAATTTTACCTTGTAACTACTTTTACGCCTACGGTAACTAGTTTTTCGCCCATGGTAACTACTTCTTCGGGTCTAGTAACTACTTACAGACAACCTTGTAACTAGTTTTACGGCATTGGTAACTACTTTCACGGCTTGGTAACTAGTTAAGGGGTTTTCTTAAAAATTTGCTTGTAACTACTTCTAAGGCAATGGTAACTACTTCTAAGGCAATGGTAACTACTTTTACGGTCATGGTAACTAGTTAAGGGTTTTTTCGAAAAACTTTTACCTTGTAACTACTTTTACGCTTACGGTAACTAGTTTTTCGCCCATGGTAACTACTTCTTCGGGTCTGGTAACTACTTACAAACGGCCTTGTAACTAGTTTTAAGGCATTGGTAACTACTTTCACGACTTGGTAACTAGTTAAGGGGTTTTCTTAAAAATTTGCTTTTAACTACTTCTAAGGCAATGGTAACTACTTTTACGGTCATGGTAACTAGTTAAGGGTTTTTTCGAAAAAATTTTACCTTGTAACTACTTTTACGCCAACGGTAACTAGTTTTTCGCCCATGGTAACTACTTCTTCGGGTCTGGTAACTACTTACAAACAACATTGTAACTAGTTTTACGGCATTGGTAACTACTTTCATGGCTTGGTAACTAGTTAAGGGGTTTTCTAACAAATTTGCTTGTAACTACTTCTAAGGCAATGGTAACTACGTTTACGGTCATGGTAACTAATTAAGGGTTTTTTCGAAAACTTTTTACCTTGTAACTACTTTTACGCCTACGGTAACTAGTTTTTCGCCTGTGGTAACTACTTCTTCGGGTCTGGTAACTACTTACGAACAACCTTGTAACTAGTTTTACGGCATTGGTAACTACTTTCACGGCTTTGTAACTGGTTAAGGGGTTTTCTAAAAAAATTGCTTGTTACTACTTCTAACTACTTCTAAAAAAATTGCTTGTAACTTGTTTTACGGCATTGGTAACTACTTTCACGGCTTGGTAACTAGTTAAGGGGTTTTCTAAAAAAATTTGCTTGTTACTACTTCTAAGGCAATGGTAACTACTTTTACGGTCATGGTAACTAGTTAAGGGTTTTTTCGAAAAAATTTTACCTTGTAACTACTTTTACGCCTACGGTAACTAGTTTTTCACCTTTGGTAACTACTTCTTCGAGTCTGGTAACTACTTACATACAACTTTGTAACTAGTTTTACGGCCTTGGTAACTACTTTCACGGCTTGGTAACTAGTTAAGGGGTTTTCTAAAAAATTTGCTTGTAACTACTTCTAAGGCAATGGTAACTACTTTTACGGTCATGGTAACTAGTGAAGGGTTTTTCGAAAAAATTTTACCTTTTAACTACTTTTACGGTAACTAGTTTTTCGCCCATGGTAACTACTTCTTCGGGTCTGGTAACTACTTACAAACAACCTTGTAACTAGTTTTACGACATTGGTAACTACTTTCACGGCTTGGTAACTAGTTAAGGGGTTTTCTAAAAAATTTGCTTGTAACTACTTCTAAGGCATTGGTAACTACTTTTACGGTCATGGTAACTAGTTAAGGGTTTTTTCGAAAAAATTTTACCTTGTAACTACTTTTACGCCTACGGTAACTAGTTTTTCGCCTGTGGTAACTACTTCTTCGGGTCTGGTAACTACTTACATACAACCTTGTAACTAGTTTTAAGGCATTGGTAACTACTTTCACGGCTTGGTAACTAGTTAAGGGGTTTTCTTAAAAATTTGCTTGTAACTACTTCTAAGGCAATGGTAACTACTTTTACGGTAATGGTAACTAGTTAAGGGTTTTTTCTAATATTTTTACCTTGTAACTACTTTTACGCCTACGGTAACTAGTTTTTCGCCCATGGTAACTACTTCTTCGGGTCTGGTAACTACTTACAAACAACCTTGTAACTAGTTTTACGGCATTGGTAACTACTTTCACGGCTTGGTAACTAGTTTAACGGTTTGTCTTAAAAACAACCTTGTAACTAGTTTTACGGCCTTGGTAACTACTTCTACGGCTTTGGTAACTAGTTAAGGGTTTTCCAACAAATTTAGCTCGTAAATATGTTGGAATCACTGGGATATATCCATATTAATCTAAATGTCAATAGTCGCATCAAACAGAAGTATGACCTAATTAATTTAAAATTCTGAGTTCTGCTTCTACACGTGGTGCAAAGCAATATGATTAGGGAAGCATCAGTTGTCCAAGTTATCTACACTGTAATATATTCGTTTTAAGTATATTTTTTGGTTTTTACATCCACATACCACAGGTTGAAAATTTTGTAGTCCTCATTATGTAGATGTGGTGTTCTAGGCGACAACAGAGACATCTAGTAACTGCATAGTTGTTCAGAGAAAGGACTAAGTGCATGTCAATTGTCAAGTTACGATGATGTATTATACTGTTTATGGCATTGTTAATGCTTTGAAAGCAACCACATGTAGCTTAATTTGTGTCATACTCATACTTCATATCTGAATCACAAACCCCAACAAATAATGATTAGCGAGCAACCCTTCAAAACTCTTGTATGTAAACCCATCAACATCTAACACCGAATACACGTACACTATTCTAAGAGTCCATCCACACTTTGACCCTTCTACAAAAGAGATGCTAGAAAGACATATTATAAAGGAGTACAACTGAAATCAAAATACATATCCAAACTAAACCATTATATAACAGTGTATGAAGTACCAATATTTAAATAAAAACAAATGTACTTAAAATGAAAGACTAAAACAAACAAACAACTTCAATGATAGCAACTGCGAGTGAGTGTCAACTATAGGCCCTCATCTGGAACATTGGGGGCCTGATGTGGCATGTTCTGGTCCGGTGGTGCCTGCTGTGGCCCACTAGGACAACGCCTATTTTCCCTTCGGTACATGAATGGGATGTTCACGCCATGGCGAACCAAACCCCTTTGGAAATCATCCAACCTCTGATTTATGTTCGAGAATTCACCCATATAGGCTTGGTGGTTCGAGTTCATTTCCTGCCTCATAGCCTGGAGGTACTGGTTGTTGGTTTGCAGCTGTGCACTCATGCTCTGCATCATCTGAGCCATTGTCGGGTTCTGATTACCTGTGCCCGTAACTGGTTCACCCCCGACGTTCTCCCCATCATAATCTTCATCATCCGTGTCATCCTCTAGAAGGTCTTCGTCAGAAAAGGCCATGTCATCATCATCGAGCACGTTACCCCCAATTGGCCTGACCCCTCTACGCCTAGCAAGTTCATTGTAGGTCTTCCTCCCTATGTCACCTGTAGGAGTAATCATGTTGCCTTCCTCCCTATTCCATTCAATACCTGCCTCCTCACAAAAATGGGTGATAAGGCATGGGAAAGGCAGTGGCCCTTTTGTCTTGGCACCCTTATGTATGCTTTGCATAATGATCTGGCCAATGTCTATTTGAAGCATGTTTCTCGCACAAAACAGATGGCGTGCGGTGTCAAAACTTAGCTCGGAGCAGTGGGTCTTCGGAGTCAATGAGTAGTCAAATAACATAATCCAAAATGCCGCATCTATCTTCAGTTGGTTAAGCAACAAAGAGTCACGGTAGTCGTTCCAAAGCGGGGATTCATCCATCCTTAGGTCAGCGGCCAACAATCCATTGTATGGCTCAAAGAAATCATGGTTGGGAACGCCGTCAACATAAGCCGTTAGCTCCTGAGACATCCCAAACCACTTATTGATCTTGGTGGCTGTAATGAGGACCTCTGTACCCCGAACTATCACTGGAATCCCTTGACTGAAACGGTGAGGGACCATGGCGTAGTAAAATTCTCTAACCAAATCCAATGCCGCCACGTTAGGGGTCCTAACAAAACCACTCCAATTCAATCCTCGCACAGCATATGGAACAAAAGTGGAGGCTAAAACCGTCAAATTGATGCCCCTTTCGGGCTAAACCTTCCTATTTCCATACAATGACCATCTTTTTGGGTTCTCCGGGTCTGGGGGTGTGAGGTTATTTCACCCTTACCTTTCCCTGACGGAGGAGGCAACGCGAACGGATCCGAACCTCTTGATGATTCCCCTTTTTTTTGGACTCGCTTGGAATTTTTCTTAACACCCTCCATGAATTGTCTAAAACCACACACCAATAATCACAACACACTTAGATACTAAGCAAAAGATTCCACACAATACTTAAATCTCTAATCAAAAATTCAATACCACACATAATCTCTAACCCCTTAATGTAACACCAAAGTTAAACTAACATAAAATTCTGTATAACAACTGAAATCAACCTTCCAATGTTCTTCTAATCAAAACCCAAGCATCAATATATCAAAAAATGCACTTGAAACAAATTAATCCCTAATATTCTCCTACATTCACGTTCTCAAGTGAAGCTTTATAGAATGTAGATAGGTTTTATGCTTCAAACACCTATCTATAACATAAATTGAGGATTAGAGATTAGGCTTACCTTGGACAGAGATTGAAAGTTGCTGCAGTCCTTCTTGGTTGCTGATTTTGAGAGAAATTTTGTGTAACGGCTGATCTCCCACGACCTAGACTTTATCAGCCATACATCGCATACAGGCGTTCTTAGGGCAAGCTTATTGGGCTCGGTTTTGAGGCCGCCTGACCCCAAACGATGTCGTTCAACTAAACCTCGTTGTGTAATGCGACCTTGGGATGAGCTTCTTCAGCTCACCGTGGGGTCGCTATGACGTCGGGGCTGAAGGCAACCTGGGACTGATCTAAAGGAGATCGTCATGGGCTCGCTAATTGCTCGGGTCTGAATTGTCTTTTACATTGACAAGGCGACCTTGGAGTGAGCTCCCCGACCTTGGGGTGAGCTTATGGAGCTCACTCCAAGCTCGCTATGCTCTCGGGGCTGATTGATTTCCAACCGAATGAAAGCGTGCTTGGGATGGCCTTGTTGAGGTCACCTTGGGCCCGCTATGGCATCGGGTTTCAATGATGTCGAACTGGGGAATTGCGAGCTTCGGATGATCTTATGGAGGACGCCCTGGGATCGCAATGGCCTCAGCTATGATTTATATATGGCTTATTAGAGCGACCTTGGAACGAGCTTGTTAAGCTCTCCATGAGATCGCAATAGACTGACAGTTGGCAAATTATTTGCCACACGTGAAATCCTCTTTTTTGTCACCTAGTTCACCTTGACCAACAACCCTACTGTCAACATACCTTTACTTTCACAATCTTCAGTTTCGAACAACAAACCCCTTGAAAAGCACTCATAGAATGTTGTTGTTGGGAAACAATATGTTGCATCAGAGTTTTTAACTTCAGTCAGTAATGGTCTTCTGAAGGACAAACCAAGAAGCAAACAACATTTGGTAGGAGAAAGAGGTATGTGTTGCATTATGGTTTTATTGTAATAACCCTTTACTAAATCACATACAATGGCCATGTATCTATCATACTAGTATGTTGAATATTTTTATTTTACTTAATACAAACTATCTACCCAACATGTTATAATAATGGCTCTACATAGATTTACCTCACCCTCCATGTTGTACTTGATTTGAATAACAATTTAGGGCTGCTGGGAAATGTTTCCATATCAAATGTTTGACTTTGCATATTATGCCGCATATATATATGTAATTGACACCATGGTATGGCTGTTGTTCATATAGGAACATGAATATCAATGAAAAGATTGGTGGCACCTCCAAGTCAACTTATGATTTCAACACAACCAGCTCTTCTTAATGGGAATACACAAACAGACCGCATAACAAGTACACGTACTGTGGTAATTCGTATAACACCGATGATGAAGATGCTGCAGTTGATCCTTCGTTTATGACTGATCGTACTCCCTCAACCCAACATTTGTGTAATCCAGACAATACGACCACTATCGAAGTTGAACCAACATTATCAGAATTAGATGACCTGGCAAAACTTAGTAGTTTGCAACCAAGTGATGTAATTGGCAAGGAGTTTGCTTCTGTCCAAGATGCTGAAGCATTTTACAAGAATTACTCACTGTTTGTTGGGTTTAGCATCAGGAAGGATGAAATGAGGCGTGACAGACACGGTATGATTACAATACGGAAGTGGGTTTGCTCAAAGCAAGGGTACAAAGATCAAAAGTATATTGATAAGATAGACAATAAACGTGAACCCAGAGGTCAAACTCGAGAAGGATGTCATGCAACCATGAAAATTAAAATAGACCGACGTAGTATGATGTGGGTTGCCAGAGAGTTTGTTATAGAACATACTCACTCATTGTCACCACCCAATCACATTCAGTTCCTACGATCACATCGTACTGTCAATGATTCAGAGATTGCACAGCTACAGTCGTGGCAAACAGTTGGTGTCAAAACTTCCCAAGTGATGGACCATCTTGTCGACCAATCTGGTAGCTATTCAAATGTGGGACACACGAAGAAGGACTTGCAGAACCGTTTTGATTCAGTTCGTAGGTTTGAGATTCAAACTTCTGATGCTGATTCCGTTATATCTTACTTGACCGCAAAATCAGAAATGGATCCACAATTCTTCTTTAATTACACCTTGGATGAAGAGGACCACTTTGGCAACTTGTTTTGGGCTGATTCGACATCACGTTCTGACTATGCCTTTTTTGGTGATGTGCTGGCATTTGATGCAACGTACAGAACTAATGTATATCAAAGGCCCCTTGTAATGCTTGTTGGCGTGAATCACCACCATAGTACCACGATTTTCGGTTTTGGATTGCTAGGTGATGAAACCGTGGAGACATACACTTGGTTGTTGCAGACATTCTTGGTAGCAATGCATGGTAAGATGCCGAAATCGGTGGTTACAGATGGTGACAAGGCTATGCACAAGGCAATAAAGACAGTGATGCCTGAATCTGTTAGACGATTATGTTGTTGGCATGTAGAGCGAAATGTTTAAACAAACGTGCAGGATGGAAACTTCACTCGTACGTTTTGCAATTGCATGTTGAATTTTATGACAGAAGATGACTTTGATCTCCAATGGTTTAGCATGGTTGAAAAATTTGGATTGAACAACAATGAGTGGGTGAGTGCAATGTATGCAAAACGAAAGGAGTGGGCGGAAACTTATCTTCGTGATAGCTTCTTTGGCGGAATGCGAAGCACGCAACGTTGTGAGAGTATGAATTCGTATCTGAATCGATTTGTTCATTGTAGGTTAAAGATGTATGAATTCCTGAAAAACATCAATAGGGCATTGGACCGCATTCGAAATACTGAAACATTCAATGATTATCAATGTAGTACCACTACACCGGTGTACAGTACTCATTTGTTGGGACTAGAGAAACATGCTGCTGAAAAATACACAAGAAATGTATTTTTCCTGGTGCGCGAAGAAATCCGAGAAGAGGCATCACTTAGCATAGTAAACTGTGTGCAAGATGTGGATAACTACACTTATACGTTCAAGAAATTTGGAAATGCAAATCGTATTTGGACAACCCGATTCATACCATTAGGAAATCATATCCACTGCTCATGCAAACTGTTTGAAACAGCCGGTCTTCCTTGTAGCCACAGTTTCAGTGTAATGAAAGCCTTGGATATGCAACATATACCATCATCAGTTATACTGGATCGATGGACCACCCGTGCAAAGGACTTTTCAGACATCAAGTACTCAAGTGAGGCAACGCCAACACCAGTCATGGAAAAGGCCAGGTATGGATCATTGAGTTCTAAATGCAGCAAAATGTGTTATTTTGCATCGAAGTCAAATGACGGATTCAAGGAGGCCAACGGAGAGATTGATAAATTGACATTACGCATGCAACATTTAATGCCATCTTCTCCTATTCATTCACAAAATATGGCGGGTGTGTCACATGTGCATCACGTGAAAGATCCTTCCACGGCGGCAACAAAAGGTTCTATTCGACGCAAGAAAAATGCCGGTGTGAAGCAACGTAAATGTGGCAAATGTGGGCAACCTGGGCACACTGCAAAGACATGTCATGCCAACGTGCAAACCAACAACAGTACAGCATCAAGCAATGCTGTACACATGTACAAAACAAATTTGACACAAAACAATGACACGAGTTATGGTAGCCCTTCAACGGGTCCATCGTATTCATTCACATTCCCAGTTAATGATGATTGTGGCGGAGACACAAAACATGATGTAGAACGTGGTAAAACAAGTTTCAATCCTTCGACATTAGCATTCGAAATGGACGGATATCATTGGTGGGGGACAACAGAACGTTGATATTGTAAGGTTGTAGGCTACTCGTATGAACTGTTTTTCTTTTGTTTCAGATGACTGTTACTTTAAAATCCATGTACTCCCATCACATTTGCATACTCTGTATCATGGGGTAATCTACTTCGGTATACCGGTTCAGCGAAATGTAGTTTTCTTGTATGTACTTATGACTACGATGAAGTGTAGGGGGTGTAAATTAATGTACCTGGAGTTTAGGTGGCGTAAATGAATGTTGTTGAAAATAGATGACAATAATTGTTGTATTTATTTCCGTTATGAACCCAATATCTGCACCTCAATATCAGGTGATCATTGAAAATGATAAGTTGGGAGTCTACGTTGGGTGTGCCTTGTTCAAAATAGCATCAAGAGTAGCAATATTACATCCTGCCTGAATTTGCATGTACATCCCAATTAAGTTTTATTTTTATTATTCAAACATTGACAGGATTGGAATTGTAACTAGTTTTACGGCCGTGGTAACTACTTCTAAGGCCCCAATAACTACTTTACCGGCTTGGTAACTAGTTAAGGGTTTTTGTGCAAAATTTGCTTGTAACTACTTTTAAAGAATTGGTAACTACTTTTACGGGTCTAGTAACTACTTAATGGTTTTTCCAATAAAAGTAGCTTGTAACTACTTTTATGGCAACGGTAACTACTTCTTCGGGTCTGGTAAATACTTAACGGGTTACCAAAAAAATTACAGCGTAACTAGTTAACGGTTTGTGAAAGCGTGCTTAGGATGGCCTTATTGAGTTCACCTTGGACTCGCTATGGTCTCGGGTTTCAATGATGTCCAACGGTTTGTCAAGGTGAGCTTGGGATGGCCTTATTGAGGTCACCTTGGACTCGCTATGATCTCGGGTTTCAATGATGTCCAACTGTATCAAGACAAGCTTGGGATGGCCTTATTGAGGTTACCTTGGACTCGCTATGGTCTCGGGTTTCAATGATGACCAACTGTATGAAGGCGAGCTTGGGATGGCCTTATTGAGGTCACCTTGGACTCGCTATGGTCTCGGGTTTCAATGATGACCAACTGAATCAAGGCGAGCTTGGGATGGCTTGATTGAGGTCACCGTGGACTCGCTATGGTCTCGGGTTTCAATGATGACCAACTGTATGAAGGCGAGCTTGGGATGGCCTTATTGAGGTCACCTTGGACTCGCTATGGTCTCGGGTTTCAATGATGACCAACTGAATCAAGGCGAGCTTGGGATGGCCTGATTGAGGTCACCGTGGACTCGCTATGGTCTCGGGTTTCAATGATGACCAATTGTATCAAGGCGAGCTTGGGATGGCCTTATTGAGGTCACCTTGGACTCGCTATGGTAACTACTTTAAGGGCATTGGTAACAACTTTTTCGGCTTGGTAACCACTTAAGGGTTTTGATAAAAATAAATTACCTTGTAACAACTTTTATGTCAATGGTAACTACCTTTTCAAGTATGGTAACTACTTCTTTGGGTCTGGTAACTACTTAAGGGGTAACCAAAAAAATTAGATTGTAACTACGTTTATGGTATGGTAACTACTTTGACGGCTTTGGTAACTACATTTAGGCCATTGGTAGCTACTTTTACGGATATGGTAACTACTTAAGGGTTTCTTCCACAAACTAACTGTACAGGTTTAGAAACTATATTTACGGCTTTGATAACCATTTCATGGTTTCTTTAAACTTTTACTTGTAAATTACTCAAACTAAAATCGACATGATATTAACATGAATTTTTTATTATTCAAAACTTGAAACCGAATTAATATTGAATCATATGTTTTTTTTTTAAAGATTAGTAAAAACAAATGTGCTCAATATAAATTAAGTCCCAACTCTTTAAATTATTTATGGAATATATGATTTGCAAATTGTGAACATGCAAATTGTCAATGGGTGGTTGAGATTTGAAGTCAGTTTTTTAAGTTGTTTTAGCCTGACCCTATTAATTAATATTAGATACTGAATACATAGAAATTAAGTACTGAAATATTGTACATCATTTTGGATTAATCGAAATTCAGTACAGCAAACAAATAACGTCCTTACTGTAGTGAACACAATTACAATATTCTCACAATAATATATTAAAAAAAAAAAAACGACCATCATTCTTCAACCTGCCATTTCCTGTAAAATTAGTCCAAGATACTAATGTAGTGAACACATTACAATATTATTCTGTTTTTAGTGTACTACCTTTCACCCGCACCTAAATTGCAAATGAAATATAAGAGAAAACAAAGCAACAAAGGGCTTAATATTCTTTGGGTTATAATCTACTACCAGTAAATCAGTGCTAAATTCAAAACAAGGCCTCAAAATAAGTAACAATGACTGTACATGTGGTCAGATGTAAGGGAAAAAAAAAATATACAATAAGGGAAGATACAGTGCGCTGTCATCTACTTGCAAACGGTGCAATGTTTTCAGAACTAAGACAGATTTTCGTGGATGCGTGAAGGCAAAGAATTATACCAACCACCTCCACATTTGTGAACACCTGCAAAATTTTGAAGTCAAATTTAGTACACAAATGTATTCAGCCAAGGGTATGAAGACAAACCGAAGATTTGCAAGCGGAGGTATCATGATACGAAAGTAAACATTATCAGACAAAGTTCATATTAAATAAGAATAATCTAATTACCGTGATAAGCCTGTACTTGGGGTCATACTTATTTGCATTCTCAACCGAATCATAAAACAAACCAAATCCAGTAGATTTACCACATCCTAAAATGAGTACGGAACTTGAATACAATTATAGAATTTTAGTCCTTCACTTCGTACATCCTTCCCAACTTCTCCTTCAGCTGAGCCTACTTTAAAGAATAGAACAAGTAGGCAAATTCAGATCAATCAATCAACTACTCTCAGTACAAAAGTGTGAAACTAATTAATGCACGGTGTGTATAAACCTATCTAGAGGGGGGGTGAATAGATTTTACACTTTTTACCCAATTTTTCGTGTTAGTCAAAATTACGAATTTACCCTCAAGATAATATAGACAAGCAAGTGTAATATGGTGCGGAATTTAAATCAACACTTGATTTTTACGTGGAAACCCTCACGGGAAAAACCACGGGCTATGTAAGTAAGCCACACTCGAACCTCGAATCCACTAAATGTGCAAACGATTACAACCTAATCCCGGAAGTAATCACACACCTACCTAATCCCGGTATGAGTGAACCTAGTCCAATTTGCTTGTGATCTAAGCAACCTAATCCCGATTGCTACACACAAGACTTACCTTCTCTTGAAGAGAATACAACCCTAAGTGAATATGTGAAAATATCCAAAATGCAACATAGAGCAAGGGAACCCTATATGCTTATCTAAGATGATTAATATGCAATTAAGAACAATCCTAGATATCAAAACTAAATGACATGTCAATTAGTTAAGCTAATCAATATTAAGCACAAAACCTAATATGCTAGCACAATACAACTTCTCAAACATACATCATACTAATCTCAATTTTGTATCTAAAGCATACAAAATAACAATCAAGTAATTAATTGAGATTGCTAGATAAATTAAACACAAAATATGTAAGATATTAGTGAAAAGCTTACCAAGCAAAGTATGATGAAGATTCCATGCAAGATGACATCTAGATGATCTAAGATGATGCTAGATGATGATTGATGATCATGAAATTGTGTTTGAGTAATTAAAAATGAGTTCTTTGTGTATTTTTCTTCTCTTGAAAAATATCCTAAGTATGAAGCATGAATAAGAACTCTTGTAAGTGACCTAAAATCAAGTTAGCATATATATAGAGGCCATAAGTGAAGTGAGGTCGTTTTGAAATTTCGCCAGAAAAATACTCTGTGCGCTGATGGACCTGCGCTGGTGGACCTGCGCAGGACCAGCGCACAAGCCAATTTTGGCTTGAGCGCTAGACGACAGGCGCTGCCACCAGCGCCAGTCCAGCGGCGCACACCTGGGCGATTGGCGCTGGTGGCTGGCGCTGGTCCACACCAGCGCACGACCAGCGGCGCTCCACTGGGCGTTTTGCGCCGGTGAGCGGCGCTGGTCGACCGGCGCTGGTGGACCAGCGCACAGCCCAAAAATTGTACCCCACAAGCAATCATGCAAGGGGTACAAGTTAAACTAAGATGCATCCTAAAAGCCTAAATGCTATGATGTTATAAACACAAGATGCAATCATAAAATCAAGCAAGAAGAGATGTAAATAAGCATTGATGCACAACAAAAAGAAACACAACATACAAAGATTAAACATATGCATGAGTTGTGAGTGTGTGCAACTATCTCTTCAAGACAAGTAAGCACTTAGAATATTACCTTTGGTGCTTGTCAATAATGAGGTCTTCAAAGGGCCTAATGCACTAACAACAATATCTAAACTACCTTTACAAAGAATCCCCAATTATGGTTTGATCACGAAATAAGCCAATTAAACACAACGGGAACCCTTACAAAGTGCTAAACCAAGCTTCCCTTTATTGGTTGGCACAGAAAAATATATTTGAAAACCAAACACACAATCAAAGCTCATGGTGAACACTATACTTGAACAACAGAGCTGAATTTCATTCAAAATCAAAATTTACCTTGTAAACATTGGCCCTTCCTGGAAGAAGAACATCAATGACCTGGATTCCGACAGGACAACAACGAAAAACTACAATTTCTATGCCAGAAAACATACCACACTTATAATGAACAATACTAAACAAGCATATGCAAACAATTCTGTCATGACAATATACAAATTGGAACATTTTCACTTAAAACTAATTGAACATAAATGGAGAAAACATGATACAGCTTATATTTTATATTTTACCGAATGGCACGTACATTGGAGAAACATCAAACATTTGCAAGTGGGGGTATGATGGTACAAATTCAATAACTTGAAGAGAGCAAGTAATTTTTCAACCAACATTGGAGGCACAAAAAATGATTTCGGGATTGAACTTATATCCTTTGATGTGTAGAAAACATTGAAATCCTTTTATACCCACTTAATCACATCACAAGTAACAACACATCACTCGATGATTTCCTTATAAATCAAAGCAAAGTTGCAATATTTATCCATCAATGAACCGCATAAAATTCCCAATTTAAGCAGACAAACAATAATTTCGGAATTTTAGGGAAATGGTGTACCTGTATTTGCTGAATATACCGGTTTCGAAACGTGGCCAATTGTCCACTATAGCGATCCACAAGAAGGAACCTCCAGTTACCATTTTTACGAAAATTGTAGGAGAAACAGAGCAATGAAACAGCAGCTACACAGGATTGTGAGGCCACAATAACCAGGTCAACATTCTTCAGCTCATCAAATAGAACGGCAATGGGATACAGTGGCTCATCAATCATCGCCATCTTGCCTCAAGAGATCTTGCAGCAGCAATGGTTTAACAAAAAAAAAAATCAACTTTCGCACAATACGACTCCGTATAAATAAACATACAGGCGATCAAATCCTTCAATAACAAGGAAATGTAGACAACTACTTCAAACCCAGAATTCATACATCATATTGAACCACATTTTGAAAAAAAAAAAAACAAACAAACAAAGATTTCAAGCATAGTAAAGAGTAATAACTGACTTGCTAATTATAACGATATAAAAGATTAAATCATCAATCAATGATAGAAAGCCATTTAAGTGGAACTCTTAACAGAAAGACTCAATAGCATAAACTTGAAGAAGGAATACGATAAAATTGTTGAACGAAAAAAAAAAAAAACAAGTTAGTTCTAGAAAATTGATAGGATACAAATCAGATCACAAAATGTAAAACCTAAACAGAAATTTAACTCTATGGAATACAAAAACAAAAGGATAAGCAATAGTGGATGTACCTTGCGAGGTTTAAGTGCTTGATCAGGCAAGAGAGAGGGAGATCCGAAGCAAGTGCGAGCACATGCGGGGAAGAGCTTGACAAGCTAAACAGAACACTGTCAACAAGTGTGTCCAAATCAACACCTCTGAAGCTGAACTTCTTCAATGTTCTAATTGTAGTCTGCGCCGCCGTAGCCACCTCAGGATCGACATCCGCCATGATTGGGAATTAGAATGGGAAGATAAGCTGAGACAACAGAGAGTGGCTCCTGCTGGATATGAGGCCGCTAGGGTTTTTTGGGTGAGGATGACCATAGAGAAAGAGAGAGAGAGAGAGGCTTTGGGAAGAAGAGTGGGATATTACCGGTCTAATACGTTTTCTAATTATATTTTCCCTTATTTGTAAATGATTAATGTTATTAAATATTTTATATAAACCGTTGGATCAAAGTTTACCAAAATACACACTGGATCATGCAGCAAAATTTTTTCACTGCATAGTAGCAATTTCCTAAAAGTTGAAGCTCAACTAGTCCAATATAATTTATATCGTAATCTGGATACATAAAAGGAATATAAAAGCTTATATACATATTACACAAGTACAATGGACAGCAGTATGTAATCATATACTAAAGTTTACTCAGACTCGGTGCCTGAATACCAAAAACAATATTTACATTCATATATATATATACAGTCAGCCTTGTTAGCATTTACAATTTGCACTAGTTAAGGGATCATTTGTTGGTTCGATGTCCCGGATTGGAGTCACCTCCACCGCATGTGGTTTTGCAAAAGAAGCAAAAAAAAAAAAAACGAATATAAAAACTTGTTGGACAACACAATGCAATTACCTTTCACTGAAAAGTGGTGTCTCCACAGCTTCCTCTTTGTCATTGTTTGACCTGTCATATTCAGCAACCAAGCAAAGCAGAGAGATCATCTAACAAAATAAAACTGTTCCTAGGTAACAAATAAGATACAATTATGAGAACAGGAGAGCTAGAAGGTGAGAGTACCATCAGTTCTTCCACATAAACCTAGATAGCAAAACTTCTTAAAATTCCAAAACTCATCCTCCAATTTCATTTTCCTTCACAGCATGACCTACACACCCAATGTTATTTAGGTAGGAAAAACACACATTCGATAATGGACAATAGGCAGAAAAACAAGCATTCAATTGATAGTAATTCAAGTAGGAAATGTTCATGAATTAGGTGGTGTTCTTATGGAATACTTACTGTTGGATATTACGACAAAGTCTTCACTACTTTCACCCGCCCAGTCAACAGTTTCGATGGGGGAAGAGGTCTCTTACTTCCGATAGTGTCCAACTGTGCATGTTGTATGGCATTTTGTTTTAATTCCTCAAAACGGGTATTTGTATAATATGTTGCCAGTTGACATGCCAGCATGAGGCGTTGATTTTCCGAGTTGTACTACAACAATAGTAGAAAATTTAATTAAATCACAACTCAATGGAAAATTAAAACGATAACTCGTATTATCACTTACAATGGCAATAATATCAGGGTTAATAGCCACGGAATAGTCATTCATGAACATGCAGACAAAAACCCCACAATCGTATTCATTCGGTTGTGTGGGACCCAGAGCAGACTCTATCGAGAAGCTTTGAAATGAAAATGATGAACCAAACACAGTATTTATTTTCGTCTCCAAAACATAATCCAAAGATAACAACTGAAACACAGTCAAAGGTTGAAAAAAACATAATGAATTCATAAACGAGTACCGTAAATGTAATTGGTAGCATCTATATATATATAAATAATTTGGCCCAAAATGTAATTGAACTTTTACCAATCTTTTAACTAGCTTGACCCTACTTTGGTCGTTTTTCCTACGACTTGGTAGGGAGTCCCAAATCTGAACCTTACGTTCCTTTATTTTCACAAGAGCAGTGTACCAATGACCCTTTAGATTGTTAATAGGAATATAAATCTGAAAAAACAAAATTAAGATATAATTTCATTACAATAATATTGTTTAGAGGCAATATGTACGTATTGTAGCATTTGGATGAAATGTATATATGATAATCGAACTGAAAAGTCAAAAGTCGTGTTCAAACGCATAATAGTTATTTGTAGGTAATCAGATGGGTACTCACCAGTTCACATCGATCGAAATCGTACATATAGTCTTCTTTGAAGTGACTATGTATCTCAGACAACCGGCCCATTCTACCGTCTTTACTGGTAAGTGAAATGTACTGTTGTACGCATACATGAAAGGAAATTAGTTAAGAAAAAGTAAAGGTACAACAGAATCAATACCAATGCATGGGTAAGTTTTAGTAAAGGATATTTATTTACATAAATAAGTGATGTTGAAGGAAAAAAACTATTACCGCAAATTGTGTGGGCAAATACCAATACAGAGGTGCTCGTTTCCTTCTAGCAGTGCTTGTGTTGTTATCAGCAACCAAACTAATGATCTGTATATGTTAAGAACGTAAATTGATAGAGTATAAATGGAAAAATACTTAAGGGTTCATAATTAAATGATGATGTAGAAGGCAATAAAATATTTTCAATAGCAGGATGAAATAGAAACATAGGGTACGACCTCACTGTCAACCCATTCTGTGGGCGCAAGGGTCCTGAAACTTTTTCGGCTAACAATTATCCGATTAGTTGCCACAATAGTTTCACTACAGCAAACAACAAAACCCCTATTACTAGTATGGAATAAAACAAGTAAACTGAATTCATATTCCATATAATACAAATGGATAGCAATATTGGCAACCCAAATAAAATTTTAAGGAGACAGAATTGAAATACACCCAGCCATATGAAATTTGAATGTTTACTTACCTCATTGGCAAATCCGTCGAAAACACATACTCCATTATCTGCGCATCAAGTGGCTTCAGAGGTGCAGATACGCGAAAAGGGCCATACGGAAACTTATGTTGCTTTCCCGTACGAAGGGCATAATCGTACGGTGTACGTTTATACCGACTAGGCTTTCGCTTACTCGGTGGGCGGGTATTTTTAACAACATTGATTGATGTTGAAGATTGCTCTGCAAGGGTCTTCACAATGATATTTCTTTTTTTCTGCACAATGATAACAACATTACAAATGTCATAAACCTTTGCAGTATTATCTTATAAAATAAAAAAATTATGTTATTGTGTTCTTAGTATCAAACCTCATCCAGCAAACTGGGGATGGAAGTATGATCTGATTGATGTTCATGATCAAATTTGAAGTCGAAATCTTTTGCAACACCACCATGATCATCATCCGAGTTCAGTGTTGGTGTCAATGGTTCTGTGGTGGGGGTAGAACCATCATTTCTTTTTTCATGTTCGTCATTTTTCATATTTCCATGAAGATTGTTAACTTTTTCTTCCATACTATCAACCTTTTTGATGAGGTCAGTGTGTTCCGTGCGAAACTGTTCAATTTCCTTTCTGAAGTTCTTAATTTCCTGGAGAACCATTTCCAGCACACCAGCAATGGGACTATTGTGTTCAGCTTTGTGTAAATCATCAGCTTCTGTAGCAGGTGCAACATATTCAATGACCGACACCTACAATGGTTAACAAAGTGAAATTAACAATAATATATCACTACATTTTTTATACTATTTCAAGTTGAATAGAATATATAACAATAAAGTACAAACCTTACAAGTACCATAACACCCTTGTTCACGTAACACTTTCATACATTTTCTGATGTTCAAGGATGTCCAACTTACAACCGGTAAGGATCGTTTATCTACAATGGGTGGTTGCCAATGTACAATATGAAGTAAAAAAGCTGCCAAAACAATCAGAACATTGGTCAAAATCATGGTCAATAACAATTCAAATAATACAATATTTAAGATGAATAAAATGCACCTGAAGAAATAGAAGACAACCAATAATGTATTTGGACCTTTTAGAGTTAAACTTTTCTATTCCAATGACTAACTGATCCAAGCACCACCTTGCCCAATTTTTTCCCCTAATATTTTTTACATCACCTAGAACATTGAGGTACCTTGAATCAACGTACTCTCCTGCAGCCGGTGCAAGGACAGTACCCAACAAATACAAACAAAAACTGATCTTGAATTCATCGTCTATTGTCTTTATATTCTTAAGTTGGTTTTCAAGGTGGGGGAGTTTGATACCGTGACTGGTAACAGAAAACTTACTTCTCCAAACATCATTGCAATGTGTGTCAACATGCACTGTATCTCCTCGGTCAGAAATCCCCATTATATGCGAAAAAACTGAAGGGTCTAACGTGAACCTCTTACCATGCAAGTCAATTGACAAGTTTGTTGTGTCAAACTTGCTCACTAGCCAACCACACAAGTCCCGTCGAAGACGTCCGCATTTTAACATGATTAGGTTTGAGAAACCTAATTCTCGTACTGCATCCTTTTGCAAATCAGACAAATTGGACACGATTTCAGTAAAACGCACCGGAGTACAACGAGTGTCAAATTGAAGAACCTTGCTATCCTCGGCTCCTTCCTCAAAATGACCCTTGTCATCGACAATGTCTTCGTTATGCACTTTGTATTTTGATTTCTCATCGATGGACATATTATTCCATGTTTGACGTATCTCTTCCATAGACTAATAAACAATGATGGACAAAGTGTTATCCTATGAAAGTAAGATTCAATTTCATGTGATACATTAATATTGAAAACTAGTAATATAGATAGTTATGAATGACAAACCTTTTTATTCCCTTTTCCAGTTTTTATTTGACGTTCTTGTTTGCTGAAAAAATTACAAAGCATGAAGCCTTTAACTTCTAAATAAAACTCTTCATTAACTATTTCCTTCAACATATAATTTAGTTAATAGAACAACACTAATAACAAGGGTAAGTGCAGTGTTAGTGCGACTAGTGGTAAATAGGAAATAATATATATCAAACTGACTACGAATCTATAATTCTGGTTTTCGTTATCAGGGAATGGATCTATATTGGAGTTTATTCTAATAGCAAATGCAATTGCTTTGAATAAGAGATTCAAAAACAAGAAGATTAGACGTGGATTAGTCATAAATGAATTATCCTATTCTATAATTGGAATTTCATTATCAGAGAAGTTTACATTAAATCAAAATATTATATACTTTTTTTTAAATTTCTCTTACTAAATAGTTATGCTTTGACCATAATTTCATATTTGAAATACGGTTAACAGAAACAAGTAATTTATAATTACGTTTCCATATAAATAAAGGTCAGCGCAGATCCTGACATTATTGAATACTACAAATATTAATGAAATGATGATAACTTACTGAAAATTTATCCAAGCCATTCTGTCAAGCTTCGGATTAACAGTATCTGCAGATTGAGTACCACCTTCATTGCGGCTACTTTGCTCACCACCACTCTTTTTCCTCTTGCGAATAGAATTCACCATTTTCAACTGCAATCAACAATTTGTTCAAAATGAAGTATAAGATGTAATGTAGGATGTAGAAAACCATTTTTAAAATAGTATGTACACCACCATTTAATAATGTATTTGTATGGAAAAATAAACATGAAAAATGCAAAACTTAGGAAAATATTAATGAAATATGAAATATGTTAAGTTAAAGGAAATCAAGTTATGTACGAATATAAATCAGAAAATGAAACTTCAGTGATTATGTGAGGGGGGGAATTAAGCTCCCTTTCCGACAAAAACTTAAATCCTAAAATTTTTGGGTAAGCTCAAATCACACATCAAGAGAATTCACTTCCCTTTCGCTCATTAATATTGTTGATTACTAAATGCGCCCTAACAAAAGAAGTTGTTACTTCCATCTAAACCTTCTATTACATTTTCTTCCTTCATATTTTTATGTGTTTTTGATGATTACAACCATTATTATAGAGGATTTTCGATCACAAACAGTTTCTAACATCAATCACAACTAAATGGAAACCCAAATTATTCGAAATGAAACATTATTTCAGTGGCAACCATGGTTTATATGTGATGTTAAGATCGAACGCAGGTATAGGAATCTGCTTGCTAGTTGCTACAACCAATTCAATCATAAAATAAATAATACAGGATTAACAATTTGGTCCCTACTTTTTTAGGAAATGTTATTGTTTTGCTCAACATATAAGTATTAGCTTATTAAGTTCTCTAGTTTTCAAAATGCATCAATTTAAATTAATAGGAATTTACGTATTCAAACTGTAAATATACCAAAATGACACATGTACAGTGCAATGTTTTAAAAGGCGAGAGGCAAGGCGAGGCGATGACCCCTTCATGCGACGAGGCGGTAGCCTCAGTCGTTAAATGAAAAAATCAATGTAAATTAAATAATAATATCATCGAATAAAGTAGGAAAATGTACCATAATATTCAATATAACAGTCATTTAACAATTCCAACATAAATATCCGTAATAAAATTAAATATTACAAAAGACAGTAGTCTTCCTCATGACATATAACCACTATTTTTCTAATAGACTATCAATCTATCAGTTGTGTGAAATGTCTAATAGACATTTTTTTTCCTAATGTTCCTGCAGAACAGAGCAGCCTAAACAAGCTACACGAACAGATCCCCAACGAGGAAATAGAAACAGAAGCATCAGAAGGAAAGAGCACCTACAAACCGAAACCCAAAGAAGCAGCACAATGAAACATAAACAAAACAAAAGAAGCAGCACAAGGAAACACAAACAAAGCAGAGGCACAACATCAGTATATGTATATCAGAAGAAGAGCACAAACTTGCACCAGAAAGAACACATAAAAACAATAACAGAAGAAGAGAAGTTGCACTAGAAGAACACAAATGTGCACCAAAAAGAGCACAAACTTGTATATCAGTATATGTTTAAGACTTTAACCATATATGTTTTAAGTGCATATCAGATATTTAAATCTAATAAAATATTATTATCATATCAGTTCACAAGCAAATTTATTATTATATGATGCTTATATATTATGAATGAATCAATGATCATCACGCCATTTCCCTACTGAAGCATTTCGCACCCTCTCAAGCTCTTTGGTTAAAATCATTTGGCTCTTAGTCACACAGGACTAAACTTTTTCAATTTCGTTGGATTCAAAATCAGACTTAACGTCACAAAGGTAAATTACTCATTTTATATAAGTCAACTGGATGAATGGAGATCTTTAAACAAAAAATAAACAAAAAACAAAACAAAAGATATTCAATTTATTTTATATATATATATTTTTAAAATATCAATGAACCGAATCTCTAATGTGAACCGAATGAAGGGAGGTCTTGTTCGACCCCCTCCAAAAACAGGAGATTTCCTAGAAGGTTTGAAGGTTGGTCAAAATCGATTTCTGTCATTTGCTTTGTCTTTCAATTCTCAAATTCTTCATTGTGTGAACATCTAAAAAAATTGTTTACAAATGAACCTTTCAAATGCAGCCCCTAACAGGCAAAACCTATTGAAGATGTGGTTCAAAACCACTGTCAACAACTTTCCAGAAAGAAACAAAAAAAAAAAACGCTTTCAACAAGTCCAGTTCTGGTTTCAACAAAACAGATTTCTTTAAACCACAACAAAACCAATTACTGAAACATACTTTCAACAATATTTATAAATCCATATCTCCACTGCATCAAAAAAATTTTCAACAAAATCAAACCAGAGACAACCAAACCTATAAAATAAATAAAAAAACACTACTCCACCACCCTTGCGCTCATCAAACCGCATACAACCCATCATAATCCATGGCTCCACCATCAAACAAGTTTTATATGTATGTTTGCAGACACATGAGGAGATGGAGTTGTTGAAGAATACAAACAAGTAGAAAGGGAGATGAACAAAATAGATAGTGAGCAGTGTATGCTTACAGGAGAAGTTGGAAGTGATGATAGGAAGGACAGATGAAGTCGCTGGAGATGTTGGAGGAGATAATCGCCGCTCGCTGGAAGAAGTGAATCACCGGCACCCGGAAGAAGAGAAACCTCGGTTGCTGCAACAACAAAAATTGACGGCCGCTGGAGACGGTAGGTCACCCGCCGCCGGAGATGGTCAGGTCGCCGTTGGAGATCTTTTCCGATGAAGAGATATTGAACTTTATGGCTTGCAAATTGGTTCAACGATTGGGATTCAGATTGAGATTGGAATCTAAGAATTAGGGATTTGTGGTGGTTCTTGTTGTTGTTTCACTATGGGTGTTCAATTCGAACTGGTTGATCTTTGATCGTGTCAAGATACACAAACATTCAAGTGAACTCAGTTGCAGCTTTGGTTAATCTGTCATTGGAGTAAATCAACAAGGTTAAGATCGTAGGGTCAGGAATCGTCCCACCGTTGTTTGATGATGTCGGTTGTTTTGTTGGAATGGTGTACACAGAGACCAGATGCGTTGGAGTGGTGATTAGAGACAGGACCAGTAGCGTCGTTTTGTTGGAGGAATGGTGGAAAGACAGACCAGATGTGTTGGAGTGGTGGAGTGAGAGACCTAAACGGTCGTTTTGTTTCAGAGGTGGAGAGAGAGAGACCCGATACGTTTTCCATTATAGGTTACCGGTTTTTTAATTTTTTTAAATTGATCAATTTTTTTTTTCTCCCTATTTCATCTCATCCATTGACTTCAATTATGGCTCATCTGATGGCTCACATTTAACCTCAAAAATCACTGCATCATGAAGTGATTTTTTTTCACTGCATTATAGCCAAATCCCTAACACTAACACATGCCCAGGATACATGTGGAAGATGACCCGTAATAAAAAAACTTTAGTTTCATGTAGTGTTAGGGTATTTAACTATTTTTTATCTTTAAACAAGAAACTAGAAAATAAAAAAAAAATGTTTATTTTATTTATCACAAAATAAAATTAATATATATACATATATATAATTATATATAAACAAAACTAAAAAAATTAAAAAATTTCCAATGGAGGTAGCCTACCTCCAGACACATTGGGTAGGAGGTTGCGACATCATCCCACGATTTTCAGGAAGAAGGCATATATGCATCTCCCCTCCTCCCTGCATTTCTGGGCGATGTAGTTTTTGGAGCTTTTGATTGGGTACTAATTGACAGCATGTACATCCTCCTAAACCCTTGCTGAGCAACTTGGCCACAGTAACAAACCTGTAGGTAATTTGTTATATCAGCTGTTGTTACTCTTGATCCTCCCTCTTCTTGTCTCCAAATCCACTGATAAAGTTTTTCAAGTCTGTGGCGTTCACTGGCTTGAAAGGAGAGTTTCTGGTGATTCATGGCCTGTGTGTAAAGATGCGAGAGGGAATTGGCGGCGCTGCAAAAAGAGGTGTACATGCTCCGATCCAACTTGTCAAGGCTGGTCGCTATTGATTTTCTCTTCTTCCCCATATCAAAAATTCACTTGTTGATAGGTTGGTTGATATGATGGTAGAGTTTTGAGAGGCAGACACAAACACACAAACACAAGGGCCTTTTAATAGAGAAAGAGAGAAAGGTTTATTAAAGAGGAAGGGTGTATGGTGACTGTTGTGGGGCTGAGATGTGTTTGATCATTGCTGGTGATGGCATGTGTGTTTACCTCTTCTGCACAACTATGGATTTTATGTGTTCATTTGGAGACACCATTTCATTTCCCATTACCCATTAGGACCCATTAGGTCACCACTTGCTTTCTACTTTCATCCTCTATATCCTAGGCCCCTATCATTCCCATTTTTATTCTATTTTTTTTATTTTTATTTTTTATTTTTACATCATTAACCAACGTGTTATTTATTTATATTTGTTATGTTATTTTAAGAATTTTGATATATTTATAAGATTGTTTTTTAAAATTGTTGTAATATTTGTTATGTTATCATTTATTTTATAAATTTTCTTTTAATATTTAATTTTTTAAGTATTTTTTTAAACTAAGTTTTAGTAACATATATCAATTTTTATCAGACAATCCAAATAGGTAAAATTGTCAAATTCTAATTCTATATTTCACTTTTTGAATATTCATAGAGAATCGGGAGGAATACGACTTGAATCACAATCTCATTTATGTGGATATGAGAAAATTAGCACTAAGTTATCTCAACTTTTATCTAATTTTATTTTTTCTTTAAAAATAATTAAATTTCATGTGACCAAATTAGAGCAACGGTTGGTGCCTTTGTGGTGGAACTACGGAAGTGACCTTTTGAAGAACTTATCAATAGGTAAGTAAGGATATTGTTTTCTTTTCAATAACAAAATGAGTTGGGTTTTATTTTGTTTTTTAGGATTTGAGTTAGACATCAACAAACAGCAAATCAGAAATTTCTAGTATTTTTTTGAAATTACAACAACTAGATTACAACAGTTGGATAACAGAAACTGGAACTGGATTACAACAACAGTTTGGAACCTGCGAGGATAGAGACGCTGACGAGCACGGCCCGGAGAGCAGCTCCCACAGATAAGGAGAGAGACACCCACTCGAAAGTAAGACAACTACCCACCCAAAGGTGGGACAAACACCCACACAAGGTGGGACCACATCCACACAACATGTGGACCAAGGAAAATTGGCATATCTATATGCATGCCTTGGCACTCGAACTTGGATGGTGGAGGGCTCCAAGAGGAGGGTCCAGCCATCACACTGCGAGGCCATTGGCCAGAAATTTCTAGTAAGATGGGGTTGGTTAGTGTAATATTTATCAAAGGTCAGGGGTGTTTGTATTAATATGTTCAAAACTACCAAATGCGTGTAATTATAGGAAAAAGCATGTGTGTGTGTACAATTAGGCCAAATATGAAAGCAGAGGATCGAATGTTATATGGTCCCAAGTCCCAAGTGGGAGGAGGTGGGAGGCAGATTATCCGGTAAGCAAAGCAAAGCAAAGGCAAGGGCACTAACTCTTAAGCATCAAAATATTAAATAATTTCTTCCCCAAAAACCTTGTTTTCATTCGAGCTAGGGTTTCTAATCAGCGACTGACTTGTTTTAAGATTCAACTTCCGTTATAAGAGAAGAACATTGATCCGATTGAGATTGGCGTCTCTAATTAAAATCCCCAATCAATATGGCGGACCGGAACGCCACTAATTCCAAAGCAATTTGGATTAAACAAGCCGAAGAAGCCAAACTCAAGAGCGAAGCGGAGAAAGCTGCGGCCGCCAAAGCTGCTTTCGAGGCCACTTTCAAAGACTCAAACAGCAAAACTCGTCTTCTAAAGCAGGAGGCAGCTTCAGATAGCGATTCAGAACAAGATTCGGAGGAGGAGGATTTGTCGAACAAGCCCATAGGTCCGGTCGACCCCTCTAAATGTACGGCAGCAGGGGCTGGGATTGCAGGTGGGACGGCTGGCGCAGCGTCTTCGTTTATGGTAGTCACTAAGGATTCTGATGGCCGGAAGCTGCCTAATGGAGGCGCTGAAATAAGGGTGAAGGTTGCACCAGGTGTAGGTGTCGGGGGCTCGGACCAGGAGGGGATTGTCAAGGACATGAATGATGGCACTTATACTGTTACTTATGTAGTTCCCAAGAGAGGTAATTATATGTTGAGCATTGAGTGTAATGGTAAACCGATTATGGGCAGTCCCTTCCCTGTCTTCTTCAGTGCAGGTACTTCCAATGGAGGACTATTGGGTATGGCACCTTCTTCCAATTATCCAAATCTAGTTAACCAGACAATGCCCAACATGCCCAATTATTCGGCTTCTGTTTCTGGGTCATTTCCTGGTTTACTTGGTATGATTCCAGGAGTTGTTTCTGGAGCTTCTGGTGGTGCTATTCTGCCTGGTATAGGAGCATCACTAGGGGAAGTTTGTCGCGAGTATCTTAATGGTCGCTGCTCGAAAACTGATTGTAAGTTAAACCATCCCCCTCACAATTTGTTGATGACTGCATTAGCTGCTACCACTACCATGGGGACTCTCAGTCAGGTGCCTATGGCGCCTTCTGCAGCTGCAATGGCTGCCGCTCAGGCTATTGTTGCTGCCCAGGCCCTTCAAGCTCATGCTGCTCAGGTGCAAGCACAACAATCAGCCAAAGACTCATCTGGTATGTTTATTTTTTTATTCCTATTGCCTTAGATTTTAATTCATTATGTTATGTTTTTCTCTTTTAGTTTTTCTGTTCAATTGAATATTTTCCTTGTAAGGTTCTCCCGACAAAGCTGGGAAGGATGATGCACTAAAAAGAACTCTACAAGTTAGCAATCTTAGTCCTCTTCTCACCGTGGAACAGCTGAAGCAACTTTTTAGTTTTTGTGGAACAGTTGTTGAATGTACCATCACTGAATCTAAGCATTTTGCTTACATAGAATACTCGAAACCTGAAGAAGCAACAGCTGCTTTGGCATTAAACAATATGGATGTTGGGGGTCGCCCGATGAATGTTGAGATGGCTAAATCACTTCCACAAAAGTCAGCTCTTTTGAATTCATCGCTAGCTTCATCTTCTCTGCCCATGATGATGCAGCAAGCTGTTGCCATGCAACAGATGCAATTCCAACAGGCATTGCTTATGCAACAAACACTGACTGCTCAGCAGGCAGCTAACAGAGCTGCTACTATGAAGTCCGCAACAGAGTTAGCATCAGCCAGAGCTGCAGAGATAAGTAAGAAGTTAAAAGCAGATGGACCTGGGGATGAAGAAAAGCAAACAAAAGATAAATCAAGGTAAATAACTTGTCAGTTTCTTCATAGAATATGTCATTGGTTATATAACTTATATAATGTGTCAATTGCTGCTGTTGTTGCCTAGAAGGTCTAGAGCCTAACCATGTTTGACCTTTAGTTATGCTTAACATCAATCAGGGCTGGAATAAAACCCAACTCATACACTTTCACTGGGATTTTAGCTTCTGAAAGCTTTGACTAGTCCAATGCCCTTTGGTGTGCTCTAACTAAACTGCCAAAAGTATTCAACTCTTTCAAAGGCCACTTCTTACCAAATAAAAAAAGGGTAATCCCTTTATAGAAACATATCTTTTTCTCTCACTGCATTACAGGTTAGTTACCATTGACGCAACTCTGTCTTGATCGATTCCTACATACAAATGAGCCCAATACCACCTATTCCTTGAAGAGAAACAAAACTTTATCTGGATGTAAAGAACTCAGATCCAGGCTTCTCTCCAACATCCTACATAGTGCATTCTGAATAATTCACCATGAATCAGAGGCCTTAAGTCTTCTACACGCTACTGTGGTAGACCAACTACTAAACAACACATATTAGAGTTCTTTGAAATCATGGGCTGTGACTCAGAGCCTAGACCCTTCACTAACTCATCTAAGTAACTAGTTTTTCCTTCGTTTTTTGAACAAAAACGATTGTATAGAACAAAGAGTTTTACAAGAGGAGCTTGAACTCATCCAAGTAACTAGTTTTTCCTTCGTTTTTTGAACAAAAACGATTGTATAGAACAAAGAGTTTTACAAGAGGAGCTTGAACATCTACTCCTGCAACATTCTTCCTCATAGCATCTTTACTTTTTCAATATTCTTCCTCTTATCATCTTCCTTCTCATACTAGCTGGAGGTATTGATATAGGAACAACTTTCCTACTACTTCATTCTTGCAGGAAGAATGTCAACAAAAATATTACTATCCATCAACCTTCTTTCTCATGGCACCAATAAGAACTTCACTTGACCTCCCCTGTTCACAGCAACCTTTAATTTTGTGGGTTTGTGGATTTCAAACCTTTTTTCTTTTGATTTTTTTTTTTTTTGAAAGGAAATACAATATATTTATTGAACAAACGAAGATAGGTACAAAAAAATAAAATAAAAAAATAGAGGTGTAGGGACTACGGAGCCAAAAGCAGAAAGACCAAAAATTCTCCCCAAAAGCCAAAATATTAGCTAAACACAAAAAATGAACCACGCAGCACCTAATTTGCTCTAAAGAAATTATTAGTTATCCCAAATAAAGCCTCAGACATCTTCTTAAAATATTATTGCTTCCCAATTTTTGAAAATGGAGAAAAATGAGACATTACAAAACTCTGAAGATATAGAACAAGGAAAACCAAAAATAGACTATCCGAAAGTAAGTTTATTTCATCCTCCTCGGAGTCTTCAATTATTCCTGTATCCTTTCTGACCAGATTACCCAGAATATGCTATGACAACAATACTTTGGCCTTTCTACCTCCTTCAATAGCTCTCATGTCCTCCACCGAATGATTCTTACATGACAGAGGAGCAGAGCCCAATTTATCACAGAATTCACAACTTGGGGAATCAGTTAATCTGATGCCTCACTGGATTTAAATAAACATTAGTTCCACACCTTATTTATTACTTTTTGGTAATTTTTGTTCCTTAATTCGATGCCTAGGGTATCTTATGTCAAATATTTATGCCAAATAAGTATCGGTTCTTTATCTTGGTCCTGGAACAGTGGATGTCTCAATATTTCAATGTGTTATTCTGTGATCAAGCCACCAGACCACAATGTCATTGTCATCCTTTTTTAGTTTATTAATGAATGAAATGGGGGGATGATCATACTTTATGTCTATTACCTTAGTTGTTGCTAACTCTAAGTTTGGGAAAAACTATTACATCAGCATGTGTCTCCATATAGCATCACGAATTTAAATCATGCTTCTCTTTTGATTTATTTATTATTATTATTTTTTTTTTTGGGTTGTGAATTCACTAATGTGGTAAGTTCAGCTTCTTACTTCATTGTTTGAAGTATCATGTGCCAAAAACTATATTTAAGATGAACAAATTGCTTCTAGTTTGTAATTGCTGTCATAAACACCTTGTCCAATGTTGTTTTTGTTGTGTTGAAACTTAGTACCTCACATGTATATGCTAGACAGATAGTTCTCTACCTCTTCTGGGAATTGGGTCCCACAATATTCATTGTCATGACATTATACAACCAAGCTGAAATGTCATTGCTATTGCTTTTAGGTCATTGCCATATCATCTTAAAAAGTAGATGACAAAAAGATCTAGTTACTAAAATTAAAATGTTGGATAATAAAAATCAAGCATATATTTTGAAGGTAAAAAAACCTAGTTGCATTGTCTATAAATTTTAGTAGTTAGGAAATGAAATCATTTCTTCGAAGAAATCTTGTTTTTTGTTGCAAGTATATAGATGAAAATAATCATTTTGATGGTTGATTTAAATGTCATAAAACATTCTATCATGGATTTATGCTTGATTTCATGTTTCAATAAACAATTCTTATCTCTGTTGCCATTCCCCTCTTGATATTATTGTAGTCACTGTTCCAATCATGCAATCGAATGTATATATGATAGTTACTACAACTAAAAGCTATAATCAATGTATTTTGGGACAATTCAACTTATGAGGTGAATAACAAATAGGATTATAAATTTGATTCTCTTTAGAATTTTTTTTGTGTGTGTGGAAATTGTTGGAGTTTCTATTTGTGTGTGAGTGTATTTTGTTTAGATTGTTGTCTCTATTTCGATTCTACAATGAAATGTAACATATGTTTCCGGAGAATATTTTCCATATGAGATGAATTAGAAATAAAGGCGTAGATTTGATCCTTGTTAATAGATCTTTTGTTGTGGAAGTTGTTGAAGCCTCAATTTGTGAGTGTTATTTTGTTTAGATTTGCCTTGTTCATGAAGTCGTTTTCATTAAGTAATTTTGAACATGTCATCCTTGAGAACTAGACAGCTTTTTCCTAGAAATTTGTTATTTCTTACTTTCATTGTTATTATTATGTTTTTGAAGATTTGATTGATCAATCACATTTACAGATCGCCATCCCCCTCTCTTGCAAGGTCAAGATCCAAGTCTAGATCACCTGTCACTCTTCGACGAACCTTTCGTGCAAGGTCAAGAACCAAGTCAAGATCACCGATTAGTTACCATCGAAGGCGGCGGTCTCGTTCCTACTCCCCTGTAGCACGCCGCCCAAGAGGTCGTAGATCTAGATCACCACTGAGATCACGCTATCATTCAAGCTATGACAATGAGAGGTGGGCTTCCAGGGATGGCAGTGACAGATCTAGAAGGCGGGATTTGGATAGATTTCATGATCATCATTCCCCTGTTGCAAGGAGAAAAAAGAGTAGGAGTGTGAGTCCTCATAATAGAAAATCATATCGATCTGGTTCAGACTCACCAAAACATTTCCGTGAGAGTTCACCTAATCGAGCCAAAAAATCAGCTCGTGCTCATTCACGATCACCGAGGTATCACAAAGGAAAGAGGACATCCCCAAGAATCGATGATGTTAAACTAAAATACAGAAAGCGCGCTAGGTCAAAATCTGTAGAAGAACTCAATGAGAAAATGGATGTCCAGGATGGAAAAGAAAAGCATCGTGCTAGAAAACGTTCTAGATCAGCGTCTGTGGAAGGTAAGTATCCTGGAAGAGGCAGGTCACCCCGAGGAAGTTCTGATGAAAACAGATCAAAAGACAGGAGGCATTCTAGGTCAAAGTCTGCGATAGGTAAACGTAACCCCAAGGAGAAAGTAGATGGGTCTAGAGACAACAAATCAAAACATTCTCATAAAAGGCGTTCCCGGTCAAAATCTGTGGAAGATAACCATCAGACTGAAGATAAAGGGGATGAAAACAAGGATAGGAAATCAAAGCATCGTTATAGGAGACGATCCAGGTCAAGGTCAGCAGAGGGAAAGCATAGCAGAATAAGCAGATCTCCAAGAGGTTTGAGTGATAGTAAGAGGAAACACAAAAGGCGTTCCAGGTCCAAGTCTTTAGAAGGAAAACATCGCTCAGATGATAGAATAGATGAATGTAGAGATGAAAAATCAAAGCATCACAATAGAGAACAGTCATTATCAGCAGAAGGGAAGTATCACAGAAGTGGGTTGTCACCAGCAAGCTTGAAGGGAAGTGAATCAAAATGCACAAGGCGCTCGAGGTCTCAATCTCTAGAAGATAGGCATCACACAAATGATGGAAGGGGCGAAACAAGAGATGATCAATCAATGCATAATTACAAAAGTGGGGAAAATATAGAAGATGCCATTCAGGAACCAGATTCCGCTGTGAAGGATTTCATGATCATCGAGGATGATGGGCTGTTGATTTCAGAGCACAAGAATTATGATGAGAAGAAATCGGTTGAAAATATTTCAGTGGAACATAATCATGGTATGAAATGCATATACTTGCCAAATTTTAGCAGTAATAAAGTAAGTTTGGAATAACCAAGTTTTGGGATTTTCTTGGATGCAGAGGAACTCAGAAAATATGAAATGCCAGATACTCAGCATCAGGAGCTATTCAGAAACGGTAATGCAAGCAACTTGAAAAAGGGTAAATGAAAATCTGAGTTTTTCTTGGGTCTTTGATGAGTAATATTGGCTCATGATATAGCATGTTGTCTACAGGATTAGAAGATCAAGATGATTGCAAGAGGTCAACCATGGCAGAACAGAGAGTGGATTCTGTCAGTAACAATGCAAATCTTTTGTTGGGAGAAACTGATTCTCTATCTCCCGAAGGTTGAAGGATCACAACAGAAGCTCCTTCATCAATGCAGAAGATACAAACTAAAGTTCAATTATAAAATAAACTGGACTATGGGCTACTAGTGAACGAGGGTATTCGCAACTGAATATGTTGACGTGTGTGATATTTCTTTTAAAGCACTGAAGCTTGGTGGAGATATAACAAGATTATTTAGAATCCGGAATGAGCTTTTGATTCTTGTGAAAGGCTGTTCGTTTAGAAGGCTGATTTTTATTTTTCTTTTGGTGCTAGGATTTTACTTCTGGTTGTCTTTTCTTAAATTCGGGCACTTTGTGTTTGGTTATGTGTTGCAGGTCAATGTGGAAGAAGACATCAAGGACTCAAGTCTTTGAACTTAGCTTGATATGGATAAGTGTCTCAACAAGTGTATTGCTTTCATCTGGCTTCATCCATGGATTTGTAGTGAGCATCTTATACTGCTAGATGTATGATTATATTCTCTATTGCCACATAATCAACTTTTTTATTTAAGTGTTTATTTGAAGGATTATTCCCATTCACATTTTCTTTTCTAATTTTTATTTTATTAGCTGACGCTTTTAAAGTAATATGGGTTTATGAAACCTTTGGGTCCTTGATACGGGGTAGATATTGGGTTTGATGAAAGTAAGCTTCTGCACGTATGTATTATGCTTGAAGAGACTAAACATGTTTAATATCTAGGAAGGCTGTTCTTAGTGTAGATATGTTACTAATTCCCATGCACCGACTCAGTTTGGTTTTCAGGTGTACATTTCTGAAATGAAACTTTCACTTTTTTTAGGTGAAAACTACTAGTGTTTGGTAGGCTTTTCTTTGATTTGTTGATCGTTGGTTCCTCTTTTATTAATTTCCCAATGGCCTAACTAGCATGCTATATAAACTGTAAACTATGAAGTTTCATTAATGCAGTTATCTTATTATATTTTATAATAATTGTCATGAAAATGGTGTATCTTATACCTTTCCCCATCTCTCTCTCTCTCTCTCTCTCTCCCTCTCTCTTTTATTTTATTTTTCCCCTTCCCAAGGAATTCTCTTGGTTTGGCAAGCTACTTTTGACGTTGAGTGAGATCAGATGTGGCTGGGATGAGTATGTTGAATATGTGCAGATTGGCCGACTCAAAAAAAGAAAAAATATACTTAGTTTGATGGTGTGCGGATGTTGGTTTTTAACAGGTAATGTTTTATAAAATTCCTAGGCTGAGTTTTATGCATTGATTAAAGCTTTTAGTTGTAGTAACTATTTTGTTGTGTTATGCGTGAGTCGTGACACATTGCATATATGATACTTGAACTTAAGAAAATGAAAATTGTTCAATGAAGTGAAATCACAATAACTAGTTAGTTATAAAGTCTGTGTAATTGTTTAAGTAATCTAAGGTTATGTATATTTCCCTTCAGTTGTGGATATAGAGTACTTCTCAAAAAGTAAGGTGATCATACACAATAAAGTGTATGCTTTAACCGCTTAAATAAGAAATCATTATTTACCGTTGTAAAATCACTAGATCCCATAATTTATTGACTAGAGTAAAGCAAATTATGTTGTATTGCTTTCTGGATTAATGTATGTGTACTCTCGTGTGAGGCATAAAAGTATGCCATAGCTTGTTTTTGGATGATTTCATTGGTTAATGGAGCGGCCTGCTGATTGTTTAGAAGGTATAGCTTGGTCAGCTGGTTTTAAATGCAGAAGCATGAAAATTTAACTGTCAAGAAATGTGGATGGGATAAATTTTTTATTTACGGAACAGTATTTTTATTAATTTAGTTACAATCTGAAACCTATCCAATGTTGTCTTGGTTATTTTTGTTTCTCTTATCTGTTTCAGCCTTTGGTTTCAACTTTTGGACCGGAGAGAAACTACCATGCACCCGATGCATGCTGCATCTCCCGCCATAATCATGCCATGTGGTAAATCTTGACTATTTTTGTCACATTGCGAGATCATGGTGGGAGATGCACCATGGATCTTGATGCATACAAGTTTTTTTCCTTGGACAGACATGATTAGCTGATGTCCAAACAATTTGCTTTGTTTTTCATAAGAAAAATGCTGTAGTGGATGAGGATATTTCAAAGGTTGTACTCGTCTGATGTTTGGAAAAAAATAATAATTGATTTATGGGAACAAGCACGAGCTTAGGTATTTCATCTTTCTCAATAACAGCAGGAGAGGTGGTGGTGGAACTGTCTGACGCTTTGAATTAATTCATGTAATTTTGTTTTTATAAAATCAAAAGATGTCACCAATTAAAATCCAAAAGATGTTGATTTAATTTTTGCAATTTTTCTCTTTTTAAGTAATTAAGGATTATATTAACAGAAAAAACATGTGCTATATGTTAAGTATTGAAAGGGGTAAATTAAAAATTAAAGTTTTTTTCTTTGACATAGAAGTGTGCATTAAAAATGAATATGAGTTTGTTGAATGAAACTTTTGGATCCATTATTGAATATTGATTGAAAGAAGACAAAATTTCATCGAAAGTCTTACATTTTTCGCAATTTGTTGCTATTTTAAGGGAGAAAATTAGAATAGCTCTTAGAAAAGATAGATTTGTTTTTAACTTTTAATAACTATGTTTTTGAGAGATTCGAAATGTCCCCATATAAAACACAAGATTTTGTCCCTCACACATTTTCAACTACAAACCAGAGAAAGAAGCTTTCATTGTGCAAGGAAGGTAGAGAGAAACTGCCACGATGGTGGAGACGATGTTGAAGAGGCCGTTGAAGGAGGGCTTTGTTTGATGTTTTTCAAGGTGATTTTATGTTAGAAATATGTTTAGGGTTTAGTAAATGATGAAATATATGCAATTTTTGCTTTGTTGATTTGCATTTGGGATGATTTGAGACAACATGTTGGGTCTAAAAACTTGAAAAACCATGCTTGAAAATGTAAAGAAGAAAGAGTGAAACCTTGCCAAAAAATTGAGCAAAAACATTAAACCATTTGTTTATGTTATATAACTTGTATCTTAGAAACTTTTAACTTGACTCCTCAATTCATTAGAGTGCGTTAGATTAGACCCCAATCCTATGGCTAACTGAGAGACCTAAACCGACCACGCTATTCAATCTTTATATTAATACTTTGGAATATATTATGTTTAGATTTATTTTACTTCGTAAAATAAATTACGATTCGCATTTTCTTAAGGTTTTACATTTTTTTGCTAATCGGCCATGGTTTCACATTTTTCGCCAATAATAAAGTTTCACGTTTTTCATACATGAAACGTTATGGAATTTTAAAAATGAAGAAATTTCAATAGATCTTCCCAAAACACAAAACAAAGTCATGTAATAATCTAAAACCTATTTGTTTTGAATTTAAATAATGATAAAGGAAATATATTTACGCATATTAACCCTTTTGACTGACAATCCAAGAGGTTTTTCTTTCAAAAGCTTCCCTCAAATCTTCTACTCCAATCTAAGAAGATTAGGAAGAAGAAAGAAAATGAGGAAGATGAAAAATAACAAAGAAGATGGGGAACAAAAGAAAATTGTGAAAAATGTTTTGAGGGGAATTTTCGTAATTTTTGATTATGGGCTGCAAATAATTTCTACAATGTTGTTATTAACGGTTAACTTTTCATTTGTGGTTAAAACCAAATTTCACAAAATGTATGTGGCTGTTTTTGTCAATTTTAACCATTTTTAAATGTCTTTATTATTTTCATCAATTCCCTATTTTTTTTCCAAAATCCTTGACCAAATATTTAATGAGAAATGCTATTGGATAATCTATTAATTATCTGTTTACACTCTATTTTATTTTTTTAATGACAATTTTAATCTGAATTAAAACTACTAAACAAGACAAGAAAGTGCTAAAAACACTCCGAACAATGTTTTTTCAGAAAAAGTGTTTTTTTTTTCTTGTTTTACAAACCCTAAAATATCTTTTTCTTCTTCTTCTCAAAATATATATATATATATTTTTCTCACAAACCCTATATCATTATGATCACCAGTTTTTGTTTTTTATTTATTTTAGTTAAAGAAAAATTTTCCAATTTTCCCGTTCAACCAAATTTGAAATTAGTTTTTTTTTTCTCTAATACCACCCACATTCAATCATCACAATCACTAGAAAAAAACATATAAAAAATCTTTTTTCCAGAAAAATATATTTAAAATTATTTTTTTACTCAATAGATTATTTTTTTACTTAACTTAAAATCCAAAAGAGAAAAACTATATATTGTTTTCCTATTTTCACACTTTGATCTCCAAAATAGTTTTTTATTATTTTTATTTTTTTTTATTTTTTTGTTTCGTTCTCCTTACTCTTGTTTAGTTTTATTTTCATTTGATTACTTCACATATCTTTTCCATTTTTCGTTTCAAATTTTCTAAATAGAGGTATTCCAAATGGGTAATATTAAAATAAAATGAAATGTCTTTAGAAATTTAATTTTTTAAAAATGGAATGTCTTTAAAATAGTAGTGCCAAAAGATAAAAATGGGTAATTTTGGAAAAAAAGGAGAAGTGTCTTCAGATTTTTTTTTTTAATTTTTTTTATTTTTAATTAAAATTTTAAGAATAGAGTGTCTTTAGAAATAAAGTGTAAAAATAAAAACATTGGATAGTAAGAAAAAACTCTCATATTTAACACTCAATTGTGACCAAATATGTTAAAATATAATTTTACCCTTATTACTATTTATTTATTAATTACATTTTGACCTTGCAATATTTTATTAAAAAAAGCTATTCATACTATTCAACGCGTTTGAAATATATTATTATTATTATTATTATTATTGTTTCACAACATTAATTTTTTCTTCTTCACAATATTAATATGAGGAGTTGAGGACTTTACATTAATAGCAACTACTATGTTTGAAAGAGCAAAAATGTCCCCTTTTTGAAAAAGGGAAAATTGCACAAACTTACCCTAATGTTTTCCATTATGGCATAATATTCAAATAATGTTTTTAATTGCACAAACAACCCCCCCTGTTAGTCAACTTCGGTTAAAGATAACCATTGACCATGATTTTTTTTTGAAAGCCCAAAATTGCCCCTGCACTTTATTAAAAAAGAAATCTTAATTGCCCTTTGTTTAAAACATTATCTACTTTAAATTATTAGAATATAAAAATTAAACACTAAACATAATCCTTTTTAAATAAAAAAATTCAAAAATAATATATTAAAAACAAAACAATTTAAGAAAACGTTATTTTGAGAAAATATAATTTAAAGTTATGCAAGTCCAATATGAATAGTGGTAATGTATTACATATTTTTGAATTGTTTTTGTTTTTATTATATTATTTTTGAATTTTTTTTATTTAAAAAGGATTATGTTTAGTATTCTAAACACAAATATAAATAAAATCATCAAGAGTTTGAAATAAAAATATAATCATTTGTCATAATAAAATACAGTATCACCGAAAATTTGTTCAATGTTCATCTCTATAAGACAAAATAATTTGACTCAATAATAATTACGCATTATATTTTGATTCAAAAAAAAAAAAAATACTAAACATAATCCTTTTTAAATAAAAAAAAAATATGTTTTAAATTTCAAAAATATGTAGCACATTACCACTATTCATATTGGACTTGCATAATTTTAAATTATATTTTCTCAAAATAACGTTTTTTTTGTTTTGTTTTTTTTAATATATTATTAAATTGTATTTTCTCAAAATAACGTTTTCTTAAATTGTTTTGTTTTTAATATATTTGAATTTTTTTTTATTTAAAAAGGATTATGTTTAGTATTTATTTTTTATATTCTAATAATTTAAAGTAGATAATGTTTTAAATAAAGGGCAATTAAGATTTTTGTGTAATAAAGTGCAGGGGCAATTTTGGGCTTTCAAAAAAAATAATGGTCAATGGTTATTTTTAACCAAAGTTGACTAACAGGAGGGGTTGTTTGTGCAATTAAATGCATTAGTTGAATATTATGTCATAATGGGAAACGTTAGGGTAAGTTTGTGCAATTTTCCCTTTGAAAAACTTACAAATTAAAACTGTCTTTTATTGAAGTTCACTTTGCAAGTAATGTCCCCTGATTGACTAAGTTACCCTTCCCACATAAATGAATCGTAAAGACAAAACTACCCACTAACAATTGTGTTTCCTGCAACTACCCTTCCATCCCATATTCCACGATTACAGTTCCCACCTTTGACATATTCCACATAGTCATCTCTTTTCAAATCTTCAACTTTCTTTCATCTCCAGAAACTTTCTTCTCTCCATCTTCAATACTCCGATTTCGTCATCATTTACAAACACTTTTGAATACTCCGATTCCATCACCATTTACAAACCCGAAAAACAAAGAGAAAGATATATATATATATATATATATATATATACAGTCTTTCTATTATCAGTTCGAACTGACAAAAGATATATTAGTTCCTTGCATGTGGGCCATTGGATTTAAATACTTTGACTTGGCTGTATGCACTTGTCAAAGTATCTTTTAAATCCAATGACCCATATACAAGGAACTGATATATCTTTTGTCAGTTCGAACTGATAATAGAAAAATTGTATATATACATATATATATATATATATATATATAGAGAGAGAGAGAGAGGCGAGATACAAGGATGGGGACGATGACTGAACAATGTTGAAGCTTGATTTTCAGTCTTGATTCACAGCTCCTCAAATAACAGGGAAATGCAATCTGGTTATAGAGAAAATTCTTTCGTTAAAAGATGAAGATCCTTCTCCATTATTGGTTGAATGGAAAGAGCTTCTACAACCTAGTAGGATTGATTGTATCAATTTGCTTGATAGATTGAAGGAGCAGAATCCTCAAGTGTACTTTAAGGTATGTCGCCCCTAAAGTTTCCTTATAGCATAGATGGTGTTCTGCTCAATTTTTTATTATTTATAGTTAATTGGTTTCTTTCTAACATGGTGGAATATTGAAATGAGTAAAATAAACAATCTCGTATGTTAACTCTTATCTAGTCTCTGATTGTATAATTGTCTTGTCTTCTAACTCTGTATCAATTTAAATATTTCACTCTAATATGAACATTAATCTCATCGTGCTTTTTTGGGTGAGAAGTTCAAATGTTTATGTTGCATTTTGGCTTAAAGTCAAAATTGTTGAATCGGTCAATATTGTTAGAGTCATTGACAGCTTGAACTTGTGGAAATGGAAGGAAACATTGTTCACTCTTACTCGGAGAAAAACAATCAAACAATTCCCAACCATGGTTCTTGTAGATCGGATCATCCATATTATATACAAAAGGAAACTCTTGATATTTGATATCTTTCTCTTTGAATGAGATCTCAATTCCAGCGACGGTTTCATTAGATATCTTATGACCAAAATCCCTCTTTTTTTTGAGCCAGTTCCTCCACCACCGCGAACCCCAGTTAGATTCAGGCATGATACACTTTTTAGTTATTAGGAGAACCCAAGTACTCTATTTCGAATATAGGAAAAAGCTCTCTGAGATCTTTTTTCCTTTTGGAAGATCCAGGAGTGAAACAATCAACCTATTGATATTGGAAGACCCAAAAGATCTATTTTATTCCAATTTACTTTCTTGAAATCTTATTTTGCTCACAATATCTTATCGTGACATGTAGATTGGAGAAAAGGAAACCCAAGCTGGCTAGCTGTTTGACGAAATCAAAGAAGGATCCTTGAACATTCTTGTCAGTAACAAACTGTCCCCTTCAAAAGCTTAAGTATTTTAGTTGTTTAAATTGTAGTGAACTGGGGTTTATTAGATTTACTTTGTTGTTGGTGATTTCTTTTGTTGGATAGAGAAAATCAAGAACCATATATTGCTTGATTGTTGATTGGTACATGTGAATAGTTGTTGGAAAATTCCAACATGTGGGGCCACACATGTAAATATTAAATGTGTTGTGCTATCTTTTGGTTAAGCCTAAATTGAAGTGATCTAATTAAGATTTAAAGTTTTAAGGTTTAAGGGTATAATTGTCATGGAATTAATGTGTAGATACCAGAGTGCTATATTTAATTTGATGAAGGGCCAAATTAGAAATAGCAAAACCTATAATAATCTCATTATTATATATTAGGGTTATGGTCCCCAAATTACACGATAACTTTTTGCTTGTCTGCATCCCCATCAACAGAACAAGAGAGAACACTTTAGGGTTCATAAGGATCGTGATAATTTGAAAGATCACAACCTGTCCACCAACCTCCGGCAATGGATTTAGGTACGCTTCCGCATTCTCTTATCTCCCTTTTCTCTTGAATTGACATGGGTTAGTAATATGTATTTAGGGTTTGATTAATCATGATATAGAAACATGTTTAGGTTGAGATTCGGATCAATTATGTGCCTATACATGTTGATTATGTTTTAATCAAATTACTTACAAGTGGTATCAGAGCTAGCTATGATTGATTCTTGAGAATTGGTGGTTCACTGCTTTGTTTAATTGTATCAACATATGTTTGATATATTGTTTCATATAAATCGATGCTTCACTGTTTGCATAAGATATATGTTTAATATATTATATGATACATGTTTGATATATTGTTTCATATAAATTGGTGCTTCACGGTTTGCATCAGATATATGCTTAATATATTATATAATATATGTTTGATATACGGGCCATATACCTTGTCTGATACTCTGATATATATTTGGTACAAAACAACTACTTTTGTATTGTCTGGTGGGTTTCACGACATGACAAAGAAATATTGGGTATTGTCTGTGGTATTGCTTGTTTGACTTTTGAATTTAATGCGTTGTAAATTCTGATCACGTTACAAGTGATATCACCCAATTTTTTTTTGTGTTTTGTTTTTCTTCTTTGGGTTGAAAGGTTGTGCCTTGCAGACCCAGTTTCCTTCGCCGGTCGCTCGATCGGTTTTGGATCTGCGTGGCTCCAGATCGATCCTATGTCGCTCTGGATCTGCGCGTTGTGGGTTGGTGGGTTGCCGCCGTTAGTCGTCTCCTCTGGGGACGGCATGAGGTTTGGGTAGCGGCGCAAACCTAAGGTTTTAAAAAAAAAAAAAAATTCGTTTTTTGATCAGGCAAGCCCCTCTCTTGAAAATTCAAAATTCTTGAGGGTACTGTTTTGTAATTATTTTGGGTCATTGTGTGATTTTGACAAAATATAGGGGTCAATTTGTATTTATTGAAAATTTAGGGGCCTTTCTGTAATTTTACAAACTCAAGGACCGATTTGTAATTATAAAATTGAGGGATTTTTTTTGTATTTTACAAAATCAGGGACCGATTTGTAATTTTTATTAAAAAAAAAAAAAAAAGGGATTCAAATTCAAATATTTTGTGGTATATCTTTTATGGTTAAATAAAGTAGTCCATCAATTTAAATGGGTTAATTAAAACAAGATGTCGCCAAAGTGACCTCTCTTGTGTAGATTGTTTATGAGGGATGTTGGATGTTTATGTGTGTGTAAATTCATGCGGGTATTAGCCGGCCCAAAGGAAGGTTAATACTTGGCCGAATTGCACACACACCTATGGTGGTAAACATGTGACAATTATAAGGTTTTACATGTGAATAATAAGTCGATCCAAAGATAGATTTATTATTTGACATGAATTATTGTCAATGATTGATCACTACAACAAGAGTACCACTTACAGTTAATATTGTGTGTGTGTAAATTCATGCGGGTATTAGTCGGCCCAAAGGAAGGTTAATACTTGGCCGAATTGCACACACACCTGTGGTGGTAAACATGTGACAATTATAAGGTTTTACATGTGAATAATAAGTCGATCTAAAGATAGATTTATTGTTTGACATGAATTATTGTCAATGATTGATCACTACAACAAGAGTACCACTTACAGTTAATATTATGTGTGTGTAAATTCATGTGGGTATTAGTCGCCCCAAAGGAAGGTTAATATTTGGCCGAATTGCACACACACATGTGGTGATAAACATGTGACAATTATAAGGTTTTACATGTGACTAATAAGTCGATCCAAAGATAGATTTATTATTTGACATGAATTATTGTCAATGTTTGATCACTGCAACAAGAGTACCACTTACAATTAATATTACTGTCCAAATACTTGATATTAATGTTGTGCTAGGTATCTTGAGATGGGACTTACCATTATTTGAATTTGTTGATTATTGTATTTGGTTATTAATGTGACCTGTTTGTTTGTTTGTTTTGTTCTCTTTACGGCTAGTGTTTCTACTATATCTGCTAATATTAACTCTATACCCATGCTTAATGGGACCAACTTTAAGGATTAGAAGGAGAACATAGAAATTGTGTTCGGCTGCATAGATCTGGACCTTGCACTTTGGATTGAGTAGTCCGCTTCTCTTACGGATGCAAGTTCTCTTGATGACAGGAAGAACTTTGAGAAGTGGG
Organism: Acer saccharum; assembly: GCA_030490815.1. Classification (NCBI taxonomy): domain Eukaryota; kingdom Viridiplantae; phylum Streptophyta; class Magnoliopsida; order Sapindales; family Sapindaceae; genus Acer; species Acer saccharum. Next base: position 24,592,054 of record CM059869.1, on the reverse strand, counting down.
ATTGCTTAAATCGCATGAGTCTTATGATCATTAAGCGCAGCATTCCGAAGGCATTTAGAGGTGCGGTATCTAAAAAGATAACCAAAACTAAAGAGTTCCTAGCCGAAATTGAAAAGCGTTTTGTGAAAAACGATAAGGCAGAAACAAGCACGCTTTTGCAAAGCTTGATTTCTATGAAGTACAAAGGCAATGGGAACATAAGGGAGTACATTATGGAAATGTCTCATATTTCTTCTAAGGTTAAGGCACTAAAGCTCGAGTTGTCTAACGACTTGCTCGTGCATTTAGTATTAATATCACTTCTTGCACAATACAGTCAGTTTAAGGTCAGTTACAACTGTCAAATGGAGAAATGGATTCTTAATGAGCTTATTTCTTACTGTGTGCAAGAGGAAGAGATATTGAAGCAAGACAGAATCGAAAGTGCTCATTTGGCTAGCACCTCTAAGGACAAGGGCAAAAAGAGTAAGAATAACGAAGCGCTCAAAACAGCAGCTTGTATTCTGATCCGAGTGCCAACTAAAGCAGCTGCAAAAACACCTTATGATTATGAGCTTTGGACAGGTAGAGAGCTCATTCTAAAGCATTTTCACATTTGGGGATGTCCAACTGAGGCAAGGCCTTACAGGCCATATGAAAAGAAATTGGACTCCAAAACTGTGAGCAACTACTTCATTGGCTACTATGAGTGATTTAAGGGCGATAAGTTTTATGATGCCACACTTAGGTCAATTTTTGAGACGGGAACTGCAACATTTTTTGAGGATGTTGAGTTTGGGGGGAGAAATAAGGTTAGAGACATTGTCTTTGAGGAGGAATCGGTTTCGATTCCCATTATCACTTTTGACAATGTGTAGGTTTATGTACCTGTCATTGATCAAGAAGCAAATCTGGATCCTCAACCAGACAATGTTGATCAATCCCCCATTCAAGATGAGGTAATTATTCCTGAGGATCAAACTCAACAACCTCAAGAACCAGTGCCATTAAGGCGATCCACTAGAGAAAGGAGAAATGCTATTCCGGATGATTTTATCGTATTTCTCCAGGAACATGAGGAAGACATTGGAATGGTGGAAGATGATCCAATCAACCTCCATCAAGCCATGCAAGGTTCCAGCTCTCAGAAGTAGATTGATGCCATGAATGAGGAGTATAAGTTTATGCAAGACAATAAGGTTTAGAAACTTGTCCCATTACTAGAAGGTGCGACCCATTGGTTGTAAATGGATTTTTAAAACCAAAAGGGATTCGAAAGGTAATGTGGAGAGGTATAAGGCTCGTCTTGTAGCTAAAGGGTTTACCCAAAAGGAAGGGATTGACTTTAAAGAGACTTTCTCTCCGGTTTCAACGAAAGACTCTTTTAGGACAATCATGGCATTTGTTGCACATTTTGACCTTAAGCTTCATCAGATGGATGTCAAGACAGCGTTTCTCAATGGTGACATTGACGAAACAATTTATATAGTGCAACCATAAAATTTTGAGTCAGGAGACCCAGAATATGGTTTGCAAATTGACAAAGTCCATCTATGGACTTAAGCAAGCTTCCTGTCAGTGGTATCACAAGTTTCATCAAGTGATTGTCTCGTTTGGTTTTGAGATAAACGTTGTTGATAATTGTGTGTATCACAAATTCAGTGGGAGTAAGCACATATTCCTGGTTTTATATGTCGATGACATACTACTTGCCACAAATGATATAGGCATGTTGCACGAAACCAAGATATTTCTATCAAAAAATTTTGAGACGAAAGATCTTGATGACGCCTCATTTGTATTAGGGATCTAGATGCAATGAGATTACTCTCGGGGTATTCTTGGATTATCACAAAGGAGCTATATCAATAAAGTGCTCAAAAGGTTTGGCATGCAGGATAGCAAACCAAGTGACACCCCTGTCGCTAAGGGAGACAAGTTCAATCTCAATCAGTGCCCTAAAAATAACCTTGAGTTAAGGAAATGTAGAAGATTCCCTATGCATCAGCTGTAGGGAGTCTAATGTATGCTCAAGTGTGTACGCGTCCGGATATTGCATACATTGTTGGTATGTTAGGCAAATATTTAAGTAACCCTAGGATGGATCATTGGAAAGCAGCCAAGCGGGTTATGAGGTATTTACAGAGAATAAAAGATCACATGCTCACATATAGGAGATCGGATCAATTAGAGATCATAAGGTATTCCGACTCCGATTATGCTGGATGCCATGGCAGCAAAGTTTGTAGCATTCTATGAGGCATCCAACCATGGGATATGGCTGTAGAATTTTGTCACTGGGCTGCACATTCTGGAGGGTATTGAAAGACCACTCAAACTATATTGTGACAATAAGTCAGCAGTGCTATATTCTAACAACAGCAGGAGCTCATCTAGGTCAAAGTATATTGACATTAAGTTCCTAGTTGTGAAGGAGAGAGTGCAGAGTGGACAGATATCCATATAGCACATTGGGACAAACTCCATGATAGCAGATCCGCTTACAAAGGGATTACCACCCAAGGTCTTTCATGAGCACACTGCTCATATGGGTGTTATTTTGTGTGAGGATATCACATTATAGTGGGAGTTTGTATCATTATGTATTTTGTTGCTTTATGTTTGATTTTGGACATATTTATGCATTTATGTATTTGTATATTCTTCTGATCAGAAATAAAGTATTCAGTTCATTTCACTCTATCACATTGTGTTAAGTATTGATCTCACTAAAAAATAAAGTAGGACCAGTTGGAAATAGACATGTATAGATCACATTGCATGTAATTTCCATGCTATGCATCCATGATTGATCTATGTCATTTGGTTATGTTGGTATACGTGACCTTTGATGGGTTTAGTCACGCTAAATGTGACGAAAACAGCTTTGATCCTATAACGACATAATTAATGGACGAGATTGTTCGGATATACCCTAAAACTGTGATAGCAAAATTTTGGAGCTCATAAAGTCATACACATTTGTAAAGTTACATATGTGGCCCAGTGGGAGATTGTTGGAAAATTCCAACATGTGGGGCCACACATTTAAATATTAAATGTGTTGTGCTATCTTTTGGTTAAGCCTAAATTAAAGTGATCTAATTAAGATTTAAAGTTTTAAGGTTTAAGGGTATAATTGTCATGGAATTAATGTGTAGATATCAGAGTGCTATATTTAATTTGATGAGGGGCCAAATTAGAAATAGCAAAACCTATAATAATCTCATTATTATATATTAGGGTTATGGTCCCCAAATTACATGATAACTTTTTGCTTGTCTGCATCCCCATCAACAGAACAAGAGAGAACACTTTAGGGTTCATAAGGATCGTGATAATTTGGAAGATCACAACCCGTCCACCAACCTCCGGCAATGGATTCAGGTATGCTTCCGCATTCTCTTATCTCCCTTTTCTCTTGAATTGACATGGGTTAGTAATATGTATTTAGGGTTTGATTAATCATAATATAGAAACATGTTTAGGTTGAGATTCGGATCAATTATGTGCCTATGCATGTTGATTATGTTTTAATCAAATTACTTACAATATTTACTTTAATTCATGGTAAACTAAAGGTCATTTAAGGAACATGGTTATTGTTGAATTTATTTTCCAGGAAATTGATTGATCATGTGTTGTTTCTCATTGACGATTTTGGATAGTAATGTAGAAGTCGTTGTTGGCATTGTTTGCTTTCTCTCCAAAGTTGTATATAGATAATTTGTTTTGTTCGTTTATGCTTGTATAATGCTCTTTTGTCTCTCTTTGGTTTTTTTTTTTTTTTTTTTTTGGCTTGGATGAATGGCTTTGTCAAGGTTCCATTTTCCTTGTCATGTTATCTTGATAGGGATGAAGTGCTGTGTGGGGTTGTTTTTTTGGGCTTGAAAACCCTGTTTAGGGCTTGAAATCAAGTGCAGTGCTTGAAATCATGTCCATGGCTTGAAGTCCGAGTGTTGAGGTTGACACCCTTATGCCAGGGCTTGAAATCCCTTTTCATTGATTCAAAACTAGTTTAATACATGTGAATCTAGTATTGTTATGCCAGGGTTTTCAACGTTTTCTTCAACCAAAGAGCATCCAAATCGCCCCCAGGTCGCCCCAAGCTCGCCCTTTTACCCAAAATATGTTAAAAATCAAGATTTTACCTCATTGCCCTTGACCTAATTCATTCCTCTATATAAACCTTTGATATTTTTAAACCACACAAGCTCTCTCACCCAAGAATAGTCACGAAGACCTCACCTTTACACATTCCTCTTACATCACCATCTCCATCCTTAGAAACCCACCAAGATTCCATATCTCCCTAACATCCAAACACACCCATCACTTCCATTTTACCACAATCACCATCACTTCATCTTTTTGGCAAAAGAGAGTTGAAGAAAGAGCTTGGAAGAGGAAGAGCAAAGGAGGAGGAGCTACTCTACATAGTTTCCTCTATTACTTTATTCTCTTTCATTTTCTTTATTATAGCCATGTATTCTTTTGAGCATATTTATTGTATGGCTACATTTTGTGATATGAGCTAAACATTTAGTGCTAGGATTTGATGAAACCCCACCCATGACTTTTTATATGTATTGACCTTTGTTTATTCATTTTATACAAGTGTGATTTGTATGGGTATTTTAGTGTGCTTAAAGCTTTCAATTGATTGATCTCCTTTTGAATGAATCTTGTGGTGTGTTATGTACTGACCGGAGACGCACACCACGTGTTCGATAAAATGCCCTCTATGCATGTTTAGAAAAGTAGACCTACTTAGGCTAACGTATAGGATTTGTTAGTGCACCAAAATCCTTAATGAACTCATTCATACATTCCGAGTAATCGAAAGATAAGCTTGGGTATGTTTTGGGTGTAACCTATTCTACTTGACCAAGATTGTAGGTTAATATTAGGGTGCATGAATCTATAAATTGCATGAGTATGTTTTGGGTGAATAATTGAGTCTAAAACGGAAGTCAATATAGGGTGGGGTGTAGTCAAGTCCTAGCATATTTATCTCCATTATCACATTTGAGTTTATTTTCTTGCTAGTTCATTCTTGCATTAGAATTAATCATTTAGTTTAATTTAGTTAATTTGCTTAGTTTGAAAATCTCATTATCGATTGTTTGAAAAGCAACTAGGCTAATCGATTTTGGTAATCGATCACTCGGTCCCTGTGGGAACGAACTCTACTCACTATTGTGCTAACTCTTTGACCTCGTCCTATTGCGAGTGTCGCTCACTAAAGAGAGCCGTAGCCACCAAATCAAAACCAAAAACCCATCATTCTTTCATGGTTCATTCATCATCTAGCATCATCTAGGTATGATTTCTCATGGGTTTTCCTCATTCTCACATGACTTGTAGTTAGAACATTATCTACATCTTTTTATATGTTCTTGCTCTATAAGATTGCTCATTTATGACTTGACTTGTCTCAAGATTGCTTCTTTATGACTTGAATGTTCTCAAGATAGTTTCTTTATTGTGATTTGTGAGTTGCTTGTGGTAGATATAGCATATAGGACTTTGTGTGCTCATTTAGCTTTGTTATATGCATGTCATCTAGCAAAATGATATCTAGAAATGCCTAACATGTTCATCCATGCCTAGATAAGCTTGAATGTCTAACCTTGCATTTTAGCATCTTGAATATTGCATATATTCACCATAGGTTGTGTTATCTCTTCACTTTAGAGACAAGTCTTGTATTTTCCATTGGTAGATTGCAAGCATTGGACTAGATTCACTTTTCAAGGCCTGCGGGTAGTATTGGTAGATTAGTAACCGTGTGAGGTTTGACGTGGTCAACCTAGGTTGTAATTGCCTTTACAATTAGTGGATTGAGGTTCGTGTGTAGCGCACATAACAGCCCGTGGTTTTTCCCGTGTGAGTTTCCACGTAAAAACATAAGTGTTATTTACTTTTCGCATTTTACACTTGCCTGTTTTCTTTGACTAGTTAGGGGTTGTTCATTGAATATTGACTAATCACGAAAATTGGTAATAGGTGATTAAAAATCTATTCACCCCCCCTCTAGATTATCTTAGGACTCGTTTATTTATATTTTCAGTAAAGAATATCTTAAGCCGAGAGGATAGCGACCTTGGGGCGACATGGTCAAGGTCACCTTGAGGTCGCTTTTGTGTCTATTTTGCCCTTTTTGTGCTTCACTTCAGCTCCATCCAAGACCATTGAGCTCCAAATCCAACTTAAACCTGTGCAACTTATTTAAATGGTTAAAAACATGGTTTTACCCAAGAAACGAACATAAAAAGACAAGGAAATGGGGCTACACATAGTGTAGAAGTGAAGCAATCATGTGTGCAAGAAAGAAGGACATAATAAACTTATGTGCCCGGATAAGGCACCCGACCCCAGCTTGAATGACACTGACACAAACGATGAAGAAGTTGATTATTAGGTATGGGTGAGACCATCCTTTCCTTAATTAATTTATTTATTTTTTTTTATAATCTTTGACAACGGTTGCTTACACTTTTACTGTTGCATGCACATACACCTTCACTGTAGGTTGATAAGCAAGAGCACCCAACATGTGTTGTTGTGATGATGGTGTAGTAGTTGTTGTAAGTTGCAGGGGATGTTGTTGTTGTGGTGCTATAGTCGTTGTACAATATTTACAATTGTTTTTAAGTTGTTGTGGTGATGGTTTTGTATGGAATAATGTCTTGTATGGTTAAATTTTTAGTATGAATTTTTAAATTTATTACTGGTGTTGTGATGATGGTGTTGTTAATGCCATTTCTATTCTGTTGTAGTATATATTTGTGTGTGCCTTGTGTTCTTTGAAGCCTTGGAATTATTATTTAGTTAAGCCCTCAATTTTATTGAGCCTTGGAGTCATGCAAGACATGGTTTGAATTTATTTATTATTTTCATAAGCCCTGAACTAACAATGTTAAGCCCTAGAAGAACATTGATGTGTTAAGCCCTAGATATTATTGAGCCCTGGAGTCATGCAAGACCGGGCTTGAATTTATTTATTATTTTCATAAGCCCTAAACTAACAATGTTAAGCCCTAAAAGAACATTGATGTGTTAAGCCTTGGATATTATTGAGCCCTAGAGTTATGCAAGACCGGGCTTGAATTTATTTATTATTTTCATAAGCCTTGAACTAACAATGTTAAGCCCTGGAAGAACATTGATGTTTTAAGCCCTATAAATTATTGAGCCCTTAATTCATGCTGGCAAGATAAGGCTTGAATTTATTTATTATTTTCATAAACCCTGAACTAAAAATGTTAAGCCCTAGAAGAACATTGATGTGTTAAGCTCTGGATGATCTCTCTTTTAAGCAGATTTTAAATCAGCATGCCATGAACCTTCATGGGTTGTACCAGATCCCAGTACTCGCCAAAGGGGCCTTGCCTAAACCGATCAAGCACGCCACAATGGGTTAGGACCGACTTCAAATCTTGAATAAAAAATTTCTTGTTTTGAGAGTTAATTCTCGCCTGTATCCAGTTTTTTTGGTCCGGATACCGCTATAGTTTCTGATTAGGATCGACAGGCATCAAGTTTACAACAAAACAAAAATTAATTAACAAATAACAAAAATAATTAATTTTATAAATTTATTCAGAAAAAAAATACAATTAGATAGTAAAACTAAGTATCAATATTTATACAAGCTATGTACATGATAAGAATACTTTTGAAGTCCTGGAATTGGAATTCCAAGCCATAGAGTTATTCTTTTCAAGCCCTGGATTTGGACTTCAAGCCCTAGACGTGGACTTCAAGCCCATAACTTGGTTTTGAAGCCAAAAGAAGGGATTTCAAGCCCTAAAATAAATTTCAAGCCTTGTATGAAAATATCAAGCCCTAGAAATAGATTTCAAGCCCTAGAAAGGGCTTTCAAGCCCTATACAGCAATATCAAGTCCTGGAACGGGGTTTCAAGCCCTGTACAGTAATATCAAGCCCTTGAAAGAGATTTCAAGCACTGAATGGGATTTTAAGCCCTGAATTGGATTCCAAGCTCAAAATTAAATTTCAAGCCCTATGTTTGGACTTTCAACCCATATACATGTATCTCAACAGGGCAGTCAACTGACAAAAACTGACATAACATGACAATGCAATATGTAACATAACGAAGACAATGCCACACCAACAGGACTTCATCTCCACCAAAAAACAAAAGAGGAACACGATAACAGTAAAGAAGGGAAAAAAAAAAGAAACTGATAACATATAAGAACAGATAAATATTTATGAAATTTACACATTTCAAGCTTGAAAACTACAATTTACTCTTCAGCCATGGAACCTTGTGAATTTATGTCTCTCTTGCCAACTGATTAATGAGTTTACAATGATAATGTCTACATTTCACTACAGAAAGCTCTAGTTTACTAACACAACTAATTGTTTAGCTTTTAAAATAGTCAAAAAACATTGAAACCAGTCTATAATCCCATTGTCAATTCACAGCTAATTTTTCTTCTCCTCCTCTACAATTAACAACTAGAATACAAAACAAACCATTGTCAATTCATCATATACCAATATGACTAGATACACATAGTTTTGGAAAAGTCTGATGTTTGCTCTTAGAACCGTAACACGTAATTATTGTTCTTGATTTTCCCTGATGCATTCACTGAATTCTAAAGCAAAGCAAACCCTAATTCAAAATTCTATAAATCAAAGCAAACGCAACATAAAACCCCAAATTCAATGCTAAAAAAAATCTCATAAAGAAGTCTGCATGTCAACAAAAAGCATACATTTACTTGTGACAACCGTTTTTGGAAACCTCTGCTTCTCAAACAACACTGAATGGCCTCTTCTTCGGCTTAACAATGGTTTTTATCTCCTATACTTCTCAATCGAGTTGCCATTCTTAGTGTATCTACAGAGCAACATGACTCTTCTTCTTCTTCGTTCTTATAGACAGGGACACAACGTAATTTTTTTGTCTTTATTCTTCTGTTGTTGGACACGACGCAAATCTGGGGGTCTGGGTCTTTTTCTTTATGCGTTGTTCTTCTTCTTCTCAAGAGTGGGGGTTTACAGAGGGAGTTGTGTGAGTTATGTTTAAAGAGTTGAGTGAGTTGTGTTTACAGAGGGAAGACTGTTCAAGATTTTAACAAAAATAGGTGTTTGGGGGTTTTGGTGGTAAGTGGGGTAAGTTGGGCATTTTGGTCAACTTGCTTCAAATCTTTTAATTTTTAAAAAATCCCCTAAAGGGTAATCTGGGAATTTCATCTCCAAAAGTAGACAAAAATGCAAGTTAATTCAATAGGGGACATTTTTGCTCTTTCAAACATAGTAAGGGACATTTCCTTCCATTTCCACACCTATTAATTTTTCTTTTCTTAATTTTTTATTTATTTATAAATATGTTAATATTTTTTTTACACAATTATTTTAAGGCTTTTTTATAGTTGGTCATGTGTGCAATTTTTATTTTTATTTTTACATGTCACATTTTTAATTTTATTTTTTACACCTGTCAGTATATATATGAGGATCTAATGTGTATTAGGACTCAAATACCTTTGAATCCGTTATTTTTTACTATCAAACTGTATAAAATTCAGGTATTTGATACCCATATATACTACAAGAAATATGGCCTTTCGCAACGTGCAAAATACATTGTGAAAGGTTTTCGCAACGCACGCCCGTACGTTGTTGATACATCTGTTGCCAAAAGTCTGATGACTTTTCTCAACGCGCCATGCGCGTTGTCTTAGAACAACGACAACGTACAAATTGCGTTGCGGAAAAGATGTACGTTGTCGTAGACATTTAACGCAACACGATATAGACGTTGCGTTAAATGTTTAACGCAACATGCATTGTACGTTGTCTTAGAACATCGACAATGTACTAAGTGTGTTGTGGAAGAGACGCACGTTGTTGTAGATATTTATCACAACACACATTGTACGTTGCCTTAGGCCATGAAAATAAATAAATAAATAAATATAAATGATCCCCCATACCACCTATTTGGCTCCCTCTACAAGGCCCTAACACTATCGGGCCTCCAACCATATAGGACCAATGCTTATTAAATCTCACAATCATTTGCTTGGGTTGAGAGTTGAACCCGAGACAGTGAAGACAGTGAGGAATGATTTTGCCATTTTGCTGGAAGCTTAACTTTGTCAAATAATACATAACTATTTATATATATCATATATATGCTACCAATCTGCTTATATATATATATATATATATAATTAATAATTTATTAAAAAAATATTAATTTTTATTAATTGGCCATATAAACTTATTCTAGTAATCTTTATAATTATTTTGTATGATAGAGACATAGATATTTTAAAAAAAAAAAACGTTTAGTGTAGCATTTAATTAAACTATCTTTTTATTATTATTTAAAATCAAATATAATTGGGTTAGAGTCTATCAAAACTTAATGATAACAAACGTTGCAAACTCAGAACTTGAAATGAAGTTCCCACTACATGGAAGAGGTCTAGCTCCCCCACATTTTATGATATGATAGTCAAAAGTGAGGCTTGAATCCTTATCACAAAATAACAGGGGATGGGTCAAACCACTTTGCTTATAGTTGTTGTGTATTTTTAATAATTATGAACACGTCTATGATGTTTGGGTTTCTAAATATTAAAAAAAAATTCGAAACGCACAAGTCAACAATTGATAAAAATGTTCTTACGACAACGTGCATATAATATGTGTGTAACGAAATATTAGTATTTTTCGCAATGCGCAATCCAATGATTGCTAAAAGAGTTTCTATGATAACATGTATGACATTTGTGTTGCTAAATATTAGTCTTTCACAACGTGTATGACATTTACAGCAACATGCATGACTTGTTTGTTACTAAAATATTTGTCTTTCGCAGCACGCATAACAGGTGTGTTGTTAAATATTATCATTTCGCAACGCACATGACATCTACGGCAATGTGCATGACTTGTGTGTTTCTAAAATATTAGTCAATCTTTTGCAACGCGCATGACACGTGTGTTGCTAAATATTAGCTTTTCGCAATGTGCAAACCAGTAGTTGCTAAAAAGTCTCTTACAACAACGTGTATGGTATGTGTGTTGCGAAATATAAGACTTTTCGCAACGCGCATGATATGTGTTGCTAAATATTAACCTTTCACAACGCGTAAACCAATAGTTGCTAAAGATTCTCCTACAATAACGTGCATGCTATGAGTGTTGCGAAATATTAAATGTTTTCGCAACGCGCATAACATACGTGTTGCGAAATATTTGACTTTTTCGCAACACGCAAATAATTAGTTGTTAAAGAGTATCATATGGCAACATTCATGATATGTGTGTTGCCAAATATTAGATTTTTAACAATATGCGCGTTTGTACGTTGCTAAAAATACACTTATAGCAACGTACACAAACTTAATGAAATAACAATGACAACGTGCATCCGTTGTGTGTTGCTATATGTGCTTAATTATTGACAACATTCACATGTATGTTGTCGTAAGTGGTTTTAACAACACACATTTTTTACTCGTTGCGATAAATGACTTTTGGCAACGTGCTTTACTTGCGCGTTGCGATAGATGGCTTTTAGCAACGTGCGTAGCCCGCACATTGTCTTTTGAATGTTGCTAAAAGTGAATTTTCTTGAAGTGATATACCTAGGTCCAGGTGTTTATATCTAGGTATGGTATGGATAGTGAAGTTAAGGGGGGGGGGGGGGGGTGGGTGGGTGTATTCAATCAGGATTTCAAAAGACTTTTTTAAGTGGACGACTTTTGTAGGTTTTATAGCCTTTATAGAATTATGAAAAACTTTCATAGACTTTCCTTTTAAAAGACTTGCATAGACTTTTTACATTTTTTTTTTCAAAAGACTTTCATTTTAAAAACTTTCATAGACATTTATAGACTTTCATTAACTTTTAAATATAAGATATAATTTGTTTTAGCCAAATTATATATATTCATTGGCACCAAAAATTGACCACTCCTAAATGTGGCGCTTGTAATCATACAAGGTCGGTGAGTGTATTAAAAGTACAAAGCAGGGAATCGTCCCACGAGGATTGAATTTCGTTGAGTATTAGTTTTTATCGGTAAGCTTACTATTTGAACAATGATTTTGTAAGGATTCCCGTTGTTTTTAATTGGCTTATTTCGTGATCAAACCATATATGGGGATTCTTTGTAAGGGTAGTTTAGATGTTGTTATTAGTGCATTAGGCCCTTTGAAGACCTCATTATTGACAAGCACCAAAGGTAATATTCTAAGTGCTTTCTTGTCTTGAAGAGATAGTTGCACACACTCACAACTCATGCATATGTTTAATCTTTGTATGTTGTGTTTCTTTTTGTTGTGCATAAATGATTATTTATATCTCTTCTTGCTTATTTTTATGATTGCATCTTGTGTTGAAAACATCATAGCATTTAGGCTTTTAGGATGCATCTTGTTTGACTTTGTACCCCTTGCATGATTGCATGTGGGATGCAATTTTTGGGGCTGTGCGCTGGTCCACTAGCGCCGGTCGACCAGCGCCGCTCACCGGTGCAAATCACCCAGTGGCGCGCCGCTGGTCGTGCGCTGGTGTGGACCAACGCCGGCCACCAGCGCCGATCGCCCAGTATGGCGCCGCTGGACTGGCGCTGGTGGCAGCGACTGACGTCCAGCGCTCAAGCCAAAATTGGCTTGTGAGCTGGTCCTGCGCTGGTCCACCAGCGCAGGTCCACCAGCGCACATAGTAGTTTTCTGGCGAGTTTTCAAAACGACCTCACTTCACTTATGGCCTCTATATATATGCTAACTTGATTTTAGGTCACTTACAAGAGTTCTTATTCATGCTTCATACTTAGGATATTTTTCAAGAGAAGAAAAATACACAAAGAACTCATTTTTAATTACTCAAACACAATTTCATGATCATCAATCATCATCTAGCATCATCTTAGATCATCTATATGTCATCTAGCATGGAATCTTCATCATACTTTGCTTGGTAAGCTTTTCACTAATATCTTACATATTTTGTGTTTAATTTATCTAGCAATCTCAATTAATTACTTGATTGTTATTTTGTATGCTCTAGATACAAAATTGAGATTAGTATGATGTATGTTTGAGAAGTTGTATTGTGCTAGCATATTAGGTTTTGTACTTGATATTGATTAGCTTAACTATTTGACATGTCATTTAGTTTTGATATCTAAGATTGTTCTTAATTGCATATTAATCATCTTAGATAAGCATATAGGGTTTCCCTTGCTCTATGTTGCATTTTGGATATTTTCATATATTCACTTAGGGTTGTATTCTCTTAAGAGAAGCTAAGTCTTGTGTGTAGCAATCGGGATTAGGTTGCTTAGATCGCAAGCAAATTGGACTAGGTTCACTCATACCGGGATTAGGTAGGTGTGTGATTACTTCCGGGATTAGGTTGTAATCGTTTGCACATTTAGTGGATTCGAGGTTCGAGTGTGGCTTACTTACATAGCCCGTGGTTTTTCCCGTGAGGGTTTCCACGTAAAAATTCAAGTGTTAATTTAATTTCCGCACCATATTACACTTGCTTGTTTATATTATCTTGAGGGTAATTTCGTAATTTTGACTAACACGAAAAATTGGGTAAAAAGCGTAAAATCTATTCACCCCCCCTCTAGATAGCTTTATACACACCGTGGTATATTTAGTTTCAATTGGTATCAGAGCGGGTTCCTAGACATACATAGGTGATCCTTGCTTATTTTGGTGTGTTTTGCATTTTGTGTGATTTTTGATCATTCATACATTTGCATTCATTCCATTCATTCATAAACACTATGAGTGGAAACGGTGGAAATGGTGGTGGCCACGAAGGAGCTTCTAGCACAAGGCCTCCACTTCTTACCGGTTTGAACTATTCCCAATGGAAAGGGAAGATGGAATCCTACATATGCCAAATTCATGACCGTGCATGGATGGCGGTGGAAGACGGATATGATCTCCCTATGATGACTCCCACGGGTGGAGGACAAGATGTTTTGAAGCCTAAGGCGCAATGGAACGCGCAAGAGTTTGAGGCTTCAAAGTGGAATAGGAAGGCGATGCATGCCATTATGTGTGCAATGGATGAGAATCAGTACAAGCTTATTCAGAATACTCAGATTGCCAAAGTGGCATGGGACATCCTTCAAGTTGCACATGAGGGAACCGAGGTGGTGAAGGAGTCCAAGCTTCAAGTCCTCCAAACTCAATTTGAGTTACTTAGGATGGGAGAGGATGAATGCTTCAACGACTTCGAAATCAAATTGATGGACATAGTAAATCAAAGCCATCAACTCGGAGACCCATATTCGGATAGGAGAGTCAAGCAAAAAATTATGAGATCTCTCCCCGATAGGTTTGAATCAAAGGTGACGGCCATAGAAGAAAATAGTGGCTACATGGATATGAAGCCAAGTGAAGTAATTGGGCGTCTCCTTGCATATGAGTCTAGGAAGGTTCCTAGCACCACTACTCCTCCTAAGAAGTCTAAAGGAATAGCTTTGAAAGCATCTAAGGATGCAAAGGAGGCAAAGCATGAATCGGATGAAGACCTTGCCTTATTTGTGAAAAGGTTCAACAAGGTTATGGGGTTCAAGAAGAAGAAGGGATTTGGGTCAAGAGGACAAGATTTGAAGAAAAAGAATTCCTTCAAGAAGTTTGAGCCTAGACAAGAGAGGACCGAAAGGAAAGGGGTCCGATGCTTTGAGTGTGGTGGGATTGGTCACTTTGCCCCCGAATGTGCGAATCACAATGAGAGGAAGAAGGGTAAAGTGATGGCCGCCACATGGAGTGGGAGTAGTGATGACTCCAATGAGGAAGATGAGTCTTCTAGTGAGGAAGAGCTCATGGCTAACTTCCTAGCTTTTGCATCTTCTCACAAGAGCAAAAGTGCTAGTGAAAAGGAAGATTTGAGTCAAGAGGAAATTGACTCTAGTGAAGAAGAAAGTGACTCCTCTTCTAGTTCCAAGAAGAAGTTTGTGGAGCAAAAGGTGCTTGCTAAATACCATGCCGAGTTCAATGATTTAGCACTTAAAAGCACAAGAAAGATTGAGAGGTTGAGAGAAGAAAACCTTGAACTTTCGGCTCACAATGACCACTTAAGTGAACAAGTGGAAAGATTGAAGAGGAGAGAGGATAAGCTAATTGAGGAGTTAGACTTGTCCAAGAGAAGTGAAGAAGGCTTGAAGAGGGAACTTGTAGAAGCTAAAGGGTCCTTGGCTAGGATAGATTCTAGCACCAAGAAGCTTGATCATTTACTTGGTGTTGGAAAGAGTCCAAGTGACAAGAGAGGTCTTGGGTATGAAGATGGCAAGAAAATCTCAACCTCTAACAAGACCGTGTTTGTCAAGAGCTTGAAGAATGAAGAAACTTCATTTGTGCAACCTCCTAGGAAGAAGTTAGAAATAGGACAAAGTTCTAATGCACAAGTGAAAATGGGGCCAAGAAGGAAATCTCAAGCTCAACCTCCTAAGGTTCCTCAAGCCAACACTCCTCCAAAATTGGCTCACAAAGGAAAGAGACCAATCATGCAACCTCAAGCTTGGAAGCAACCAAGACCGGTTCAACAACGAAGATGGATTGAACCCACTTATCCACAAAGACATGGACGTACTCAAAGGCGAGGTATGATTCCTTTTTTCATTCCTATTTGTCACTTTTGTGGTTGTGATGGTCATATTAGACCAAATTGCTTTCAATATATTAAAATGTGTAGAAAACAAAGCATGATTGAAAAGAGAAAGAATAGAGCCAAGATGCATGTTTCTAGGAAAGAAAATATTGATTTGCATGATCCTAGAAATAGTAGAGCACATGTACCAAAGACCACTAAGAAAGCTAAAATTGTTGCTAAGTGGATTAGAAAGAATGAAAATGTTTGCCATGTTGCACAAATAGCCTTGAAGGCAAATTCTTCTAATTTTTGGTATTTGGATAGTGGGTGCTCTAGGCACATGACGGGAAACAAGAGTTTCTTCGAGACTCTTGTTATGGAGGAAGGTGGAAATGTCACTTTTGGTGATGGATCCAAAGAAATGTTGTAGGGAAAGGAACCATTTCCGTTCCCGGATTACCCTCCTTATCCAATGCTTTATTTGTTGATGGCTTGAAAGCCAATTTAATTAGCATTTCACATCTTAGTGATGAAGGATATTCCGTCTTGTTTTCTAAAGATTATTGCTCTATCCTTAAACCCGATGGACAAACCTTGTTGAAGGGCATGAGATCTAGCGACAATTGTTATTGTCTTGAAGCTAGAATTGTATCTAATCATGTGTCCATGGATGAGCAAATTGAGTTGTGGCATGAAAGACTTGGCCACATGAACTTTAGGGATCTACGGACCCTTGGAAAGTTCAATTGTGTGCGTGGCCTCCCTAAGCTTGGGAAGAAAGCCAATGGTATTTGTGGACCTTGCCAACAAGGAAAGCAAACTAAAAGCATGCACAAAAAGGGTAAGTATCTCACCACCAAGGAGCCACTTGAGCTTCTCCACATGGACCTCATGGGTCCCATGCAAACCGAAAGTTTGGGTGGAAAGAGATACATTTTTGTTTGTGTTGATGATTTCTCTAGGTTCACATGGACATATTTTCTTAGAGAAAAATCCGAAACTTTTGATAAGTTTAAAATGCTTTGTAATAAAATTCAAAATGAAATGAACTCTAATATTAAAAGCATTAAGCGGATTAGAAGTGACCATGGGAGAGAATTTGAGAATGCCACCTTTGAAACCTTTTGTAATGGTTTAGGCATCTCCCATGAATTTTCTGCTCCTAGGACACCTCAACAAAATGGAGTTGTTGAGAGGAAGAATAGGGTCCTCCAAGAGATGGCCCGTGTGATGTTGCTTAGCAACAATGTCCCTAGGAACCTATGGGCCGAAGCCATCAACACGGCTTGCTATATAGGAAATAGAGTGTTCCTAAGGCCCGGTACTAGAAACACCTCCTATGAGTTATGGAAAGGCAAGAGGCCAAATGTTAGCTACTTCCACACTTTTGGAAGCAAATGCTACATTTTGAATGACCGTGATCAACTTGGCAAATTCGATGCTAAGAGTGATGAGGGTATTTTTATTGGCTATGCCTTAAATAGTAGAGCCTATAGAGTTTTCAATTTAAAGACTCTAAGTGTTATGGAATCATCCAATGTCGTATTTGATGATACTAGGCTCAAGTCTAATGATCATGAGGAGGAGGTTATTTTTAGTGATGGTTCTCCTTTGGAGGAGGTTGTGGTGTCACCTAATGTTGGGACATCTAATGTCAACAATAATGACACACAACCTATTGATAGAGTTCCTCTCTTGGACTCTAAAGAACCCGCTCCATGGGTTAGGAAACTCCATGATAAAGAAGATATCATTGGAGAGGTAAATGAGGGTGTTAGGACTAGACGCCAACTTGCTAATCTTATTAGCTATACATGTTACACCTCTCAAATTGAACCCAAAAAGGTTGAAGAAGCCTTAAATGATGAATTTTGGGTTCTTGCCATGCAAGAAGAGCTAAGCCAATTCGAAAGGAATGAGGTTTGGACTCTAGTTCCTAGGCCTAAGACCACTAATGTCATAGGCACCAAATGGATATTTAGGAACAAATCCGATGAGGATGGCAACATAGTGCGGAACAAGGCTAGACTTGTAGCACAAGGGTACTCTCAAATTGAGGGTATCGACTTTGAGGAGACTTTTGCTCCCGTTGCCCGCTTAGAGTCCATTAGGCTTCTCTTGTCCATCTCTTGTGTGCACAAGTTCAAATTGCACCAAATGGACGTCAAGAGTGCCTTCCTCAATGGCTTCTTGCAAGAGGAAGTGTTTGTTGAACAACCTAAGGGGTTTGTGGATGCACACCACCCCAATCATGTCTATCGCCTCAAGAAGGCACTTTATGGGTTGAAACAAGCACCGAGGGCTTGGTATGAGCGCCTCACTCAATTTCTTGTTGACAACAACTACACAAGAGGTAGTGTTGACAAGACACTATTCATCAAGAGAGACAATGATGAGCTTTTCATAGCTCAAATATATGTTGATGATATAGTTTTTGGCTCCACCAACAACACCAAAGTCCAACAATTTGTTGATGTCATGTCTCTTGAATTTGAGATGAGTCTTGTTGGTGAGCTTAGTTACTTCCTAGGTTTGCAAATTAGGCAAATGCATGATGGGATTTTCATAACCCAAGCCAAATATGCTAAGAACCTAGTGAAGAAGTTTGGTTTAGAGAAAGCCAAACATTGTGATACACCCATGAGTACCACTTTGAAGCTAAGCAAGGATGCTAGTGGTAAAAGTGTGGAACAAACTCTATATCGTGGCATGATAGGTAGCTTGCTTTATTTGACCGCAAGTAGGCCCGATATATCTTTTAGTGTGGGTGTGTGTGCTAGGTACCAAGCGGATCCTAAGGAGTCCCACCTCTCTTCCGTGAAGAGGATCATTCGCTATGTGAATGGGACATCCAACTATGGGATTTGGTACTCTTTTGACACTAATGCTAGTCTTGTAGGCTTTAGTGATGCGGATTGGGCAGGAAATTGTGATGATAGGAAGAGCACATCGGGCGGTTGCTTCTTTCTAGGCAACAACTTGGTGTCTTGGTTTTGCAAGAAGCAAAACTCGATTTCCTTGTCCACGGCCGAGGCCGAGTACATAGCCGCAGGGAGTGGATGCACACAACTCCTATGGATGAAACAAATGCTAGTAGACTACGGATTCAACCAAGGTACTCTCACTCTCTTTTGTGATAACATGAGTGCTATTAATATTTCCAAGAATCCGGTTCAACATTCTAGAACTAAGCATATTGACATCCGCCATCACTTCATTAGAGAGCTTGTTGAAAATAAATGCATAGTACTTGAACATGTAGGTACTAATGATCAACTTGCGGACTTATTTACTAAACCCTTAGATGCTACTCGATTTAAAACTCTTAGTAGATCTATTGGGATATGTCTTGTGGAGTGATGTTCTATGATTGACCCCATATGGGGAACTCAAGCAAAGAGAGCTATTTTGCATTCTTGTAACTTGCAAAAAATTTGAAATAACTTATGCCTCTTCTTTTGATTGCTTGAGTAAGCTTGGTTGTACATATGTATATATGTTTTCAATTCTATAAGTGTGAACCTTGCTTGTTTACAATCCATGTCATATTTATGTTCAAACATGCATTTTTGGACTAGGAGATTTACATAGGAAGTATGATGTGAATGACCTATAGTTATCTCCATGACATGATGTTTCTTAAATAACATGCTAATGCTAAATGAAAAAGCATGAAATTCATACAACATGCTCACATGAAAAGCATGAATTGATGATTGCATATTCTTAAAAATGCAAAACTTGTGTGAAAGCTTATGAGACTCAAAATGAATAAAGGATCTTGTATCCGTTCAAAGGAATTTACATTCCAAATGTCTCTCTTTCTTTATTAGTTGAACATGGTTACTATCATACGGATATCTTATCCGGAAAAATCTAATAGGGTGCAAAGTCGCTCATGCCATGTTTCGCTTATAAAGTTGGATATAGTTACTCTTAAATTAAAATCAATAATCTCTATATCCTTGCTTTTCCCATGACATTGGTGAAATTGGTTTGAATTCGAATTAGAAACCTTTGTCATTTGCTTTGCCAAATACCATTGTACTTTGGACTTGAATGCTATATGTCTTGTATGCAAAGCATGTTGGATTCACACATTTTCTCAAATAAATCTCCTTGTTTCTCTCAAATTAATTGAAGTGCATAACGTGACTTATATGTATATGCATATCTTGCATGCTTCTATCTCTCGTTGCTATGAGTGACCCGGTTGGGGACTACTCCTTTGCCTATATCATGACAAAAAGGGGGAGTAGGATATTGTAAGGGGAGTTGCAAAATAGAGAAGCTATTGTGCACTTTGGGGAGATAAAACATTGAGGGGGAGTAACCCTTTGAGGGGGAGCATTGCATTTATCATACATTGCATACATTTGCTAATGTTGTTCCTAAATTCTAAAAATGCAAATGCTTGGTATTATTCTCACATGATTAATCTCACACTTTACTTGAATTGGATTGTTAGAAACTCTTTTCAGGGATTGATTATTCTACAAGAGGATTGAAGACTTCAAGTTGCATTCTCTTATCTCTTTGTAATGTAGAATATCATTGTAATCCCGTAGTTTCTATTTCTTTTGTGAGGATTTAATGTGAGTGATGGTTTTGTCACGAAATAGCCAAAGGGGGAGATTGTAAGGATTCCCGTTGTTTTTAATTGGCTTATTTCGTGATCAAACCATATATGGGGATTCTTTGTAAGGGTAGTTTAGATGTTGTTATTAGTGCATTAGGCCCTTTGAAGACCTCATTATTGACAAGCACCAAAGGTAATATTCTAAGTGCTTTCTTGTCTTGAAGAGATAGTTGCACACACTCACAACTCATGCATATGTTTAATCTTTGTATGTTGTGTTTCTTTTTGTTGTGCATAAATGATTATTTACATCTCTTCTTGCTTATTTTTATGATTGCATCTTGTGTTGAAAACATCATAGCATTTAGGCTTTTAGGATGCATCTTGTTTGACTTTGTACCCCTTGCATGATTGCATGTGGGATGCAATTTTTGGGGCTGTGCGCTGGTCCACCAGCGCCGGTCGACCAGCGCCGCTCACCGGCGCAAATCGCCCAGTGGCGCGCCGCTGGTCGTGCGCTGGTGTGGACCAGCGCCGGCCACCAGCGCCGATCGCCCAGTATGGCGCCGCTGGACTGGCGCTGGTGGCAGCGCCTGACGTCCAGCGCTCAAGCCAAAATTGGCTTGTGCGCTGGTCCTGCGCTGGTCCACCAGCGCAGGTCCACCAGCGCACAGAGTAGTTTTCTGGCGAGTTTTCAAAACGACCTCACTTCACTTATGGCCTCTATATATATGCTAACTTGATTTTAGGTCACTTACAAGAGTTCTTATTCATGCTTCATACTTAGGATATTTTTCAAGAGAAGAAAAATACACAAAGAACTCATTTTTAA
Source organism: Acer saccharum (assembly GCA_030490815.1). Lineage (NCBI taxonomy): Eukaryota > Viridiplantae > Streptophyta > Magnoliopsida > Sapindales > Sapindaceae > Acer > Acer saccharum. The sequence continues at coordinate 24,571,043 of CM059869.1, read as the reverse complement.
TTACTCAAACACAATTTCATGATCATCAATCATCATCTAGCATCATCTTAGATCATCTAGATGTCATCTAGCATGGAATCTTCATCATACTTTGCTTGGTAAGCTTTTCACTAATATCTTACATATTTTGTGTTTAATTTATCTAGCAATCTCAATTAATTACTTGATTGTTATTTTGTATGCTCTAGATACAAAATTGAGATTAGTATGATGTATGTTTGAGAAGTTGTATTGTGCTAGCATATTAGGTTTTGTACTTGATATTGATTAGCTTAACTATTTGACATGTCATTTAGTTTTGATATCTAGGATTGTTCTTAATTGCATATTAATCATCTTAGATAAGCATATAGGGTTTCCCTTGCTCTATGTTGCATTTTGGATATTTTCATATATTCACTTAGGGTTGTATTCTCTTCAAGAGAAGCTAAGTCTTGTGTGTAGCAATCGGGATTAGGTTGCTTAGATCGCAAGCAAATTGGACTAGGTTCACTCATACCGGGATTAGGTAGGTGTGTGATTACTTCCGGGATTAGGTTGTAATCGTTTGCACATTTAGTGGATTCGAGGTTCGAGTGTGGCTTACTTACATAGCCCGTGGTTTTTCCCGTGAGGGTTTCCACGTAAAAATTCAAGTGTTAATTTAATTTCCGCACCATATTACACTTGCTTGTTTATATTATCTTGAGGGTAATTTCGTAATTTTGACTAACACGAAAAATTGGGTAAAAAGCGTAAAATCTATTCACCCCCCCTCTAGATAGCTTTATACACACCGTGGTATATTTAGTTTCAGATTTAAGAGAAATGCTAATTTTAAATCCTACAATTAATCTAAATTATACTACTCAAGCAATTTTAAGCTAGAACTACAAATTGAATACGAACAATGAAGTCAAATGTAACAATAAGATGAAATATGCTAAGACTAGAATCCACCTCACCCTTTCCCATTAAGCTCTAGACTCACCTAATTAGCCAATTTGTGCCAAAGTGACTTGTAGACTTGTGTACCCTACAATAATCACTACTCTTCCTTGAGTTGTAGAAATTACATCCAAACATACCCAAAGTCTATCTCTTGATGACCCCAGACTATATGCATGAACTCATTAAGAACTTTGGCACACATTCAAGAGTCATATATGCTTGCCTCATGTATCTTTACCTTACTAGTCATATATAATGGACATTTTGTCGAGCATGTTGAGTGTGTCACGCCTCGGTTCTTAGCACACAACCAACAATCTTTCACAAGGTGATCAATCTAGTAAAAGCATTAAGCATTCAAAATATCCATACAAAACACAAGCACATATAGATAATTTAGTTGGTCTTTATATATAAATTCAAGGGTTTAGTTTCATCAAGTCTTAGCAAGGGATATTTAGCTCATGTTACAAGATAGAACCATACAAAATATATATGAAAATAAATACATGATTCTATAATAAAAATAAAGGAGAAAGAGTTTTAGAGAAAACTAATATGAAGATCTTCCTCTTCTTCCTTGAATCTTTTTTTCCTTTAATCTTTCTTGAACTCCCTTTGCCCAAAAATATGAAATGATGGTGGATATGGTGGTTAGGTAAGATGGAATGTGTTGGATCTTATGGAAGGGTATAATATTGGTGGTTTTTGTAGATTGATTGGTGATGTATGAGAGGTAAGTAAAAATGGAGTCTTGCTGAGAATTTTTTGGTAGAGAGATGAATCAACATGCTGAAGACAAAATAGGGGTTAAATAGGGGAGAAAATTAGTACAAGGGCAAATGGGTAATTTCCTAAATTCTGGGTAAAAAGGTAACTTGAAAAGTGACCTGCTCAAGTCACATCTCAGGTCGTTTTGTCTGCTGGAGAAATTGGCTTGTAAACTTGGATTCTTTGGAAGTCTTGGCAGAGAAGAAAGCAACTTTGGAAGTGACCTTCCTTGAAGTCGCTTCATATGTCGTTTCAGTTTCTAGAGATCTAAAGGAGTTTTGACAGAGAAGAATGTGACTTCGTAAATGACTTGCTTCCAAGTCGCTTTGCTGTCTGGTCTTAAACATTGATTTGGGAAGAGACGAAAGCGACTTTAGGTGTGACCTACCTTCAATTTTGCCCGGTAGATCTCTTTCTCTCCTAGAATGACCATTAAACTCCTTTTCGCAACGCTTCACTCTATTTCAACTCCAATCATGCTAAAATGGCTCTAGAGCAAACTTTCACCTGAACAACTTATTTAAATGGTTAAATACTCGGATTTACCCGAGAAACAAACACAAATCGATAGGAATTGGGGCTACTCTATGTGTAGAAGTGGAGCCATCAAAGACTTTCATTTTAAAAAACTTTTATAGATATTTATAGACTTTCATTGACTTTTAAATATAATATATAATTTGTTTTAGCAAAATTATATATATTCCTCATGTCAATAATTTTTTTTTTCAAAAGAATAATAATTTAAAAAAAAAAAATCGTTAATTAAACTTGACAAAAGCATTCATGCTTATATATGTGATTTAAAAATTTTTATTTGTATTTTTATTATATTTTACATCATTAAGACATTATGCACCTAATTTTTTTTTTAATAATTAGTCAAAATTTTATTTTATAATTAGTCAAAATATTATAAATTTTCTTTTAGAATAAATGTAGCAAACCGACAATAATATTAACGTTTACATGTCTCTACGAAAATACGACAATGGGTAAAAAACCTCTACCAAAAATTAATTCAAGTTTTTTTTTTTTTTTTTTTTTTGAAGAAAAAAATTAATTCAAGTTACTAAGATAAAACATAAAAATCACACATAGTTGTTGAACAAGACACATGCCTAAAATTGGGTAGTTTGATATCGATCATAATTATATAGAGCCACGCTCATACATGACTTTGATTATGGTAATATGTATGGTTGAGTAGTAGTTTTTGTCTTTTATTACTTTTAATTAAATGAAGTTCGTTTGATTTATTTCGATGTTGTTTAGTTGCTTTGAAAATATAGGTAAAAAAAAAAAAAAAAAATCTCTCACCCTTAATTGCATAGCCGATGGAGAGTTGTTTTATATTATTTTTAGTTATTTTTTTTATTATAGAACGTTATTGTTTGTATGTTTTTTTTTTTTTTTTTTTGATAATGTTTATTCATTTTATTTTACTTGTGAAATTTATTAAGAATGAGTATGCTTTTATTTGAAATATATTTAATGGTTAACGTTTTTCAAAGAGTTTTATGTTTTTCTTCTAAAGTGAAATTCTTTCAAATTTTTTTTTTTTTTAAAAAAAGGAAAAAAAAAAATCATTCAAAGTCTTTTGTAGGAGTGGAAGACAAATTGTGAGATTTGTTATAACTAAGAGTCATTAAAAGTTATTGATATTTTAATGTCATTTAAAGTCACTGAGATTTTAAATACATCGTAACTTTTATAGATTGTTAAAAAGTCTTGAATGAATACGACATAACTTTTAAAGACTTTTTTTTTTTTTTTTTAAAGTTTATAAAAGTTTGTATTGAATACTCCATCATTTTTATAGAATCTTTGAAAGTCTACATTGAATACACCCAAACTTTTTTATTCCATAAAAGTCATTCAAAGTCTTTGGTAGGAGTGGAAGACAAATTGTGAGATTTGTTATAACTAAGGGGTCATTTGTTTTTTCCACTTAAGACTTAATGGGTCTAAATTGAACTCCTTAAGTTGTTTTGTTTGTTTTTTTAAGTGGTCAAACAACTTAAAAATATCAAAAAACAACTTTTAAAAAAAAAAAGTAAGAAATCCTGACTTTTAACTTAATTCCAAATCACTGAATTATAATTAAAATATTTTCTTCCAAGTCTGTCCTCCAAAAAAAGATATATTTCTAAATTTATCCCAATTTGATATGGTGTAGAATTCTTTCTTTTAACGTATTTCTTATTTTTAAAAGGTTTTTAGAAAGAAAGAAAAAACCCTAATCACTTCTCATATTAAAAACTTCATCCCTATCTCAACATCATCATTGGTACATCCATTTCATCCTAAGCCGTAAATGCACACAATTTTAATTCAAATTTTTCTTGTCTAGAAACTCTTCATATATTATCTAAACAAATTATGAAAAAATCTATACTTGAAAAACAACTCAATGATCTTAAATTAGATTATATACTATCAATTATTAAATACGTGAATGCATATATACAAACCCATATCTAGTTACCATACAATTAATCACCAATTAATTTCCTTTTCTTTTCATCATTCACTGTAATTGCAAGTATTTATCTAAAATTAAAACACTTGAAAGCAACATTAACAATCCACTAACATCAAAATTTTGAAGCTTTAAGCAATTCCTGAGTCAGTATACAACAGTCACTAGTACAATAACAAAAAGCTTTGAAATTTGAGAATTGAAAGAGCAAAAGAATGCATGTGAAGGGAGAGTGCACTGACCGTTGAAGTGGGGTTGGTCGGAAAAATGATTAGATGGTGGGGATCGAAGGTGGTTTGAGCGGGTAAAGAAGCAAGAACAATGTATAATCACTGCCATTGGATTGGATTTTGTTGGATAAAACAATTGATTTTTCCATGGTTTTTTATGTATAATATATGGACATAATAAGACAACAACCTTTTGATTGTGTAAATGACTTTGTAGATGAATTTTTTGTTTTGTTAAATTAAACATTGTTTGCTAAAGAACATGCAAAACCTTATAAAGAGTGTTGCATGTTAAATTATTTCTTTTAATTAGTATAGGTATAAATGTAAAATTACTTATTTTCAGACAATTTTATTTTTAAAAAACAAACATGCTGACAGTACATTCAGACGTGAGAAAAAAAAAAAAACAAACATGTCATTCACATTCAGGTTTCAGTCACTATTCAGTCTTCAGTAAAATTCAGGACTATTCAGTCTTCAGACAAAAAAACAAACGACCCCTAAAAGTCATTAAAAGTTATTGATATTTTAAAGTCATTAAAAGTCACTGAGATTTTGAATACCTCGTAACTTTTACAGATTGTTAAAAAGTATTGAATGAATACCACATAACTTTTAAAGATTTTTTTTAAAAGTCTACAAAAGTCTATATTGAATACCCCATCATTTTTATAGAATCTTTGAAAGTCTACATTGAATATACCCAAACTTTTTTATTCCATAAAAGTCATTAAAAGTCTTTTAAAATCCTAATTGAATACCCCACCACCCCGTTAATGTTTGTATGTGTTTTTTGTTGTTGTTGTTGTTGTTGTTGTTGTTGTTGTTGTTGTTGATAATGTTTATTTATTTTATTTTACTTGTGAAATTTGTTAAGAATGAGTGTGCTTTTATTTGAAATATATTTAATGGTTAATGTTTTTCTTCTAAAGTGAAATTCTTTCAAAAAAAATTAAAAAAAAAAGGAAAAAAAAAAAATCATTCAAAGTCTTTGGTAAGAGCGGAAGACAAATTGTGAGATTTGTTGTAATTAAAAGTCATTAACTGTTATTGATATTTTAAAGTCATTAAAAGTCACTGAGATTTTGAATACCTCATAACTTTTATAGACTGTTAAAAAGTCTTGAATGAATACGACATAACTTTTAAAGACTTTATTTATTTATTTATTTATTTATATATATATATATATATATATATATTAAGTCTATAAAAGTCTGTATTGCATACCCCATCATTTTTATAGAATCTTTGAATTTGTTAAGAATGAGTGTGCTTTTATTTGAAATATATTTAATGGTTAATGTTTTTCAAAGAGTTTTATGTTTTTCTTCTAAAGTGAAATTCTTTCAATTTTTTTTTTTAAAAAAAAGGAAAAAAAAATTCATTCAAAGTCTTTGGTAGGAGTGAAAGACAAATTGTGAGATTTGTTATAACTAAAAGTCATTAAAAATTATTGATATTTTAAAGTCATTAAAAGTTACTGAGATTTTGAATACCTCATAACTTTTATAGACTGTTAAAAAGGCTTGAATGAATACTACATAACTTTAATTTTTTTTTTAAAGTCTGTAAAAGTCTGTATTGAATACCCCATCATTTTTATAGAATCTTTAAAAGTCTACATTGAATACACCCAAACTTTTTTATTCCATAAAAATCATTAAAAGTCTTTTAAAATCCTAATCCCCCACCCCCCAACCCCCCAAAGTCTACATAAGTTATTAAAAGTCTTTTAAAATCCTAATGCCCGACCCAAGGTTTTGTCATCACTATAAGGCTCCGTTTGGTGTGCATGATTAGATTGAACTATTTTATGTGATTGGATTGGATTGGATTAGGATTGAACTAGATTGGATATGATTAAATATAAAATTGTCTATTGTTTAGTGTAACATGAAATTTAACTAAAGTAGTCCAATCTTATGTTTGGAATGATCTTGGATTAAAAATAACGTGATGAATAATTTATATTCACTAATGCCAGACAACCCAAAAATTTATCCCAAATTTCAACCCAAATGATGTGGCAAATGATTTTTTTTTTTCATTAATCACATCATCCTATGTTGTGTGTGGTAATGACAACTCACTTATCACATCATTTAAGTTGAAATTTGGGTTAATTATTTGGGTTGCATAACATTACTAATTTATATTTTCATTATTATTTTTTACTTTCTTCAATAAATTATTTTTATATGATTTTATTCTTCAACTAAATTTTAACATATATTATTTTAATAACATTTTTAATTTTCTACCTAATTTTTACGGTCCAGCAATTTTCAACTAATTGAACTTATGTGGAAAATATTATATTCTGAAGAAAATGAATTACAATTATATTCAAGTTCTATTTTTTAACTCATGCAACAATGATTTAAGTTACTTCTTGATCAAATGATATGGAGTATGATTCAATTTTCTTTTAGGAAACCAAATGTGAACTTGTTTTTGAGTAAAGTATTTAAACGATACTAGTTTTACGTCTATGAAACTAGTGCAGTTGTAAAACAATTCTAGTTTCACGTGTATGAAACAACAATACTAGATTCACATGTATTAAACTAGTACATTTGTAAAACAATACTAGTTTCACGTGTATAAATCTAGTACATTTGTAAACCAATACTAGTTTCCGAAATATTAATATGTTATGTTGTTATTATTTAATTTTTTTGTTATTTTTTTTCTATTTCCACTATCACGGTATACCATTACCAATTTGTTAAGTTATTTGCTATTATTTAAGTTTATATGAATTCCCATTTTCAAAAAAGATTTTTTTTTTTTTTTTTAACACAATGAAAGTTTTTCATACATTTTATTGTGAGTTTGAAATGAATATTTACTCAAGCTTGAGAATGACATATGAAAGTGCCATTGATACACAAAAGAATTTTTTTTTTTTTTTTTGAAAGAGTTGACCTGTTGAGATTTGATGAAATGTGATGAAAGAGGAGACAATGGGTTGGTACTTCGTAGGATGAATTAAACGAGTGGGGCTCAGGTGTATAAATAGTCATGTGATTATTAAAGATAGGGGGGAGGTGGGTTTATTTTATTTAGAGGAAATAGGGGTATATAGCACTTTTTAAATTTTGAATTGTACAACTATCAAACTTTAATAACTCTTGTTTTAATAGCACCAAAAATGGAATTTGGACAAAAATACCCCCCAGCTTCTTTTCTTTTCTCTTGTGTGTCCATCACCTTCTTCTTCCTTTTTCCAAAACCTCCATTGATGGAGCTTCAATGGAGGTGCCACCGTTGACCGGCAAAACCACCGGGAAAACGTTCGTCGAGTGCCAATAATTGTAACCGAAGTGTTCGATTTCATTTTCGAGTTGTGTAGAGAGAGAAACAAAGCAAAACCCAAACTGTCGCGAATCTTCATCGTCCGATCTATGACGATCCGTCGTGAATCTGACGAAACCGATGGCACCAACGAACTCGGCATCGTTCAATCTTCCAGATCCAACTATTTCCAGAGTCAACCGGTGTCGTCGTCGGATCATCACTGTCATCATTGATGGAGGTCGAACAGAATAAGTCCCGAACAAACTTGAATTAAGTCTCGAAACTCATGAATAAGTCTCGAAAAAATCATGAATAAGTCTCGAAACTGTAAATAAGTCTCGAATTTTCGAGAAAAAAAATAAAAAGGAAAAGAGTAAGTGGGGGTATTTTGGTCTCATCACCTATTTTGGTGCTATTAAAACAACACTTATTAAAATGGTGTTATTTGCACAAGCCCTCCCCCAAAAAGTGCTATTTAATTTTTGAACCCTCTATTTTAACCCATTAATATGGAACCATTTTACTTTTGGGATTACTAATCTTATGTTCCAAAATATCACCAAAAGCAAGATGAGGACTAAAATTGTCCAATCCCAAACCAATCCAGTGTGCCAAACAGGGCCTAAGGGTGTGTTTGTTGCATGTGATTGGATTAATCTCAGTCTAATCTCATGTTTATGGTCTACACGAGATTGAATTTCTTCAATCATGTATAGAAGGATTATCCCAATGTGGCGGGACTATTTAGTCCTACCACAACAGCCGGAGCCATTTCGCTTTTTTTTTTTTTTTTAATAATCAAATATTATATTTATTTAATCTATTTAACAAAAATTAATATATATATATATATATATATATTAATATATTTTATTATAACATTTAAAAATATGTATTTTAATATCAATTAAAAAATAAATGTTATTTTATTTCAAATTAATTTTAAATAATTTTATTTAATTTAAAAAATAATATTTTTAACCAATTTTATAAAATATTTAAAATAATTTTATTTTTCTTTTATTTGAATTGAATTAAAATGATTTTATTTATTTTAAAAATATTTTAACCTGTGGGAGTGATGAGATGAGTGAGTGGAGGTCTGGAGAGCATATCTATCGAGAGAGCTCAGAGCATACATGTGTAATTCACCTATGAACCCCTCACCGGTTCCAAGGCTCCTTCCAGTTCAGATACTCCTCCAATCTCAGAGGCAAAAAGAGATTAGTTGTGGATTACAAGCCTCTCAACCTATATTATAGACAGGCAGTCGAAGGAAGAAGAGGAAGTGTTTAGAAAGACATGAGAGTTATAACACAAAGGAAATATTTATTGATTTCAGCTTCTGGTTTTTACAATGAACGAACTTCCTTTATATAGAGGAAGACTATTACAAGTATCATAGATATAGTATAGAAGGAAGAATTTTCAGAAATGGCAAACACTACCACTACTCCCTCTACTGCTACTTTAGTCCCTAATAGATTATCTTCCTCTATGTCTCTACCTCCTCCTACTATCCAAAGAACCCAGTCAAACAGAATACAGGATTTAGTAGAATACACTCACATCCCTACCTTTGCTCAGATAAACGAAACATCTCTTCCTCTGCTTAACACATACAACATCTTTAAAAGAAACAAATCCCTTGCTACTCGAATGGTTCGTCTTGTCCAAACAAGACCTCCTCTCATCAAAGAATACGTTCAGTCTACAGGCCTAGATAAGTGCTTAATTCCGACCTCACCAAGTGAACAATATGTCACTCTTACTATTGATCAGAACATGATAGATCAATGGATCAAAGAAGGTTACTCCCATCTCCACATAGGTGCTGTCCGTGTTATTCTCTCCTTACACGGTAGGAAAGGCTTACCTGTCACTGCCAGGCTGGCTTTACTCAACTCCATTTATACCTAGTATGAGCAGGCTGTCATTGGCAATTGCCTATCTACGCTCCATGCTGGTAGTATATCTCTCACTTACTATCCCAACTTTAACATTCCTCTGAGAGATCAGAACCTCCAAAATTGTCTCAAAGTCTAAATTCAGATCCTTGGTGCACCCATGCAAGCAAATTCCTACATGGCTACCCTCCATCACCAACTTACCTACCAGCTTCAAGATCATGCCCTTGATCTTCCTCTACCTGGTCACAATGGTGACACGATCTTCATCAAAATGGAAAGAGAGGATGAAGTTCCTACCATCCTTCAAATTCCAAAACAATTGCCCAGAGATCAGCTTACAGAAATCATGCTCCTCGAATGGATCACAAATTATGAAAAGGCTTTCCAGAACGTAGCTCCTGTTGTCGCCACAGATACAAAGTATGTCCACCAACCAGATGGCCCCATCAAAACAATCTATGAACCCCTCACCGGTTCCAAGGCTCCTTCCAGTTCGGATACTCCTCCGATCTTCCAGGCCCTTATGATCCAACCCGTCACAACTGAAGAAGACATTCCCATCCACAGTTTTGAAGCTGATGGATCTCCGATCTACACTAATAAGATCAATGGTCACTTCATCCGGGATGTTGATCCCAACATGTGTGATGCTGACTGTAAATGCAGAAAAAGTTCAAAAGGCTACTTAAAGTCTTGCAAGCCTTCGGATAAGCCTCGCAAGCCTGATGACCCATGTAAGGATTCCCATTTATTGATTGGCTTGTTTCGTGGACAAACCACATGTGGGGTTTATTGTAAGGGTAGCTTAGGTATTGGTATTCAAGCTCAAGGCCCTTTCAAGACCTCATCTTGATAAGTACAAAAGGTAAATTTCTAGTGCTTACGTGCTTTGAAGAGATCTAGTTGTACACACACACAACTCATGCATAAATGTTATTCTTATATGTTGTGTGTTTTCATATGTGTGCATTCATAATTGTTGAATATCTCTTCATGCATGTTTATTTAATTGCATCTAGTTTATTGAAATGCCATGACATGTTTAGGCATTAGGATGCAAAGTCATGAATTTTATTCATGCATGTTTGAATTAAGTGCATCTTGTTCAATGATAATGCCATGACATGTTAGGTATTAGGATGCATTCAATACCCACACTTGCACTTCATGATTAGTCTTAAGTGTGGTGTAATTCGTTTCCGTTTGTGTGATCGGAAACGTCCACGCTTGCACGATGGTGTGCATGTCTTAGCGCGATGGTTGACCACTTGAGAAGGTCTCATTCTTCTCTTGGATAAGTGGTAGTTTTGGTTTGGTTGATTGGAGTAAGGTGTTTAGTTTCAAAAGATTGGATTTCAATGTTTCAAGTGTTTTCAAAACTGACCTTTGCATGGTTTTGTGACCATAACTTTTTATACAAAGCTTCAAAATGAGTTTTGAAAATTTCTGTACAAACTAGACACCTATACCTTTCCAACGGTATATTATTCGTAATATTTCATGACCGTTTGGATTATTTTTAAAATCTCCAATGTTACAACCAAAACAGGGCAACTCTGTTGTTGTCCGTTTCTGACCTTTGGTCACTCAATTGACCATAACTTTTTCTATAGATATCAAAATATTATTCTGTAAAAACAAGTAGAAAGTAGACATCCATACCTTTCTAACGATATATCATATGAAAGGTTTCGATGTCGTTTGATCATATTTCGAAGTGCTCAAATATTGAGTCGCTGCACTGACGCGAGTACCGCGAAAATGCCCATATTTTTTCCATTTCTTCCAAAACGACATAGTTTCACTTGGACATTATAAATACATATCTTTCTCATCATTTTGAGGGTAGAGCCACAAAATCAAACCCTAGAGAGAGAGGCTCCTTATTCTTGAGAGAGAAAGAGAGACTTGAGAGAAAAAGCTTAAAGATTACATCTTTATCTCTCTAAACCCATTCCCACATGCACAAATCATCATCTAGGCATCATCTAGGTTCATCTAGCATGTGCTAATGCATGGGTCTTCTTTAACACACATGGTATGATTTGTTGAACACTTTTATCTTACATAATTAGTGTTTTTACTTATCAATTTATCTCTTTTATCACTTGTATGTTCTTTGAGTAATTTCTACATACATGATTGAGATTATGTGTTGATTGGGTTATTTATGTTAGCTAGGTTTTCATGCCTATTTTATATCTAGCTAATTAATCTCATTATATGATTGAGATTATTTTTGATAGCTTAATTGATTAGGTCATTATTGCCTAAAAGCTATGCCATAAACATTCTTGTGTGATTTATTGATAACTAGGTTGATAGATTGTATTTTAATCAACTAGTTAATCTTTTGAATGTTTGTGGGTTATTTGTGATAGCTATTGTATTTAGGATTGGTCATCCTTAACATAGCTAAAGTTGTATGCCATGTCATATAGCTATTTTGATATCTAGGATTGATTTTATTGTCATCATATAATCCTAGATAAGCATCTGAGGTTCCCTAGCTTTATTTGCTCTTTGAATATTCATTGCATATTCACATAGGGTGTTTGATCTCTTCGGAGAAGCAAGTCTTGTGTGATAGACCGGGATTAGGTCGGACACCGGGATTAGGTGGTCACATGAGCAAATTGGACTAGGTCCACTTTTATAGGCCTGCGGGTAGTGGTAGCGGGATATACAAGCAAGTTGTGATGATGCAAACCCATACATGGATGCACTCTATATAGACATAGAAGATGCAATATGAAATTTGATGCAAAAAGGATTTGATTTGAGTGGTTAAAGGTGAGTTCTTTGTATTTTTCTTTGCTTGAAAAATATTCTCAATATGAAATCAGAAAATCAACTCACTTGATTGATCTAAAGTCAAAGTGGCATATATATAGGATGTCAAACCAAAGTGTGGTCGTTTTGAAAAGTGACACCTATTTTTGCCTTGGGCGCTGTACGTAGAGCGCTTCTGTACAGCGCCTGTACAGCGCCATGAAACTGGTCTCTCGGGTCTGAGAGGGGCGTTGTACGAACAGCGATTTGTACAGCGCTCGTACAGCGCCTTCCAAAGTTGCCTCAGACCTGATGCATTAAAAATGCATTTTTCAACCAGGTCTCATATAGGCGCTGTATGTACAACGCCTTCAACAGCGCTTTGTACAGCGCCAACAACATGAATGCAATCCTAAGTCTAGAATGAACATGACTTTGGTCATACAAAATGCAATCATGTAAAGCATGCAAGAAGAGATGTTAATGAACATTAAGGAGCACATAATAACAACACATACACAACATACAAGAAAATGAATTAAGCATGAGATGCGAGTGTGTGTGTGCAACTAATCTTTTCAAAGCAAATTAAGCACATAGAAGTTTACCTTTGGTGCTTATCAACCTTGAGGACATGAGAGGGTCTTGAGCTTGAATATCAATCACTTAAGCTACCTTTACATACAATCCCCAATACGTGGTTTGTCCACGAAATAAGCCAATCAAGATATGGGAATCCTAACTGTTGACGGTGAAATTTGGATTGCCATGCACTCAACAATTATATCAATTTAATATAAAATAAGAAAATTAAGAACACATGCAAAAGACAAGGTTTACGTGAAAAACCCTTGAATGGGAAAAAACCACGGCGCCCCTGAGGGCAGAAGAATAATACGAGGTTTTCGTTGCCTTGTTACACGCTTAGATCTCTCTTACAATTGCTCTCTTTTCTCTCTCTAGATTTCTGAACCCCTTCCTCATGGGATAGGTGGTCCTATTTATACATGTTTACTTAGGGTTTCCCCTTGTTTTCAGCCGTGTGGGTGAAAGGTTTCCCTTTTTGATTCGTACTAGGATCCTTTCTTGTCACGGATCAGGTCTGCTTTCCTTTTTATGATTCCTTGTTGTTCTGGGTCTTCTAAAAGTTTAGGGTTTATTTCTGTGTTTCTGCCGAGTCGATTCAGGCCCAGTGTGCTGGTCTAGCGAGTACCTTTACTTTCTGGGTATTGCATATTTGGCGAGCACACTTCTATATTCGGCGAGTAGGTATTTAGCTTCGGCGACCATATCTTTGACTTCCTTTTGGTTTAAGCTATTCTATCATTCTGACTTGTCAAACTTCCTCCTTTAACCCGGTCAATGAGTGACGTGGCAGTCTTTCGTTAGCTCTTTTGATGACATGTCAGGTTGGCGAATTTATGCATACAACACTAACAATCTCCCCCTTTGGCTATTTCGTGACAAAACCACCACTCACATTGATTCCTCACAAAAATTAGAAACTATAGGTCAACAATGACTATCTACATTACAAAGAGATATTTAAAAAAAAAAAAATCTTGAAGTCTTCAATCTCTTGTAGAATAATCAGTCCCTGAAAGCAAAGTTTCTATACTATCCAATTCAAGTAAAAAGTGAGATGAATCAAGTGAGAATAAAAAACAAGCATTTCCATTCTAGAAATTTAAGTACAACTACAACAACATGCAATTATTGTGAATGCAATGCTCCCCCTCAATGGGTTACTCCCCCTCAATGTATTGTCTCCCCAACATGCATAATTGCTACCACAATTTGCAACTCCCCTTACCACCATTCTACTCCCCCTTTTTGTCATGATATAGGCAAAGGAGTAGTCCCCAACCAGGTGATGTGTAAAATCGTGTTATAAAAACCTAACTCGCAAGTGCACGAATCGTGAGATAAGTACAGCGACAAGTAGGGATCGTTCCCACGAGGAAAAGTGATTTATTAGTTATAACTAATTCTAATTAAAGCTAAGCAATTAAAAGTAACCAAGAGAGTTTGTTTGATGATTGATTTGATTAAAACTAAATTAAACTAAGAAAGCAATTAACAAGAATATGTGAATGTGATCAAGAGGTGAGAGGACTAGGTCATCAATGCTACCCAACTATGTTTACTCAATGCTTCGAATTGACTTTGATAAAAGATGTAACTCAAGTTAAGGGTTCGTTCTTATCTTATTTATGATTGTTACCGTATGATCCTGGGATGAATTAAGTGTTCTCAATTATAATTTACCCATAGATCAATGGCGCAAACTACAACCGAGAACCCATTAAGTGCAAGAACTAATGAACCAAAACCTACTTGCATAGATCAATGCTAAGATCAGTTTTACCCATTCAATTGAATATTAATTAAGGTTACGTGTAGATCAACACTCCAAACTTAATTGTTAAATTATCAAAACCCTAAATTCATGCCAACGTATGATCATGCATCAACACAAACAAAGAATTGAGACGTAGAATGAATTGAATGAATCAAAACTTAAATTAAGAAAATATAGTCAATTCTAACAAAGAGTATTCATAGAGGTTCACATTGATTCCCTAGTATGGATTAGTTACACATCATGAAAATAACAAGACAAGAGATAGAGGAGATAAAACCCATTGAGGCCTTCAACGACTTCTTCCCATCTTCCATGGTGAGTCTTCTTCGTCTTGCAAACCCTCGATGTGTAAAGATGGATGATGGTGATGGGGGATGGCCCCCTTGGTGGCTTGGGACCTCCCTTGGGTGGTTCTCTAGCTGGTCTCTCTAGCTTTTTCCGAAATTAGGCTTACAAGGGGTTTAAATAGGTGTAGATGCAAGGCCATGACCTAAAACAACAAAGAAATCTATTCCCTTTGAGAATACAAGCCTATTTGGAATTCTATTTCTTTTCTAATCCATCCAAATTGATTACTTATTGAAGGAAGATAAGGATTAGATGTCTACTTGCTTCCCAAGACTCTCACACATGTCCAAGAAGGTAATATTTCCCGTTCCGACAACTTGCGAAACAAATCCCGAAAGTATTCGCGGATTTTATGACTGACTGATCTGACCTTCGGGCACTAAAATGGACATAACCTCTTCTAGAAAATTCGGATCGACAAGCCGTAAATTGGGTTGGAAACTAGACTTCCGGGGCTTCAAATCCATAGGTAGCAGGACACACAGTTCAATCGGAGCTGAGAGATATGGGCCCCGCAATATTGATGATCTGCACTGTGACGGGCTACCGCTGCGCTACCGCTGCGAGAGCCAGAGCGGTTTTGGCAGCGGTTTACACTGTTTTGCACCGCTTTCATGCCGCTGTGTGGAAATTGACAGCGGTCTTTCATGATGGTTGATGGCCATTTGCATAAAAGTCCCTCAAATCTACCAAAATCACCTTTTTTCTCTGAAATACTTCAAACATATCACTTGAATCCAACAACCTGAAAAATGCTCAAACACACAAATTAAATCCCAAAAAGACTCGAGAAATAAGCAATTGATTGGAGGAATGGGGATCAAAAACATATACAATAAATGACCGATCAAATACCCCCAAACCTATCTTTTGCTAGTCCTCGAGCAAAACTAAAATAAAAACAAAACCTAAAAACTAAACTAAAAATAAAACAAAAATACAAACTAAGCCACTTTCGTGGGGAACACGATAGCATTGAGCATATGCTACAAGCCTTTAAACCTCTAGGTGTCCCTAGTAGGAGGAGTTTTGTCTCCTGAGGGTTTACAGCTATGTTACCCACAAACATATTTCTGCGAAGAACCAAATAATCAAGATGCAAACTCACATGTACCATTCAAAGCCAATGCATGCTAGAGCCAATAAGTAAAGACTAAAATTAAGTCACAAAACTGAATGCATTGCTAGTTTGAATGAAAAGCCCATGCTCAAGATATTCTAGCTTCAAAGACGCATCGTCAAACACCATAGATTATAATTCGCCTTGACTCTAATTCTTACAAGATATCGCTCATATTTTCACATAGAACCTAGGCAAATACACTCATCAAGCATATGTGAATGGAATTTATGCACAAGAAAATTCAAATTATTATCGCATATGAATATATCATTGAAAGAACGCTTGATTTGTATGCAAAAGATCTCATGAAAAGAATCAAACATTAAGAACAAGATAGAGCACATGTTTACCTTACTCTCGAGCTAGCATCCCCAAAAGATCAATTAGGTCTTTTCTTTGGTTGTAACGGGGCCATTGGGTGAAGGTTAAGAAAGAATGGAAAATTGGAATTCAAAAACCTAGGATCATACCATGAGAGTCTTCCATTACCTTTTCGGCTTCGCACAAGTCTCTTGGTCTCCTTTACAAGTGGGATGATGCCACTTGTTGTTGTTCAATTCTTCAAAATTCACCTTTCTCTCTTTGTCAAACTCCTTTTGAGTAGATACAAGCTTTGCAATCTTAATTGACTTTATTGCACTCATTAACACTCTAACCTTTTTTTTTTTTCTTTTTACAACAATTTTTTAATACATTTCTTCTTGACACCACTTTGGTGTTTGTCTTCTTGCTTCTTCTTTTTTTCTTGATACATGCACATCACGAGTCACCCATTTCGAACTCCCTTCAATCATTTTCATCACTTTCTCTATATGATCCCAAGCTATAAGGTATGGCTAAATTATGGTTTATTGGGGTTAAGTTAATGTGGGTGATGAAAGAAAAAGGCTCATTGTGTTTGGCTTCAAACAGGGCTATGGAGCACACACATAAGGTAGGAAATATTTAAGGCCTTTTAAGTGAGTTCAAGCACACATTGCCTATATCACTTCTAATGGTTCAACCAAATCAAGAGCAAAGTCCACATGTGATATCTTTTTATGAGAATTGTTCTTTAATGCTCAATGTACAACCTATAGAGATCAAATCTAATGCTAAGAACCTACTGAGTGTTTAAAGAGTAGAAACAACAGGACCCTCATAGTGTGTCATTTATGTACGCTTTTGGTTTAGTGAACTCACAAGGGTAGTCTCCACTATTAATCATGACAATCCAACTAAGCTTCCTATCCACCATCACATCAAGAGCATGTCATAAGTTTTGAAAATGCAATGCACTACTCTAAGTGGCAAGAAGTTAGTTTAAACTCAGTGAATAAAGCATATATTACGGCTCTTAAA
Organism: Acer saccharum; assembly: GCA_030490815.1. NCBI lineage: Eukaryota > Viridiplantae > Streptophyta > Magnoliopsida > Sapindales > Sapindaceae > Acer > Acer saccharum. The sequence continues at coordinate 24,553,465 of CM059869.1, read as the reverse complement.
GCACACAAAAGAAGCATCTCAACATGGAGGGCAAAATTCAAAAACTGATGACTTTCGAAATTGACCTACGTCTGTTCATTAATGCATATCTCTCAAATAAATTAACAAAAGTTAACGAAATTTTAGCACAAGATAATAGACATGCAAACTCACACTTTTCATTTAGACAACATTTCAAATTTCGCATTGGAAAAGTGAGAAAACAGATGACGAAAACAGTGCACGCACTGTTTCGCTCAACAGGGCATTGCCCATGACCTTTGGTCGAAGAAACATTCATAACTTTTAAACCACCGCCCAGAAATTTACGTTCTTTATACCGTTGGATTCGTATCGAAAAATAGAAGAACCCAACGTGGACGGAAAAATTTATTTCTTCACCAATCAATACAGTTTTAACAAAACGTTCGCCTCAAAAAATTTCAAAACAGAGCACTTTTTTCGCAGATTTTTTCAAAGAATAAAACAAACACGAATTCACACCCCCAAACCTAATCTAAACATTGTCCTCAATGTTTGTATGACATTAAAAGCATGGACAACAAATAAAGAAAAAGCATGGAAGGCAAGAACTCGAAACACAAAACACACAAGCTAGAAAACTAAAAACTAAAAACAAAAACAAAAACGAATTACCTAGGTGGGTTGCCTCCCACCAAGCGCTTAATTTAACGTCTCGGCAAGACGGATGCAAGGACAAATTATCCAAACTCCAATGTCTCGAATTTGCGCCTATATGTGATTAGGTCTTGGAAAAACTTTTCGCGCATCGGCATGTTCCTACACACAATAAGCAAAGGCAAGTAAATGTTCACTATAAAGTTTAGTGAAATAAGTTCAGAAAACCACTTATTCCACTTGCTTTTGTGTAGGCGGCTCGGAAAAGTAATAGGAGGGACATAAGGCTTGAGTTCCTTGTATATGAGCGGTTCCTCGAACGGGACATCTTCCGCTTCCTTAACTTTTTCTTCCGTCTCCTCTTTTTCTACTTCTTCACCCTTCAAAGGGAAAGTGGCAATATCATCTTGCTCCGGTTGGCTTAGGAAAGTAATGGGAGGAACATAAGGCTTGAGTTCCTTGTATAAGAGCGGTTCCTCAAAAGGGACATCTTCCGCTTCCTTAACTTTTTCTTCCGTTTCCTCCTCTTCATCTGCAACACTAGAAAAATCATCAGAAAATTCATATCTCTCGACAATCTTACCATAAGAAGGCATGGTGGCAGCTTCATCCCAAAGTTGTTGAATGGATTGCATGATGTTGTTGAATGCTTCCTTAAGTGATGGTGAGACCAGCTGCTCATAGGTATTTATTTCATTGATTGGCCACGGATTGTAAGAATTCATTGCTTGGGTTTGTTCTCTTGCAAAAATCATAGATTTCAATTCCACCATTTGTTCCGTTGCAACAACTAGTTTCATAATAAGTTCATTCATTGCTTCACTATCCTCATCATAAGCGTGTTGCTCATAGAAGTCCATTGTTCCTGAAAAGAAAGAAAAGAAAAAGAAAATAAAAAGAAAACAAAATCTAAAAGAGAAGAAAAAAAAAAAATTAAACTAAAACTAAAACTAGAAATAACCAATAAATTCAACTATTCCCCGGCAGCGGCGCCAAAAACTTGATGTGTAAAATCGTGTTATAAAAACCTAACTCGCAAGTGCACGAATCGTGAGATAAGTACAGCGACAAGTAGGGATCGTTCCCACGAGGAAAAGTGATTTATTAGTTATAACTAATTCTAATTAAAGCTAAGCAATTAAAAGTAACCAAGAGAGTTTGTTTGATGATTGATTTGATTAAAACTAAATTAAACTAAGAAAGCAATTAACAAGAATATGTGAATGTGATCAAGAGGTGAGAGGACTAGGTCATCAATGCTCCCCAACTATGTTTACTTAATGCTTCGAACTGACTTTGATAAAAGATGTAACTCAAGTTAAGGGTTCGTTCTTATCTTATTTATGATTGTTACCGTATGATCCTGGGATGAATCAAGTGTTCTCAATTATAATTTACCCATAGATCAATGGCGCAAACTACAACCGAGAACCCATTAAGTGCAAGAACTAATGAACCAAAACCTACTTGCATAGATCAATGCTAAGATCAGTTTTACCCATTCAATTGAATATTAATTAAGGTTACGTGTAGATCAACACTCCAAACTTAATTGTTAAATTATCAAAACCCTAAATTCATGCCAAAGTATGATCATGCATCAACACAAACAAAGAATTGAGACGTAGAATGAATTGAATGAATCAAAACTTAAATTAAGAAAATATAGTCAATTCTAACAAAGAGTATTCATAGAGGTTCACATTGATTCCCTAGTATGGATTAGTTACACATCATGAAAATAACAAGACAAGAGATAGAGGAGATAAAACCCATTGAGGCCTTCAACGACTTCTTCCCATCTTCCATGGTGAGTCTTCTTCGTCTTGCAAACCCTCGATGTGTAAAGATGGATGATGGTGATGGGGGATGGCCCCCTTGGTGGCTTGGGACCTCCCTTGGGTGGTTCTCCAGCTGGTCTCTCTAGCTTTTTCCGAAATTAGGCTTACAAGGGGTTTAAATAGGTGTAGATGCAAGGCCATGACCTAAAACAACAAGGAAATCTATTCCCTTTGAGAATACAAGCCTATTTGGAATTCTATTTCTTTTCTAATCCATCCAAATTGATTACTTATTGAAGGAAGATAAGGATTAGATGTCTACTTGCTTCCCAAGACTCTCACACATGTCCAAGAAGGTAATATTTCCCGTTCCGACAACTTGCGAAACAAATCCCGAAAGTATTCGCGGATTTTATGACTGACTGATCTGACCTTCGGGCACTAAAATGGACATAACCTTCTTCTAGAAAATTCGGATCGACAAGCCGTAAATTGGGTTGGAAACTAGACTTCCGGGGCTTCAAATCCATAGGTAGCAGGACACACAGTTCAATCGGAGCTGAGAGATATGGGCCCCGCAATATTGATGATCTGCACTGTGACGGGCTACCGCTGCGCTACCGCTGCGAGAGCCAGAGCGGTTTTGGCAGCGGTTTACACTGTTTTGCACCGCTTTCATGCCGCTGTGTGGAAATTGACAGCGGTCTTTCATGATGGTTGATGGCCATTTGCATAAAAGTCCCTCAAATCTACCAAAATCACCTTTTTTCTCTGAAATACTTCAAACATATCACTTGAATCCAACAACCTGAAAAATGCTCAAACACACAAATTAAATCCCAAAAAGACTCGAGAAATAAGCAATTGATTGGAGGAATGGGGATCAAAAACATATACAATAAATGACCGATCACCAGGTCACTTAGCAAAGAGAGATGATAGCATTCAAGTCATTTGCATAATCATTAAATGCACTTTATGCAACTCTATCAAACGGAGAGAAACAAGGAGATTTATTTTGATAAAGTGTGTGAATCAAAAATGCTTTGCATACAAGACATATAGCATTCAAGTCCAAAATACAATGGTATTTGGCAAAGCAAATGACAAAGGTTTCTAATAAGAATTCAAAACAATTTCACCAATGTCATGAGTGAAGCAAGGATATAGAGTTTTCATTGATTTTAATTTATGAACAACTATATCCATCTTTATAAGTCAAACATGTCATGAGCAACTTTGCACTCTATTTGATTTTTCCGAGAATGAAACCCGTATGATAGTAGACATGTTCAACCAATAAAGAAAGAGAGACACTTTGGAATATAAATTCCTTTGAACGGATACAAGATCCTTTATTCATTTTGAGTCTCATAAGCTTTTTCACACAAGTTTTGCATTTAAAAATTGCAATCATTAATTCATGCTTTTTCATTTGAGCATGTCATATGAATTTCATGCTTTTCAATATTCATTAGCATGTCATTAAGAATCATCATGTCATGGAGATAACTATAGGTCATTCAAATCATATTTCCTATGTAGATCTCCTAGTTCAAAAATGCATGTTTGAACATAAATATGATATGGATTGTAAACAAGCAAGGTTCACACTTATAGAATTGAAAACGTATATACATATGTGCAACCAAGCTTACTCAAGCAATCAACAAAGAAGCATAAGATATTTCAAATATTTGCATGCAACAAGTATGCAATAGCTCTCTTTGCTTGAGATCCCCATATGGGGTCATTACCAACCTTCATTAATGAAGGTCATGAGGTCCTATGGACCTCCCAAGTCCATTTGACTTGGATGAACCTATTTGAGACTTGTTAGTCTCGTAGCAAGCGGGTTCATTTTTCCTTATCCACATAGATATGACTTTTTTCTTCCTAATGGATAATGGTTCAAGAGTTCTAGAAATAATAGGATCATGAATATGACTATTTTCCTTCCTATTAGCATGCATTCTAGCTCTTGTCATTCTCTTTTCAATCATGCTTTTGATTCTACATAATTTAATGAAATGAAAGCAATTTGGTCTAATGTGACCATCAATACCACAAAAGTGACATGTAGGGATAAATTTAGAATTCATACCATGTCCTTGAGCATGCATAGGAGCCTTCCCATGACTTTGTGGTTGAGCGGGTTCAAATCTTCTTTGTTGTTGAACCGGTCTAGCTTGCTTCCTTGTTCCATTTTGCATGATTGGCCTCTTCCCTTGATGAATATGAGCTTTAGGGAAGTTAGGTTGAGGAACTTTTTGAGCTTGAGGTTGTCTCCTTGGAGCTACCTTCACTTGTGCACTTCTTGAACATTGTCCTAGATCAATTTTCTTCCTAGGAGTGTGCACCAGCGAGGCTTCTATCTTGCCCAAACTCTTGACAAAGAAGGTCTTGGTTGGAGTAGTGATCTCCTTGGTTTCTTCATACCCAATACCTCTCTTGTCACAAGGGTTCTTTCCACTACCAAGAATGTGGTCAAGTTTCTTGGTGCTTGTAGTCATCCTAGACAATGACTCTATAGCTTCATCAAGCTCTCTCTTCAACCCTTCTTCATTCCTTTTAGACAAAGCTAGCTCATCTCTTAGATTGTCTTCAATCTTCTTGGATGCCTCCACTTGATTACTTAAGTGGTCATTGTGTGTTGAAAGTTCTAGATTTTCATCCTCTAAAAACTTCAATTTTCTATTGTTCTTCTTCAATGAACTTTCACACTTGACTATAAAGTCATTTACATCCATTTTCTCTACACTTCCATTTGTAGAGTTAGATGAGGAGTCATCTTCACTTGAGTTATCTCCTCCACTCTCTTTCTCACTAATGGAGTCATTTCCCCCATTAAGACCTTCACCTTGGTCTCTTGAGTCAATGAGAGCCATATCCCAATGAGTAGCTACACTTATCTCCTTTAGAGCTACTTCTTCATCTTTTTCTTCTATGGGATCACTAGTCAAGTCATTCTTACCAATAACCTTGTCATCTACACAAGTGGCCCCAAATGCCGTGTAGTCGATGGTAAGCTCATCATCACTTGATGACTTGTCTCCCTTTCCGGAGTCATCACTTTCACTCCAAGTGGCGGTCATCACTTTTGCCATCTTGTTCTTCAAGTTCCCACAATCCGGTGAGATGTGACCTATACCACCACACTCATAGCATTGGACCCCTTTCTTCTCACTATGCTCTTGCCTAGGCTCAAAACTCTTGAAGAGAGCTTTTTTCTTCAAGTCTTGGCCTTTGGATCCAAAGCCTTTCTTCTCGAACTTGACGAATTTCTTGAATCTTCTAAGCAACAATGCCGTGTCTTCGTCCGAGTCACCTTTTTCCTCCTTTTCAACCTTGGAAGCTTTCATAGCAATCCCTTTTTGCTTTTTAGGAGGTGAAATACTAGGAGCCTTCCTAGATTCATAGGCGAGGAGTCTTCCAATCACCTCGCTTGGCTTCATATCCTTGTATGTGCTATTCTCCTCTAAAGCTGTCACCTTTGATTCGAATCTAGCGGGGAGAGACCTCATAATTTTCTGCTTAACTCTCCTATCCGAATGAGGATCACCTGAGTTGATGGCTTTGATTCACAATATCCATCAACTTGACTTCAAAGTCATTGAAGCACTCGTCCTCCTCCATCTTAAGCAACTCAAATTGCGTTTGAAGGACTTGTAGCTTCGAATCCTTAACGACGTCGGTTCCTTCGTGTGCAACCTCTAGGATATCCTATGCCTCCTTGGCTATCCTAGTGTTCTGAATCAGTTTGTACTGATTTTCATCCACTGCACATAGAAGAGCATGCCATGCCTTCCTATTCCATTTTGAAGTCTCAAACTTTTCAGGTGACCACTGAGCCTTAGGCTTGAGTACTTCTTCTCCACCACCCGTGGGAGTCATCATAGGAGATGCATACCCATCTTCAATAGCCATCCATGCCCTATCATGGATTTGACACACGTACGCTTCCATCTTGCCTTTCCATGAGGCATAATTCACACCGGTGAGGATGGGAGGTCGTGTGCTTGAAGCACCCTCATGGTTGCCACCGAATCCACTCATTGTATATAATGAATGAAATGTATGCAAAATGTATGAAAGAGCAAAAATCACACAAATGCACAACACACCTAAAATGAGCTAGGATCACCAAAGTATATCTAGGAACCCGCTCTGATACCAATTGAAAGGAATACGTTCTCAAGGTGTGTTTAATATATAAAGCTAGAGAGGGGGGGGGGGGGGGGGGGGGGGTGAATAGATTTTAAGCTTTATTACCCAATTTTCGCATACAAGTCAATTTTACAAAAATACCCCTACTAGTCAAAAATACAAGCAAGTGTAAGACAGTCCCTGGATAGGTTTACATCCAATCAAACACAAGCCTTTGCCTGTTTATGACAGAGCTTTACAGATCTTACAGTTTGAAGGACTTTTGCCTTCACAGCCCAACATCCTTGTTCCAACCCTACCTCCACCAGTCCCTTGTTATATGACTTTAGATTATGACTGTGATTTTCCACCACTTGAACCATCTTCAAATTCTGAGAAAACTCGTTTCTTCAAACCCTTTGTCCAATCCACTGAAGTTCAACCTGATGGTTCCTTCAAGCAGCTTTCCCAGGCTGAACAAGTTCTCAACTGGCAATCTCACAATGCCAGGGCTCAAAACAGAGTCTTGAACTCTATTGATCAGAAAATTGATCGCGTTACACTACATGTTTCCCAACATGATCATCATCTTCAAAATCTTGATGCCACCTTTAGAGACATGTCTTCAGATCTCCAGTCCAGAATTGCAAAGTTACATTCTGATCTTCACAGATATATTGATCATGGATACTCTGGCCCAGATTTTGATACAAAGGAGAAAGAAGTCAGGCAACTTAAGGAACAACTTGAACAGATGAACAGAGATCACTCTTATAGGCCGAAGCCTTATTCTCATTCTCACTCACTGTTCTTTCCTATGTTTCCTTCACATTCACCTCCTTTTCAACCTGATGATATTTCCAGACACTTTAAATTTACCGGTGAACTATTTCGGAAGTATCCCATCCTTTCTTCTTCATCAAAAGTTCCTAGCAAAAAGTCTCCTTTCAAACGAAAAGATAAACAACTAGCTTCAGGATCTTATGACCCTGTTCTGTTTGCCTTCAAGACATTTTCCTCCTCTTCAAAGTCCGATATGGCGTCTTTTTCTGAAGACGTTTCTTCTCAATCTTTACAATCATCCTGTCATTCCTCACGGCAAAATACTGCAGCCTCCTCTCCTCATGGTCATGCTGATCTTACCCAAGTTTTTATGACGTCTAGAACAGACCCTTAGCCTTTGGCACTGACCTATGAGTCTCCTGATGAAACCGATTCCATTGGTCCCACTCCCTATGTCGAAGAACCACTAGAACCTGTTCCAGGTCGTCCTCCTGCGAAACCAACTAATGGCCCTTGGTTTAACCTTGACGACTCTTCTCCTAGTTCCTGGAGAAAGTGGGTTTCAGAGATGAGCGCATGGCTTGATCTACAATTGGCTAAATCCGAACAGAACCTTGAAACAATTTTAAGAGAATTCGTGTCACGTTTCACTGGTTCTCTCAGAGATTGGTATCAGGCTCTAGGGGAATATAGACAACTCCAATTTGTTAGAGTTCCCTTAGCCTGACAAGCCATGGGATATATTTTCAGAGAATTTCTTGGTGATCCTGACCATTTCTACAAACAGGCTAGACAAGAATTCTTTGACATGCGTTGCTGCTCACTCAAGAGAAAGGACATTGAGTTCCATTGCAAACGAATGTCCCAACGATATCACACTCATGGTGGTATCAATGATCATAGTCTTAAACAAGTCTATATCAACTCCCTTCCCAACGAGCTCCAAGATGAGATACAAAGAAAGATCGACACCTCAGGCCGATCCCTCAATGACACATCCTTAGGTGAACTACACATGTATGCTCTGAGCTCTCTCGATAAACTCTGTACCACTCAGAAATTCTTCTCTAAGATGTTAACAGAAGGCAAGAAATTGCAGTCCCAATGGAAACAGTCTTCTCTTCAGATCAAGTGCAAATCCTTAGGCTCCTGCACCTGCAAGACTAAGAAGAAGAATCACTTCAAACACTTCAAACACTTCAAGAACAAAAAAGACAGTTCCAAAAAATTTAAGTTCTTCAGAAAGAAAGCAAAACGAGGTTGGAATAAATCCCAATGATGCTACATCTGTGGCAAATCAGGACATTTTGCAAAAAAATGTCCCAACAAAAAAGCCATATCTGCCAGACTAGTTCAGCAGTTAAAAGACATTGCTGATGAAGTTCCGTCCGATGCAGACATTGAATCAATCTTCTCTGAACAAGATAGTGCAGATCACACCACAACCTTTGTTCTCCAAGAAGACCTTTCTGACTCAGAATATTCTGGCTCCTCAGACTGCAACTCTATTCCAGAATCCTATCAGGCTACTCAGCTCATTTCTCATTTCGGTCCTCAAGCTCCAGTTCGAATTCTACTTGAAAAATACTCCAAACCAGTTGATGTCATCGCTTATTTTGACACAGGTTCTCACACCACAATGATGAACCCAAAGGTCCTTCCTCCAGAATTTTGGAAATCCCATGTTTAGCACTTCAGAGCCGCTGATGGAAAAGTTTTTTCTACTAATCTCATTTCTAGAAAAAAGATTGGTATTAAGTTTTTTCCATCCTTCACTCTTTGGGTCCAAGTTATTGGCACTCCTCTTCCAGATAAAGACATCCTCCTAGGCTGGGATGTTTTCTGCCTAAGTAAATCCCTCCGGATTCTCCCTACTGGGATTCGATACAAAAAGGATTTCAAAGCCTTTTCTAATATTCCAAAGATTTTCCCGCTCTTGGAGATTCAAGCCCCTTTTGAATTGATTCAGAAGAAATTGCTCCAACTTTGTGCTGACAGCCATGCCACCTTCTCTCACCCTTCTCCTCTGTGGAAGAATCCAGATTTCTTTATTAAGCTCCCTTTTAAGCTTAATGAAGATAATAATCCTACGAAGGCCACCCACTCAGGCATGTCACCTTCGAACCTTCAACTGACCAATGAAGAATGCAATGAACTTCTTCGTCAAGGTCTGATCGAACATACTTCTTCCCCTTGGGCGTGCCAAGCCTTTTATGTTGAAAAACGCTCCAAATTGCTCAGAGGCAAAAAGAGATTAGTCGTGGATTACAAGCCTCTCAACCTTTTTCTCAGAGATGACAAGTTTCCTGTTCTCAAGCCAAATGTCTTATTTTCTCAACTCCTAGGAGCCACGATCTTCTCAAAATTTGATCTCAAAGGTGCCTTCTGGCAAATTGGTATTCATCTAGATGAAAGGTATAAGACAACATTTTGTCTTCCCAATGCACAATACCAATGGACCGTTCTCCCTTTTCATTTAAAAACTGCTCCATCCCTTTTCCAAAAGGCCGTTACTAGAATTTTCCATCCTCTCTTACACTTAGCCCTCATCTACATTGATGACATCCTCTTGTTCTCTCCAGATGACACCTCTCACAATCTTCTTCTCCAACAGTTTCATGATATTGTTCATCACTACGGTATTATGCTCTCCGAAAAGAAAAGCATAGTGGGAAAAATCAAAATTGAATTTCTTAGGATGAACATCTCCAACGGAGAATACCGCCTTAGTCCTCATCTGGCTGTCTGATTGTTAGATTTCCCTGATTCTAATCTCAGTGTCAAACAAGTCCAACAATTTCTTGGTATCGTCAACTATGTCAGAGATTTTATTCCACATGTCAGTTGTTACACCTTAGTTCTCTCTACACTCCTCAAGAAGCATCCTCCTCCCAGGAGTTCCATCCATACCGAGACCGTCATCAAATTAAAGGAGATCTCTCAATCTCCTCCTGCCCTCACCATCCCTTCTTCTGGTCAGCTTATCCTTCAAACAGATGCCAGCGATATTTTCTGGGGTGCCATTCTCATTGAGAACCGAGACGGTCAAAAGAGGTACTGTGGTCATGCTAGTGGCAAATTCAAAGATGCCCAACAACATTATCACACTATCTATAAAGAGATTCTCGTTGTCAAATACGAAATCCAAAAGTTGGATTTTCACCTCAGGACGAGGAACTTTATTGTTGAAATGGACAACTCATCCTTCCCAAAGATACTTGATTTTCGAAATAAGATTCCTCCCAATCCACTCCTTTTGAGACTCAAGGATTGGTTTGCTCGGTATGACTTCACTATTCGCCATGTGAAAGGCCACCATAATATAATTGCTGATATGCTCTCCAGACCTCCACTCACTCATCTCATCACTCCCACAGGTCACTATCCTCTTATATTCATGACTTCTCCTACTGGTCCCTTATCGTCCCCACCAGACATACCTGATCACTCATTTCCACCAGAACTTATGGCTACATTGCCACCTAATCATCAACCTTCTCTGGATCAAATCCAGACTTTCGCTAAGGCTCATCTTCCGGTCTATTTATCTCAAATCAACAGTCAAGATTGTCACCACACCATCACCAACCTGTCCATACCATTTCTTGACCCATTCATAATGCCACCATTCTACTACTTCTCCCCTCAACTCCTTTGGTTCCTCTGGTGTTTATCAGTTCTACACCACCATGCCATCGTTTTCCCACTCCAGGCTTTATATGGACATCTCCATGATCCGTCTCAACAGAACTCTCTGTTATGGATTTTCCTCCAATGGTTCACGTCCTTAACAAACTGGAAAAAAGAACTCACTAAGCTTATGGGACAATATAACCTTTGGAAACTTGATTACGAGTCAGCTGCCTCTATATGCTGCATATGGATACTCCACAGGCCTTACAGGTACAATCCCCACAAAAGGCTCTTATGGACAGCTAACACCAGTTATGAATGGCACATCACTTATGATTATCAAAGGATGTACCCCAACAATCTCCAAATCTCACTGCTCAATTTTCTCTGTGATGTTAATAACGTCTCCACCGATGAAGTTTTCATCCTTCCTGATATCCTTAGAGATCCCACTCAGAGCTGGAACCCTTTTCAAGATTCCTACATAATTGACTCTCAAGACCCCTTTGATTTTGCTTGGCTCTACTCCATCTGTGGAGCCCAAGACTCTGATGACGAATCATGCTACCTACAATCTCTCCAGTCCGTGATTCACATGGTTCATGATCCTTATCCTCTTCCTGTTTGTATTATTATTGGTTTGTGTCGGCCAACTGATAAGGCCTATCTTTTATTTGTTGTAATTATTAGTTTGTGTCGGCCAATGCCAACTGATAAGGCCTATCTTTTACTTTTGTTTGCTCCTGTTTCCAGTTTGGCTGTATCCTCTGTCTTCCTCTATATAAAGGAAGTTCGTTCATTGTAAAAACCAGAAGCTGAAATCAATAAATATTTCCTTTGTGTTATAAATCTCATGTCTTTCTAAACAATTCCTCTTCTTCCTTCGACTGCCTGTTTATAATATAAGTAATAGTCTGTAATAATCTCAGTATGCTCTGTGCTTGCCTCTATTTGAGGATCCTGCACATCAGAAGATGAGATTGGTGCTTTAGGCTTAAGGTCCTGTCTGTCTCTGGAAGGTTGAAACGTTAGTATCCTATTTAGGCCGTGGTTAGACCGTCATTGTGGGGAAAGCTCTAAAAACTCTAGAGAGGCACCCAGGGTACCTGCCACCCGATTGGAAATGACAATTATTTTCAAAAAAAAAAATTCAATCCAATGTTATATTAAAGAAGAGACAATATTATTTTAGTCCAATATAATCCCTTAAAAATAGTTCAATCTTATCAAATTCAATCCCGTGCAGCGAACAAATCCTAAGAGGAGTAAAAAATTAAAATTGGAAACACGTGGCAGACGATGACGGCGAGAGTATATATACGCAAGATGATTCTTGTTGTTTGAGTAGCAAAACGACAGATACCCACCCAGGCAGTCCCTCCCACTATCTATCAAAGATTCAAAGTGGAACGTTCATAATTCATAATTCATAATTCATCCGAAAAAAATGAGCTCTTCTCTTATTCTCTCAATTTCTTGCAAGACCCCAAAATTCCTCCCAAAAACCAAACCCAAATCAAAATTCTTCCATTTGAATTCATATCCAATCCTCGCTGTTTCAACCTCCTCCTTCAATTCACTTGTCGCGCGCACTTCCATCAAAGACAGAGACGCTTCTTCTTCTTCGTCCAAGCAAGACCTAGACGATGAGGAAGAGCCGGTGCTGGTTGGCGAGGACTCTGCCGTCTTCAATTTGGCCGACCAGAACATTTCTTCTTGGATTGTTTTCACTCTTATTTTGGGATTTGTTCTCTTTATACTTCAGGTTGCTTGGATTGATAACTCTACTGGCCTCGGCAAACCTTTTATCAACACTATCTCTGCTCTTTCTGACACTCATGAGGTAACTCTTCTTTTGCTTGATTTGCTTGAATTGCTCTCTATGAAGTTTTGTTGTTTTTATGACCACTTGAGGACATGTTTGTTTTCACATAATTGTAAGAATTTGAAGTTAACTAAGTATAGAACTAACTAACTTCATTTGTTTTTATATCAAAATGTATCACCAATCAATAATTCAGTGGCATGATTATGCTGTCTATAATATAGATGAAATCATGGAATCATACTATGTTGATTATATTACAAATATGTAAAGAATCTGGTGTACAAATTTCATTTTGTTCTTTTTGTATTTTCCATTGTTGAGAATTGTGCGAGTATAGTCACTGTTAGTGTTTCAATGATTTGAAATTTGAAAACAATTCCACTGCAGGTTGTAATGTTGATACTCATTCTCATTTTTGCCACTGTTCATAGTGGCATGGCTAGTCTTCGCGAAGAGGGTGAAAAACTTATTGGTGAACGAACATACCGTGTTTTGTTTGCTGGGATATCACTTCCATTGGCCGTTAGTACTGTAGTGAGTTCTAATCTTTCTTATGAAGCTGTAAAACCTATTCTCTTAATTAAATATTTGATGTTGCAGTTCTTGTTCCAAATTCCGTCATGAGTAGAAATAAGACTTGTTGACTTATGGAGTGGTTGTGATGCAGGTTTACTTCATCAACCACAGATATGATGGCTTGCAATTATGGCAGCTTCAAGATGCCCCTGCAGTCCATCAGCTTGTGTGGATTTCAAATTTCATTTCATTCTTCCTACTATATCCTTCTACCTTCAATCTATTAGAGGTGGCTGCTGTTGACAAGCCAAAATTGCATCTTTGGGAAACTGGGGTCATTAGAATCACCAGGCACCCGCAGGTATGATGTCCATCATCCTGATTAAAGTGTTACTAATAGGCCGTAAGTTATTTACCGAACATTTTGAGGGAACTTGTTATGTAAATTTTCGTAGGGAGGAATATGGAGTTGGCATTTAATCATTAAGATGACTATTTGCCAAACAATTTATGATATTAGAGAACATAATGAGCTGGATTCCTCAAGGGTTACTGCATTTGCTCTTTCATTAGAAAAATTAGGGTGTTTAGAGAAGCATGAAATCAATATTTTATCATGTTTTCGTTGTATTTGAAGGCAGGCTACTTCTTTAAGTTGAATCTGATACAATTCAACTGCAAGTTTTTGTATATGATTCTCTAGTGTGTGAGCCTGAATAGATGAAATAAAGTTGCATCTTTCTCACTATCTCAATCCAATCTGCAATTTCTTTTTCAGATGGTTGGACAGGTGATTTGGTGCTTAGCTCACACAGTTTGGATTGGGAATTCGGTAACTTTGGCAGCCTCTCTTGGTTTAATTGGACACCATCTATTTGGCGTTTGGAATGGTGACAGAAGGTTGGCTAAAAGATACGGCGAGGCTTTTGAAGATGTTAAGAGACGAACGAGTGTCGTACCATTTGCCGCTATTCTTGATGGTCGCCAAAAATTGCCTAGAGATTACTACAAGGAATTTATTCGATTGCCATATTTGACCATCACTGCATTGACACTAGGTGCTTACTTTGCACACCCATTTATGCAGGCAGCCAGTTTCCATCTTCATTGGTAGCCTGTGTTTAGAATTTGATATACATATAAAAAAAAAAAACTTTGTATGTGACAGAATTGAAACTTGTATCTTGGCTTCTCTTGATATGTACAACTTATTCAGAAGTAATAATACTAGGATGATATATTGATCCTTCACAAATCATAAAGCCTCAGAACTTACACTTTCAAAATGATTAAATGCTCCCACAAAATAATTTATGTAGATAATTCAAATATACACTCCAAAAAAAATAAATATGTTTTAGGGTCACTATTTAAAATAAATACTCCAATAAATGAAAACTAAAGTGTCTTCTCCAATAGGATTGGAACAAAACTCTAACGGTCCACTCTATTAAAACAACTCCAAGATAATAATGACTCATTATCCATTAAATTGGTTCTATTATGCAAAAATGATGACTAGGAACAAAATCTTTCTTAAAAAAATATTGGAAATTCATTAGGGGTACTTTCGTTCAAAATTCAAAAAGCGGAAAAATAGTCAAAAACAATAAAACTTTAGGAATTGATAAATTTAAAATTTCATATAATTTTATGGTTATTTTTGAAAAGTCCCCTTATAAAATTGCTATCCTTTATTTGATGTAACGGAATATTGGACTTAATAAGATTTCATTAAATCAATTTCTAAAAAATTATTTTAGTTGATAAAAAAAAAACCTATTATTTTATTTAGTAAAAAAATACTTATTTATAAAGCTACAAAAAATAATTATGTTTTTAAGGGAAATTTCCAAATAATCCCGGACTTTTTTCTTAATTCCTAATATTTTGCAGCTTTTTTTGTTTTGAACCAAACCGATCCCTCTTACTAACTTCTGTTCACCAACTTTAAATACTATAGGGGTAAAATTGTATTTTAATTCAAATTCATTACAATACTAATATGTGTACAGTGTTTGACATGAAAAATGACAAAACATAACCAATGGAGGTGGTCTGGCCTTTTTAAAAAATAAATATATACTTTCAATAATTTTAGATTAATTTATAATAAATATAATTTTATTGTAATGTGACTTTAATTTTTTTTTCAAAATATTAATGTTTTATTATTTTTAAATAATAAAATTATTATTTTAGTTTTAATTTTAATTAAGTTTTATATTTTCATTTTAATGAATTTTACGGAAAAAAAATAAATCAGGAGCATTAATTTGCTTTCACAAATTTTCTTAAAGTTAAATGTTAGGTTTAACTGTTAGATGAACTCTATGTAGCACGGATACGGATACGGATACGGGTAAGGGATACGGATATGGCACGATACAGGGATACGATAAATCTTCAAAAACTAGGATACGGATACGGCAGGATACGTCAATTAAAATAATATATATTTATATTTAAAAAATAATAATAATATATGAAAACATATTTGATAATTCATTCAAAATAAAAACATATTCATAATCCAAATAAAACATGTTACATAACTACATAAGTCATAACAATGTAACATATTACAGGATCCAAATAAAACATGTCACATAAGTCGAACATATTGCAAAATCCAAATAAAACATACGTCACATAAGTCATAACATATTACAAAATCCAAATAATACATAAAACATATTTTAAATTCCTAATTAACTTCATTATCATCATTCATATTGTTAAAGGATATAAATAATTCGCCTCTAACTCTGGTTCATCAAGAGAAATGTTTGCAATTTCAAGTATCCCGGTATTCTCTATGTCAATGGAATCAAAACCAAAATTTCCTTACAATTTCATTTTGACTCCTAAAATTTTGAAATTATAATTTGATCACATTTTATACTAAATAATTATAATATTGCCCCAAACGTATCCTCCAAGTATCCCCTAAGTATCCCTCAAGTATTCCCAAAGTATCCTTTAGTCAAACTTGTGAAAAAGTCAACGGATACGCCATTTGGCGTATCGGATACGTATCCTAGAGTATCCGAAAAGTATCTGAACTGGATACGAGTTCGATATGAGTTACCTCCACCAAATGGAGTATTCGTGCTTCCTAGGATGAACTAGTTAATTTAGTGGATTTTAAAAAGTCAAAACTTAACGGTTAAACCAGTTTAGTGGATTTTTAAAAGTCAAACTTATTCGGTACTTGCAAAAACTATGGGATCATTTTGTCAAAAATAGAAAAATTACAAACTATTAAAAAAAATATTTTAAGAAAAAGTGTAAGACTTATTTAGTAATTGTCTAATTTTAAATTTTATTAAATAGTTCACCTAATATTATTTTTAACTACCGAAAAAAATAATCAATACTTTTATTTTAATTTTATACTTTTTAATTAAATATATAATCTCACATTCTCATCCCCACATAGTTAGGACTTGGGATAAGGAGATTGCCAAATCCTGCTTGCATGATGCATCGAACAACGTCTGAATTTGTTTGTCACAACTCACAACTAATATGCCTTCATAGACATAGTAATTCAAATGATATTATTTCTCCATTCATGCAGTGATCTACTAGTAGGGTGAGACTAAACCAAATTAAATTTGTAACTTAAAGTTTTGACTTCAATATGTCAACCACACATATGTTGATGTGCTCTTAATCTGTAAATGCCTTTAAATCTCAACAATTGGATTAAGAGCATATGAATGATTGAGATGTTGAAGTCAAAAAATTGAGTTACAAATTTTAGTTGGTTTAGCTTGACCCAATCTAGTATTACATGAAATTTGTATCATACATCTAGGGTTGGACAAAAAACCAGTGAACCGAACTGAATTGGTCCAATCGATTTTTTATCGGTTTTTCACTGTTCTCCAGTTCAATTCGGTTCGTTTTTTTTTAAAACCGGATATTCCGGTTCGGTTTCCGGTTCAAGGGTTCAAACCGGTGAACCGAACTGAGAACCGGTGTATATAATGAAAAATCAAATCTTACTAACATATATAATATATAACCTATATATTATATATGTTTAATTAATTGGCAGGTATATTTTGTCAAAAATAAAATAAAATAATAATTGGTATATAACTAATTAAAAGATGAAAATGATGAAATAATGCAGGAATAAAGGGAATTGTGGCAGTTCTCCCAAGCCAAACATATGATTTCCTAGATAATGGATCCGGGTATGGAGCTCTGGTAGAGTCAGAGAGCAATGTGGATTATGGTGTAATAGATGGTCCATTAATTATTTAAGTCTTAACCCAGAGATCACAAATCAAAATTCAAGTTGAGAGAATAAATTAGAATCGAGCAAATCCCAAATAGGTTTCATGAAATTTCTGAAATATCTTTTTTGCAGATTTCGATCGTTATGATGTAGACTAAATTATTGAAATAAGCAATATTATTTTAAAAATTAAAGCCCAATACTTTGGCCCAATAGGCCTAAAACCGAAAAAAACCGAATCGAATCTAACCGAACTGGTTCAATCGGTTTTTGATCGGTTCAAATTTTTTAATTTTATCGGATCGGTTCACTTTTTCAAAAACCGGATATTATCGGTTTTTTATTGTTTCACTTTTCAAGTGAACCGATCCATTAAATGCCCACCCCTAGTCAGTGGTGACACGGTTTCGGTTCCAAGGTTTGGTGGAACCGGAACTAGAACCAGTATAAACCAGTTCCGGTTTTGGTTCCTATGGAACCAGTGGTTTTGAACCTTTTTTTTTTTTTTTTTTTTTTTTTTTTTTTTAATAACAAAAAAAAAAAAAAAAAAAAATTAGACTTGTAAGTTGTAAGTTGTAATTGTAAATAAAATAAAATATATAAATGAAAAATTACAAAATAAAATAAAATAAAATTCATGGGGGGTTTTCAAATATAGCCACCGTTAAGATGCCAAAACCACATATAGCCACTAGTTTTTAAAAAACCAAATATAACCAATATGATCATGGATCATGGATTGTGTGGTGGAAGTTAGTGGGGGGTTTGACAGTTATACCCCTGGAGACGACTTTATTGTATTTAAATACCTGATCTTACAATTTTACCCCTATTCAAATTCTTCTGATCTGACATCTAATTGTTCTACTAAAAGACAAAATTACCCTTGTTATAGAATCTCGGTTCAAAAGACAAAACGGAAACGGAAAGGCACCAGTAACAAAAGCTTCAAAAGTGAGAAAGCCACACTGAAGAACGACGACCGCAGGCCGCAAGGGAGGGAAAACGGGAAACGGAAAAGCCTTGGAAAGGGAAACGGGAAAGCCACAGTGTGTGGATACTCAGAAAAGAACGACGACCGCAGGTGACCACTAAATACCCTGACGACCACCGTGTGTGGATACGAGGTAGGATCGGATTAGGTGTGTTCTTAATCGGCACGATCCCTAATAATTTCCTTTGATTTGATATCCTCTATCCCTACATCGGCACGATCCCTAATTACATTTGATTTGATATTAGGGTTTGTTTGGAAATCTGAAATTACTTGAAATCTGGATTTAATCTTGAATTAATTCCCCCTTCCCGATTTGGGTCTTGATTTTTACCATGATTTTCCCATCAATCGTTTAGGACCCAAGACCGGTCTCCATGATTTCGATGGTTCACCAAAAAAAAAAAAACCCTTTACATGAAGCTTTCCGTGATGTTGCCATATCCCCTTAGACTTTACATGAAGCTTTCCATGATCTTGATTTCCATGATGTTGCCAAACAAGATGCCATGTCCAAGATTAAAGTTCCATGATACATTCATGATGTTGCCAAACAAGATGCCATGTCCAAGATTAAAGTTCCATGATACATTCATGATTCTTGACATTCCATGACGTTTCCATGACATTTTATGATGTTAATATGATTTTTCATGACGTTGCCATGACATTAAATGATTTCATGTCCAAGATTAACGTTCCATGAAGCACTCATGAATCTGGACATGGCATTTATGATGTTGCCAAACAAGATGCCATGTCCAAGATTAAAGTTCCATGATACATTCATGATTCTTGACATTCCATGACGTTTCCATGACATTTTATGATGTTAATATGATTTTTCATGACGTTGCCATGACATTAAATGATTTCATGTCCAAGATTAACGTTCCATGAAGCACTCATGAATCTGGACATGGCATTTTTCATGACGTTTCCATGACATTCAATTCATTTTTCATGACGTTTCCATGACATTCAATGATGTTTACATGACCTTCCATGACGTTGCAATACTTTCCATGATGATGCCATGACTTTCTTTACTTATGCCATGACGAAGGCTAACATTCCATGATGCTTTCGATTCCATGATATGTTTATATGACTTTACATGACCTTCCATGACGTTGCAATACTTTCCATGATGTTAACATGACTTTGTTTCCATGATGCCATAACGAAGGCTAACATTCCATGATGCTTTCGATTCCATGATGTTTATATGACTTTCCATGATGCCATCACAATCATCTCCCATGGCTTTCAATTACTTTTCATTACCTTTTCATGTTAGCCTCTTATAATTCTGTTTTTCTATGCTTTCATGAAGTGCCTATGGTTTTTACACGAATTGGCTATGATTTTTACACGAATTGCGTATAGTTTTTACATGAATTACGTATAGTTTTTACACGAATTACGTATGGTTTTTACACGACCTGGCATTATTTCATATATATTCCGCCTATTATTTTCAGATGGCTTTGGACCCAAATGCGAGAACCTTCTTATATTCGGATCATGAGAGATGGATCAATGCAAGGATAAACTCGAGAGGTCGGTAGCACTGTAACATTATTGTTGACATTGGGAACGTATTAGGCAGATTAAACGTTTTAGAGCAGTTTAAGCAAGGACCTTTCGGTCATTACCTTGATCTGCATTTGCCCGTCACTACACATGGAAAGGTTTTGCATTCTATTCTGAAAAGGCAGATCGAATATACCAGTACATCTGAAAAAGCATCACCACCTCGAGATGAGGAAATGTGGTTTGGGCTGGGTAGGCAACAACACCGTTTCGGTCAAGTTGAGTTTTGCCTATGTTCTGGGCTAAAAATGGGTAAATTGCCAGAAGGAATAATAAAGGCGATTACTCCAACGAAGGACAGCCTATACGCAAGACATTTCCAGAACCAAACTGCGTACAATTCTGTGTTCCAAACTTTTAAACAACTGACCGACGATCAAGGTGAAGATGGCCTGAAGATGGCAAATCTGTTGGTTATAGGATATGTCTTATGCACTGTCGACCCACGTGACCGTGTACCGCTATGGATGTTTGCATTATTGGATGACGAAGTAGCTTTCGAAGGTTTTCCATGGGGTTCATACGTGTATAGTTATACTTTGAACCGGCTGAAAAATGCTATACACAACAACGTTGACAATCTGAGACCCAAAACAATCGAATCAGGTTTTGAAGGAGAAGGTAAACAAGAATCACAGGACGCAGGTCCTTCCAAAGGAAATGCAAAAAGAAGAAGAATTAAAAAGAGTGAAAGCAAACCCGATGAAGCAGGTCCTTCCAAAGAAAATGCAAAAAGAAGAAGAATTAAAAAGACTGAAAGCAAACCCGAAGTAGACAAGAATGAGTCATACTCCAAAACAATCAAATCAGGTGTTGAAGGAGAAGGTAAACAAGAATCACAGAACGCAGGTACTTCGAAAGGAAATGCTTCCATCACTTACAACCTTTCCGGATTTCTTCTCTCTTTTCAGGTATGTACACCGACCACTATGCAATGCCGATTGACTGGATCCATTTCCTGACACATGTTTATAACGCTATTTAATGAAAACGTTAATAGGTTTGGGCCGTTGAAAGATTTCCTTCTCTGACCGGCGTAATTGGCATTCGTCGCGAGCGGAGTTATCCACGGTTCAAAAACTGGGAGTTTTTGAACGCTTCAAATGGGTTCGATGAATTGTTTTTCGACAGATGCAATGTATGTGTGTATATACATAATTGTCATGTTAGATATTTATCTCACTTTAACATTAACATTAATCCTGTGATATGTGCTGATGTGCAGTTGGTAACAGTGGACCTAAAACCTACTCCAGCCGAAACACAGCAAACCTACTTCAAATCAATTGACATGGATTACGTCTGTGACAGATTTGTTCATCTGGGATGCCCTGCCCAGCCGTATCGAAGTGAGTCTACTAGTGATGAAGTAGGGTGTGAATTGCCTGGTGGTATTCCGGATTTGGACAACCAGGAAACCAAGAATAAAAAGGAACAAATCGATTCCCATCAAAAATCGTGTCCACCTTCGGTTCAGAGGACACTGTTTGCCAACAACGAATCTCTTGAGACTACACCCAATCCAAACGGCATGGATGACCTTGACCCAAAGGAGGTTACATATAAAAGTATGTGTGGGATGATGACAAAGGTTTTGTTTGACGTTCTTCCCAGGGTGCTTCCCCAGACAGCGGTGAAGGATGTGTTGCCTAATGAGGTTACGGAAAAAAATACTTCTGAGGTGATAACGAAGGTGCTGTATGACGTTCTACCCAAGGTGCTTCCTCAGGCACTTAATGATGTGCTCCCTAAGGTCCTCCCTCAGGCACTGAATGACATTCTTCCGAAGTTGATGCCTGCTTATCTGGAGAAGGCGATGCATGACAATCTGTACAATGTGCATGGGAATGCCTCCGACTCTGCCAACAAAAAAGACAAAACTGAGGCAAATGATAATAAGGACTCCGACGGCGCAAAACCAGATGGACATCCTCCCAAAGTCAATGAAGCTGAACAGAATCAGTACAATGTGCATGTCACTGCCTCCGACCCTGCCGAAAAAAAAAGACAAACTTGAGGAAGTTGATAATAAGATCTCCGAGGCCCCAAAACCGGATGAACATGCTCCCAAAGTCGATGAATTTGAAGTTGCAGTTGAGGTACACATATTCTGATCCAAGTCCTTACATAGTACAAAATTATTTGAGTACAATACTATTTGGCTTTCTTAATACCTATTCCGCGTTACCCATTTATTATTTTTGGCTTTCTTATTACCTATTCCGTGTTATCCAAAAGGGTACATACAAGTTACGGTTTAGTCACTCTTCGAGGTTCTTTGATCATATAGCAATGTTTCTTTGATCATATACCAATGCTTTTAATTGCATTTATTGCGTCACAGGCTTTTACAGGGTCCCCTATAGTCTGCAAACGTACGATCGATCTTGAACCTTACAGCTCTCCGGTTCCCAACTTGAAGGTCCCGACAGTGGAACAAAGTATAACTCTGTTGGAAAAAAGACCAGACAACTACCCAGAAAGGGATTTAGAAACCGCGAGGAAGCGGAAGAGATCCAAATTTCTGAACAGACAGTGGATCGATCCTGAGACAAGGAAGAAGCAGCAAAAGCAAGGAAAAACGCCACAGCTCCTTGATATCAGTGATGATGACGATTTACTGGACACTCAATATGCCGCTTTCCTGACAAACACCGGCGATAATATTTCGTAAATTTAAACTTTAATTTTTTTAACCTCTTCATCCTCTTATTATCTATCTTTTTTACTTGCATCTAATACGTTTCGTGTTGTACCACAGTCTTTACGTGGGTCAAGAAGAGCGATTTACTCGGCAACATTTTCTCGATATGAGGAGCGTCTCGGTGCCGTTCTCCAACCTGGTAATTATAACTGTTTTTGTACATGCTATTTATTGTCTATGCTATTTATCCCTTTATGTTTTGGCCGAACACCTTAAACAATCCTTTTTAATAAAAACCAAAATTCTATCAGCATATCGACAGCTTTATGGATGTTCTATGGAGGCGGCGTTCGTCCATAGAGACCGAGTATGCACAGGACATCACAATGGTTGACTGTTCATTCTATGTAAGTATACCCGACTAAGTGCGTATCCAACAGTCATTTAATCAGTATAACACATCCCTGTGTCAGACAAAGTAACACCAATCCTTTAAACAGCTTAACCTTGCTAAAAAATGGGAGACGATCAAGCAAACCTTGAAACCGAAGACCTCGGGGGTACGAAAGAGTGGTAGACTGAATCCGGAATCTTGGATTGCTAATTTGGACATTGATGTCATGTCCTTCGTCCACGATGAATTTATTCTGGATGCTGTCAGAGGCGGTGGGTCAATTGTAGTTCGACCCGAGTGGTGGAAAATGAAGTCGGTGGGTTATCTTTCCTGCACTATTTTTCCTTATCACTAACTTCTCATGTCATCAATTGCTAAACCCGTTTCTCATCTTTTTCTCACCTCCGTAGGTTCTAATCCCCTGTAATGTGGGTAACCACTGGGTTCTCTGCCATCTGTTCCCTGAAGATGGGGCGTTCACTTTTTACGACTCAGTGCATGCCAAAAGCGACGCAGCCTGGAGGTTAGGGCAAATGCACTGTGTCAGCTACCTAATGCCCTCCCTTCTCCACCAGTCTGGGTACTATGAGCATAAGGGGATACAAGTACATACGAAACCATTCAAGCCTGTTGATTACGTCAGAAAAGATTTGCCAACCCAAAATGATGGGTACGTAATTAATAGTCGTTAATTTCTCGCATAACCCTTTGCAACAGTTGATTTTTTCTTCAGTCTTCATATATGTATTTATTTTCATACTTTCTGTATACGTTTTGACTTTTCAGTATCCAGTGCGGCGTCTACATGTGCCAGTTTGCTGAATTGATATTAGAAAGAAAGAAAAGACCTTGGAATTTCCACTGTTCGCACGTGCCGTTGGTTAGGGCATGGATGGCACATGAGGTTTACACGAACGCAACAACGGAGTGAGCCAGCACCATAACCGCCCAGCAATCATTATTTACCATTTGCGCATGTCCTTAGCTAATCACATTATCACTGGACATTGTACTCGTGTGTAAGATGTACTTTTTCAAAGCATTGTCAACACATCATTCTCACACGATTAAACAACTATTACTCCAACCTTACACGATATAAAATGTGTTGCAATGATTACACGATAATGGTCCATATATACACAGTGGGTCCGATTAATCTTTGTATTAATATGATTTTGATTAATACCTCACTAAATAGAAACGGTTGCGACATATTCATTACTGTCAGTGTAAAGTAATCAACAACTAACCTTTACAAACGATTTGACGATTCCTTGGGCAATCCTCTTTGCCATGCATCTCTTTAACATTTAATACACACATTACACGATAAAAAAAATTGTCCTAGATAATACGGTGGCAAGAGATTTCAAATCCACCATGTAAACGCAACGAACAACGTTGGACGTAATATATACACGATACAATTGATCACCGTGTCACATATTTTCTGACGATACCTTCAAAAATTTAAGACTGAGCTAATTTTTGGTGACCCAGTCACCCCCTATCTAAGGGGGTTGAGCATTACCCCCGTTCCCGGTAAGTAATTAACCTCGTTATAACATAACACTTGAAAAAATACATACAAAACCCAGAAAATTATCCCAACCGACCACTCAACCCATTGTTTCTGTAAAATCAAATCAAAAAATATAGGATCCCAGTCTCCACCTTATATCTTTTTGGGTTACAATTTCAAACTGAATTTTTTAGTCAATATCAGGTAGGTTGAGGTTCGGATCAAGAATTTTTTAAAAATGGCTTCTCCAATCCATGAATCCCAAATTTTGATTGATATAAGGTTCAGAGAGGTTCCTTTCTGAACAACTTTAAGTTTAGAAGACAACCAATTTTAATTGGTTTTCATAATGAAACTGATGTACCTTTCTTTGACCCCATTTTATGTCAAATCCAATTCCAAAACCGTAATAATTACAACCGACTCCAAAACCAAAATCTCCACACAGAGTCCAATTCCTCGTCTGTGTTTCGGTTTGTAGTTGACGTAAAGGAACCAGAAGACGATGACAGAAGATAGTCGGAGATAGGGAGAGAGGAAGTCGGAGATAGGAGATAGGGTGAGAGGAAATCAGGAGACTGAATAGTCTGAATTAAATCTTTGAATAAGAATTGTTAAAAAATTTATAGGTAAATTTTATGAAATTTACCTATTTACCTATTTACCCTTAGTTGTAATATAAAACATTAGTTACTACTCCTTACACGATACATGAAAGATTATTACACGATACTTACCCTTAGTTGTGATATAAAACATTAGTTACTACTCCTTTCACGATACATGAAAGATTATTACACGATACTCTCCCAATATCCGAATAACGCCTGGAAATAGTCACAATAAGAAACCAAGAAGAAGAAGATTGCACAAGATAGTCCGAGTCAACTCCGAGGGAGAGAGAGAGAGAGAGAGACACAATTTTATTTCTGTTTGTAATTTAATTTTTTATTTCTATGTCCAACACTCCACCCGTCAGAATATCCTTCTTTTCCCAACGCAATCTTCCGTCAGGCCATTTAAAACCATTAATTGCCTGAATTTTCCCTGTCAAAATATCCTTCTGATTGATTGATTGCATCGTGATCGGCCCACACGTCCGGTGACAACCTATATTTTAAAAGATTATCTTATCACAGCAATATCTGTCCATTGGGATTACATTAGGAACTTGAACTCGTGTATTGCTTTCTCTGTAAAGATTCGTGTTAAAATTTTAAATTCGTGTTATAATTTTAAATGCAAAGTGTTATGCGTCAGTGCTACGTCAACTTCAAGCCAATTACAGTAATAAATGTTTTTGTCAATAGACATAGGAATGAGGTAATGATGAAATTGTATAAAATTGATTTCGGTGATGTCTCGCAATCAATAAAGCGTGGTGTTTTTTATGACTATTACATTCATCGCATCATCCGGATAGGGTTTTCCACCCTTGTGAAGTACATTTCATATTGTCATTTTACGATCAGCATTTGGATATATATCAATTAGTATATGTTTACTAGACAAAGCTGGGCAGAACTGAAATGATATGATCCATACATCCTTCTCTTCATTAACGAACACAAAAAAACAAAAAAATCATATACCATACTTTAATATACTGTCATCGAACGGTGACGGGAACACAGCCACAATTTGATCATGCAATCGCCATCCACACTATTTTCTTTACTGCAACATACTACCAAATAAAAGCTATATAACTAATAAGACCCCAACAGATTTCCCAATACAACTTTCCATTCCCGTTCTTTTTGTTTTTTTGGAGTGTCAGTTGTTACATCTGTTCACCTTCTGTAGGTCATTAATAAGTCGTTCCCCATTCCGCTTTATCACCGTATACGTCTTCCTAATCTTATGTATATCCGCGCTAGACGCAAGCGACGACCCACGGGAAGACATTGACGCAAGCTTCCCTTCAAGTAACTTGGAAAAAAACTCGGCTAGTTTGATGTGCCTATGCACCTGGTCCAGTAAGACATTAATAACGTCGTCCTCATTACTGACGGGATCAGCACCGGTACTCGTCATAAAGAAAAAAGTGATAAGCTGCGTAGTTTTGGAAGGAACGATTTTTTGAGTTTATGAGCTGCGTATTTCATTTTAGCACAGTAAAATTTTAAAAATACATAACAGCCTCAAAAGACCACCGGTTTGAGAATAGGTTTACTAACCATAAAATTCTAAATATTTCTTGCGCTACCAATAACACATAATCATAACCAAATTCTAAAGTTCAGCATCTAACAAAAAAGAGGCCTATAACTAGCAACAACACACACAATAAAACAGAACCATGGTATGAAGTATAATGTGATCAGCATCACACTAAACCATATCATTCAAACGGGTCGCGAATTGCACAATCTAAAAACGTAAATCTACACAACCAACAAATATTTAGAGCCAACATGCAAAGTACAACAACATCACTGGTTCCAGCAACAAGCAAATTGGGTATAGAATATTCATTATATTGTATGTTCGACACTCCATAGCCAGACTGAAACCCATTACCTATGGATACATACGAAGCCTTAATAATGAAATCGAAAGAAACAAAAATATGATCAGAAACAAAATTAGGATCAAAACAGACAACGCCATACCTTCGACTAGAATGGGTGCGCCGTCGATTAAAGAAGTTGTTCCAGGTACGGCATAACAGTCCCTCCTTTGATGCTTTCACGGTAGATGTCCTTCAGTAAGTATACACGAATATTCTAAGTCTGTTATATTAGGATTAAAATCGCAAATTGCAACCAAGGACCCTGAGTTTTTCTCTTTAGACAACTGACAAATAACTTTTCTGAAAAATAAACAATCGCCTCCCTCCACTAAAAATATGTCAGTTAACTCCAATCATCAACCACATCAAATTTGTATAATGACTCAATTACCCGTTAGTCAGTTCTCACTTCTCAGTTGTGAGCACCTACTTTCCGTTATGGAATAATAAACAAAATAATAAAAACCTCCTTAAAGTTTAAATTAAATAAATTCCAATTAAAGAAAACTATTTACAAAATCCATTTGACCGTCCGCATTGCCTATCAAATATGCATCTGCCAGCAGATCAATGGGCAAGAGTTACTGTTTGATTAAAAATAAAATATTGCAAGTTTGCAACAATATTGATTTTATTATATGTAATTATCCAATGCATTACTGTAATGTGTTGATGTGATGTGTACAGGCCACTAATCAAGCTTATTTAACTATCGAAACTCACACATGGTCCCTTGCCATAGTGGTGGGCCTTCCTTTGGGAACCCCCCACCACCAAGGTTGAAGACAGTGGGTGTGCATATAATTATGCAAATTTTCCTTGTCCCATTTAAAAACATGGGTGTTGTTCCACTTTGTGTGGGTGGTTGAAAAATCCTTCGTGTGGGTTCTCTCTCCCCGTCCGTGGGTGCTCCAGTCTGGGCTTCGCTTGGAAATCGATTCTCGATGGGTCCCAGTTGTTGTAATCATGTAATCATGTTCTGGATCTGTAATCTTGTATTCCTGTATTCCTGTTGTTGTTGTATTCCAATCAAAAAAATTAAAAAAACTATCGAAACTCCCTTAAACAAGAGTGCAACTTTGCTCACCCACATTAACTAGAGGTAAGCATTACTCCG
The DNA here is from genome assembly GCA_030490815.1 of Acer saccharum. Lineage (NCBI taxonomy): Eukaryota > Viridiplantae > Streptophyta > Magnoliopsida > Sapindales > Sapindaceae > Acer > Acer saccharum. Next base: position 24,525,123 of record CM059869.1, on the reverse strand, counting down.
GACCTCAGGTGTTGCCACGTGTCCTAAACTTAACCCAAAGTCCAAAGTTAACCCAAGGTTTGGGACACGTGGCAACACCTGATGTGAGGGTAGTGCAGACTAGTGCTTACCTGTAGTTAAAGGTGTGAGCAAAATTGCACTCTTGAACAAACGGTCAATACTTTGTTTAACCGTGGTCCGTGGAGCCCACTTATAGGGGTTGAATCCACGGACCAAAATATTCAGTGCACCCCTTTATTAAGGGATTCAGCCCTCAGCATATCAGTGAGCTTAACCAAAACCTTTTTCTGGGCACCTCTTCGATTTGCAAAAATGAAACTCCTCCCTTAATTAAGCAAGCGGGTCTCCAGAGGAGACTCTTGGAGATGCTCTCACTCCCGTTTTAGAGCTGTTTGGTGGTCAAGTCCGCACTTGGACATGCTCTTTTTTCCTTTACATCCTTTCCTACGTTTTTCATTCACCGAACTCACGCTTCAGAAATTTCAATGTCTCATCACGATTTAATTGTAGCATCAGTTACGATGACGAGGCATTGGAATATCTGAAGTTTGCGTACGGTGAAAGTGTTTACTTTTCCCATAGCGATGCCGTCGTTGATCGTTTATCGTTTTTTGCTTTTAAACCGATTTCGCGACACCCATAATCCGGACCACTTCCACTGTCCAAAACACCTAACGCAACGTATAGAGCATCAGAACATGAAGGTATTGCTTTACCACTGTTTATTGCACAACATATTTTATTTACCAAAAATTGGGGAACATATTAAAAATATATGTTCTGTAACCATTTAACTAATTTCCCTTCACGATTATGTCTTTTTAATTTTTTTTTATTGGAATACAACAATTGGGACCCTGCGAGGATAAGACACAACTATAAGCAGAGCCCAGACAGACGCTCCCACAAAAGGGGAGAGAGCACCCACACAAGGGTGGGACAACACCCACAAAGGAGGGACAACATCCAAACTAGGAGGGCCAAAGAAAAATTGCATATATCCATGCATGCCTTGGCACTTGAACCTTGGTGGTGATGGTGGAGGGCTCCAAAGGAGGGTCCAACCCTCTTGGCAAGGGGCCATTGGCCCTTCACGAATATGTTGTTCAAAGAAATGTACACAGCAACCACATATTATATTAAGCAAAAGGACACAAATAGTGACGGGTCCTTTTGACCTCCGTTTTGTTTTGTTATTGTACCTAGACTGTTTACTTGGCTTTAGGTTGGATTAATTGTAATCAAACCAGTTGTTTGTCATATTTCGTGTTAGATCATTTTCCGTTATATAATCCATTTATGCGGTTAGTTCTTATAAATATATAACCAATTTTTCTATTCTCAGTTTGAACCGACAAAATAAATATCAGTTTGACTCAAGTGTGTATGTACTTGTCAAAACTTGTGGCTCACATTCAATATCCTGATAAAGTGTTATCAGGATGCACTGACCAGATTGGGACTCGATATATATATTTACATGAATTTTCAAATGAGGACGTCCACATATAACTCTAGGATATTGAATGTGAACCGCTAGTTTTACATGTTTTGACTCAAGTGTGTGGACACGTTCGGTTTTATGTTATTACTTATATTAGGAGTGCATTTTTCCTCACCCACACTAACTAGGGTGAACCATTACCACCCACTCCAGGTGTTGACACGTGTCCCAAACTCAACGTTTTGAGGGTCAATATGCATCTTTATTAGGTGTAATAATGCCTCACCGGTCATCTCCCAGGCATACTGACCAACTAAAGGTTGGTTGTCACGTAAAACAAAGCAAGGATAAAAATCTATAATCAGAAAAGTGTGAGGCACGTGGCAACTCCCCATTGGGTGATCAGTCTGCAAGATTTTCGATAAAGTATTCGGAAAGAGTATTTATTTAATCGTGTAATCAACTGAATGTTTATTTTGTTTATTTTATCGTGTATTACCTTTGCACGTTGATTTTCATATCGCATTCGTCTATTACACTAAGGTTCCTTCCTTTTCATCTGAACGTGTATTTCACTTCACGCTTGATTTTCATATCCATACAATATCGTGTATTTTATTGAAGATTGAATTTCGTCTGCTTGTGTATTAACTTGAAGGTAATCCCAACCTCTGGTTAAAGTAACAGCAATCCATCTTGCCCCCTTGGCTTTTCTTTTAAAACTCCCTGAACTCTCATTTATTGCTTATGGAATCCAAATCCCGTGGTGTATCGCATCACGTGGCTAGCACATCACTCATGTAAAGATGGGCAAGATCCCTGTAATAATACGCTATTCTTCTTAGATTTTATCATTTCTATTTTTTGATGCGCCTATGCACCCATCACATCAGTAGTCACATACTCACATCAATTACTCAATTAGGTTGCGTTTGGTGCGCGGCATAGGATTGGGGACTATTTTGAAGACATCATTCAATTAATACAAGTCTTTCCCGTTGGCCTAAATAATTGAATATTTAAAATATATATATTAAAAATCAATCCGGATGTTCGTTAAGATAATGTTTCACTATCCCATTAATTACTGGATTGCGTATTGATTAGCTATAGAATTTTTACATCAAAATTCTATATGCAAATTATAAATTAATTATTGCAATTAATAACTACAAAAATTTCAATTCGTATAAAAAAAACCAAGAGCAATCCCATTATTACTGGATAATTAATATAGATGAAGAGCCAACTTCATAAATATATTATAATTTATAATTCTACTTCTAAACTTACCCGATTTTATTATATATATACAGAAATTCTATTATCAGTTCGAACTGACAAAAGTTATATCAGTTCCTTGCATGTGAGCCACTGGATTTAAATACTTTGACTTGGCTGTATGCACTTGTCATCAAAATAATGTCAAAGAAAATACATTACAATATATATATATATATATATACAGTCTTTCTATTATCAGTTCGAACTGACAAAAGTTTTATCAGTTCCTTGTATATGGGCCACTGGATTTAAATACTTTAATGACAAGTGCATACAGCCAAGTCAAAGTATTTAAATCCAGTGGCTCACATGCAAGGAACTAATATAACTTTTGTCAGTTCGAACTGATAATAGAATTTCTGTATATCAGTCTTTCTATTGTCAGCTCGTCCTGACAATAAATATATCAGGACGAAAAATGTGGACCATAGATTATGCAGAAGTTTTGACAAGTGCATGCACTTTGTGTCGAAGTATATAAATCTAGTGGTTCATATTCTTCGTCCTGATATATTTATTGTCGGGACGAACTGATAATAGAAATTCTGCTAACAATAATAATAAACAACTATAAACAAAAAAAAAAAAAAAAAAACAATTATAGGATTGTTCAAGGTGAAGAAATATTCCAGGTGTCCACCCTAATATATAGGGCTGGTCCAACCTATTGTACATAACTATATAAGTGCATTGAACACAGAATGGTCACCATGTGGAATCCAAATTATATAACTCTGCAGCCAACCGTTTCCAGATTAATAAATGAAAACTTTATACATAATTGGAATGTCTTGTTTTTTTTTGGAGGAATACCAAATGAATTTAATTATATATTTAATTAGTTTCAGAAGAAGAACTATTCATAGCAATCTTTTCGATTCTCACACCACTCTATTTATCTCTCGGTAACACAAATTATTTTTTAATTAAACCATAAATAAATTGAATTAAAAAAAAAAAAAACAAATCAATGAACCATACCTTTTCGTTTCCCAAAACACACAGGGAGTCCTTTGCAAGTGTTTTTCTAAGGTAAAGTGGGCACCTCGAAAACAATTCCCTTCTCTCCAAAATAAATCCACATCATTTCCCACTATTGTAAGATGGACTAAATCTTGGGTGCAGCGGGATGCACCATGCATCCCCCACTCAGATGTTGCCACGTCAGCCAAATCTTTTAATTTTGCTGATGTGGCAACATCAGGGTGGAAGATGCATGGTGCATCGGATGCACCCAAGTTCTTCTCTGTAAGATGAGGGGTTTCTTTATCTATTTTTTCGAGCAGGCTGATTGGCTGAAGGGGTTTGGCGAGTATGCATAGATTTAAAACACCGCATCGAGCGGGCGTGGATAGTGATATGACCATCGCGTTGGAACATTTATGTGAAATTCCGCCTGAAAACAATTATTACTAAAATTAATACTAAAATGCCAATCGAACCGGTTCTCTTATATATATATGTCTCGTACCTCTCCATTGAGTTCCATTGTTCTCGTTTCTCACTTTTAAATTATCAGGTTTTTCTTCACACCACCTCCGCCGTCGCCATCGCCACCACCACCAGTTGTAAGTTTCAGTGCTTTATATTTCTCAAAATGACTGAAACTAATTATAGCACGGTGTGTATAAAACTATCTAGAGGGGGGGTGAATAGATTTTACGCTTTTTACCCAATTTTTCGTGTTAGTCAAAATTACGAAATTACCCCTAAATAGATAAAGCAATAAATCAAGTAAAATATGCGGAAAATAAATAACACTTGATTTTTACGTGGAAACCCTCACGGGAAAAACCACGGGCTAGTAAGTAAGCCACACTCGAACCTCGAATCCACTAAATGTGTAAACGATTACAACCTAATCCCGGAAGTAATCACACACCTACCTAATCCCGGTATGAGTGAACCTAGTCCAATTTGCTTGCGATCTAAGCAACCTAATCCCGGAAGCTACACACAAGACTTACTTTCTCTATGAAGAGAATACAACCCTAAGTGAATATATGTGAATATCCAAAATGCAACATAGAGCAAGGGAAACCCTATATGCTTATCTAAGATGATTAATATGCAATTAGAACAATCCTAGATATTAAAAAAAACTAAATGACATGTTCAATCAAATAGTTTAGCTAATCAAGATTAAGCACAAAACTTAATTAGCTATCACAATACAACACTCAATCATGTCAACACAACAATCTCTATTTTGAATATTAGATTTTAATCTAAGAACAAGCAAATAATAAAAGAGATGCCTTGATAAATAAAACACTAATTATAAATGATAATAGTGAAGAACATACCAAGGGAAGTGTATTGACCAAGACCCATGCTAGTAAACATCCTAACTATGCTAGAAAATGCTTAGATGATATTTTGATGCATATGAAAATGGGTTTTGAGAGTTAAAGACAAGTTCTTGGGAGTTTCTCTCTTGAAGATATTTTTTGCTCTCTCAAAAGTGTGTTGCCTTGTTAAAAACAAATGAAGAAGAAAGTATATATATATAAAAAAAATCAGGTCTTCAAAGATAACAAAATAAAACGCCATCGTTTTTATAGATATATATATATATATATTTAATATATGTAAAACGTTAATATATATATATATATATAATATATAAAAGACAAAACTTAGGTGTAGGCGTGCAGCACTCGTATATATATAATATATGCATAAGTCAAAATTGATGCACGTGAAGGAAAAATATATATATAATATATAATATATACAAACGAAAAGAAAAAGTAAAAGCACACAAATATATATATTATATACTATAACTGAACACGTGATATTATATATATATTTATATAAACACACAAACAAATGAAAGATACAGCAAATAAAACAAAAAAGGAGAAAGAAAATGAAACAGGCCGTGTGTGTGCCCGTGGCACCAACGCGGGCAGAGAAGCAAAATAGGCGTGGGTGTGGCGTGGCCCACGGGGCAAACACAAAAAAAAAGGCCACACACACAAGCCATCACAAGCTTCTCTCTTTGTGTTGCAAATCATGACACACAAAGCTTTCAGTCCAGTTCTGAACTCGGAATTCGGAATTCAATTCCGTTTTCGGAAAATTAACCCGAACTCAATTATAAATATGGAAAATTATATAACCTTTCAATTTAAGCTCGGAATTGAATTTCGGTTTCCGATAAAAACACGGAATGTCCCAAATGTCAACAAGTCTCCGAATCGCTCGGAATTCATCTATGGACAAATCCACACATAAAAATATAACAAAGAAGTGCAAGTGTGATAAGTGACATGTGAAGAGAATGCACACAAATGCAAGTATGCTAAGTGAGTGTGTGCACTAAATCTCTTCATAGAAAAATTAGCACTAAACATATACCTTTGGAGTGCTTAACACTTGCAAGGGCCTTGAGCTTGAACACATTCCTAAGCTACCCTTACATGATCCCCACATATGGTTTGATCACGAAATAAGCCAATTAAAAACTACGGGAATCCTTACAATCTCCCCCTTTGGCTATTTCGTGACAAAACCACCACTCACATTGATTCCTCACATAAAAATAGAAACAACGGGATAACATAGATCTTCTACAATACAAAGAGATAATAAACAAAATAAAGTCTTCAATGCTCCAATCTCTTGTAGAACAACCAACCCTACAAAACAAAGTTTCTATATTTTTCCAAAAAGTACATGTGAGATTAATCAAGTGACATCAAAACAAGCATTTGCATTTTTAGAATTTAGGCACAACATTACAAAATATATGCAATGTATGATAAATGCAATGCTCCCCCTCAAAGGGTTACTCCCCCTCAATGTGTTATCTCCCCAATGTGCACAATTGCAACACCAATTTGCATCTCCCCTTACCATATCCTATTCCCCCTTTTTGTCATGATATAGGCAAAGGAGTAGTCCCCAACCGGGTCACTCATAGCAACGAGAGATAGAAGCATGCAAGATTTGCATATACAAATAAGTCACTTTATGCACTTCAATTAATATGAGAGAAACAAGGAGATTTATTTGATGAAAATGTGTGAATCCAACATGCTTTGCATACAAGACATATAGCATTCAAGTCCAAAATACAATGGTATTTGGCAAAGCAAATGACAAAGGTTTCTAATTAGAATTCAAACCAATTTCACCAATGTCATGGAGATAACTATAGGTCATTCACATCATACTTCCTATGTAAATCTCCTAGTCCAAAAATGCATGTTTGAACCTAAATATGACATGGATTGTAAACAAGCAAGGTTCACACTTATAGAATTTGAAAACATATATACATATGTACAACCAAGCTTACTCAGGCAATCAAAAGAAGAGGCATAAGTTATTTCAAATTTTTTGCAAGTTACAAGAATGCATAATAGCTCTCTTTGCTTGAGTTTCCCCATATGGGGTCAATCATAGAACACATCACTCCACAAGACATATCCCAATAGATCTACTAAGAGTTTTAAATCGAGTAGCATCTAAGGGTTTAGTAAATAGGTCCGCAAGTTGATCATTAGTACCTACATGTTCAAGTACTATGCATTTATTTTCAACAAGCTCTCTAATGAAGTGATGGCGGATGTCAATATGCTTAGTTCTAGAATGTTGCACCGGATTCTTGGAAATATTAATTGCACTCATATTATCACAAAAGAGAGTGAGAGTACCTTGGTTGAATCCATAGTCTACTAGCATTTGCTTCATCCATATAAGTTGAGTGCATCCACTCCCCGCGGCTATGTATTCGGCTTCTGCCGTGGACAAGGAAATCGAGTTTTGCTTCTTGCAAAACCAAGACACCAAGTTGTTGCCTAGAAAGAAGCAACCGCCCGATGTGCTCTTCCTATCATCACAATTTCCTGCCCAATCCGCATCACTATATCCTACAAGACTAGGATTAGTGTCAAATGAGTACCAAATCCCATAGTTGGATGTCCCATTCACATAGCGAATGATCCTCTTCACGGAAGAGAGGTGGGACTCCTTAGGATCCGCTTGGTATCTAGCACACACACCCACACTAAAAGATATATCGGGCCTACTTGCGGTCAAATAAAGCAAGCTACCTATCATGCCCCGATATAGAGTTTGTTCCACACTTTTACCACTAGCATCCTTGCTTAGCTTCAAAGTGGTACTCATGGGTGTATCACAACTTTTGGCATTCTCTAAACCAAACTTCTTCACTAGGTTCTTAGCATATTTGGCTTGGGTTATGAAAATCCCATCATTCATTTGCCTAATTTGCAAACCTAGGAAGTAACTTAGCTCACCAACAAGACTCATCTCAAATTCATGAGACATAACATCAACAAATTGTTGGACCTTGGTGTTGTTGGTGGAACCAAACACTATGTCATCAACATATATTTTAGCTATGAAAAGCTCATCATTGTCTCTCTTGATGAATAGTGTCTTGTCAACACTACCTCTTGTGTAGTTATTGTCAACAAGAAATTGAGTGAGGCGCTCATACCAAGCCCTCGGTGCTTGTTTCAACCCATATAGAGCCTTTTTGAGGCGATAGACATGGTTGGGGTGGTGAGCATCCACAAACCCCTTGGGTTGTTCTATAAACACTTCCTCTTGCAAGAAGCCATTGAGGAAGGCACTCTTGACGTCCATTTGGTGCAATTTGAACTTGTGCACACAAGAGATGGACAAGAGAAGCCTAATGGACTCTAAGCGGGCAACGGGAGCAAAAGTCTCCTCAAAGTCGATACCCTCAATTTGAGAGTACCCTTGTGCTACAAGTCTAGCCTTGTTCCGCACTATGTTGCCATCCTCATCGGATTTGTTCCTAAATATCCATTTGGTGCCTATGACATTAGTGGTCTTAGGCCTAGGAACTAGAGTCCAAACCTCATTCCTTTCGAATTGGTTTAGCTCTTCTTGCATGGCAAGAACCCAAAATTCATCATTTAAGGCTTCTTCAACCTTTTTGGGTTCAATTTGAGAGGTGTAACATGTATAGCTAATAAGATTAGCAAGTTGGCGTCTAGTCCTAACACCCTCATTTACCTCTCCAATGATATCTTCTTTATCATGGAGTTTCCTAACCCATGGAGCGGGTTCTTTAGAGTCCAAGAGAGGAACTCTATCAATAGGTTGTGTGCCATCATTGTTGACATTAGATGTCCCAACATTAGGCGACACCACAACCTCCTCCAAAGGAGAACCATCACTAAAAATAACCTCCTCCTCATGATCATTAGACTTGAGCCTAGTATCATCAAATACGACATTGGATGATTCCATAACACTTAGAGTCTTTAAATTGAAAACTCTATAGGCTCTACTATTTAAGGCATAGCCAATAAAAATACCCTCATCACTCTTAGCATCGAAATTTGCCAAGTTGATCACGATCATTCAAAATGTAGCATTTGCTTCCAAAAGTGTGGAAGTAGCTAACATTTGGCCTCTTGCCTTTCCATAACTCATAGGAGGTGTTTCTAGTACCGGGCCTTAGGAACACTCTATTTCCTATATAGCAAGCCGTGTTGATGGCTTCGGCCCATAAGTTCCTAGGGACATTGTTGCTAAGCAACATCACTCGGGCCATCTCTTGGAGGACCCTATTCTTCCTCTCAACAACTCCATTTTGTTGAGGTGTCCTAGGAGCAGAAAATTCATGGGAGATGCCTAAACCATTACAAAAGGTTTCAAAGGTGGCATTCTCAAATTCTCTCCCATGGTCACTTCTAATCCGTTTAATGGTTTTAATATTAGAGTTCATTTCATTTTGAATTTTATTACAAAGCATTTTAAACTTATCAAAAGTTTCGGATTTTTCTCTAAGAAAATATGTCCATGTGAACCTAGAGAAATCATCAACACAAACAAAAATGTATCTCTTTCCACCCAAACTTTCGGTTTGCATGGGACCCATGAGGTCCATGTGGAGAAGATCAAGAGGCTCCTTGGTGGTGAGATACTTACCCTTTTTGTGCATGCTTTTGGTTTGCTTTCCTTGTTGGCAAGGTCCACAAATACCATTGGCTTTCTTCCCAAGCTTAGGGAGGCCACGCACACAATTGAACTTTCCAAGGGTCCGTAGATCCCTAAAGTTCATGTGGCCAAGTCTTTCATGCCACAACTCAATTTGCTCATCCATGGACACATGATTAGATACAATTCTAGCTTCAAGACAATAACAATTGTCGCTAGATCTCATGCCCTTCAACAGGGTTTGTCCATCGGGTTTAAGGATAGAGCAATAATCTTTAGAGAACAAGACGGAATATCCTTCATCACTAAGATGTGAAATGCTAATTAAATTGGCTTTCAAGCCATCAACAAATAAAGCATTGGATAAGGAGGGTAATCCGGGAACGGAAATGGTTCCTTTCCTTACAACATTTCTTTTGGATCCATCACCAAAAGTGACATTTCCACCTTCCTCCATAACAAGAGTCTCGAAGAAACTCTTATTTCCCGTCATGTGCCTAGAGCACCCACTATCCAAGTACCAAAAATTAGAAGAATTTGCCTTCAAGGCTATTTGTGCAACATGGCAAACATTTTCATTCTTTCTAATCCACTTAGCAACAATTTTAGCATTCTTAGTGGTCTTTGGTACATGTGCTCTACTATTTCTAGGATCATGCAAATCAATATTTTCTTTCCTAGAAACATGCATCTTGGCTCTATTCTTTCTCTTTTCAATCATGCTTTGTTTTCTACAAATTTTAATATATTGAAAGCAATTTGGTCTAATATGACCATCACAACCACAAAAGTGACAAATAGGAATGAAAAAAGGAATCATACCTCGCCTTTGAGTACGTCCATGTCTTTGTGGATAAGAGGGTTCAATCCATCTTCGTTGTTGAACCGGTCTTGGTTGCTTCCAAGCTTGAGGTTGCATGATTGGTCTCTTTCCTTTGTGAGCCAATTTGGGAGGACTGTTGGCTTAAGGAACCTTAGGAGGTTGAGCTTGAGATTTCCTTCTTGGCCCTATTTTCACTTGTGCATTAGAACTTTGTCCTATTTCTAACTTCTTCCTAGGAGGTTGCACAAATGAAGTTTCTTCATTCTTCAAGCTCTTGACAAACACGGTCTTGTTAGAGGTTGAGATTTTCTTGCCATCTTCATACCCAAGACCTCTCTTGTCACTTGGACTCTTTCCAACACCAAGTAAATGATCAAGCTTCTTGGTGCTAGAATCTATCCTAGCCAAGGACTCTTTAGCTTCTACAAGTTCCCTCTTCAAGCCTTCTTCACTTCTCTTGGATAAGTCTAACTCCTCAATTAACTTATCCTCTCTCCTCTTCAATCTTTCCACTTGTTCACTTAAGTGGTCATTGTGAGCCTAAAGTTCAAGGTTTTCTTCTCTCAACCTCTCAATCTTTCTTGTGCTTTTAAGTGCTAAATCATTGAACTCGGCATGGTATTTAGCAAGCACCTTTTGCTCCACAAACTTCTTCTTGGAACTAGAAGAGGAGTCACTTTCTTCTTCACTAGAGTCAATTTCCTCTTGACTCAAATCTTCCTTTTCACTAGCACTTTTGCTCTTGTGAGAAGATGCAAAAGCTAGGAAGTTAGCCATGAGCTCTTCCTCACTTGAAGACTCATCTTCCTCATTTGAGTCATCACTACTCCCACTCCATGTGGCGGCCATCACTTTACCCTTCTTCCTCTCATTGTGATTCGCACATTCGGGGGCAAAGTGACCAATCCCTCCACACTCAAAGCATCGGACCCCTTTCCTTTCGGTCCTCTCTTGTCTAGGCTCAAACTTCTTGAAGGAACTCTTTTTCTTCAAATCTTGTCCTCTTGACCCAAATCCCTTCTTCTTCTTGAACCCCATAACCTTGTTGAACCTTTTCACAAATAAGGCAAGGTCTTCATCCGATTCATGCTTTGCCTCCTTTGCATCCTTAGATGCTTTCAAAGCTATTCCTTTAGACTTCTTAGGAGGAGTAGTGTTGCTAGGAGCCTTCCTAGACTCATATGCAAGGAGACGCCCAATTACCTCACTTGGCTTCATATCCATGTAGCCACTATTTTCTTCTATGGCCGTCACCTTTGATTCAAACCTATCGGGGAGAGATCTCATAATTTTTTGCTTGACTCTCCTATCCGAATACGGGTCTCCGAGTTGATGGCTTTGATTTACTATGTCCATCAATTTGATTTCGAAGTCGTTGAAGCATTCATCCTCTCCCATCCTAAGTAACTCAAATTGAGTTTGGAGGACTTGAAGCTTGGACTCCTTCACCACCTCGGTTCCCTCATGTGCAACTTGAAGGATGTCCCATGCCACTTTGGCAATCTGAGTATTCTGAATAAGCTTGTACTGATTCTCATCCATGGCACACATAATGGCATGCATCGCCTTCCTATTCCACTTAGAAGCCTCAAACTCTTGCGCGTTCCATTGCGCCTTAGGCTTCAAAACATCTTGTCCTCCACCCGCGGGAGTCATCATAGGGAGATCATATCCGTCTTCCACCGCCATCCATGCACGGTCATGAATTTGGCATATGTAGGATTCCATCTTCCCTTTCCATTGGGAATAGTTCAAACCGGTAAGAAGTGGAGGCCTTGTGCTAGAAGCTCCTTCGTGGCCACCACCATTTCCACCGTTTCCACTCATAGTGTTTATGAATGAATGAAATGAATGCAAATGTATGAATAATCAAAAATCACACAAAATGCAAAACACACCAAAATAAAGCAAGGATCACCTATGTATGTCTAGGAACCCGCTCTGATACCAATTGAAACTAATTATAGCACGGTGTATATAAAACTATCTAGAGGGGGGGTGAATAGATTTTACGCTTTTTACCCAATTTTTCGTGTTAGTCAAAATTACGAAATTACCCCTAAATAGATAAAGCAATAAATCAAGTAAAATATGCGGAAAATAAATAACACTTGATTTTTACGTGGAAACCCTCACGGGAAAAACCACGGGCTAGTAAGTAAGCCACACTCGAACCTCGAATCCACTAAATGTGTAAACGATTACAACCTAATCCCGGAAGTAATCACACACCTACCTAATCCCGGTATGAGTGAACCTAGTCCAATTTGCTTGCGATCTAAGCAACCTAATCCCGGAAGCTACACACAAGACTTACTTTCTCTATGAAGAGAATACAACCCTAAGTGAATATATGTGAATATCCAAAATGCAACATAGAGCAAGGGAAACCCTATATGCTTATCTAAGATGATTAATATGCAATTAGAACAATCCTAGATATTAAAAAAAACTAAATGACATGTTCAATCAAATAGTTTAGCTAATCAAGATTAAGCACAAAACTTAATTAGCTATCACAATACAACACTCAATCATGTCAACACAACAATCTCTATTTTGAATATTAGATTTTAATCTAAGAACAAGCAAATAATAAAAGAGATGCCTTGATAAATAAAACACTAATTATAAATGATAATAGTGAAGAACATACCAAGGGAAGTGTATTGACCAAGACCCATGCTAGTAAACATCCTAACTATGCTAGAAAATGCTTAGATGATATTTTGATGCATATGAAAATGGGTTTTGAGAGTTAAAGACAAGTTCTTGGGAGTTTCTCTCTTGAAGATATTTTTTGCTCTCTCAAAAGTGTGTTGCCTTGTTAAAAACAAATGAAGAAGAAAGTATATATATATAAAAAAAATCAGGTCTTCAAAGATAACAAAATAAAACGCCATCGTTCTTGGACTGTCGGTGAACTATTAGCGCCAAAGTTGCGAGTGAACGGCCACTCTCTAAAACCCAAAGACATCATGGTTGAAATGCAAGTGGAACATGGACTACATTTGTTGTATACCAAGGCTTGGAGGGCAAAGGATCATGCAGAGGCATCTGTTTTCGGTGCTCCCGAAGAATCATTCAAACTCTTGCCTGCTTACTGTCACCGATTGAAGGAAGTAAATCCAGGGACTGTTACTGCAATGAAGACAAATGATGCAAATCAATTTGAATATATGTTCATTGCTCATGCCGCTTCACTTCATGGATTTCGTACTGTGATTCGGCCAGTTATTGCCATTGATGGTACTCATTTGAAGGGTAAATTTTCTGGTATTTTGTTTGTAGCTATATGTCTAGATGCAAACAACCAGGTTTTTCCTTTGGCATATGGCTTTGGGGACGTTGAAGATGAACTCTCATGGACTTGGTTTTTAAATGAGCTTCAAAAAGCTATTGGTAGTCCTGAGGATTGCATGATCATATCCGACCGCCACCTTGGGATCAAGGCTGCAATGGAGAAAGTGTACCCTGATGTACCGCATGGATATTGTGTGTTTCACATGGCTCAAAACATCAAAAACGATTACAAAAGAAAAGATGTGAGTCTTCTTTTCAAACAAGCATGGAAGGCATACCAGAAATCTGAATTCAAGGAAGTGATGTTGGAGATGATGAAGGTTAATAGTGTAGCCTACGAAGAGTTAATGAATGTTGGGCCCGAAAGGTGGTCTCGTGCTTACTCTCCCGTGCCGCGTTATCGTTTGATGACCTCTAGCATTGCTGAGTCGATGAACTCATGTTTGGTACATGCTCGCCAAATGCCAATAACAACCATGGTTGAGTATATTAGAGAGATGATCCAAAAATGGTTTTATAAGCGCCGTACCAAGGCTGAAAAAACTCGGACACAATTGACTCCACAGGCCACCGCATTAATAAAAGCAAGGAATTATGATTCAGAAAAGTACACGGTTTGTCCAATTGATTTGGTTAACTTCAATGTGAAGGATGGAAATAAAGATGGTTTGGTGAACCTTTCAGAAAAGACTTGTAGTTGTATGAAATTTCAAGTTGATAAACTGCCATGTCGCCACGCATTAGCCGCAATAAGGTTATTATCCTCTTGTTCCATTGTATCTTACCTTCTTACCAATTGTGATTCATTTAATTACTCATACACTTTAATTTCGTAGGTTCGCGAAGAAGCCTTTTGGAGACTTTTGTGGGGATTGCTACAAAACTACTAGTTGGGTTGAAGCATATTCCGGGAACATCTTCCCTGTCGGTCATCCTAGTGAATGGACTATTCCTGAAGGTGTGAGATCAATGGTTGTTTATCCGCCTCCTTTTCGTGCGCAAGCTGGAAGGCCAAAAAAGAAGAGATACAAATCTGCCGGGGAACATAGAAATGGTAACACAAGACATTGCACGATTTGTGGTAAATCCGGTCACAACCGACAAAATTGTCGGAATGCACAGCCATGTCAGATTCCTGTACCATCAGCAACATCAGCAACATCTGCAACAACTGTAACATCGAAGCGACCACGTAGACCATACAGGTGCAGGAAATGTGGAGAAGAAGGCCACAATTCACAAAAATGTCCATTGACACCGGAAGTTGGTGGTACAACTTAGTTATTAGCAATGATGTTTTAATTCTTAAATGTATTGGTGAAATACTATATTTGATACTGCAGACATTTTGAAGTTACATAACAGTAATGAATTCATGTATTTTTCAGATCAAATTCCAGTATTTTTACATGCCAAGACCTTAAAAATTTACATGCCCGTGTATTTTGATTTTACATGCCAGTGTGTTTTGAAGTTACATGCCAGGATATTCTTGTTTCCGTAGTTGAAAGACACTCACTTAAATGATCAAATTTTAGTATTGTTACATGGCAGGTCTGCTAACAAGTTAGGAATGATTTATCTATTTGAAAGACTCCAATGAAAAAAAAAAACATTCCAGTATTGTTACATGCCAAGACCTGAATAAGTTACATGCCCGTGTATTTTTAAGTTACATGCCCGTGTATTCTGAAGTTACATGCCCGTGTATTTGAAAATATTCCAAGACAGAACGGCAACCATCTACTAGCATTCTGAAACAAAAATTATCCAAACCTCACATAAGGAGGCAATGATAAAAGAAAAATATAAAACCACTAAGTTTAAAAAAAAAAAAAAAAAACATCACAGTATTGTTACATGCCAAGACCTGAATAAGTTACATGCCCGTGTATTTTGAAGTTACATGCCCGTGTATTCTGAAGTTACATGCCCGTGTACTTGAAAATATTCCAAGACAGAACGGCAACCATCTACTAGCATTCTGAAAAAAAAATTATCCAAAACCTCACAAAAGGAGGCAATGATAAAAGAAAAATATAAAAACCACTAAGTTTAAAAAAAAAAAAAAAACATCACAGTATTGTTACATGCCAAGACCTGAATAAGTTACATGCCCGTGTATTTTTAAGTTACATGCCCGTGTATTCTGAAGTTACATGCCCGTGTATTTGAAAATATTCCAAGACAGAACGGCAACCATCTACTAGCATTCTGAAAAAAAAATTATCCAAAACCTCACAAAAGGAGGCAATGATAAAAGAAAAATATAAAAACCACTAAGTTTTTTTTTTAAAAAAAAAAACCATTCCAGTATTTTTACATGCCAAGATCTGAAGAAGTCACATGCCCATGTATTTTTATGTTACATGCCAGGCTATTCTGAAGTTACATGCCGGTTGACCAAGTTCAAAAATAAGAGAATATCATAATTTCCAGTTGTTTGTTATAATCATTCCATGTACACGACGGTTTATAAACTTCAAAAACAAAGATTAAGCACCAAAAAGGTTATCATTCTACCGGTACACTATTTGCAAAAATACCTAATGCCATCTCCTTCCTAAGCTGGGGGACGTTTTTGGTTCCCCATCCCCAAAAACATTTAATACGCATTAACATATCTGCGTATCGACATATAAAAACACCACAACTATCAGCGTCTAGTTGTGCTGGTAACTTCTTCGGCGGAATAGAGTGTTGAACGGTGAACTTGCTCCCTTTGGGTGGTATACCTTTTTGTTGAAAATACCCGGAACATTGCAAAATGGCTGGTATGAAATTTAAAAGTGGGGCGATTTGCTTCCGACGGTTGGCAATCTTCGATATCTTGTATAATGGATCATAAATGCCAACTTTTTGGTTCAGCAAATCAACTTGACATAGTATCCAATGTCCATCAACAGCACACGGGACTAACAGCTGCAAGAAATGAGTAGAAAACATTAGTAACGTTTAGTGCACTTGCTTTATCAAAATGAGTAACGTTTAGTGTACTTACACATTGAACGGACGTCCAACATTTTCCCCACCCCGGCTTGTCACCGGAAGCATATAACAACCAATCATCCGGACATTGATAAGTTAGTGCATCATATTCACATGTCAATGGTGCATCCTCGGACGGTTCAAATTTCTTCCACTCCTCACATAACTTTGCCTACAAATTATACTTATATTAGGACCATACGTACAAGTTAAATGATCAATTGAATCTAACAATAAATGTTTAATAAATCCTTACAAAAAAGTCCGTGCATAGCACCGCAACGTCAGACTTATAGTCTTTCCCATTCAGCTCTCTCTGCTTACAGAGTAAGCTCATATATGCATCTACGTGCTACACGAACATTTATATAAATATAAATGAGTAACGGTGAGTAAAAAAACATTACAAATGTTTACAAAATTATATAAGTTCAAATAACCAACCTCGTGAGACAACCAACATGTGTCAGATTCCAACTCCACAAAGAAATCTTTTTTTGCAAAGTAGTCGGAACCGACATTCAGCCTGCATTTAACAATAAAACTGTTTAACTTACAAATCTTTTATTAACAAGTGTTAACAAGTGAGAGAGACTTACGATATGTCGTTCTTGCCTTCCAGAAAACGTTTGTACTTTGCCATTAGTTTTTTCCTCTCCTTGTCCTCCACTTGGAAAGGGTCAGTGTATGGTGTGCTCATGTATCGAGACCTAATCTTCATCCGTTGCTCACGTTCATCCTTCACAGCGAGGTACTCTTGCAATGTTCCATCCCCAACTGATGTGTCAACTCCCAATGGGGGAGGGGTATGGAGTTCCACTGGGGTACAGTGGGTGTCATCCCTATGGGTAAGATCTCCCCCACCATGGATGTCATCTCCCCCACCTTGGATGTCATCTCTCTCAACATGGGTGGCATCCCCAACTCCCCCACCACCCCCACTATCTCCCCCACCATGGATGTCATCTCTCTCACCATGGGTGCCATCCCCAACTCCCCCACCACCCCCACTATCTCCCCCACCAAGGGTACCATCTCTCTGACCATGGGTGTCATCACCAACTCCCCCACCATGGGTACTATCTCGCCCACCATGTAGGTCATCTCCCCCACCAAGGGGACTATACTGATGTTGTGGCGTCGAGAAGTTATGCACCTCAGGGGTAGTCTGTATGATTTAAAAAAAAGAACTATTGTTACATGCTAATACAAAACAGAAGTTACATGCCATTTAGTAAGAAACTTACATGCTAATACAAAAATAAGTTACATGCCAATACAAAACTAAGTTACATGCCAATACAAAACTAATTTACATGCCGGTCTGGAAGTTACATGCCTATAACTAAGTTACATGCCAATACAAAACTAAGTTACATGCCGGTCTGGAAGTTACATGCCTATAAGTAAGTTACATGCCAATACAAAACTAAGTTACATGCCAATACAAAACTAAGTTACATGCCAATACAAAACTAAGTTACATGCCAATACAAAACTAAGTTACATGTCAATACAAAACTAAGTTACATGTCGGTAAGGAAGTTACATGCCTATAAGTAAGTTACATGCTAATACATATGAGGTTACATGCCAGTTAAAAAACTGAATAAATTAGTTACCTCACGACGCGCATCAACAAGTTGATCCACACTTTTCTCCACCCGGGTAAGACGTCTTTTTATGCGACGCTCCATTGCTGAAATCTCCTTTTTTACTATGTCTTCAAACCGATCTGACATTTCCTTCATGAGTTGCCTTGTTTGAGAAGAGACCGTTGATTCATCACCCACCTGAAGATTAAAAAAAGGATGTAACATGCTGAATAACGGTTTGTATTTAACTTAACACACTTAGTATCGGTTAGTAATCAACTTACCGGTGACGTGTCTCCTGATGTACGCTGCCTTTTGGTATTTGGTGTGATTTTTTGTTTACGAGGTGACCTCTTCCTCTTCTTTTGTTGAGGTCGTGACTGACCTCCGTCATTATCATCATTGCCAACCTCAAAATCAACTCCTTCACGACCATCGTCCTCTTCTAAATTGTCCGGCACAAACTGCGGACCGTCTGACAAATCTGTGTCAATGCCTTCCAAGTAAGGTTGTTCCCTTTCATTGACCGTTGGATGTAGTTCCTCCAAGATAACATGCTGTACGAATTACACAAATGTTATTCTGTTTTTATGGTTATTTAATATACGCAAAAATGTAATGAAATAAGATAGGAAAACAAAAAAACTATACCTGTCCATCTTGAACTGCTTGTTCATACTTTGCAAATTTTTTAAAAAAGTCGTGAGGCCTCTTAAATATTCTCCAATTCCTCAAACGAGGATGGCTGTGGCCTAAGTTTTCTCCCACCAATTCAATCAACGATCCCAAGGCTTCCATTGCCCATATCTACATTTTCAACAAATTGAAAACAGATTAAGTTCAGTAATCAAAGTTCTACGAAATGCTTTAATGTAATATCAGAAACCTTACCTCTAATGCCCAAGGAAAGCCGTACAAGTTGTAATGCGCGATTCGCTTCGTTGGTTTATTTGCGGCCCGAAATGCTTGTCGGAGGTAGTGGCATGTCATCATGTATACATAACTACCCCACTTAAATGAGTTGAAGGATTCTAGATCCTCCACCAAAGCAAACAACCACAAGGTCACTTTTTTTCTTTGGTCCCGACCAAACAAAATGTTGTTAGCTATCAACATAAGAGCCATCTTCAAACCATCCTTTGGTTTGACAAACTTTCCAGTGAGAAACTTTTCCCAAACACTTACTAGATGTAAATTCTCATCATTGTCAAAATACCTTTCATGAATCCCGCCTTCAATCGGAGCATAAGGTTTCAAAAATATGTCAGACATCACCCCAATTTGCAGCCCTGTTACCAAACAGAATTCTCTTTGTGTGAATTTTAAAAGTTTTCCACCAACGGAGAAGTGGAACTCATTCTGTCCGGTGACATCCGGTACATGTACTTGCCGCAACAATAGGTTATGAAGTACGCCAGCTGAGAAGGTTAAGTCTTTCGGGATGTCAATTAGGTGCCCAAAACAGGTGCGCCGAAACGCAGCTAAGTCTCCGACTTTTCGGAGAACCTTAACAATGTCTGGAAGGCCATTGAGATTACAATAAACGTTCGTCGTTGACTTTGTAATCCACTTATCCTTCGGTTTAAGGAGGAAATCATCATAATTCATATTTTCCATCTACAAAATCAAATAAAAATAACGTTAGTTACATGCCAGTAAAGTTACATATCATATCATAAGAGCGCCAGAAAAGTTACATGCCAGTGTCTATGTAAGTTACATGCCAGTATATATGTAAGTTACATGCCAGTATATATGAAAGTTACATGCCAGTGTCTATGAAAGTTACATGCCAGTGTCTATGAAAGTTACATGCCAGTAGATATGAAAGTTACATGCCAGTAGATATGAAAGTTACATGCCAGTAGATATGAAAGTTACATGCCAGTGTCTATGAAAGTTACATGCCAGTAGATATGAAAGTTACATGCCAGAATACAAAACAAATCTAATAAGAAAGATAAAGAGAAATAGAGAGAAAACTAATCAGTAATCAGCTTAGTTCCAAAATAATATTCATACTTTTCATACTCAATTTTTTATTTTCTCCTATATCAATATCTACTTTTCTTCTTTTTCATTCAATCCCATAAAGGAAACATTCCACTGATTCCAGTTAAAAAAATTAATAAACAAAGTAAAATTTAAGAAACAATTATATGAACTATTTTGAAAATGTTATTGTATGATAGCTACTGTATATGGAATAATACTTGAACATGAATAATTATCTTAATTAATCAGTGTTTACCTAACACCATTTGTACTCCTTAAATACATGATTTGTACTCCTTCTTCCAAAAGTATAACTTGCTTTTAGTAGAATAAATAAAGAAAATAGTAATTTGATATATGTCATTTTCAAGTCATTTATGTTACACCTATGTTCTCTCATGAATCCATATAAGTCGTTAGTAATAAGATGATCATCATATGACATGAAAATTACTTTTGATTGGATATACATATCTACCCCTGTATGATATTATTGGGTAGGTCACAATAAGCAATTCCCCTATTCATAGAAATTATCTCCTAAAACATTTATTTTGTACAAACATTTTTTTTTATCTACTTTGATCAAATTCAAGATACATTTTTTATCTACGATGAAGACTATGTGCCCATCTCACTTTCCCAACATCACTGTACACTCTTTCCCTTTTATTTATGATTTTATTATTTTAAATTACTTTTACCAAGTAATACTGCTGATGCTATTTTTTTTTACAAGTACATAGCTAATTACTTTTCATGACAATGATAATAACCCCACCAACATCAATAAGACAATCTCTCTAGGGTTTCTTCCCCTTCTCTCTGGGGTTCTCTTCCAAGGAATATTATTGTAATATTGTATCTACACCATAGTATTATTTTAATTAAGTAGATTTAATCTTGGGAATAGTTGTTTTGTTATGCTTAATTTGAAGTAATAACAATGCAAGTATATTAAAAAAATAAAGAAAATCCAAATCCAACTGGCATTCCTTTGAATGTATCAATAAAACTATAGTTTATCATGAGATTCCTTGACTAATTAAAAGTTTAAGAAATGCAATTTGGTTAGTGTTAATTATTTAACCCAATCATTTGTCCAGCATTATTTTTTTAGTCCAATCATTTTTCTTCCCTTAAGATCACTCTTTGAAAACCAATCAAATTCTTACTTAGAATATTTTTAATGTTTACTACATACACTAGAAAAGGACCATGATCAACCTACTATTTTAAGTACTGCAATCTCATTAGTCTGTATTATTATTGCTACCCTATATCTATATACGGTCTCATACTATGTACACATTGTAGTAATAGAATTGATTTGTTGACTACTACCAATCCAATTCTATTCAATTAAAATCATCACAACCAATCCCCATGAAAGTATACTATACAATCACATGAAGCATAGTAATAATTTGTCAAAAATTGAAGGTGACAATTCATGAATATATATATGAAGAGACAAAAGAAACTGAAAAGGACAACAGAGATGGGAAGAAAATTCTTCTTCACCGAAATATGGTGAAAAAATCTCAATCTTCTTCACCGAAATATTGTGAAAAAATCTCAATATTCAATAGAGTTCGAATACATAATATCTACAAAATTAGTTAAGTAATTTCAATCTTCTTCACCGAAAGATTGTGAAAAAGTTAAGTAATTTCTACAAAATTATTATCAAAAAAATAAATAATAATAAGTTAATAACCTAAATCGAAAAAGTTAAATGGAGGACTCACTGCCATATCTTCTTCACCAGACTAGGAATGCCAAAAACCCAGATCGGTCGACGGGTCGGTCGACGGAGGTGTGAGGCGACGGCGAACGACGTCGAACGGTGCCTCTGTTCTCTTCCTTTCTCTGTCTGCAGCGAACGCGAACGCAGCGACGGCGAGCAACAGCAAGTGCGACACGACGGCGAGCAGGACTGACGACGATCTCTCTCTCTCTCGGCGACGGTCGGCGAACGGCAAGGAGGACTGTCGACGGCGATCTCTCTCTCTCTCTCTCTTCGCTATTCTCTCTTCTTCTTTTTTTACTTTTGGGCTTTTGATTTTACTGATGGGTGGGTTCCACCCATCCAGTTGTGTTACTGATGGATGGGTCCCACCTGTCAGCTTGTTTTTTTTCATTTATTTCAAATTTCAAATTTGAGGGTATTTTTGTCCAAAACTAGTAAAAAGTGACGAAAACAATAAAAAATAAACTAGTGGCTGAAAACAATAAACCCATAAATTTTGTGGCTGTTTTTGAACTCACCCCTATATATATATATTTAATATATGTAAAACGTTAATATATATATATATATAATATATAAAAGACAAAACTTAGGTGTAGGCGTGCAGCACTCGTATATATAATATATGCATAAGTCAAAATTGATGCACGTGAAGGAAAAAAATATATATAATATATAATATATACAAACGAAAAGAAAAAGTAAAAGCACACAAATATATATATTATATACTATAACTGAACACGTGATATTATATATATATTTATATAAACACACAAACAAATGAAAGATACAGCAAATAAAACAAAAAAGGAGAAAGAAAATGAAACAGGCCGTGTGTGTGCCCGTGGCACCAACGCGGGCAGAGAAGCAAAATAGGCGTGGGTGTGGCGTGGCCCACGGGGCAAACACAAAAAAAAAGGCCACACACACACAAGCCATCACAAGCTTCTCTCTTTGTGTTGCAAATCATGACACACAAAGCTTTCAGTCCAGTTCTGAATTCGGAATTCGGAATTTAATTCCGTTTTCGGAAAATTAACCCGAACTCAATTATAAATATGGAAAATTATATAACCTTTCAATTTAAGCTCGGAATTGAATTTCGGTTTCCGATAAAAACACGGAATGTCCCAAATGTCAACAAGTCTCCGAATCGCTCGGAATTCATCTATGGACAAATCCACACATAAAAATATAACAAAGAAGTGCAAGTGTGATAAGTGACATGTGAAGAGAATGCACACAAATGCAAGTATGCTAAGTGAGTGTGTGCACTAAATCTCTTCATAGAAAAATTAGCACTAAACATATACCTTTGGAGTGCTTAAAACTTGCAAGGGCCTTGAGCTTGAACACATTCCTAAGCTACCCTTACATGATCCCCACATATGGTTTGATCACGAAATAAGCCAATTAAAAACTACGGGAATCCTTACAATGACTATAGCCAGTTCTTCAAATTTTCTGTCATCTTTTGTCAAGGGAAAGGGTCATTATCTTCTACAGATTGGAATGACAATGATCCTTGCTATCTCTCTCTCTCTTTCTGTCTGTCCATTCTTACATAAACATTTAAAAAAACATTTAAAAGTAAGTAACTGATAAATTGCTCTCTGTTACAGATGGATAAAGCTTGGAAATCTGGGAAGAAAACCGCTTCCTCTTCACCAAATTCGGGTAGCAAGGGAGTTGAAAAGAAAATCCTCAGTTTGCAGGAGCGGATTTATAACTTAGAGCAAATAGGACAGGCTGTTCAAACTGATGTATCAAGATCTACAAAATACGGACATAAAGCTTTCGAGTCCGGATATAAGGTCGGTTTTAGTGCTGGGTTCAACCTGATGAGGGAATACGCCAAAAAAGTTTTCCCGGAAGGCAAATGGGAAGAGGTTGATCCCGATAAGGCAACAAAAGTAGTGGGGCCTCCCCCTGAAGATTAAAATACCCACTACAGAAAGCATTGACTGTTCCAGTAGCACTTCTTTTCACTATTTTATGTGTTTTATGTCCCACCGTCAGTACAACTTTTAAATATGTCGACTGTTCCCGCTGTGCTTATTAAACTTCTATGATTATGATCGTAATTTCCTTTTAAGATTTTTTGTTTGTTTTTTGTCAGACTTTTAACATCTGAAGATGAAAAAAGGTACAAACCAATGAAAATTAAAAGCTAACATTTACGACACTATTTCATACGTATCCCCCAAGCATCCCTAAGGCCTAAGTTTCCCCAAGTATCCCCTAACTATCCTCCGGTAAAACTTATCAAAATGTCAACCGCCACGCCATTGACATCACGTATCGATATATAAAATACTAAAAATAAAAATAAAAATAAAAAATCTTCAGACATAACACGTGGCAGCATTGACTGTTTTGTTAGCACTGTTTCAATCTAGTCATTTTTTCTCACCAACCTACAAGGGGGGTAAATCGGTAAACATTACCTCCCTCCCAAAAAGATGACATGTGTCTAAGGGTGGGTGAGCAAAAGTGTTTTCGTTTCAATCTCAAATTTCCCTACCAAATTTGTTCAATTTTTAGGGCAAGTTACACTTAGTTGGAAATGTTTTGTTATTATACACAAGCACCGCCGATACTTAAATTTGACTTTCAAAATACCTAAAATGCCTCTAGTTATATTATTTTATATTTTATTTTTTTTACCTTTTAATCAAAAACTTTATAAACTTGAATAGAAAAAAAAAATTTAAAAATATAAATTAAGAGTATACAAAAAAAAAAATTATTAAAGTCTGAATAAATAAATAATTTAAAAAATAAATAAATAAATAAATAAATTACCAAAAAAACAAATAAATATGTAGTTTTAAAAAATTAAATAAATAAATGGTTTAAATAAAAAAATAAATAAATGAAATAAATTAAAATTATTAATTTTTTTAAAGTAATGGTTACCTCTAGTTAATGGGAGTACATCTTTGCAATCCTCCTTTTACTAGCTTAAACCATTACCCCCCACCCCAAGTGTTAACACGTGGCCCAAACCTTGATTTAACTCTGGACTTTGGGTTAAGTTTGGGACACGTGTCAACACTTGGGGTGGGGGGTGGGGGGTTATGGTTACCTCCAGTTAAAGGAGGTGAGCAAAATTGCACTCAGTGTATGGGGGTGAGCAAAGTTGCTATCGTCAAAATAGGATACAGCTAATGATGACATCGGCGAAAATTCTAAATTGTACTGGGATATTTGTAATTTTGTATAATACACGACGTGTTCATAGCAGAGTAAACAATACACGAAGAAAAGCGGGATGAAAAATGTAGGATTTTAGGTGGGGTGTGTAGCATTACTGTTTGATTATAATGGTACGAAAGCCACCTAGACCCCTTACGATAATGAATCATCAAAGAAGAGGGTTAAAAATCTATTTATTTTTAAATTTACCTATTTACCCTTATAAAATTACCCTTAGGTGGCGTTTGATTGGCTGGAATGGGCAAGAATGGAATGGAATGGAATCCATTCCATATGTTTGGTTGGTTAAAATTCAATGGAATGGGCATTCCATTGGAATTGTGATTCCATCATTTTGGTGGAATGTGCATTCCATCCAAAAACCAATGGAATGCCCATTCCATTCCAATGTAAAAAAATTATTCCATAAAAGCCCTCATATGCACAAACTACATTCCAAAAATACCATCCTTTCCAAAAATAATATATTATCATTATATATTATATTAATGATATATAAATATATATTATAATATATATATATATATATATATGTGTATTATTATATATATATTATATTATTATATATATATTATATATAATAATATAATATAATATATATATATATTATATTATATTATTATATATATTATATATTAATATATTAAATATATATTAATATATTTATATAATATAAATATATAATATAATATATTAAATAATATATTAAATAATATATTAATAAAATATAAAAGTATATATTATATTATTATATTATATTATATATATATATATATATATATTAATAATATATAATTAAATATATATTATTATATTATAATTATATTCTTATATATATTTTTTATTATATATATATATTTAATTATAATAATTATATAATAATATATAAATATATATAATAATATTATATTATATATTTATTATTATATTAAATAAAATATAATTAAATATATAATATATACTTTTATATTTTATTATTATTATCCAAAATATATATTATATATTATTATATTATTTAATATATTTATATTATATATAATAATATATAATATTTGTATTATATACTATATAATAATATATATTATATATAAACATATATTAAAATATATATAATAATATTTATATTATATATATATTATTATATATATATATATATGATTTGTTATATATTATAATAATATATATAATATTATATATACTTTTATATTTTATTATTATTATTATCCATAATATATCATGTTATTATGAATGTTTTATAATTAGGGGTATTTTGGTCCAAATACAGTTAATTTCATTCCATTCAAAATAATACTGATTCAAATGCTAATTCTAAAGTCCCAACCAAACAAATAAATCAGCTTTCCATTCCATTCCATTCCCATTCTCATTCCGATTACCATTCCGCCATTTAACCAAACGCCACCTTAGTTCTAATATAAAACATTGGTTACAACTCCTTACACGATAGGTGAAAGATTATAACACGATAATCTCCCAACAATCCCTGAAAGGGTCAGATTTATATAGTACCCAAGAAGAAGAAGATGGCAGAAGATAGTCCGATGGGGAGAGAGAGACAGAGAGACAAAAATTTTATTTCTGATTGTAGTTGAATTTTTTATTTCTGTTGAACAACATTTCTCCAAAATTGGAGAAAATCTTGGGTGAGACGGTCCCATACACGTGGCCATGGGACCGTCCAATGAGAGTGTGCCACATACTCTGCACATGCATTGATAAAAGTGATTGCAGTTGATTGCAGATTCCGTTGTACTATTGAAATGTAGTAGTGCACCGGAGAAATTATTACAAAATATTGCGTTGGGAACATAAAGATTTGCTGACGCAATTTATATTGCGTAACACATATTCAAGATTGAACCGTCAATTCCTGTTTTGCTATGCTACACGAATAGGTAATGAGTACATTTTTGGACCGGCATTTCGCCATTGCGTATCCTCAGAATAGCGTGTCCATTGGTTTTTGGGCTGTGAATATCCCACTAGCCCATCACATCAAACGTCATTACAAGCAAGCAAAATCAATTTTCTCAGCATCAAATTAGATTGGGTACGTTAACCCCTATCTGATTAAGGCACGAACATAGAAAGATTAAAACAAAGAATTAGGATATTACTCGATCGCCCATTGAGATTGAACGAAACAAAATGACTGATGTATTACATGAAACCGGATTCAACAGATCTGGTTCGAACCTAATCCTAATACTTGGAGAAAATCTTGGGTCTAATACTTGATATCTAATGTCTATGTCACCCGGACAAGATTGGTTACTACTTTATTCTTTTGTACACCCATATCGTGTTATTTGTTGTGGGGTGTGCACATGTTGACGGTACATGTCTACACCGTCTGTTCAATATTTAGTTGGGTAAATTTCGTAAGAGACTCTAAGCCCATCTCCAATGCAAACCAAAATCATAGTCCCAATGCTATAATTTAGCATAAAATAAAAAAAGCATGGTCCAATGCAATGATAAAATTTGGCATATGCTATAAACCGTGTCAAATTTGGGATATGCTATAAACTGTGCCAAATAAAAAATTATGCACAGTTTATAGCATATGCCAAATTTAGCACAACAATAAATGCAACCGTATTTGTTGACATTTAATTTTTAAATAATAACAATTTAACAAATGTAGTAGGGAAAATTAATATATAACCATTCTAACTAAATATTCAATGCATTCAAGGGTGAAAAAGAATATGGGTAAAGTTGGTAAAGTTGTCTTTTCATTTTCAATTGTAACGGTGAATGTGATTTTGGAATTTGGATGAAAAAAATCAGGGAAGGGGCAAAAGTTTGAATAATTTGGACCTAAGGTGGAAGACCGGCCATTTCTGTAAGGGGGAAGACCGGCCATTTCTATAACTAGAGGGGGCAAAGTCAGAATATGGAAAATTAGAGGGGCCAAAATATTAATATCCCTCAATGAAATGGGATTGTTTGATTTCGGAGTACACTTCGAAGATTTTGCAGATTTGGACCTGCGAAAATAGAATAGAGGTAATGATGAAATCGGCGATAATTGTAATTGCGTAAAATACACGATATGTGCACAGTAAAATAAACAATACGCCAAAGTAATGCCTGATGATGCCCACAACTGTATCACTAAAAATTAATTATGACATCGGTGATAATTGTACTGCTTTATATAGCGCAATAGGGATACTTGTAATTGCGTTAAATACACGATATGTGTACAGTAAAATAAACAATACACGAAAGTAATGCCTGATGATGGCCACAACTGTATTAATAAAAATTGCGCATTGCCGAAACATGTGTAATCTTCAATATTACTGAACAACCGAAAACCAAATTCGATGCACGTTACAACCAAAATGAGACCATCTTGCATGTATTTTATTTAGAATTTTTTTAAATCACATAATCCACTTCTACCTAGAAACTGCAATTACAACAAACAATGCATGGAGAATACTCTCCTGCACATGGGTTACATTGTTTACAAATCCCAAAAGTTAGCACAACAATAATAATACCTCTGGAAAGTGCTTTTCTTTAGTTTTGTTAGACACAGTAATTCTTACTTTCGTTCAAGAAGCACAAATTCTTACTTTCGTTCAAGAAGCACAAATCCTGACTCCAATGACAAATTTAATACAATTTTTCGTTCAAGAAGCACAAATCCTGACTCCAAATTGGAGTCAGGATTTGTGCTTCTTGAACGAAAAATTGTATTAAATTTGTCATTGGAGTCAGGATTTGTGCTTCTTGAACGAAAGTAAGAATTACTGTCTAACAACACTAAAGAAAAGCACTTTCCAAAGGAATTATTTTTGTTGTGCTAACTTTTGGGAATTGTAAACAATGTAACCCATGTGCAGGAGAGTATTCTCCATGCATTGTTTGTTATAATTGCAGTTTCTAGGTAGAAGTGGATTATGTGATTTAAAAAAATTTAAAAAAAAAACATGCAAGATGGTCTCATTTTGGTTGTAACGTGAACCGACTTGAGATGCTAACAGAAGGATGCTAACAGAAGGACCCAAAGCCCTTTGGATGGAACCAATTGTTGACTCTGCAAATCGTATGTTCAAACCTTCTGTCGTTTCTAATTCTGACGTAATTCACCACGTCGTCACCTAGGAGTTTCATCAGAAATATCAATGTCTCATCCACCGAACATCATAATGATGGATGTCTCTGTACGCCACTTGAACAAGAAAGAGGTTCGCCTTGAATACGCACTTTTTGCCCATTGTTTCATAGCCTGTCCGCCCCGGAGGTCTTCTTCCTTTCGAATACATAGGAACCGCAGTTTCTTCAAACGACAATTTCTTCTCCATTACCTGTCTAATCGAAGAAACCTAACTCAATATTCAAAGGTAACCCAAACAATCTAAATAGGGTGTGAAGAGACAATTTCAAGGGATATTGGGGAGAGATGTTGAAGAAAAAAAATGCATTTAGTGTGTGATAGAGTTTGTTTATGAAAGACAGATATTGTAAGACTAAGGCATATGGTTTTTGAAAATGTAAATTGATGAGAATAATTATTTCAGGTGTCCACCCTTATATATAGGGGTGGCCGGGCGGTGCCATTGAACATAGAACGGTCACCATGTGGACTCAAAATTATAACGAGTGCATTTTTGCTCACCCACACTAACTAGGGTGAACCATTACCACCCATTCTAGGTGTTGACACGTGTCCTAAACTCAACCCAAAGTCCAAAGTTAACCCAAATTTAACTAATGTTTAGGACACGTGTCAACCCCTGAAGTGGGTGGTAATGGTTCACCCTAGTTAGTGTGGGTGAGCAAAAATGCACTCAATTATAACTCTGCATGCAACCGTTTCCTTTTTAATAAATGCAACCTTTTACACTATCTGTAAAGTGTTGTATTGTTGTTTCCCGAGGAATACCGAATGAATATAAAATTATTATTATTTAATTATATATTAAATTAGTTTCAGGCTTTCAGCAGAAGAATACCAAAAAATCCGAGTACATTTTTTCTCACCCAGACTAACTAGGGTGAACCATTACCACCCGCTCCAGGTGTTGACACGTGTTCCAAACTTTGGGTTAAATTTGGGTTAACTTCGGACCTTGGGTTGAGTTTAGGACACGTGTCAACACCCGAAGTGGGTGGTAATGGTTCACCCTAGTTAGTGTGGGTGAGCAAAAATGCACTCAGAAAATCTTCACATCAGTCTTTTCGATTCTCACACCACTCTATTCATCTCTTGGTAACACAAAAAGTTGTTTTAATACAATGAATTGAAAAACAACTAATTAATGAACCAGACCTTTTCGTTTCACAAAACACACGTTTACTTCTCTAACCACTCACTCTAATTAAAGGGGATTCAGGAATGCTATCTACCTTTCCCTTTCCCATTGAGTGCATTTTTGCTCACCCACACTAACTAGGGTGAACCATTACCACCCACTTCAGGTGTTGACACGTGTCCTAAACCTTAGTTAAATTTGGGTTAACTTTGGACTTTGGGTTGAGTTTAGGACACGTGTCAACACCTAGAATGGGTGGTAATGGTTCACCCTAGTTAATGTGGGTGAGCAAAAATGCACTCTTTCCGATTTGCCTTCCCCATTTATCTTTCCCCTTCATTGCTTGACACGTGTACACCTCTTCATTTAATAAAAAGCTCTCGGTTTTTGCTACATGTTTACTTTTTTATCCCAGGTGGCTTAATTAAAACAACCCTTTTAAAAAACGAAACTTTGGGAGAAGAAGAGCTTTATTAATGATAATTGATTGTTATATTGTTTTTTGTATTTTTTTGGAGAAAAATTAAATAAAAAACACGTGGCACGTAAAAAAATTCCAATTTTCGAAAATCAGGTTAAGATGATAAACTGTCAACTGTTAAAATAATTCAAATTTTGGACTGTCTCCGGATGAGATAATTCAAATTTTAGACTGTCTCCGGAAGAGACACTTCGAGGAACGAATTACGCGGGGGGGGGGGGGGGGGGGGGGGGGGGGGGTGGGGGAAGGGAAATAATAAACCTAGTAATTAGTTATTTATATTCATTTTAATTATGCTTTACTTAAACAATATTTTTGTGTTACTAGAGTGGTGTGAGAATCGAAAAGATTGCTATGAAGAGGTGTTGGTATTCGTCTTCTCTAAAATATAATTAAATTAATAATCTGACGTATTTATTAAATTTGTATTCCTCCAAAAAATAAAAACAAAACATTCCAATTTTTTGTAAAAGGTTACATTTATTAAAAATTGAAACGGTTGTCTGCATAGTTATAACTAGTCAGTACCCGTGCTTTGCACTTGGACAAACATATTTCCTCAAACAAATAAAAGATACCAATAGTTTTATGATATTTAAAATTGATTTTCCGTTGTGCCATTAAAACAAATCTTTGATAAATTTGCTAAAATTTAGATAGGTGAATCTGTATCTCTATCGAGAATAAAGTTAAAGTGAAAAAGAGTTTGAAATTCCATTGTTTACTTCCTCTTTTTTTTTTTTTTTTTTTTTTTTCACTGCTCACAAGAGCGGGAACAACGAAAGGCCCAGAAGGGCAAACAAACTAGATCAGTTGATCATTACATGAAACCCACTTACAGTGATCAGTAAATATTGGCTTCAAGTATTTTAAGGCAAAATAATTCATGAAGAAATTTGTCATAATAACGTAATACCTCCGTGACAATATTCCTAAATAATTCTCATTACTTTTTATAAAAAAGTGAACCTATCTAATAATTCATAACTAACAATATACCAGAAAGATAGTTTCATTCCAAACAATTCATAACAGAAAACTTAAGAGTTCAAACCAACATTCAACTTTAACCCTGCATTGGCTGTTGCAAAATCTGCATCATTCATTAAAACAATAAAAACAATCTACAACTTGACGACATATAAAACCAGGAAACTTACATGTGACATCAATCTACCCCAAGTAAAACACAACTCGAACATGATAACACAAAGAACAGTTTAGACATTAATCTCACAAGATTCATGATGTATCACCGGAGATCTGGCCGTTGCCTGCCGTCGGATCCCCGACGACAGGCTGTCCTGTTTGTAATTCTACGGCCAACGCCTCCAACACCGAAATCCGACCATCCACCTGGCTGTACATCTTCTTCCATCTAGCGACCTCCCTCACCAGATCCTTCCGCTCGTTCTTCAACCGGGCGATCTCATTCTTCATCGTGTTCTCTCTCGCATGATACACGGACTCCACCTTTGCCAGATCAGAAAAGCGATGAGACGTCTGAATCGACCAAAATCCGTTAGTTGTGGTGGTACTGCTTTCTCCTTCGACTTCGACATCCAAACCGACATTATCCTCCATGTCTTTCAATTGAGTCTTTACGAGTTCGTGAATGTATACTTAACCCACCGAACAGTGACCATTTATAACCTGTTGAGGGTCAAAGCCATATCGAATCCCTAAATTTTATTAAATTTTAAACGTTTGATATAGACCAGACATGTTTTTTTACTTTTTTACAACAATACCCTTGTGCTTTTGTAACTGGTCACAGAGGGTGCGTTTGGTACGCGGGACGGGACGGGACAACGTGGGACAATTTGTTCTTGTCCCACGTTTGGCGCGTCCTTAGCATGGGGCAGGACGGGACAAGGTGGGACATAAATCACAAAAAATTGTCCCACCCAAGACCCTAGGACAACTTGTCCCATGACATGGGACAAGTGTCAAAAAGACCAATTTATCCTTTAAATTTTCAAACAATTACAATCATGTCTAATATATTATATATATATATATATATGGATGCACTGATATAACTTTATCAGGATATTGAATGTGAGCCACTCATTTATAACAGTGATTTGACAAGTGCATACATACCAAGTCAAAGTATGTAAAACGAGTGGCTCACATTCAATATCCTTATTCATTTATATCAGGATGCACTGATAGGATAATTTCCGTATATATATATATATATATACGGAAATTATCCTATCAGTGCATCCTGATATAAATGAATAAGGATATTGAATGTGAGCCACTCGTTTTACATACTTTGACTTGGTATGTATGCACTTGTCAAATCACTGTTATAAATGAGTGGCTCACATTCAATATCCTGATAAAGTTATATCAGTGCATCCTGATAGAATCGGGACCGGATATATATATATATATATTATAATTACATATATAATATTATATATATTATATAATAATATATATTATCTTATATTATTATATATATAAAATATATATGTAATATAAAAAATATATGTAATATTATCATATATATATATATATAATATAAAATATATATGTCATATAAATATAATATATATATATATATTTATAATATATTAAATATTATTACGTATATAATAATATTATTACCCATATAATAATATATATATATATTATTGTACATGTAATAATATTTAATATATTATATTTTAATATATAATAATATATGTTGTTATATATATATATATATATATATATATAAGAGGGGTACTCAGGTCATTTGAACCTCTTGTCCTGTCCTATCCATACCAAACGCAAAATAGTATGGTCAACAGTTCTGTCCGAAGCCTTCCAAACACAATACAGAACAACATGTCCTGTCCCGTCCTGTCCTGTCCCGTCCCACCTTGTCCTAAAGTACTTTAGGTTTGGGTGCAAAATTTGGGTTGGTTTTTTGGCTCCAACAGTTTTACTCTTATAAATGTCTTAGTTCAGCCTTTAAAAAACCTCATAATTCTAATCCAACAGTGTGTGATGATGCCACCTCACTTTTGGGTTGGAATGTGGGTGGGATTTTTGGGTGGAGTAGCATAAACTCTTCAAAAATATAATACGTAGCACAGATACGGATACAGGTACGGGATACGGATATGGCACGATACGGGGATACGGTAAATCTTCATAAACTAGGATACGGATACGGCCATTAAAATAATATATATTAATGTTTTATGAAAACATATTTGATAATTCATTCAAAATAAAAACATATTCGGTATACAACTAAAACATGTCACATAAGTACATAAGTCATAACAATGTATAATATATTACAGGATCCAAATAAAACACGGCGTACTTGTATCAAGTCTCATACTCCATTTATATTCCATTTATCATCATACTTTTATCGCCAATTAATATCATTATTTATTGTTTTATTCATGGTAAGGTTATTTTAAATTAATTATAAAATATTTGTTTTAAATTATTATTTTATATAATATAATATAAAACAATAAAGTCATATAAAAATAACCTAATAGGGAGAGGCGAGTGCATTACCAAACAATGGTTTGAATTAATTACTTATAATACAGTCCAATACAATACGGTCCAATACGGTGCGCCAAACGAGCCTAGCAAGTATAATAATTTGGAAAAAAAAAAATTGATTAGCATAAAAATTATCGTGATTTATTTGACTATCCATGTATCGGTTACATCTCCCACCCATTCTCTATCTCTATCTCTTAAAATACAGAACTATAAGGGAATATTCCTCCCATAACTCCATCTCTAAAAATATTTCACGCCCACCACACTCTCTATCCTTATCTCTATCTCTATCCCTATTTCTTTGTATCTTAAAATAACTTATATTTTCATTATTCTTTATTTTTAATGTTTTTATGTTATTGTAATTTTTAATATTTATATTTATCATTTTAATACTATGTTTCGGTTTTTAATTGATTACTAACTTATAATTATCAATTTGTAATAAGAGATTGCCCAAATGATAAAGTATGGTAAATAAAAAATTATTAATTAATATTCAATATTGGACTCATTTTAAAGATCTAGATGAGACATTTGTAATGGTATATTTTTAAGATTAATAAAATGTAAAAATTAAATTTTATTACACATTAATTGAATTTAATGCGAAAGTTAAAAGGATATAATCGAAATAAAAAAAATTATAAAGTGGTTTATACAATTATACTTTAGAGGATGGGAAATGGTTCTCTAAAATCACAAAATTCAGAGAATGGATTGGAGGTTCTCCTATTTTTTTTTTCTTCGAAACAACAATTTAGAGGGTGGGTGGGAGCAACTAATCCTCCAAAATCCTCTAAAAATTGTCTTCGAAACATGATTTGAGTAATGACTAGATTGGACGTTTTCAAGTGAGATCCGCCTTCTATTCGTGTATTGCTTACTCTGCCCTCTACAAATCGTGTATTGGAGCAAATTCAAATGTCAATGACGAAAGTTATTTATATTGAAAATAATTGGGTTCTGACCAGTCAGTGCCGAAGGGACTGACCCCCGAATTGTGTATTACCACATGGCTACCAATCTTGAACCAAAATGACACGTGGCAACACCCAAGTGTAGGGGTCACTCCATTGGGTACTGACTGGTCATTAGCTAAGTACACTGTCCTTTTCATATTTTGAACACACTTTTCTGAGTTGAACACGTGTTGGCATTGTTGCAACTACAATTTGAACCCCTGAATACAACCGTTGTTCTCCAACGGATATATTTACGGCAATATAAACCTGGTCTCTGTAAATTGGATGTTCACGTTCTTACACAACTTATATTCTGCTACTCTCCTCAATCGTACATTGTATTGGTTCCCTATCTGTTTCCCATTAAACAAGCACACACAATTCTCTTACATTCAACACCCATGGAAGGAAGTTCATGCTCAGCAAGCAACATTAATGGTGGCTTGGGAATGTTCAGGAACAAATCATGCAGATGTGGGAAGAAGGCTGCTGTGAAAATATCTGAATCGAAAGATAATCCAGGTAAGCTGTATTTTATTTGTGCGCAACGACAATGCAAATTTTTTAGTTGGTGGGAGCCCGATTGTGCAAATTTACAGGGACGTTTCCTAAGCACCGCTGAAGGCGGTAGAGATTCTACATCTAACGGTCGACATCCTACATCTACCGACGAAGAAGTGGAAATGCGACATGCAAACATGCACAACCTGGAAACATATTTAAATGGACGAATGCAGAATTTGGAAACTAGTGTAAGTGGCATAAAGATGTTGACGCTAGTTAATACGTTATGCTTTGGTGTGTCAATATGTCTTTTTGTTATAACTTTGATGCAAATGGACATGAATATTTCACATAAAGCAGTTGTAGCAATTTACAGAAAATAAGTGGAACTTGCATTATTTCTGAACATGGTTTGGGTATTTGCCTCTTAACAACATACGTAATCGTTGTACACTCCGATACAGGGCTCCAAACATGGCCACGTCTCAGGGTTTTGAATTGTGACATTGTTTTATAAATAGTATTATACACATACTACTATTAATGGGGGGTGACCGGCCCAAACCAATGAATTATTTCCTTTGTAAATAGCACATATTAAAAATGCGGATTCAATTAAGCTGTCAAATTTTGGTGTCCCAATTTGTGTCCCGGTTGTTGTAATCATGTAATCATGTTCTGGATCTGTAATCCTGTTGTTGTTGTATTCCAATAAAAATAAAGCCTTTTTAGATTTCTTTTCTACACCAACGCCCATACGCCTACATAATTGCGATAGGCAGTTGACGGTTTTCTCTTGTATTTCTCGGTGTGTGTAACTGTGAATGTTGATTTTGACGGCAAAAGTCATGAGCATCTCCAATGCAAATATGCATTTTTTAGTTTCTAAATGGGTTAGCTTTTTTGCACTCCAAATGGCTCCCTATTTTAGAGAGCCTCTTGAATCTTGATGGCTCTCTAACTGTAGGGAGCTCCCTATCTTCTCTCTCTTATGTTTGTAATATTTTTAAATTGATTTTGTTATTAACAAAACGAATGTAGGGAGCTCCCTATCTTCTCTCTCTTATGTTTTTAATATTTTTAAATTGATTTTGTTATTAAAAAAATGTTATCAAATACAATTTAAAACAAAAGTTTAGCAAAAATTTAGGGGGCATGGTTGGAGTGATCTCATGAATAGTTGCTAGCTAAAATAACATTTGAGGTAAAAATAAAATATAAAAATTTAGGGAGCATGGTTGAATATGTACGGCTTATCTGGACAACCACTTAGCCGATTTGAATCATATCCTTCATTTAAAACGTGAGACAAACTCCAGATACACTCAAAAACTCAAAAACCCATTCCAGATATGGCCAAATTTTCCATGACAAATTACCTTACAACCGTTATTCTGTTCATTTGCGGGTTGAAAGTCCTTTCTGCTGAGCCAAGTTGTCCTGTTGTCCTCAACAGCTTTCA
Organism: Acer saccharum; assembly: GCA_030490815.1. NCBI lineage: Eukaryota > Viridiplantae > Streptophyta > Magnoliopsida > Sapindales > Sapindaceae > Acer > Acer saccharum. The sequence goes on along the minus strand of CM059869.1, from coordinate 24,487,528 downwards.
TGAACTTCCAAGGTGCCGGTCCGAAATTTGTTTATATGGAGATGCAATGGTTGTCAATGGTGGGTCTTCTGTTCAGCTCACATCTTCGGATCCATCAAGTTCTGGGCGACTAATGTACAAAAAACCCATTAAGCTCGTGGAAGGTAATCCTCCGACATTTCCTTCTTTCTCTACGATTTTCTCTTTTTCAATGTCCAACAAGAGTGGTGATGGTTTGGCTTTTTTTATGGTTCCGAAGGGTTATCGTTTTACCGATGTGGGTAAGAGCTCATTTGGTCTCTCTAAGATGGGTTTGCACAATACCAAGTTTAGGGTGGTGGTTGTTGAATTTGACACCTCTTTAGATATCGAGTATGGTGATTTGAATGGAAATCACGTCGGCATTGACGTTGACAGTCTATTATCTGTTAAATTATGCAATATTTCATCTGAGAATATGTTCCTTAACAGTGGTAAGAAATTAGATTCATGGATCGATTATGATGCTAGTGCAAAGAGTTTAGAGGTTAGGTTGTGTCATTCTGGTAATATAAAACCTGTGAATCCTCTCCTCTCTTACTCAATTGACTTGTCGAAAATATGGCCTGACACCGACGTGTTTGTGGGATTGACCTCTTCAAATGGCAACACTACGCAGACGTGTTCTATCTATTCGTGGACCTTTAAGTCCTTGTTTTTGCCACATTGGATGCATTCACAGCCACTGGATCCTAATAAATTTTCCACTGACACGAAGAACTCCCAGGTAACATCTCCCAAGCCTACTGATACCAAGGGGCTATGGCTGGCCGTACTGTTCGTCGGAACTGTCTGCGGAGCCTTTTTAATAACAGCCATTGTGTTGTATTTGTGGTCCACATACATGGACAGGCGAAACGTGGTCCAGCAAGAGGGCCAGAGGGGTGTGTCCATACAGTGGATCGTGTAGGGCACAAGTAGTTCAACTTATATGTATTATATGGATTAGGTTTTTATGAGTTCATCCTTGACTTTCATGTTTTGTGTTGTAATTATGGGTAATTAAGGGTCTTTGTACCAGTTAACGTAGTGTGTTAATGTTCCGTTGTGTTTTTGCTAGTCATCAACTGCTATGAAAAAGTCTGTTGTTTTTCTTTTGATTGCTGATATCACGGTGAATCCCATGCTCTAACTTCTAATTAAGAGTGCATAAAACCCGGCGTCTCCAACCCAGCTGCAACTTTTAGCAAATCATCCAATTTGAGCAACAAAACCTCTCCACCCAGCGGTCCTCCAAAGCGGCGAATTGGCTGCATATGAACAGTGCATTGCAATCCCCCGTGACTGGCGCAACAGTGCTAAAGTAGGCAAACAATTCACAATATGGGAAAACCCTCAAGTTTATCCGAATCAGAGTTCAAGCATTATATTGTATGAAATATTTGTCATCGCATTGTTTTATTGTATCCCTTATTTTATGGTTTCCGAATTACGTAACCAAGTAAATGTATTCCAATCAAATGGTTTTAAATATGAAAGCTTCTTTTTTACTTTTTTTTCATTATTATATATCCCATATATATATATCAAAACCTTTTTATTCAACTAGAATCATGTGTATACTACATAACATTTAGAAATTGTTATTTAAAGAAAATCACTTAATTGATTACACTAACGGGGTTTGGGGTGTTTATTAATGAGCAGCTTGATCAATTTCAAACATTTATTAACATGTTGCAATATTATGTATATTATGGGGTCAAATTTTAATTGTTGTCAACCATTTGATAAATAGGAACACAGATAATATTGTAGGGAATATTCGGTTAAGGGTAACATAGGTTTTAATGGGTTGGATTTGGAAAATGAGATTAGTGTATGCTAATAGTCCCACCAATTTACTTCAAAACTTCCACAAAATTAAGGATTAGGGTTGGAAATGGCTTTGAACCACAAAAGCTTATTTCCCTCCCCTAACTGTTCAACAAAGTAGAGTACGTCAGCAAATAACCCAATAAAATCTTCATAAGCCTTACGGACTTCGACATTGACGGGAAGTCCGTCATTGACGGGAAACCCATCCACTCCCATATTGCAACATTGACGGGAAGTCCGTCATTGACGGGATACCCATCCACTCCCATATTGCATGACCATCATTGCTTGTACAATATTGAATAAATTAAAAAGACTTTAATGCGCACACTTTGACACAAACGGGGTCCGTCGTGAGAGGAAATCTGGCATGGGACTGCGACATTAAGAGACTGTGAAACCATCCAATGAGATTGCACCGTTTATATGGGGAACATAAAAATAATTATATAATTTTAATTGATGCAATGTCATTGGATTGTCTCATGTTCTCACCACGTGCCAGTATGTTCGCAATATTTTCTCCGGTCTTAGATTTGACAATTAAATATGGGGTTACGAAATCAGATTGTACTATCCATTTTAAGATTTCTGTAAGGGAGTTCATGCGAGGAGAAAACCTTGGATGCACGGGGTGCACTGCACTTTATCCAATGTTTGCATGCCACGTGACCGGAAAGAGTATATCTTGCCACATGGCATGTACCCATTCGTTCCGTTGTAATGCACCGGTTGCATGCATTAATCTCTATCCAACGAGCAACGATATCGTCCATTGACATTGAACCATTACAACTTTTTCCGTACCAATATTGACGAATGCTGGATATGGCCGGTCAGATTCCAACTCCTACTTAAGATTGTCAATAGTGAAGAAACATCTAATCAGCATGGGGAAGGTGAATGAATTATAATTAATAACCAGTGCATGCTATGACCATGGGGCGACCTGTGTGGGGATAGGTTGGGGGCTCAAGCCCACCGTACCCCCCGTTACAAAAAAATCAACAGTTTAATAAATAAATAAAAAAACGCACACCACCGTAATTTTAATTACAGAAGAATTATTGATATCTTATTCAATGTTAAAATTCGAACACATTTTACATTGAATAGTTTTTGTAACAGAAGAACATTTATGTCTGTTCATTCTACAAATTTAGCTGAATATTTTAAAAAGCATAATATTATATTATTATGCTTAGGTAATATTTTATGCCTTGAAATTATTTACGTCGTGTTGATATGTTGTGGTTTTTGTTATATTTAGGTAAAGCCGTAAAGGTAACACTTAGGCGTACGTAATGGGATTAAAAAAAGCGTATTTCAGTTAATTAGAACTCAATGTGTGTTCAGACATTGGAAAACACCCAAACAGTTGATACTCTGCTGCTTGATAATATTTGCTGAGACTTGATTTCACCGTCATTCCTACTATTTTTACCGCCATTTCATACAATACCACAGCCACCGTATCCGGTTAAAGATTTTCCGGTGTGCATAGTTGACCGTTTGGATTGTTTCTGAAATGGTTATGTTGATAGTGAACTATGATGGAGTCTGGGAAGATGTTGATTTCAACCCAAAAACTATTTTCTTGTTGGCTGTGACACCCAAGGATACACTGAAAACGTTGTCGGATAAGATATGCGATCGGTTTGGGTTGAACTGCGATGCAGTCGATATGAAGTTCAGTACCTTACTTTCAGGCACCGTTGTTCAAATGAGTTTTGACGCTGATTTTCAAATCTTCATTGCGCATAACAAAAAAAATCCTAAATGTTACGTTTCGGTGTTTCACAATCCTGTACCGGTACATATCGCAGAGGTACTCAGCCAGAATAAAGATTCAACTGTAAAACCTCCGGTTGATCAAAATCAACCCAACGGTCGACCTATTTACATCAGCACGCCATTGTCAACGGTGAATCAGTCGGTAACGCCACAGTTAAAGAAGAAGGCAAAATATACAGTTACCCCAAGCGATTGTTCACCGGTAACACGTATATCCGATTCCCCCAGCACAAATTTTATTCCGAACCAAACACCCGGTGATGAGTCCTTGTCGCATATATCAATCAAGCGGTTGCTTTTAGACAATATGCCACTGGTCAGAGGTTCCAACACATTTTCAAGCGGACCCAACCGAATGGGTGTTAATGATAGCGTACATCCTTTGGAGTCTTGCGGAGCTCGATCTAAAAATAATGCAAAGGATGTTCAGTCAGAGTCAAAGCATTCTACAATCTATGATGTCGATTGTACGAATTTACACACTGCTGAAGATGATGCCATAGGTTGTGGAACACATTGCAGGGCATCATCGGTTCCCATGAATGAACAGGAAACACATGGACAGCCTTTACAGCATCATCAGATACATGTTGCATATAGAGAGGTCCATCCCATGCCCGGTCCTAACACGAATAACATTTCTGTATCATGTATTACAAACAATGTACCACTTGCTGACCAGGATAACACCACCTACGTTCACACCCCTCCTGATCATAATCTGTCTAGGCATAAAGTGCAAGGGTTTGACCATGTCTGTTTTGAAAATGTAAAAGAATGCAGCGCATTCAAATCCCAATCGGACCATACATCCATTCATAAAGGCAAGATATTCAAACACAAGGATGAAATGAAGAAGGTGTTGGGTGTGTACGCAATGGAAAACCATTTCTGGTACAGGGTTACGCGGTCGACCACAACGCGGTATGAGGCATCGTGTACCGACCTCAATTGTCAATGGTTGGTACGTGCCGTGAAGAAGCGCCATGCAACTCACTGGTACGTCAATGTATATCGAGATACACACACATGCAAAGTCCAAAACTATGGTCTTCACTTTAACCAAGTCAGTGCCTATGTCGTTGGGGAACTGTATGCCCCAAAATTCGCAGTTCCGGGATGCAAAATCCGAGCTAAAGATATCATAGCGGAAATGGAGTCTCAGCACGGGGTGCACCTTTTGTATAACAAAGCTAACCGGGCAAGACTCCATGCTCTGAAAATACAGTACGGGGATCCGTTGAAGTCTTTTCAAACGTTGCCGGCGTACTTTTACATGCTGAAGCAAGCCAATCCCGGTACCCTAACAAACATCGAGACAGACTCGAAAGACCGGTTCAAGTATGGCTTCATGGCAATCGGGGTTTGTCTACAAGGGTTTATCCGTGTTATCAGACCCGTCGTTTCCATCGATGCAACCCACTTGACGGGATCTCTCAAAGGGGTGCTGCTTATAGCCTCGGCCAAAGACGGAGACTCAAAAATATACCCATTGGCATTTGGTTTCGCAGCCTCAGAATGTAAGGGATCCTGGACATGGTTCCTTTCTGAATTGAAGAAGGGGATTGGTTCTCCTCAGGATCTGGTCATAGTTTCAGATCGTCACAGAGGCATTATATCAGCGATGAATGAGGTTTTCCCATATGCACAGCACGCATTCTGTGTCTTCCACATTGCACAGAAATTTAGACGGTCATCCAAGAATCAAAGTCTTGCAAGAGAATTCTTTTACAATGCATGTTACCAACACCGTCGCGATGACTGTGATATCGACCTTCAACAGATGGCTGCTTGCAACCAGAGGTACTACAACGACGTCATGAAAATTGGGGTAGATAAGTTCACAAATGCTTACTGCCCCAAAAATAGGTACCAGATGATGTCTACCCAATTAGCCGAGTCTATGAACTCAGCTCTTCTAGATCTCCGGAAGCTGCCTATCGCAGCCATTGCAGAGCAGATTCGGGATATGATACAGAGGTGGTTCCACAAACGTCGTACTATTGCAGAACGTCTTAGGTCTGATCTGACTCCGGCAGCCGACAATCACATACTTAAAGGGGTTGAACCTTCTTATAAATGCATCCTTCGTCCTATCTCATACCACAGGTACAACGTCACCGAAAATCAAATTAATTCCATTGTGGATATTCAAGCAAAGACATGTGCCTGTCGCGAGTGGGATCTTCAAAAATTACCTTGTCGACATGCCCTTGCTTGCGCCAGGTATGTAATCAAAGTATACTGTCGTCAGTTCGTCGTTTGCCATATCCATATTTAGGGGCTCTGACATCCAATAATTTTTTTTTTTTTTTCCAGATACGCATCAATTCCGGTTCCTGAAATGTGCTCCGACTACTACAGATCTGATTGGCTGCGAGAGGCATATCGGGGAGAAATCAACCCGGTTCCATATGCACAGAAATGGGTCGTACCCGATCATGTCCGGAATCTAGTTGTTCGTCCTTGGAAAGTGCGTTTTCTGCCAGGAAGACCGAAAAAGTCAAGGTACCGTTCATGCGTCGAGAAGGCTAAGCAAAAGAAGTGTTCTAAGTGCGGCCTAAAGGGACATAACAGGAGGAGCTGCAGGAAAACATCGTCTAATGCTGCTAACAAAACCAAGCGTCCTCGCGGTTGCAGTGTATGCCACAAAGAGGGACACAACAGACAGACGTGCCAAGAAAGGCCATCCACTGACCTAAGCTCTGAGGCTTCGGCTGACACCGACACCGACACCGACACCGACTCATAAAATTTTCCCAATGTATTGTTAAAAGCAGGTGAGCGGAATCTGCCATACAATCGTGTATTAATGTAATGTTTGCTTTCCATCTATTCGTGTAATCTTATGTTCAGTCCAAGGTCGATTTCTCCCTGATCGTGTAACATGTGACGTCCTAGTTTTATATCCATATAATCGTGTATTAAATTGAAGGAGGCTTTTCCATCTAACAGTATGAAGTTGAAGGTCATTTCAAGCGGACCAGTGGAATTGTAATCGGGTGCGGCACTTGAACAAAATAAAATCCCAATATTCATCATCTTAGAAAAATGCTTCCAAATTAATTGAGATCATAGATTCGTAGCAAAATAGTTTGTCTTACGTAAAATAAAATAAATACAACACTTACTCGCTTGAATTAAATAATGTTACGTTCAATGTATGAAATATTTGTAAAAAATTAATATATATACAATACAGTTACATGTAGGTAATAAAGTATGAAAAAATGGAAATTAATTTTTAAAAATGGATCTTGGCTTCAAACCACCAGCGCATTGTTGTTAACTTTTGTGTTACAGCACGATAGGCTAGATTAGAATGTATTTTTTTTTTTATGAAAGATAAAATGGATCGTTTTTGTTGCATATTTTCGTGGCCAATACAATTATGGAAACAAAAATTACCAGTTAATTGTAATTTTAGCAAAATTCATAAGTAGCCCAGAATTTATGGGGCTTTGCAAAACTGTTACATCTGAATAAGTTTTATTTTTTTATCCAAGAGAAATATTTCTTGGACAAGAAATATTTACCTAACAGCAATTCCAACGTGGCACTTAATTACTTTGCATTTTGCAATCTGAAAACAAAAAATACATAAAACATAAATGATGGTTAATGTATCGTGTAAGGATGCTTACATTCCAACGTGTAATTGCATTACTAATGGTTCAACATGCGACTGGTCAATGATTACACGGTAAATTTTGGGTCAAATGAGGGAATTTTGCCTTGTTTATATTATTAACTAATAATAGAGGGACAACATAATATGATCATCGGTTACCTTTGTATATATATCGCTTTGTATGTACATTTCTTTTTTTAATGGGTTCACCTTTTAATTATAATTATAATAGAACTTTTGTTTTTAATGGTTGGGGGGGCCACCGGAACCCAAATGGTGACATTCGCCTCCGAAGGTCAGCCCAAATCCCCGCCACCGGGAAACGTTGAAGTGAAGGCCCATAAAGCCAATTTCAAATCGTGTCTTAACTACAAGTTTAATATCCATATAACCGTGTATTAATTTGAAGGAAGATCTGTAAATTGTCTGCTTATAATAACTATGAAGTTGAGTTTATTTATAATTTTAACCTTTATGTTTTGAGGCATGTATTTTATTTAAAAATATATATTTTACCTGATTTTTTGTACTTACCGTATAACAAGTACTGAAACATGGAAGTCTCAATAATGAAGTGGTTGCCAGCGAGGTAAGAAGAACAAAATCCATTTTATCGTGAATATTTTCCATCTACTCGTATGAGGTTCACATTAATTTCATTGTCTGCTTGTAATAGGAGTATAGAACCGAAGTTCAGCTTTTTATATTTTTAAACTTCATAGTTGGAGGCAGGTATTTAAAAATAAATAAATAAATAAATAAAAAGCTCCTTTGACGAATATAGTATAATATAATATGCACGAGTTTTACATGTGAAATATACAAGGAAATTAATCGGTATTCAAATATGGCAAACACCGGCATATTTCATAACCAGGTTAATGACATAAACATCAAACAGTGTGTTAATTAACATTCCTCAGGTAAGCTGTTTGTAAAAATTTCATACGCGATATCCTGCCTATGGCTCTGTATATCCCTTTCAGCGGTCTTCACGCATTTCAAACCTCTGAGAAGGGAACGTATCATCAACAAGACAAAGACTCCATTACTTTTCGAACTTATTTGTCTTGGAACTTGTTTTTCATTCATCCGACGAGCCTTCATAGGAGTGCTATCATATGTTCGCCTCCCCGTTCTGTTAAAAAAACCTGCCTGCAAGCAAATAACCGGGAACAGACGTCGGAGTGGTAGAATCTGCTGGCAGATGTGGGTACCGCCTTGGGGTACCCAGTGTGCCTTGGGATCATATACCTGGATCTCCCATAACAAAAGATCAACAACGCAAACAACCCTGTGGCCGTCTTCAACCTTACAGGGGACCACCACCTGTAAACGAACAATTCAACACTCAAATATTTATAACCAAATCAAGCTGGATTAAATGTCTGCGCACCAGAACGTTACTAACCTTGTCACAGGAATCCCATGGACTGCCCCAGTCTGGTCGACGGCCGTCACAATATTGTTTCCATTCCGGACGAATGACGAAGTCTTTGACGCTGAAAGGTTGTACTAAACGTCCATGTAAATTCGGCTGCCAGCCTGCCCACACCTTTGCCAGTTCGTCCTGCACATCAAATTTCCATTTTATCCGAGTGCACAATTCCAAACAGATAAACATTACCTCTACGTTAACGCTGTACTTACAAAAAAGTTGCAATCAACGATGCCCATTCTATCCTTGAACTTGTAAGGGCTGGTCTTACTCCCTCTCATCTTGTTTAACAAATTCAGGTAGGCATCAACGTGTGTGTCCAACAGATGGCTATCATTGTCCTCTAATGATATGAAAAAATCCTGGGTCTGCATCACCTCCAGTCCAACGTTACGGCTGCACCCAATACATTAAAAGAATGATATTACTGTTAATTGATTGTATACGGGCGATGTAATCTAAAATGCAAAGTTAGTAATCATCTTACTATAGTAATTTCGAATCACGCTTGAAATGCGCATACGCCTCCTCGCTGGGGCCAGTGGAAAGATTTCCTCTACCTAACGGGTTGCTGTAGGGATTGCGTACCCATAACTCCCTTTGACGCTGCCTTGCTAAAGCGGTTTCATCTAATACCTGCTGGGTCGAAGCACGTATGTCATCGGTATGCACTTCAATTACAGGTGGTTCCCAGTTCGGAAGTGGTTGGGAGATTATCGCAGATAGTCTCCGTTTTCGTTGATTTGTCGATGCACAACTCGATTGCTCTCCCGATGAACATGGAGCTGGCCCAGACATTTGTTCTGAACTGTTTTCATCAACTCGAAGGGTCGGAGATACTATCCGTGACAGTCTCCTTAACCGACAAGGTGTTTTACGACCGGTATGTTTTTCTCCTCTCTTACGTGGAAGTGGAGCTGGAGGTGAACCAGTAGGAATTTCAACATCCGAGTCTGACTTAATCACCACAGATGGATGTGAATGTGAATGTGATGGTGACACTGGATGTGAAGGCGGACTCTGTACCGCAGTAGATGATACCTTAGACGCGTCAGGTATGTCCTCATCCTCGCCCTTTTTTTCACTGCCCCCTTCATCCGAAACTGGAGACGACTGTGTATTTTGGGATGCCAGCAACGTCGCACATGTTTGATCCTCAGACGGATCATCATGACCAGATTGTGTGACCGCTACTGGACGAGGCAGATATTGGGACGAAGGATCTTGCCACAACACTAACGCAAGCAAGGACTCATCTTCTTTCGGTATGTCCTCATCCTCGCCATTTATTTGCAAGTTCCCTTCATCGGAAACTGGACATGACTCTGTATTCTGTGCTGCCAGCAACATCGGACATGATTGATCCTCAGACGGATAATCTGGGCCTGAATGTCTTCCTTCCACTGGACAAGGACGATCGTGCGCCGAAGGATCTTGCCACAACACTAACGGAAGCAAGGATTCATCTTCTTTCGGTAGCTCCTCCTCCTGGCAAGCGGTATCTGTCTTCTCTTCATCAGAAACTGGACATGAATGCATATTTTGTGGTGCACCCAACAGCAGACTTGTTTCCCGGTTGCTAAAAGGACTTGCTGAAGCCAGCGACCATTGAGTTACATCGGGGTCCTCTGCTCCAGGTACTCCTGGATGTACTAGACCTGGTATACCAAAGAGAGACAATATACCTGCTTCTCGGGGCCACAGGTATAACGGCATCTGAGAAAATAACTTGTCAACCCCAAACTGTGATCGCAAAGCCAACGAAGGGGTTGCTGCCACCTCCAGACCACCTGCCCGTTCCAGGGATAATAAATCCTCGCACAACGCTAAGGGAAGGTTTGATTCATCAAGGTCCGATATGTCATCAACACAGACATGTTTTTCATAATGCAGTTGATCATCATTGACCCTGTCATAAACGCATCCACTATCATCCTGCCAATCTTGGTCGTCTTGCCTTCCATCATCGTCGCCCTCTTCATAACCAGCTCCGTCACTGTAGGTAGCCTGATCGCCACCCAAGCCTTCTTCCGCGTGCTCTCCACTCCCCACACGCTGCGGCTGATCTCCTGAATTACCGTCCCCTACATTTCCCTTGGGGATGACAGTGTCACAGTGTTACGTTTCCGAATTTATAATGATCATTATTTAAATAAAATTAAGAACACTTGATACACAAGTGAAATGTGTGGATATATACATACTTGAAACCCCAGCATCCGTCTTAGCCCTTCGATCTCCCGCCTCAAACCCTCATTGACTATATTGCGTACACGGTCCGCCCCCATTTCCTCATGGACGATACTGCGTACGCGTTCCGGTATGGCATTCACCGCGTTCAGAACTCTTTCGAGAACTTCGGGTCCCACAAACTGTCGAGGTACCTCCAACTGTTTATGTAAAATGCTATACGTAAAACACCAAAATGTTTACCATAAATTGGGCAATCAACAACATTTCGAAATAAACCATTGATCCAATAATACTAGGCCATGTTACCTCATCGGTTGTGTGACCAACCGAATGTCGCCCACGGCCGTTTGACGCTTCCCTCTGACAGAAGTCTTCTTGCCTGGCATCATCAACCGGGCCTGCTGCACCTTGGTCAAGTGAATGAACCGGGTGGTCAGCCGGTTGAGGGAAAGATCCCTGTCCATCGTTGGATCGTTGTATATCCGGAAGAACCGTATCTGTACGGTCCGTTGTATCTACACGGGCACGTACTCTCCGCCCGCCGTTAGTTTTCTCCCTCGGCCTGCGCTTCCTCTTGGTGGGTTCCTCATCCTCGTTACTCCCACTCGGCTTCCACTGGGGTCCCTCAGACAGGTCCACATCAATATCCCTCCAGTAATGTTTCTGCAACTCATGTTCGGTGGGTACAAGCTCCGGAAGCCCAGTAAGCTGACGGATTATGGAACTAATATAATTGTCCAATATCTAAAGGACATAAATAATATTAAATTATAGCACAAATGAGATATTTGTAAATTACCTTCCCACTTGTCTCAGCTTCGGTCCAGGCGTTGACCATGCCCGATCCCCTCTGTTTGAAACAGTACTTCCTATACCGTGGCGCTCCGTTGGGATCCCCTATTAGCTTACCGCATTTGTTGCGCATCACAGGTATAGCCTCCGCAGCCCAAAACTGTACCGTATCAAACCCGGGAAACGGTTTTAGAGGATGTAATTAGCATTATGTATCATGGAAAAACGAATAATCTTAATTACGAACATATGTCAATGTCAAATTAAGGTCAAAAGGGATTAAGGATTTAAAAAATAACCTGTAATGCCCAAATGAATCCGTATAGGTTGTATCTCGTAGTCGGCCCGAGAGGGTCTGCCGGTACCTTAAAACCTTGACGGATGTAGTGGAGGGTCATCTTGAAAACGTAGTGACCCCAGGCGAAGTTGTTAAACGCTTGAACATCCTCCACTAGAGAGAACATCCAGTACGCCACCTGGTTCCGGTCGTCCTGACCGAAGAGGACCCTGTTGGCAAAAAGAAGCAAAGCCAACTTAAGTGCGTCGTGAGGCCGGTCGAAATCCTCCGCCATGAATGGAGCTTTCAAATCTGCGATCACAACTTTTTTCCTTCCCTGAAAGTACCTTGCGTGAATACCACCCGGGACAACCTCATACTCTCTTGAAGGTATGTCGGACAGACGGCCAAATTTCAGGCCCGTGCACAGACAGAACTCCCTCTTCCCAAATCTCGCCTTAGTTTTTCCTAAGGCAAACCATAACTCGTCCTCACTACCTCCAGGAATGAATATCTGTCTCAGCAGCAAGCTGTGAATGAACTGTGCCTGAAAATAACCCCCTTTAGGGAAATCCAAGTAGTGGCCAAAGCATCCTGACTCAAATTCTGCCCTTTCACCGGCACGGTCAAGAATCTTGTCTACATCGGAAATCAATTTGTGCAAACAGTGTGTGTTGATGGTGATGTTATAATTCCAAGTGGCCCTCGGGTGTACCAACAAATGATCCAAATTTTCCTCCTCAGCCATCTGTAAAAAAAATATAAAATTGCAAGAGTAATCTAACGAAGCATTGAGGGAGCATGAACATATATCCACAGTAAGAATTAAACAGAACAAAACCCATCCTAGAAATCTTGATATTTTATAGCGGTAAAGACGAAAAACATAAAATCTAGAGTTAGCATATCCACCCATCTCCTAAACAAGCGCTTGTTCGAAGTTCGAAAACTGGATAAACATTGAGTCAAGATACAGTATTTAAGTCGAACACTGCATAAACATTCATAGAATAATCCGAACCGTCGTCTCTGTGAGTAATTTGGATTTCGTTTCAATAATCTTCCTTGTAGTAACAATTACAGACTGAAACCCATCGAGCAAACACAAATTGGGTATAGATTATTCCTTGCATGTTCGAAACGACATACCCAGACTGAAACCCATTACCAATTAATACATACCCAGTTGTAATAATGAAATTGAAACAAGCAAACTAATGATAAGAAACAAAATTAGGATCAAAACAGAGAACGCCATACCGTCGACACGAAAGTGTCAATGCCGTCGATTAAAGAAGTACTTCCAGAAGAATCGGAACAGTTCCTCCTGTTGATGCTTACACGGTGTAAGTTCTTCGAGTAAGTTAGTATACACGAATAAAATAAGACTGTTTACCGGATTTATGACCAAATTGCAACCAACCCCCTTAAGGTTTGCTCTTTCACAAATAAATTGCAATTAACCTTTTTGGTTTAATTGCAAATAAAAAATAAATATCGTTCAAGTTTTGATAAATTCAAATTTAGATATAAAAACTATTTACAAAATCCAATTGACCGTTTGGATTTGATATAAAATTGGCGCTGACACCAGATCAATGGCCAAGAATTCATTTAGATTAAAGAAAAAAGAAATATATAAAAAATATTGATTTTATTATTAAAGGTAATTATGGCATCCATTAAATGCAAAGTATTGATGTGATGTGTAAGGTCGACTAATCAAAATTGGTCAATTGGCTAAAACCTGGTTGCATCGGATGCACGGTGCCTCCCCCACCCTCATCCTGCCACGTCAGAAATATGCTGACGTGGCAGCATCATGCATTGCGCTGCACGGAACCCCTCTTATACCCAGACACAACTTTATCATAAGTCATAAGTCATAACACAGTTAACACCCACTGCAATAGCGGTCAAAGTTAGAACACACTAACTAGGGTGAACCATTACCAGTTTACCACCCACTCCAGGTGCTGACACGTGTCGCAACTTTGGGTTAACTTTAGAATTTGGGTTGAGTTTGGGACACGTGTCAACACCTGTAGTGGTTCACCCTAGTTAGTGTGGGTGAGAAACAATGCACTCTGGAGTTTGAGTGTTATAGATGTTCTTCCAGGGTTCCAGGTGCCGGATTCACAAATACATTTTCTTAATGCTTACACGGTACAAGTTGTGGAGTAATTACATATACACGAATATAACAGACTATACGTATACACGAATAAACTAAGTCTGTTATATTCGTGTAACTGACTTGGTACATGCGTGTACAACTAATATAATTATCACAATTAGTTTTGAAATTCCTTTGCCATCACAATTACTGAAATTCCTTTGCCATCAGATCAATGGCCAAGAATTACTTTTGATTTGAATCTTCTATGGCTTAAAAAATTATGTTATTATTATATGTAACTAGTATAGTATTATGTCAACATGTGCGATGCGCAGGCTTTGTTTTATTTTTCACAATTGGACAATTTGTATTAAATTATCTCCTAATATCTCATTTCATAATATAATTCAGCTATCTAATATCTGCACCCTTAAAAAAAGCTAGGGCACCCCTAATTTATTTATACCCCTTTGTATTTACAGCTCAATTTGAATTTTGTAAAAACGGATGTACAAAAATTAGTATTTTATTGTTAACAATAATTTACAAAACCAGAAGATTGAGTGCATTTTTGCTCACCCACATTAACTAGGGTGAACCATTACCACCCATTCTAGGTGTTGACACGTGTCCTAAACTCAACCCAAAGTCCAAAGTTAACCCAAATTTAACTAAGGTTTAGGACACGTGTCAACACCTGAAGTGGGTGGTAATGGTTCACCCTAGTTAGTGTGGGTGAGCAAAAATGCACTCAATCTTCTGGTTTTGTAAATTATTGTTAACAATAAAATACTAATTTTTGTAAAACTAATTTAATAATCTTATTACTAACCAATACTAATACATAATCTTGGTATATATGTATTTTTAAGGTATATACAGAAATATTAATAGGGGGTAAAATTACATTCGATCGACCACCAACGTTCTTAGTTATTACGCAAACACGATTAATCCATGTCGCTGTAAATGATTACGCTTGACGATGACATGTACTGTGGGTATGTACTAATGATTGGCCGATACCAAGTCAGCAGGCAATTTGATTATTGACTCTGTTGGACTATAAATCTGGGCAAATGTTCATTAATCTCTCACTTTTGAGGATACCATTGGAGATGCTCTAACCCTTTTGTCCCATAGGTTGAACGTTTATTCTATCACGATAATAGTTGATAAGATAATGAGTTGAAAAGACATTAGACACGATTTGTAATCGGTAAACTAATAAGTAATAACAGTTTGAAACAACGGATTTTGTGTTGCAGGTAACCTGAACACAACATGGGTAATTGCCTTGAATTTCCTGTTAAAATAATAAAGTTTTAACTCATTTTTGGTGGTATATGGATGCGTGAAGACACTTGAAACGCATGCGTCGCGTAATTTGGTTCGTATTCCCCATGTGATGGGGAAACTCATACAAGAAGTTCACTACGGATGCATAAATTTATCTACGACATTTCATTTGCAAACCACTGCACCAAATTCAAAGAAAAAAACATAGAAAACACAAGGTGAAGATTTTCGTTTACATATTCCAAACTTAAAAACATCGCATCCCAACTTGCAATATACAGTAGCTGAACCCACTAGTATCAATTTCCATACTGTAAAAATTGATAAGGTAAAGACAAACAGCCTACATGTGTTCGTTTACAGTACTTTTAATGACCTAATGGGGAGGATGAGACGGTGATAAAGGACGACCCATCTCCCTCTCAAAGTCCGCGATCAGTCTCTGTGTGTCATCAATTACCTGGATGAATTTTGTCCATAACAAAACCACGTCTGTGTTTAAATGCCCAGAAAAGTGAGTTCGCACTTCCTCCAATTCACTGAATACTTGTAGAATCGCGTCAAGAATGGAGTATATTCGATCTCGGCTGACCGCTGCTTCGCCTTGGAAATTCCTATCCATTCCGGAAAACGAATATGTGCACAACCGTGGGTTTAGTGTTGTGAATGTATTTGACCTTTAAAGTTGGGTTACAATTTATAATGTATAAATCGAGACTTTTGAAGTTCTCAAGTTTTTTGAAATTGTAAGTTCATTAGTTATTAATTAAGTGCATGCATTGATATAATTAAGGCATTTTTGAAATTGTAAATTCATTATTAAGTGCAGCTGTGAAACTCTATCATTATATATATATATATATATATATACACGGAAATTAACCTATCATTGCATCCTGATAGATTATATAAGGATATTGAATGTGAGCCAGTCGTTTAACATACTTTGACTTGGCATGTGCGCACTTGTCAAATCACTGTTATAAATGAGTGGCTCACATTCAATATCCTGATAAAGTTGTATCAAGATGCACTGATAGAATCGGGACCGATGATATGATATATATATATATATATATATGATATGATATGATTTGATGACGCAATTTAAATTGATTAACATATATTCAAGTATTCAACCGTCCTTTCCTGTTTTGCAAGGCTACACGCCTACACGAAGAGGTAATGAGTGTATTTGACTATTTGTAGACCGCCATTGCGCCAGAAAAGCGTGGCCATTGGTTATTGGGTTGTCAAAATCTGTATGGGCCATCACGTCAAACGTCATTATGCTCTACAAAGCAAGCAAAATCAATTTTGTCAGCATCAAATTAGATTCGGTACGTTAACCCCTATCTGATTAAGGCACGAACATAGAATTATAGAAAGGTTAAAACAAAGCATTAGGATATTACTCGATCGACCCTCGAGATTGAACGACAGAAAATGACTGATTTCGAACATGAAACCGGATTCAACACATCTGGTTCGAAACTAATCGTATTATGTAATGTCTATGTCTCTATGTCACCCGGAGAGGCTTGGTTACAATATAAATAAGGTTTACTATCTTGTACACTGCGTTGTGCAAATGTTACAATGATTTATTACACTGCATGTGTTACATACTGAGTTGGGTAAATTGCGCTAAAAGAACATCTTAATGAAAGTGATAATGACAATTGTTTGAATGCGATGAAAATTCATTTGCGAAATTTTCGGTAACCCAATAACAGACGAATAATGCTAGAGAACCCAAAAAAGTGACCCAAATTTTGGACCCAAACTTATGTGGCAACATCACATGGGATCTTTGGGAAGAGTGACGTGGGCCTATACTGTATGTGATGTTGCCACATAGGTTTGGGTCCAAAATTTGGGTCCTTTTTTTGGGTCCTCTAGCATTATTGATAACAGATAAACAGATGTAAGTATTCATTTCATTTACTCACGGTGGGGATTCAAATGGCCGAACACCAACTTTTAAGTACGGGATAATGTATGGGATATATTGTATGAATGAAAAATTAAAATAAATAATTTCAATAGTATAACGTGCAATGGTAGTTCTTTGTAATGTGCAACCATGTATATTCAATTCGAAAACTTCATCAGAAAATTAATATATAATAGCTTTCTGAACATAACCCTTACACGATCCATACATTATTTTCATTACTAGTGGCTCATAGCTCCCTATTATCATACTCGAACATATCTACCAAAAATTATGCAGATACACTAGCATCAATGGAATGCTTTGGATGCTCCAAACCTTCTCCACGCAATTGACCACGTCGTCACCTAGTGCTTTCATCAGAAATATCAATGTCTCATCCACCGAACATCATAGTGATGGATGTCTCTGTTCGCCACTTGAACAAGAAAGGGGTTCTGTAAGGTTTATGATTTGTATTGGCTTAATTCCATTGCAAAACACTCTATGATTGTATTAGTTGTTGCTTAGGACATTATTTGAAGAAAGGAAGCTCAAAGAGTGAAGAGCAACATCTTGTGCAAAAGTCGTCTTCAAGAGGTGAAAATCGTCAAAGGTAAAACTTGACTTCCACCCTCTTGCAAGGCGTTAGCGCACACACACACAATTCATACATGTGTGTCCCTGCATCGTGGTTCAAACATTTGGTATAACACATTCACACACTTCATAGTATGCTCATGCATTGATCTTGTATTGACAAACATTGTAGAATTGCATGCTTTGTGACTATCTCTTTGATATGGCATGCTTGTGTGAATATGTGTTTATTTGTTTGTGTATTTTGTGTTTTGGACTTGAACATGTTCTTATTTAATGCCTTATCGAGTTCCGGTCGTTTCGGTTACTCACTCATAAGGTTTCGAGTCCAAACAAGTTGACTATGCTACTTTTCGTTCTCATTTGTTGTGTTGATTTCATCATCGGATTCCGAGATGATTTCTCAACCATTTTTCAAAGTTGAGTAGTCGTAGTCGTGCGTGAGGGAGTCACGGTTCGTAATCCGAAAACGGATTCGAAATCGAAGGTCGGATGCTCAAGATATGGGGCAACGAACCGAGGGAGCGCGCGAGAGGTGGGCAAACCACGTGTGGGCACTTGGCCAGCCCGTGTGGGAGGCCGTGGACCCCACGGGCAAGGGAGCCTTCTGCTCCCGTGGGCCCCACACGCCCCCCACGGGGTGCTGATGTGGCACCACGTGATTCGCTCGTAAATTCTTTCCTTTCCCTCCTTTTAAGCCAACCTCCTTCCCTCCACACTTGTGCAATTTTTGAAGAACACTTCATTTTCCCGCATCAGTTTTTCAACAATTTTTGCTTACTTGTTTTGATCATATCTCTCTCATACGAACTCGAAATCATTTGATTCAAAAACCAAAATTGTTGGTCTCGAAGAGAGCTACAAACCCCAAGCATTTTCAGAGGCATTTGACTTTGGCATTTTTCTCAGCTGGTCCATTTCCAGTCCGTGGTCAGTGTATGATTTTCAACTTCTTCTTTTTCAATTTCATCTTTGATCATCTATTGATTCTTTCCATTTGATTGATGAAATTTGTTGAGAAGTATGTTAGATCACATGCTAGGGTTATTTGATCATTTGTTAATTGAGATTTAGCTTTGTGATTAGTCTTGAACATTTATGTGCTAAACTTGATTTATCATGAAATTGATTCTAGAAAATATATGTGTGATGTGCTTCATGTTATTTTCTATGTTTTATTTCATGATCTAAGAACTAGGTTTTTAGTGTGCTAAATTGAATATTGATACCTTTGTTCTTATTGATTTGCATGTCTTGATTTCTAGATAACTTTTGTGATTGTGTGTTGAAATCATATTCTAGACTATCATTGAACATGTACATTTTGCTTGATTGATCATCTAGCTTAATTTGATTGTGCTTGCATCATTTGCATCACTTAGATCATTGCCTTGTGAAAGGTTGAAGTCTCTTGCAAAGTGAGTGAAGCTTTGTCTTGAGCAAGAAGTCTTGGCTAGGAAAGTGTTCCGGATAGCCAAGCAAGAAGTCTTGATTAGAGTCGGGAGGACTCGGATAGTCAAGCAAGAAATCTTCCTAGAGACGTGAGCGTCTTGGATAGGAAGTTGCTTTCTAGAGGTGTAGGACACATCTCGGATAGGAAGTAGGCTTGGTAGTTCACTTGCCCGAGGGTAGATTAGGAGGTGATAGCTTGAGCGGATATCATGTGTTGATAGCTTGAGTGTGTAAGTCCTTTTCGTATAGTGGATTGCTTTGCCGGTGGTTGTGGTATCAACCCGTGGATGTTTCCTCATTGAGGTTTTACCACGTTAAAATCATTGTGTTCAATTTTGCTTTACTTTCCTTTATCTTCCATATATTACATTGTTTGCTCATCTTGTAAATTGATTAACTCTTGTCTTAGTGAAATCAATTCATTTGCTAAATCTTATCAAGTGTGAATTTTGCTTTGTAATTTTCCGCATTATTTTTAATTGGAAGAATTTGGAGCCTATACCTATTCACCCCCCCTCTAGGTATATTTACACTATATTGCTTAAGGGAATTTCAATTGGTATCAGAGCGGGTGTCTAGAAGTAATTAGATAGATCCATATTATAGTGTTTGTGTTTTGTTTTGTTGTGTTTTGTTGTGTTTGTTCATTTTTGTAGCTATGGGTGATTCAATGCCGGAAGGTGCTTCTAGTGGTAGACCTCCTCTATTGAATAGTGGTAACTACTCCTTTTGGAAAATTAGGATGAGAGCTTACATTAGATCCATTAATGAAAAAGCATGGATAAGTGTTGAGGAAGGTTATGAGTTGCCTACCAAAAGAATTGAAGATGGCACTATGATTGCGAAGCCTAGAGCC
The DNA here is from genome assembly GCA_030490815.1 of Acer saccharum. NCBI lineage: Eukaryota > Viridiplantae > Streptophyta > Magnoliopsida > Sapindales > Sapindaceae > Acer > Acer saccharum. The sequence goes on along the minus strand of CM059869.1, from coordinate 24,467,305 downwards.
GAATGGACGGCCATTGATTTTGATAATGCTAAATGGCATCATCGGGCGATGAATGCTATTTTTGGAGGTGTAGATTGTACTCAATTTATCTACATCCAAAACCTTGAATCGGCAAAGGAAGCATGGGATACTTTGCAAACTACCAATGAGGGTACGTTAGCGGTTCGAAGGTCTAGAGTACAAATGCTTACTTCTCAATTTGAAAGTCTTGTTATGAATGAGGATGAGAAGTTAGTAGACTTCCAAACTAGACTCTTGAATATCACCAACCAAAGTCAAACTTTGGGAGAGCTATATCCACAAGAGAGAATTAATTGGAAGATCTTGAGATCCTTGCCTAAGAGATTTAATGCAAAGGTGACCGCAATTGAAGAAAGCAAGAATGTCGATCTTATGAGGGTTGATGAGCTTCTTGGGTCTCTACAAACTTATGAGCTTGGTTTCAAGCCGAAGATTGAAGGTAAGGGAATAGCACTCAAGGTAACCAATGAGGAGAGTGAAGATGATGTGGCTTCTATGGTGAGAACTTTCAAGAAATTTCTAAAGAACATATGTTCTAAGAGAGAGGAAGTCAAGAAGAAGATCACTCCAAAAGAAGTGGTAGATTGCAAGGATAAATCTATGAAGAAGTTAATTCAATGCCATGAATGCAAAGGGATTGGATTTATCTCCACCAAGCGTGCTAATGAGAAGAGAGAGTCTAAGAAAGGATTAGCTATGGCGGCTTCTTGGAGTGATGTGAGTGTGAGTGATAAAGAAGAGGAAGAGGAGTCCTCGAATGAACGAGAATATACTAGCAATTATATTGCTCACCCGGCTATATATGAAGGAAGATTTGAGGATAATAGTGAAGACTCCTCAAGTATTGAGGAAAGTGAAAACTCTTCAAGTAGTGAAGATAGCGAAATCTCCTCCAATGATGAAGAGTTTGAAGTCTCCTCAAATCAAGATTTTATAAGCTTCAATGACAAGATCCTTCAACAAAAGAATGAAGAGAACATCAAGTTGAAGTTGATCAATGCCAATTTAGTGGTGATTTTAAAAGCTCTTATCAATGAAAAGAAGATGTCTTTGGAGAAGATGAGCAAGCAAAGTGAAGTCATCAAGGAGCATGAAAAGACCATTGAAAAGAATGTCTCAAAGATGGAAGAAAGTGCTCAAGAGCTAGATGATCTAAAAGAAGACTTTACTATGAAGTTGTTTGCCATGGAAGGAGAGATTAAGCAAAAAGAGAACTCTTTGTCTATCATGAAGATAAAAGAGTGTGAGCTTATAGATGAAGTCAAAGCTCTCAAAGAGTCTATTAATGGCATGAAGATTGGAGCCATTAAGCTTGATGAAGTAATAAAGCTTGGAAAGCATCATGGAGATATGAGTGGCTTGGGTTTTGTAGAAGAAGTGAAGAAGACTCCTACAACCAAGAACAAGTCAAGAGAGTCCAAGAAGAAGAAAGACTCAATTACTATTCCTTCCAACATCAAAGACAAAGGCAAGAAGAGCAATGGAACTTCTCAACCGACTTCTCAACCAAAGCATGCACACCCAAGAGGTAATTTTTCTAAATTCATTCCGGTTTGTCATTATTGCAATATGGTTGGTCACATTAGGCCTAAGTGTTATGAATATGCTAGCCAATGCAAACTAGGAAATGTGGAATGTGATAAAAATGTGAAAAAGTTACCTATTCATACTCCTAAGCATGAGTTTAAGTCTAGAGCTAGATGTAACATCTCTAAGTTTATCCCGGTTTGTCATTTTTGCAATGTTGTTGGACATATCAAACCTAAATGCTATGAGTATATTAGACAATGCAAACTAGGGAATGAGATGCATGCTAGTGAGATGAAAAGACTTCCTTTGGTTGTTTCTAAACATGTTAGAGCATTAGAGACTATGCATGATGAACATGTTAATGAAAAGAAATCAACAAGGAAAGTTTGGGTTAAGAAAAATAATGTGCATACTTGTGAAATGGATAAATCTTCTTTGAAAGTTTCTAAACATGACAATAGCTTTGATGCTTTGAGAAATGTGCATATTGATCATATTCATGTGAAGAAACCTACCAAGAAAATTTGGATTGAAAAGAATGACATGCATGTTAATAATAATCATGTTAAGAAATATGTTGAGAAGAAGTTGGTTAAGAAGAGTGTTAACCATGATCATTTGAAGAGTCTTGATGAAATATTTGTGCGTGGCAAAAATGATGACTTTAATATGAGTGATATTTTCATGAAGAAGATAGTTGATGATTTATCTTCTAGATTTCATATTGCCATGCGTAATGATCATGATGTTGTTTTTGTTGGTTCACCTAAGACTAATATGGTCAAAGGTGAGTGCTCTCATACTTGATTGAGTAGCACATATGAGAATATTTTTGTTCTTGTTTGATAAGAGTTCTAAGTTTGATGCTTGCCTAAGCTATTTGTAATGTGCTAGGTCTAGTATTCAAACTTGGTGTCTCTAATCAATTCATGAACTTAATATTCTCATAATCACTATGATAGTCAAAATTTGTTGATTAACTTTAAAGAAGTTGAATTTTGAAATCTTTTTGGTGAAAATTTTTGTTAAGACTTTTAGAGAAAGTCATTTGCATGTGTTTGTTTGAGTTGAAAGTGTTTGGTCTTTATTTTCTTGGGATGACACACCAACAACTTGTTGTCATGAGGACAAACAAGCCAAGAAAGCTCATAAAAAGAGCGGAGACCTTTCATTGGTGAAAATGCTTGCTAAGGTATTTCTCTACTCTAAAAGCTTGCTTTCTATTTCATCTTTTCAACTCTATATATGCATGATATCATTGCACATAGATATTAGGCATCATTTCATTAGAGAACATGTTGAACATTCTATTGTTTCTCTAAAGCATGTGCCTACTAAAAATCAACTTGTGGATTTGTTTACTAAGTCCTTGGACAAAAAGAGGTTTAAAACTCTTCAAAGATCCATTGACATGATTTGTGTTGATTATTGTCTATGTGTGATTGTGAGTGGCTTGATGAGCAAAACTCTAATTGAAAATCAATATCTTTGAGAGCTACTCACTTGAGAAGTAATGATCTTAAACAAGTATCTTTTATTGTTTCTAGATCATGCACTTGAGCTTGAAAATCATTTTTTTTTGAAAAGTGCACTAATGCTTCTCTTATATGTTTTAGTTTTGAGTATATGTGGTTGAATATGTGTAGATAATGGATGCATCTAGAAGTTTATTGTTAAGTACATGATAGATGACCTATGGTATGTATCCATTTTGCTTCGGCACTACATAGTAATCAACGAGCACCCTCATGGAAAGGGCTACACACCTTGGTTGTGAAGCCACCCAATGTAGGAAAGGGCTACGCCATTGTGATGAGTGAAAGCCGCCATGAGGAGTATATGTTTTTGTTAGTAAAATCAAAGAAGTGTTGAAATGAATCATTAAAAAAAAAAATTCTTTGATTCTAAGCCTAAAAGAAATGAAAAAAAAATAAAAGGCTTATTGGTGTATAGTTGAGAATTGTGAAAAAGCTCGGGTTGACAAATAGAAACGGGAAAACGAGCCACATGCACACACACGCTCATATGTTGATATCTATTCATTTTAAAAGCAAAAATCCGGATGAATATCGGTTTGACCTATTTTTGGAAAGGCTTTAGATGGATAGGTGTGGATAGAGTTTGCATGTTGATATCACAATTACTCCTTCTATATATTTGAGAAGCATTCACACACACACACTTTGCTTATGTGCTTGATTCATTAGCAATGTGAGAATATTTTTGAGAGATTAATGAAAATCTATGATTCTCTCTTGGACTTTGACAAGTTATGAAATATTTTCTCTTATTGCTTGATTGTGTGATTGTGTGATGTCCCTTGTGAACAAATCTACTTGTTGATAATATGTGGAGCATATGTTAAGGGGGAGCTTTAGTTTATTCAACTTTCGCTCTCTATACGATTTGTTTGCTTTGTATCTCGTTCTTTATCTCTTGTGTCCCTTGTCTATTCCTTGACAAAAAGGGGGAGAAAATGTATACCTCACCATGTTTGATATTGGGGAGATTTTGTATACTTCACACCTTGTGTGGAAATTGTTCCAATTGTGTGAATCTTATTCCTCTTTGTGCTTAATTGTGACTTTGTCTTAAGGGGGAGAATTCTTGTCTTAAGGGGGAGAAAGAATTCTTTCTTGACAATGATAAGGATAGTTGATTCTTGGAAATTGGGAAACTAAGGGAATGCTTTAATATGAACATATTTTATTCACTTGAGATAATGCATTTGTGTATGAGATAAGGGATATCTTCTTTGTTTGTTGTTTGGTTAAATAACTCACCATTCTTCTTTAGAGAAGATCTCTTGTTTGGTTGCTATTTTCTCTCATAGGTACTTTGAAGACCGAAAGAGGAATTCTTGAAGACTTGAAGATTTTTAGTCTAGGAATTTCTTTGTAATGTGAGATTGTGAGTATGCTATCATTTTGAGTTTATTTGAGTGAAACATTGTATGGTGAGGTTGAGTGCTTTTGCCATGGAATAGCCAAAGGGGGAGATTGTAAGGTTTATGATTTGTATTGGCTTAATTCCATTGCAAAACACTCTATGATTGTATTAGTTGTTGCTTAGGACATTATTTGAAGAAAGGAAGCTCAAAGAGTGAAGAGCAACATCTTGTGCAAAAGTCGTCTTCAAGAGGTGAAAATCGTCAAAGGTAAAACTTGACTTCCACCCTCTTGCAAGGCATTAGCGCACACACACACAATTCATACATGTGTGTCCCTGCATCGTGGTTCAAACATTTGGTATAACACATTCACACACTTCATAGTATGCTCATGCATTGATCTTGTATTGACAAACATTGTAGAATTGCATGCTTTGTGACTATCTCTTTGATATGGCATGCTTGTGTGAATATGTGTTTATTTGTTTGTGTATTTTGTGTTTTGGACTTGAACAAGTTCTTATTTAATGCCTTATCGAGTTCCGGTCGTTTCGGTTACTCACTCATAAGGTTTCGAGTCCAAACAAGTTGACTATGCTACTTTTCGTTCTCATTTGTTGTGTTGATTTCATCATCGGATTCCGAGATGATTTCTCAACCATTTTTCAAATTTGAGTAGTCGTAGTCGTGCGTGAGGGAGTCACGGTTCGTAATCCGAAAACGGATTCGAAATCGGAGGTCGGATGCTCAAGATATGGGGCAACGAACCGAGGGAGCGCGCGAGAGGTGGGCAAACCACGTGTGGGCACTTGGCCAGCCCGTGTGGGAGGCCGTGGGCCCCACGGGCAAGGGAGCCTTCTGCTCCCGTGGGCCCCACGCGCCCCCCACGGGGTGCTGACGTGGCACCACGTGATTCGCTCGTAAATTCTTTCCTTTCCCTCCTTTTAAGCCAACCTCCTTCCCTCCACACTTGTGCAATTTTTGAAGAACACTTCATTTTCCCGCATCAGTTTTTCAACAATTTTTGCTTACTTGTTTTGATCATATCTCTCTCATACGAACTCGAAATCATTTGATTCAAAAACCAAAATTGTTGGTCTCGAAGAGAGCTACAAACCCCAAGCATTTCCAGAGGCATTTGACTTTGGCATTTTTCTCAGCTGGTCCATTTCCAGTCCGTGGTCAGTGTATGATTTTCAACTTCTTCTTTTTCAATTTCATCTTTGATCATCTATTGATTCTTTCCATTTGATTGATGAAATTTGTTGAGAAGTATGTTAGATCACATGCTAGGGTTATTTGATCATTTGTTAATTGAGATTTAGCTTTGTGATTAGTCTTGAACATTTATGTGCTAAACTTGATTTATCATGAAATTGATTCTAGAAAATATATGTGTGATGTGCTTCATGTTATTTTCTATGTTTTATTTCATGATCTAAGAACTAGGTTTTTAGTGTGCTAAATTGAATATTGATACCTTTGTTCTTATTGATTTGCATGTCTTGATTTCTAGATAACTTTTGTGATTGTGTGTTGAAATCATATTCTAGACTATCATTGAACATGTACATTTTGCTTGATTGATCATCTAGCTTAATTTGATTGTGCTTGCATCATTTGCATCACTTAGATCATTGCCTTGTGAAAGGTTGAAGTCTCTTGCAAAGTGAGTGAAGCTTTGTCTTGAGCAAGAAGTCTTGGCTAGGAAAGTGTTCCGGATAGCCAAGCAAGAAGTCTTGATTAGAGTCGGGAGGACTCGGATAGTCAAGCAAGAAATCTTCCTAGAGACGTGAGCGTCTTGGATAGGAAGTTGCTTTCTAGAGGTGTAGGACACATCTCGGATAGGAAGTAGGCTTGGTAGTTCACTTGCCCGAGGGTAGATTAGGAGGTGATAGCTTGAGCGGATATCATGTGTTGATAGCTTGAGTGTGTAAGTCCTTTTCGCATAGTGGATTGCTTTGCCGGTGGTTGTGGTATCAACCCGTGGATGTTTCCTCATTGAGGTTTTACCACGTTAAAATCATTGTGTTCAATTTTGCTTTACTTTCTTTTATCTTCCATATATTACATTGTTTGCTCATCTTGTAAATTGATTAACTCTTGTCTTAGTAAAATCAATTCATTTGCTAAATCTTATCAAGTGTGCATTTTGCTTTGTAATTTTCCGCATTATTTTTAATTGGAAGAATTTGGAGCCTATACCTATTCACCCCCCCTCTAGGTATATTTACACTATATTGCTTAAGGGAATTTCAGGTTCGCTATGAATACGCACTTTTTGGCCATACTTTTATACCGTGGCCTCCTCGGAGGTCTTCTTCCTTTCCAAGAAATAGGAACCGCAGTATCTTCCAACGAGAATTTATGCTCCATTACCTGGCCAATCGAAGAAACCTAACTCAAAATTCAAAGGTGAAACAAACAATCTAAACCGGAACCAAAAGTAAAACACGGGTGGAGGGTGATTGAGAAGAGATGTAGCATGGAAGCAAACACTTTACACGAAGTGAGGAAGGAAGCATGTTGACTAGAGGCGCACAAAACTGTTGGGTTTGAAGAACGGAAACAGGAGATTCAAGGGCGGATTTACAATAAACACAGGTGGAGCTATATAAGGAGGTTGTGAGGGTGTGAGACTGAGAGTGAGGAAGATAATATTTGAAGGGTGATTGGGAACTGGGGAAGACACTATTTCGAGTGCAATTTTGCTCACCCACATTAACTAGAGGTAAGCATTACCTCCCACCTCAGGTGTTGCCACGTGTCCTAAACTTAACTCAAAGTCAAAAATTAACCCAATGTTTGGGACACGTGGCAACACCTGAGATGGGGGGTAATGTTTACCTCTAGTTAAAGGGGTGAGTAAAGTTGCACTCCACTATTTCAAGGGTGAAACCCCAAATATTGAAAACAAAAGTTAAAAGGTGTTAATTATAAAAAGAACTGAAATCAACAGTCAACGTTTTAATTTATAAATTATATCATTAGAAGGGTCTCATATAGATCTTTAAAATGAGACTAATATTGAATACTTAATAATAACATATTATTATTTCTAACTTGAAAAAATTGGAGGGTGATTAGATTTTTGGTGAATTTTGTCCCACCTTCTCCCGTCCCGTCCCAAGCTATTGGTGCGCCAAACGCAGGACAAGAGAAAATAGTCCCGTCCTGTCCCGCGTACCAAACACACCCTAAAGGCCTTGGAATAGGTACTGTAAGCTTAAGAACAACTCCTATGACCATTGTGGATTGAATTTCGATTTAAATAAATTTTTTTAATATTTTATTTATTTATTCCGATTGGTCAGAATGTTTTAAAAAGGCGGTGTGCACCCATCAGACTCGATTTCGGAAGTGTAAATGTATTACGGGAGATCGATTCAAGCAACTAGAACCACTTATAAGGTTGTGAAAAAACTCTTAGGCACTTAGGGGTTAATATTTGAAAGGGTTGTTTGGTATATGGTATATCTAGTGTAATGGGTATGGATGTACTTGTTCGACCGTTTGATTATCTCGAAACTCCATGTACATACTTCCATTGATACCCCTTCATCATAGGATAGTGCCGATCGTTGAGATTTTTACGGGGCCCCCATAATTTAATCAATGGGTAAGATCTGTAAGGCCTAAGAAGAATTCCTATAATATAGATATATAATACATATATATCTCATTTATTTGAAAGAAGCAATATCCAATGGCCAAGGAATTGTGTCAAAAATTGTATAAAAAGATGGGGCCATGGATCCTGCCCCATTATATATATATATATATATATATATGTGTTATATAATATGTATTTATATATATTACTTTATATCATAATAATATATATCATAATAATGTAGCAGAGACTGTATTATATATATTTAATATATATTATTATATTTTTTATATAATATATTATATTATATTATTATATAATATATAAATAATTATATCCTATATTATATATATAATATGTATTTATATATATTAGTAATATATATTATTATATATATCTATATATATTATAATGTATTTATATATATTAGTAATATATATTATATATTATATATTATCATATTTTTTATGTGTATTCGTGTTTAATTATTTTGGGAGTTTTGGTATGCAAGATTGTTTGAAAGATCTTGTTTGTTCTGTTCTGTTTTGCTGGTATGAGTAATGAAGGAGCATTTTATTTGTTCTGTGCTGCTTGTATGAGTAATGAAGGACCATTTTATTTGTTCTGTTATACTGGTATGAGTAATGAAGGAATATAATGACGAACCGATAACTTCCATTTATATAGACGGGGGGTACAGCATGTGAAAAAACATTAAAAAAAACATTGAATTCAGGGTGATGGTGGAATGTTGAAGTCCATCAACTTCTTCTGCATTTTTTCAACAAGTTGGTAGAGGCCATTCAGTTTGTTGTCCCTTGCTTCAATCGCTACATGTAAGTTGATGATTTCAGCTTCAAGATTATGATATTTCCCCATCAGAAGAGTATAATCATCACGTAGCCGTTTTGCATTTTCACGCTCCTTGGCGATGGTCTCCTCAGCCTTTGCAATCCTTTCACGCATCACTTCTGAAATGGCATTCATCCTGTGAAGGCTCATGCCGTTTGCTTCCATTTCCACTTGTAAGCTTTTCAAGAGATTTCTGACTAAAATATAACTCAGCAATTGACATATTTATAGTGGAAGAATATGACCCATATCAGTGAAAACTGAAGAGTCACCTCTTACATTAATTTCATTGAAGAATGAACCATTGTAACCTTTCCAATACCTTGACATTTTAAATGAACCATTGTGCCTTAAATCTTAATTGAACCATTAAACTTATCTTAAATAAACATTTATTAAATATATCGTAAACTGAACGGGCGGTACACTAGGGAAAGCCACCAGTTTATTGTTCAGCTCTTTCTGAAAATGAAAAGCAACGACCTATTTACAACCACTTTTTAATTTTTTTTAAAGAAATACAGATTCACACCTCCAAAGCAATTATCTAAAGTCAAATATACATCCATTTGATGTCCAATCATAATAAAACAATTATTACACTCTGTCTCCTCTTTAATTTTACAATTAAACGAGATTTAATCTTGTTGGTGGAAAAAAGTTGAAAGCTTTAATCTTGTTGGTGGAAAGAGTTAGGAATCCTAGTCAGCAACTCCATATAACTTTTGTTTTGGCCACATCATCTCCATATTGAACTTAGATAACAGCTTCGGAGAGTTTTTCTAACTTTTTTAATATTTACCCTATGTGGCACTCTTTTTTCTCCAAATGCTATTGCATGATAGGATTGGAGATGCTGTATATTGAATATTAAAAATACTCGATAAACAAGAAGTTAAAGTAAGACCATTTTCGATAACCTTGTAGGCTAAAATTCCCCCTGTTATATTAAAACTTAAATAAGTTACTAAATATTATCCTAATCCAAAAATGTTTAATTAAACTGAATGCACCCACTGTAAAACAGTGAGAACATTTCCTTGACGTGACCACCCAATGGACAGTAATAATGAAAATGCGATGGACTGGGTCGGCACATCCATCGAGTACAAACGTCAGGATCAGTTCTTCGGTCAGTGTGAATAGGGAACCGAATTGATTTTCCGTCATCGACTGATTTCAACTTAACTGATTGGTTGACAGGTTTCTGATAGTGGCAACATCATTACATGATGAGAATACTCTGGCTGATGACACGATGAGAATTAAACTAGAAGATTAAACTATCCACTCCCAAAGGACGTACATTGGGCGGACCCACGTGGAGACCATGTGGGGCAGTGCCCTACCTCAATATTAAAAAAAAAAATTTCTTCTGTTTACATTGTATATTTGTATATATACATATTAATTAAAAATCGATAACAACAAGTTGTTGGTGGTATGGCGGGTGGTGGATCTTAATTTTAGACTTAGGTGCTTGGATCGAGTCTCATCTCAAGGGTACTGTTGTTAATGACATGTTTTGTTCTATAATTTTTTTTATGTGCCTTTTTTCATTCAACTTTATCTTCAAATTTTTTATTTTTATATCTTATTTATTTTATCATCTTTTCCGATTCATTTTCTCTATTCCGTCGTTGTCAATTTCTTAACTACCATTACTGTGTGTTTATTTAATTCAATTTATTTTTATATGAAATTATATATTATTATTTTCAATTTTTACTATATCAAATAGTTTTAATTTGACATAACTAACATGCCCAATCAATAAAGCTAAAAATATCAGATTTTACTTTATTGAATTAAAATGGTCAATCTATTACTAAGATTATTTTATTTTTTTTTATCCTTAGTATTTTTCTTTATTTTATAGTTGTAATTTATTTAGAATCAATAAATCAATAATTTACCAATAGTTTGAAGAATAAAAAATTTAAAAACATGTCTAGTAATAGTTAAAATTGAATTCATTATAATGCAAAACAAAATTTCTTATTATAAATTTAGATTGTAATTTATTCTTTTAATTTTTTTCATTATTTATGTTGTTTTTCTTGTTATTATTATTATTTTTTAAATATTTTTTCTTGTTATTATTTAATAATAAATAATTTTTCTTGTTTTTATTTTCTTTTGAATGTAAGATTATTTAATTCATTTGAGTAAGTGTTCTATTTATTTAATTTTATCTATAAAAATTAAAATTTCAAAAATAAAAAATTAAAAAAAAACTATTTTACTATGATGTTAAATTTTTGAAACGTTTATCATATAATTGCGATTGTAATTTATTCAAATACCCTAACAGTGTAAAATTCCTGGGTCCGGCATAGCATACCAGTATATCACATATCTTTACAGGCAAATATAAACATCAGTAGATTAGATATGTTCAAAAGATACCATAATGGTGACAGATCAAGAGTGCACATCACCTCTTAGCAAAGCTGGCAGTGCACCTCTTCCACATATGTGGTTTACTGTATATGATCCACCATGCACATTTTAGAAGCAGGTGTGGGGAGTTTTTCTGCCCGGGTTTTGGGAAGCAGTTATCTACTGTTATGGGAGTAGATATCTGGGCCGCACATGTATTGTTTGATCTCGGCAAATCCCGACAGTACTAATGTAATATATAAAAATAAATAATAATATTAAGAAGATGGGTTTATTATGTAGGCAACAATTTCAGATTGCAAGCCAGTATCGACAAAATACATTGGCCACGTAGGAACTGGAGAATTAACTCGGAAACATGAACTTAATATATGTTATTTATGTACGGGTATTGGATGGGTTTTTTCACACGCAAAAATGAAGTTCAAAATTATAGTTCTGTCCAAATTCCGGGAGCTTCGGTCTCCCCGGTATGGGAGCTGTAGTCCGAGCTGCGTTTGTAGAGCCCATTCTGGCCGATCTCGGTAGTTGTTGTATTATAAAAAAATCAAACAAATAAAAAATAAAAAATAAAATAATTTAGACGAGGAAAATTTTGACAATTAGTTCTTTTGTAATCTGGAGAGCTTTTTTGACAATCCAATTTTTTATGCTACCACATTTTTTTCTATGAAATCTCCATTCCCATAATTAAAATTTAGAAAAATTCTAAAGACGGTTAATGTTGTTACAATAATTTATTTTTTATCTTATTTGAATTAAATTATTAAGTAAATAAATTATCTCTCCTGAATAAATAATTAGATATCATATTACATATGAAATACTCTCCTAAATTTTTAATTACCATATTAACCTCTATATCCTCCAATAAAAATCTGTATTTATCTATCTCCGTTCTTTCTGAAGCAACACAAAAACCCCATGTGTATGTATATAAATAAATAAATAATTTTAAATAAATGAATTAAAAAAACAGAAAACACAAGTAAGTTGTTTTTAAAATAAAATATTAAAAAAATTCAAAATATGAAAATCGTTTTTGTTACTTGTAGGTATGTGATTGCATAGAGAACCTCAATTCTTTAATTAGTCGTAGAAAATCTGAGTTTAATCGAATATAGTCGAAACAATTCAAGCCTTAATATATCTTTATATTATTTTAATTTAATACAGAATAATTGATTAATAAATATTACTAGACATGATATTGACTTTGTTATTATTCTAATTAAGTAAATTATTGATTTAATGAATCTACATAAATTAAACATATAAAATACAGAAAAATAGTGAGGATAAAATAAAATGAATGATATTAATAAAAGGACTATTTTAATACATAGTTGGAAATTTGAGATTTAATGGTTTATTGATGTGATATGTTTGGTATGGCAAACTAAAAATATTACAAATAATATAAGTTTAAAATAATAATCAATTATTTAATATAAATTCAAACAGAATTAAGTAACCATAATTCGTGGGTAGCTAAGAAGTTGTATTGTATTAGGTTTAAAAAGTTATAATTACTATAGGATTCATATATTTTATTATATGTATCTACAATGTTCAAGAATTATGTACATGTATTTACATGCCCGTAGAATTCTCCATACAAATCACAACAGTGCATTCCAATTAGGAATGGTAATGGGGCGCGTTCGGGCAGGTTTGGCAAAATCCAAACCCAAACCCGCGAAATTTTATGTCTACCAAACCCACCCGTGAACCCGCGACAATAAACGGGTTCGGGTTTGGGTGTTAGGACACCCAAACCCGCCCATGAACCCGTGAACCCGCGAACCCATCAATTAATGTTTTTTTTTTAAAGAAATTATTTCTATATTTTTTTCCCCTATTTAAATATATGTAATATTATGATTTTAAAGAATAAAAACACTTAATATATTGAAATGTTTACATTTTATTCTCTATATAATTAAAAAGTTTTTATTTTGGTTTAAATTTACAATATTTGAAATAATAAAATATTATATAAATTTTATTGTTCGCGGGTATGCGGGTTCGGGCATAGAATTTTTTCCACATCTGTACCTGAATCGGAACTCATGACGGGTACGATTTTCAAACCCAAACCCTCGACAAGCAGGTTGGGTTCGGGCGGGTCCCATGAGATCGGGTTTAATTGCCATCCATAATTCCAATTGTATTAGATTAACCGTCAACTAAGGGATCCCTCACTTCAAGTTCTGTCCACACCTTCATGAAATCACATCGATTTATATGATAAGTTCATTCTAATATATATGGATAAATCAAATTTGATAAATTTTAAAGCATTACAACTAAGTATACCAATTTTGTTAAATATAAAGCTTGTGAAAAAATTGGAGAAATATATATAACTCAACACTACATGTGGCATGTGAGGTGTTAAATTGTGAGTGGATACATGGGGTAGGTGTCATTAATGTGTATCCACTTATAATCTGACACCTCACATGCCACATGTAGTGGGATGAAAAATGTGGGATTTTAAGTGGGATGTTTAGCATTATTGTATATATAGATAATTAGATATATATTAATATATTAATATAATTATATAATTCAAAAAAATAATATGAGATAATTTTACTAAAACATGAAAAACAATAAATACATAATAACGCAATTATGGACATGTAATACCATCTAAAATTATGGACAACATGTGGACAACCAATAAATATATTTCGTTTACTTGATCGATGATATTGTTATATACATAACACAGATGATTTCTATTTGACCATTATACTAGAATTTAAACTTAGGGAAATGGGACAAGGATGTGTTAATGTTTCCGCAGATGAGTGGGCTGTGCGCCTGTGCCGCAGTGTGCCCCCCTATAAAAACATATGTTCAGAGTCAGATTTCGTTAACAGGTAACTTCGGTCTGTAGAGCTTGGAAAAAAATAAATAAATTACTTATGACTGTAGAGATGGAGTCTGATGATGAGAACGAATCCACCATATTGGATCGACTGATTTTCTGCGTAAGCAGGTGCTGCAACTCTCTGAAAGACCTCCTGGATGCTACAATTGAATACAAGAAAGTTGTGGAAAGAAATGAAGCACGGTCCCGTTCTCGATCAACAGTTGTTGAATCTCGCGTCGCGGAACTGGAGAGGGATGTTTACAGGTTAAAGAATACCAAGTCGACATCTCTCGTCGACCGTCTTCGGCGTCAAGAGGGCTGTACGTTATTTAAGAATCGCCCTTCGGGCTCAAGGCATTAATACGTTCACACTCACCGAGTCAACGCTATAGCATCACCAAACATGTTTTTGCAGGTGATGTTTGTTTTGTTTGTTTTGTTCCTACAATCCATTTTAGGACTTGCAAATACCATTTGACGTAAGGTACTTAGGTTTGCTGTTGCCATTTGTTTTATGTTTTCAAAAATGCCTGTTGTTTTTGTAATTGGATTTAGATATCCCATGTTAAAAACTTCCAGACATACCTCGTTTGTGTGTGTAATCATCTGACGATTTTGAGTTGTAAAATCTTAACAACTTATGTCCCTTCTGAAGGGTTTTCTAAGCTATAATCGGAAACTTGCCTTGGAGTTCAAATTCAGAAAAAAACTTGTACGTTTTCACATTTCACTACAGTTATCAAACTATTCGAACAACCCTAAGACACAGTTAATTTTGAGATGTACTCAACACCGTTCTTAGTTTGAACACCAATTGTCCTGTTAAGTTTAACGTGTAGAAGAACACCATTCCCCAACTTCACTTGTAAATCGAGGAAGGTGTCGAGAACTGTCGATGTTGATAAAAATGCTCCCATTCAGACGCATAAAACAAGGTAGCTTAACTTTATTTTGCTTCAGAATAATGTTAATTATTATCTATAGACTATAGCCGTTTAAATGTCGATGAAATCCAAAAATTCTCACTTCATATGTAGAAGTGGGAATATGTCCGAAGGTGTCAGATTGTTCAGGGTGGATTTCTCAAACCCATAGGCAAAATACAACATTCTTCAAACATAACATAGAACGACAATTGGTTTCCATCCAAGCGGAAATAGTATGCGCTTAATTCCAGCTTCATACAGAGTCTAAAGGGAACCCTGGCGCAACAGTCTTCGGTTGCCGGATGAATGGCATTAACTTTTGTTTATTATTTCATCCCTAAAGTTTGACTTATATACAGTTTGACCCATATTTAATAAAATATTGGCTAGATGTTTAAAAAAAGGGTAATGCTATTGGGTACCAAAAAAATCCAATCCAAATTGTAACCCAAATGTCATGTGGCAACATCTCAAATACTGTGCAAGTTGCACCATTATAGTTCCAACGGTTGCACCAAATCAGGTTTTAGGGTTGGAGATGAGGGTTTACAATGTCTGTTGTACAACCCTTCACATTATGGTTATGGTTAATTTCGTTTGCCATCGAACCAGATGTGTACAATCAAACCTTGATATACGTTACGTTGAGACGGCTGTAGATTACAATGGACGATTTAGTAAATCTGTGGGATAACCCATCGGATTTTGACGTCTCACTTGCTCCCATTATAAGTGTCGTATCAACTATATATTGGTCATTGACCCAAACCCCTTCCCCCCCAAAAAAGCGACTTTGTAAAGGTTACCATAATTGCCTGTGACTGTACTCTACCCACCCTATTTGCAGGTCACAGATTTAGTTCTGTACGAATAGGGTATAGGTAGTGATGAAGAAAATTGCTCATGGGGGTGTGGCCCAACCTAATAATACTGATTGAATTGACAATTAAGTATAGGGGAGTAGTTGAAGTTGTATTTGACCATCCGGAAACGGCGTCCACACCAGAGTCAATATGATGTTTTGTAATTGAACGAGGACAAAATATTGAAAATGAGAGGAGAACCGATTTCCAAACCTAAATTTTTTATATAGGTTATACACGTGTACAACTTTGACGAATCTAAAAATAGTACCTACACAGCCTACACTGACACGGAATTTTTTTTTTTTTAAAAAAGCCTACACGATTTGCCAACGGTTGCCTGTTGGAATTACTTTACTTTAAATACCGTGTATTAGAAATTTTTTACTTCAACTTCAATTTATTGTAAAAAAAAAAAAAAAAAAAAAAAAAAAAAACCTAGTTGCTCACAAATAAATAAAGGGAAATTATCATTATCCCCCTATAATTTTCCGTATTCTCCAGTCTCCCCTATCTAGTTTCAAAATTCTCCAATTTCCCCACTCCCATGCCTATTTTTATATGGTGAGAATGGTTGTATTTGTGCATGGGAGGGGGGAAATTGGAGAATTTTGAAACTATAGGGGGGAGACTGGAGAATACGGCAAACTACAGGGGGGAGACTAATAATTTCCCATAAATAAAAAACTTATTTCAAATTGTGTCTTCTATTGAAACCCTAATCGTATTAATACTGTATTTGTTCTTCTCATCATAAACAACTACAGCATCACAAAACCTATTTGCTTGAAAACTCAAACAAATGGATACTGGGTCTGGGTTACCTAGCATATTGCGATAAGGACTTTTTTCAAATAGGGACATCCTAAAATAACTTCACGAGGATATTGAATGTAAGCCACTAGTTTTACATGATTTGACTCAAGTGTGTATGCACTTATTAAAACTACTGGCTCACATTCAATATCCTCACGAGGTTATATCATGACGTCCGCATGGGAACAAGACTGTATATATAATACTACTATAATTAGGGCCGTTTTGACTTTATAAGTTCAGGACATCCGCCCACAACCACACATTCGTATTGGTTGTGGGTATTTGTTAATGTCAGGTTATGGGCCCGCTGTGAATGTGTGGCTATGGTTGGACGTCTAGAAATTATAAAGTCAGGATCTGGTTAGTGCGCAATGATATAACTTCATGAGGACATTGAATGTGACCAACTAGTTTAGAAAAGTGCATACGCACTTCAGTCAAAGGATGTTAGCTAATAGTGGTTGACATCCAATATCATGGACCATAAATTTACATCGGTGCGCATTGGCTTGATCATTTTTATATATCTGTATATGTATGTATAGTACATTATTTAACAAAACCAATCCATCGCCCAAATGGGTGTATGCCAAATGGGAAGGAAAAGCAATCAAATGAGTTATCCATGCTACATGGTATGCTCCCATTCATTAGGAATTTAGGATGCAATATATCGAGTTGGGTTCATGCTCGTTTAAGTAATCTAACTGAAATCAACTGTCCAAAAATGGTGTCACATGTGTCCATTAGGGGGTAAATTTGTCCAAACACTATATTTGGGTGGACAATTTTACTCCCAATGGACACATGTCATGCTTCTTTGAGAAAATCTTGTATGCACCCGGTGCAATGCACCGTAGCCAATGGGTGCATGCCACGTGGCAGGGAGAACACATTTCAGAGAAAATCTTGGCTGGGACGCTCCCATACACGTGGCCATGGGACCGTCCAATGAGAGTGCGCCACATATACATTGGAAGCATGTGCAGAGTATGTGGCACACTTGTGGCACACTCTCATTGGACGGTCCCATGGCCACGTGTATGGGACAGTCCCAGCCAAGATTTTCTCCACATTTGATTGTTGTCCTTGCCACATGGCATGCACCCATTGGTTGGCTGCAATGCACCGGGTGCATGCAAGATTCTGTCGCTTCTGAGAGGGGGTAATGCTTACAATTAACCTTTAAAACGGGGGTAAGCCGTAATCAGCATTACGTGAACCCTTCTGTTAGAGTTTATCTACCTTGGGCTACTTCGCATTATACCAGAGATATGGAGTCCGAGTCGTCGCACGATGAGAACGAATTAGGCAGGTGGTATCGAGTGGTTTCCCAGGTAAGTAGAAGCTCCGAGGCTATCAAACTGCTGCTGGACGAGTTCATAGCATTAAACGAAGTAAAGAAAAAAAATGCTTCTAAGAAAATAGCAGGAAGGATTTCTTTGGAGGCCCGCGTTGATCAACTGGAGACAGATGTGGAGGCCTTGAAGAGAATAGATAAACCACGGAAAGCTGTTTCTCTCCGCGACCGTTTCAACCGCCGACGCCGACCTTTTTCATTGAAAGATCTGACATCAACTTCAAGGAATTTTTTGTAAATCCAGTTAACGCTTTTAGATTATCGTTGTTATTGTGTAATCTACGAAATTTGCCTTTCTGTTTGTTGTTTTTTGCTGGTTATTTGCTTGGTTTGCGATTAAAACCTTGGTACCTGTAGATTCGCTACCTCTACTGCCGTGGTTTCCATTTTTAGATTAATAGTTGTGAATTTTGTGTAGGTTAATCCCAGATATGTGCAGACCTTTCTAAGTACTTGCAGTTTCATCTCCCTCGGTACTGCTTTTGTTTTCTTTGTGTTTCCAATACAACAAAATACATCATCATTCGTCAATCATGTTTTTATTCTTACGTGAGGTTCACCTTCACCGTTCAACGTTGGACGGATGATACGGATTCAAAGGTTTCAGTGTATTACCCATTTTTTTATGTTCTCTATAACAAATCTGAACTCTGAAGTACATCCAAACTGGATATCTCACAATTCATAAAATAATTTGGTCCTGTGAATGGTGATAGTGTGATACAACTATCGTGTGCAAATGGTAAGTTCAGTCGTACATCATGGGAAATCAAAAACAAGAATCCGAGGTTAACGACGATGCATTTGCGACATAGAAAGGCATAAAGGTTGTGTGGGGTTGGCTCCACCATTGAATAAGGGTTATAATTGAAACTGACTATATAATTAGTGGCGAAGAGATAGAGACATAGAGTCGGTTTCCCACCCCCCCCCCCCCCCCCCCCCCTCTTTTTCTTGTGCTTGTTTGGGATAAATTTTACTTTTGCCTTGCTGACAGGGTTGAGTGGAAGAAGAGAAGTAAAATCCTGAGCATTTTAATGTTTTGTTTTTATTTACCCTTCAATTTCAATCTAATACCCAATAACTAATCCAGCAAGTATACACACGGGCCCTATGCCTCGCTGGCCTAGAGTCTTCGCCACCAAGGTTCGAATCCTGGCTTGGTGTGTATATGGAGGTTTTCCCACCATATGTGTGGGTCTTGTCCCACCTTCGTGTGGGTGTGCTCTCCCCTTATGGGAGTTACGTGTCCGAGCCGTGCTTGTAGAGCCCCATCTCGCTGGTCCCGGTGGTTGTTGATGTAATCAAAAAAAAAAAAAAAAAACTAATCCACGAAGTATACTAGTATCAATAAGAGTAAACCTGTTGGACCCAAAAAACCAACCCAAATTTTTAAACCAAACCCATGTGGCAACATCACATGGGATCTTGGAAAGATCTTGGAAAGAGTGACGTGGGCCCATGTTGCGTGTGATGTTGCCACATGGCATTTGGGTTAGAATTTGGGTTGGTTTTTTGGGTCCAATAGCATTACTCAGTGTATAGTAGCTGAACCAAAAAATTTAAATAAATTAAAGTACAGTGTGCAAAACGAGCGACGACTGTATTCGTCAACATATATACTATAAAAGATCTACTGTGCATAAGATAACGAAAATAACTCTTGCTGTATAAAAGTCAAAACGCAATATCGGAAATCGGATGGATCAGATAAGATTGTTGTCCTGAAGGTGGATAAAAGCCCATCTTACTAAAAGAAAACGTCTTTTACCAAACGAAGCCCAATAGAGTAATCAATATATAATAACTAATAAGAATAAGAACCTCTAATCGAAGATATCATCGTCTCGTCTGTATTTGGAGACAATGTTTATGCATTGTTCGAACAAGAAAATCATCGGTGGGGTATATCTGGACAAGTCTTTCTACACCCAAGTTGCATGGTTCGCAATGGATTCAAATGTTGTCTGTGGAAAGTAAAAATAATCCTTAATACTACAAAATTCTTTACGCGAGGAAAAGACAAACAACTTATACAAACACGGTAGCAGAATAAATTCCTTACACGATAAAATCTAAAACAATTGATTACACGATCTAATACACAGGCTAAGAAAAGACAAATATGCAACAACATTCTTTACGCGAGGAAAAGACAAAAAACTTATACGAAACACGGTAGCAGAATAAATTCCTTACACGATTAAAATCAACAACAATAGATTACACGATCTAATACACACGCTAAGAAAAGACAAACATGAAGCATGCAGATTAAACTAGGAGGATTTTGCACTAACGAATTACACGACCATAAGCTAAAGGGGATTGACAAAAAAAAAAAACAAAAAAAAAAACTACAGCGTTGGTAACTCATAAAAGGCTGTTTTTATCAAATTCACAGCATAAACAACGTAGTCCGATGTGGGGTACAAGATTGTGTACATGAAGTTCTCATTTCGTACTTGTTAACGGATCAGGAATCTGTGTGTTTTTTTGTTCCCCTTAGATTTGAACTAGATTGTTGAGACTTGAGACCTAATAATAAATGAAAATACCTGTGCCTACCTGTGGTTGCTATGCAAGAAGAGATCCGTGAACATCCCTTGTAAATATAAGCACATATTAGCCATCTAGGATTGCAAAATCTTTATAAGTAGATCGGGTAACTTTTTCGGTGATGTTTTTAAGGGGATAAGTAGCCTACAAATTCTTTGGGAAGAGACCAGACTGGAGGAGAACCTACCCGATTCAGGTTTGTAAATAAAGGGGCAATTACACCTAACGTCAAACAATACAGAACCGTTATCGTAAGCTGATATTACAAGCAGGGACTACTCAAACAACTGAATGAAAGAAAAATTAAATAGATCACATATTACACGCATTTTCCTTAAAACCAAAGTAGAATGACACATTGTCGATAAATCAACCTAAGAGTGCCGATAAAAGGTTCTCAAATCGGAGGAACTTGTTGGTGCAGCATTCTAAACTGGGTCATGATATCACCTGATGGATTAGGGTTAATAGCCAGAGGGACAAGTTTGTCTATTGTGTCCAGGTCTGTGACATATACTGCAAGTGCGTGGAGGCTTGGTTGGCCCAGATGCATCAAACGCTGGTTTCCGGCACCCTGATTTGTTGTGTCCCTTTTCAGAGCAATTTGAACAAGTCTCCTAGTTGTACTTAATGGACTTTCTCTGTCTTCCAGACCGTCGACGCAATTTTAGCTCATGCTCGGGACCTGATAAATTCTTGTTTATACCTGATGCAGAAAGGCTTACCAGATCAACAAGGTGCAATGGATTGTCATCATGTGTAGGGCGTAGCGGTAAATCTTGTGGACTGATTTCATTAGAGCAAGGACACAATGGCGAGTTGATATTGGCTGAGCAACCCATGCTGCCTTCTTCATCCTCAGCAGTAACAACAGTTGGACAATGAACTTTCTCGTCTTTAGCATAATTGCCGTGATTGCTGCGGTTAGCAGATTTCTTACTGACTGTACCGCCGAGTGGGCTTTGGGGAAATATAGACTTCCTGATTGATGGCGGAGTTTTTGATTCATCTACGGGGAAACCACTCGGAACAAATTCATTGCTACCAGTTGTGGATTTGTATCCGGATGAACTCACAACAGGGCTGCCTGTAGATTTACACTTCACAATGGGTGGTGGCGTACATGCCTGATCACCAGTACAACCGATGGTGATGGAGGTACATTTGGATTTCAGATCACGAGTCACAGTTAACTGGTCAACCAGGCTTCGTAACTGTTTGTGAAACACCGACACATAACATTTAGGATTCTCTTTGTTATGCGAAACGAAGATCTGTAAATCTAAGTCATAAATCATTTCAACAATGGAGCCATCAATTCTAGTACTTATCTTGAAGTCCACTTCATCAGAATTTAAGCCAAATCGACTACATATCTTCTCTGCCAATGTTTTCAAAGTCTCCTTCACTGTCACTGACAAAAAGAAAACAGCTTTAGGGTTGAACTGTCCATCGTAGTTCACTATCAACAGAACCATATTCCTGAAGCTGTATGCAATAATAGATTTAATCAGTTCTATCATCATGGAATTAAAATTAAAATACATGTCATCAATGTCATCAGACGGATTAAAATAATGTCATCAGACGGAAAATGTCATCAATGTTTTATGGAATTACATTCCATGATGGATCATGGAATGTAATGTCGTGTTGTGGTAGGAGGATCATGGAATGTAATTTAGTGTTGTAATGGTAGGATCATGGAATGTAATGTAATGTCATGGAATCTGGGAGGATCATGGAATCTCATTTCATGTCATGGAGAATCTAGGAAAGTCATTCCATGTCATGGAGAATCTTTCCATGTCATGTAATCTTGGAATCTGGGAGGATCATGGAATCTCATTTCATGTCATGGAGAATCTAGGAAAGTCATTCCATGTCGTGGAATGTCGTGTCATGGAATGTCATGGTACGGTCATGGAATGTCATGGAATGTAATGGTACGGTCATGGAATGTCATGTAATCTTCGAATCTGGGAGGATCATGGAATCTCATTTCATGTCATGGAGAATCAAGGAAAGTCATTCCATGTCATGGAATGTCGTGTCATGGAATGTAATGTAATGGTTCGATCATGGAATGTAATGTAATGGTTCGATCATGGAATGTAATGTAAATACGACGACACAGGGAATGCAATAAAACTCCTAATCTGACATCTGACATAAACAAACACAAACAGGCCGCCGCGACGAAGATAAAGGGGACCTT
The DNA here is from genome assembly GCA_030490815.1 of Acer saccharum. NCBI lineage: Eukaryota > Viridiplantae > Streptophyta > Magnoliopsida > Sapindales > Sapindaceae > Acer > Acer saccharum. The sequence continues at coordinate 24,444,367 of CM059869.1, read as the reverse complement.
CTCAATCCTTTTCAACATATATTATGACTATGATTGAAATCAATCATATGTAGTATTTAGACTGACATAAACATATGTTATATCCTGAATATGAAAGAAATCAATCATATGTATTTTTTAGACTGACATCAACACACACAGGCCGCCGCGACGAACAGGATGACCCTTCTCAATCATTTTCAACATATGTTATTATAGTTACAGTTCGAGTTCTAAGGAGATACATACCTTCTCTGATATTGGGGATGGCTGAAACAAATTAGGACAGCTTCAATCACGGCAACGAATTGACAACTGGAAATACGATTATGGCGGAGAATCGGAGATACGAAATATAGCGGGTAATTGGGTGCTATTTTTACATGTAAGGGATTGGGTTAACCGACTTGCATTTCAATTTAATAAGATGCATATAATAAAAGAGATAATTCCATAGAATAGCCATAAAATCAGTTGGAAGCCGCACCGTAATTTAGGGATTGGGTTTGGGGATTGCCTTCGTTTGAGATATAAGAAGGAGACGGGGTCATTTTGGACATCTTACATCAACAACCACTGACAACTCTCCAGGGGTATACTTGTCAAAGAACCCACTAACTTCCACCACACAATCCATGATCCATGATCATATTGGTTATATTTGGTTTTTTTAAAACTAGTGGCTATATGTAAAAATTTGAAAACCAAAGTGGCTATTTTATGGAATTATCTCAAAATTCATTGGTTGGAAGTTGGATCACCCGAAAATAAAATAAAATAAACAAATGACAAATTACAAAATTAAATTAAAATAAAACTAAACAGAATGACAAATTACAAATTACATTTCATTGGGTATTTGGAAATTGGGTCACCCGAAATTCGAAAATAACATAAAATAAATAAATGACAAATTTCAAAATTAAATTAAAATAAAACTAAAAAAAATGTTATGGTTTTTGCCCTAAAGCTTGTAATTTGTAAATATGATTTGAACATAAATAAAAGAAGTAGTACATTCATTCATTCATTTTGTGTCATACTATATATATATAACATGTGCACTTAACATCCAAGATTGCTAGATGTAATTTCGAATTGAGTATATGAGTGTCATATACAGATGGATGCAGTTAGAAACGAGCAATCTAAAGAGTCTGTAGATAGCAAATAAAGCTGGGTACTTTATTTGTGGTTAATCTACAGCTGCGGTCTATTTCATAGTGTACAATGATCCTATCCTGGATCATTCATATAGAGATATGAGAATGGAGACAACTTGTATGATGTGATCATATAGGACTAAGCCATGATCTATATGAATCTCTCACTGAGTTCTGTTTAACGATGAGATTCATATATATCAACTAATGATGGCTATATATGGATGATCTTAATCCTGAGTGTCTTATTGACTCCTTCAGGTTAGATCGTGGTCTTTGATATACCATGATTGAGGTCGGAGTTGCATTCCTGATCAATAAGCTTCGTACGTTGAGATCACGGTTTGGCTTGTGGCTGGGAAGGTTTGTACACAACAGTGGAATCCACTCTTTCTTGCGAGAAATAGATGGTAGTTCCCTTAAGGGTTGATTCGGGGCTTGAACAATATGAGCGTTCTCCTAATTCCGTAAGGAATGTAGGATTTATTGTTCATTAGAGAATCAATGGTACTTAAAGGAAAGATATAATTAGAGGGGTATAACGGACATTATGACCCAACTCTAATTATGAACTACTTATGGAGGATTATACCATATGTAATAGCTATATCGATGGACACTGAAAGTTATTGGTTTGTGCAAAAACGTCTACAGTTGAGAGAGTGCAGCTTCAGGTTTTTTGTGGAATAACACCGAAGTTAATAATCATTAAATATTAATTAAAAAGTTTAATTAATTATTTATTGGGATTATTGAAGCTCAAAATACTGTGGGTCCACTAGGTCCCCTTGCTAGCTCGATCGATTTAGGTAACAAGGGTCACGGTTAATTAATTGGATTGTCCAATTAATTGTGTTACGAAAGTGACATGTATCAATTCAGGAATTAATTGAATAATGAGATTATTTAATTAATGATTTTAATGATTATGACAATTAAATAATAAGATTATTTAATTATGTAATTAATTATTGATGGAGGGTATTAGTTGATATTTATATTTGAAAAATGGGATAATATGATTATCTTATTTTTTAATTAATTAAATATTAATTTTTGAATTTAAATAGTTTAAATTCAAATTAGATGATATCTGTTAATAAAATAAAATAAAGATTTTGTTTTTATATTAATAAGATATCATTGGTTGTTAAAATGATATATATATATATGATATTTTTTTTTTTTTAAGAAGACAAAGTTTTAACAAAAACACTCAACTAAGAAGAGAATCAGGTGTGCGGCAACAATTAAAAAGTTTTATTTATTTATTTTTAATTTTTTTTTTTTGTTTTTAAGGGTGGTCACACCTAACCATAAAAAAGAACGAGTGTTGTCCTTTTGTGTGTTCTTCTCTTCTACCTCCATATAGGTTCCTGAATACCGTGACGCGACCACACGCAGTTGCCAGTCCCGGGAGATAAGCGAGGAAGATCAAGTGGTTCAAATCAGGAGTAAATTATATTAAAGTGAAGGAGCCTCCTACGTAGGTATGAAGAAAATTGTTTCTTCTCTTCTTTTTTTTTTTATATTTCGATTTCGATTTCTTGTTTTTTCTGTTCCGAAAAATAGATCCTAGGGTTTACTAATCGCAGTATTTCTTTATGAAATATTTTTTTTAAAAGTTCCTTCCGCTGCGCGATCGGTAAACCGAGGTACTAACAATTGGTATCAGAGCCAATTTTTCAGAATAGGAGAATCGATTTCGGTACTCCTAATATGTATGAATGTGTAGGCACATTTTTTTTTTTTTTTTTTTTTTTTTTTTATGAGTGTAAGATGTTTTTTGATTAAATCGTTTAATTTAAAAACATGGTTGATCGTAATTTTTTATGGTGTTGTGGATTTTAGAGTGTTTCTGGGTTGTATAATGTTTTTATATATGTTTTAAAAAAAATTATATATATATTGTAATCATATGAAGACCTGGAAGATACACGTCCACTACGCAGTCAAAGAACAGGGTGATGTGCATATTGACTTGACTTGCGCATATTGTCTTGCGCGACTGTGCATACCCACGCACGTTGTCTTGCATGACTGCTCATGTTGCTTTGTGCAACACTGCTGGTTGGTATGCGAACGAGGTGTGTCCTGGTTGCACGGTTTTGTTGGTTAGTGTTGCCTAGTGCATTCCATGCGGATTTTCTGTTCTGGATTCATGAGATGAATCGGAGTGACCTGAAGAGACTAGAAGACTCAAAAATTACAAGAAGACCAAGGAATGCCTTGGGAATATTTTTTGTAATTAGATTCCAATCTTTTTTAGGTTAAATAATCCACAACACTCGGTCAACACATGTTTGTTTTTTTATTATTTGATGATTAAGCATCGCCATGCATACATATGTCATTTAAATTAGTTATGCCTACACATAAATATATGTTGATATATCATACATGCATGTTAGCCTATTGTTATTATGTGTTTTAGTTTTAATGTGATTAAAATGGACAATACACATAAATGGCTACTGATTAATGAGATTAGTTTTAATAGTTAAAACTTGGTAAATTCTCATTAATTATTAATCTATTTTTTTTAAGAGTTAAATTACTTAGATTACTAGGGTCCTTTATTTATATTAGGATTAATTCGATTAAGCCCCTAATAATAATTGGACCTAATAATGTGTTTAGTTTTAATAGTTAAAACTTGGTAAATGCACATTTAATAATCCTAGTCTTAGTAAATAGTTTACATAGATTAGATTTTTCACTAATGAACTAGATTTTTAAGAGTTAAAAATCGAATTAGTTTATTAGTTATTGGAATAGGATTCTAATAATTTGTGATTAATGCACTTGACACTTGGATTGAAATTAGCCGTTTAATCTAGTTTAATCTAGGTGCATTAATATTAATAGAAAACCCTTATTATAAAATAGTGAGTGGGAGAGGGATATATGACATTATATCCCGCGGTCTCCATCATTAGTTCAACACTGTGAGATTCGAGTGGGGCCTCGTGACGGCTTTGTTTTTGTCCTCTCTAAGGAGGGTTTCTATAAGAATCAATATCAATGTTGACTTCCTAACGGATAGGATTTCTGAGGGGATTTTGGGATTGACCGACCCTAAGGCAGCAATTCTCGAGTTAAGCTCTAGAGATCTGAAATGATGGGTTACGCTCACAAGGTTTTAATTAAATTGGTTAATTATAAACCTGATTGAAATAAACGATGGTTGAATGTTAGAGAAATAAGAGTTATTCTGGTATAACATTTGATTGAGAATGTCTCGATCCAACATGCAAGAATTTGACCGACCCTAAGGCGGCACTTACTTGTGGTATGTTGGATTGTTGTGGCGTAGTAACACTTTTTAGGGTTGTTCTTGTTCATTAAACATTTTCATGCATCATGTTTAATTTTATGCCGAACATTCGCACATGTTTTGAATGTATAACTGAATGAATTGTTAATTTATGTTTTTTCAGCCATGTCAACTACACTATTACAAATCATAGCCAGTGAAAAATTAACTGGTGATAACTACACTAAATGGAAACACAATATCAATGCAATTTTGGTCACCAAGGACCTTAAATTTGTGCTTATGGAGGAATGTCCTCCAGCGCCTACTGCCCATGCCACACAAAGAGTTCGTGAGGCATACGAGAAATGGGTCTCTTCTGATGAGAAGGCCCGAACATATCTGTTAGCTAGTATGACAGACGTGCTTGTCACAAAGCATGAAGCAATGACTTCCGCATTCGAAATAATGGAGTCATTACAAGTTATGTTTGGGCAACGTCTGAGCAAAAGTGGCACGAAGCTGTTCGTTCCGCTATGCTTGCTCGTATGAAGGAGGGTACATCAGTTCGGGAACATGTCCTGAACATGATGTCCTACTTCAACACGGCAGAAATCAATGGCGGGGCCATTGATGAACCCAGTCAGGTGAGTATCATACTGACGATTCTTCCGAAGAGTTTTGATCAGTTCAAGAGCAACTATAGGATGAACAAGTTTAGGTTCAGTCTCACACAGTTGCTTAATGAGCTCACTACCTTTGAGTCCTTGACTAAGGACAGCAAGGGCAAGACCGGTGAGGCAAATGTTGTCGAACCATCTTCCTCCAATAATAAGAAGAGGAAGAGGTCTGCTGGGAAGGCGAAGGGTAAGCCCAAACCCAAGAAATCCCAGAGCAAAAAGAAAGGTGCCTCCATCGACAAGAGCAAGGGAAAATGTTTCCATTGCGCAAGGTTGGGCACTGGAAGAGGAACTATCCTCAGTATCTAGAGGAGGTAGCCAAGAAGAAGAAAACGAAAGGTAAATATGATTTACTTGTTCTTGAGTCGTGTTTAGTGGAAGATGATTCTTCACCTTGGATAGTTGATTCGGGGGCCACTAACCATGTTTGTTCTTCTTTGCAATTGATTGATTCTTGGACACAGCTTGAGGAGAGAGCCTTCTCTATGCGTGTGGGGTCAGGGGATATCGTGTCGGCATGAGCAGTGGGCATAATTAGATTGCGTTTTTGTAATAATAATTTTATATTGTTGGACAATTTATTTTTCATTCCTGGATTTACAAGGAATTTAATTTCCGTTTCTAAGTTGTTAGAACAATTATATTCTGTTTCTTTTGATAATAAATCGATTATTATTGCAAAGAATGGTTTGAATATTTATTCAAGAATTAATGAAAACAATTTGTATGTGTTAAGACCGTTAATACATACAACACTGCTCAACACCGAAATGTTTAAGGTTGAAAAACCAAAAAGGAAACGACATAAGATTTCTCCAGAAAACGAAACGTATCTCTGGCATCTAAGGTTTGGTCATATTAACCTTGACCGGATAAATAGACTAGTTAAAAGCAGATCTTTAAATGAGTTAAAGGTTGGCACCTTACCTATCTACGAATCTTGTTTATAAGGTAAAATGACTAAGAGACCTTTTATTAGAAACGAGCTTACAGCTAAAGAACCACTTGAGCTAATACATTCAGACGTCTGTGGACCGATGAATGTTAAAGTAAGGGGTGGTTATGAGTATTATGTCACCTTTATAGATGACTACTCGAGATATGGATATGTCTATCTAATGTAACGGAAGTTGAAAACTTTTGAAAAGTTCAAAGAATTTCGAGCTGAAGTTGAGAACCAGTTAGGAAAGACTATCAAGTCATTATGATCAGATCGTGGAGGTAAGTACCTTGACCAAGAGTTTGAAGACTTTATGGTTGAGTATGGGATAGTATCCCAACTCACAGTTCCCGGTACACCACAACAGAATGGTGTCGCGGAGAGGAGAAATAGAACCCTTATGGAAATGGTGAGATCTATGATTAGTTTCTCATCATTACCAAATTCCTTTTGGGAATATGCGTTACAAACAGCAGCATACATTTTGAATGTAATGCCATCCAAATCTGTTCCTAAGACTCCCCTAGAATTGTGGAATGGTCGTAAAGTTAGTTTACGACATTTCTACGTATGGGGGTATCCAGCACACGTGCTAAAGAACAGAACTGGAAAGCTAGATCCCAAGTCTGTGGTCTGCTTGTTTGTAGGATATTCCAAGGAGACCATAGGTGGATACTTCTATAGTCCTGAAGATAACAAAGTATTTGTATTGATAAATGCAACGTTTCTTGAGGATAACTATATTAGTGACCATAAACCTTGTTCTAAAATTATATTGAATGAGTTAGAGCCTGGTGAACAAGAGTTGTTGATCTATTAACATCTGAGAGTCAGATGATTCCTATTCAGGATACATTACCACCTAGGCGTAGTGAGAGGGTTGTGAGATAGCCTGAACGCTATTTGGGTGTAAGTGAGGGACAAGATGTTGTCTCTGCTGATAGTGTGGATGATCCATTAACATTTAAGAATGCAATGGAAGATCCTGATAAAGAGGAATGGCTTAAAGCCATAAATCTCGAGATGGAGTCCATGTACTCTAACTCAGTCTGGGAACTTGTAGACCTATCAGATGGGGTGAAACCCATAGGGTGCAAGTGGATCTACAAGAGAAAGAGAGGAGTAGATGGGAAGGTAGAGACCTTTAAGGCAAGGCTAGTGGCTAAGGTTTATACCTAGAAAGAGGGGGTCGATTATGAAGAGACCTTCTCGCTAGTAGACACGTTTAAGTCTATTCGGATTCTCTTATCCATTGCTGCCTATTTTGATTACGAAATTTGGCAAATGGAAGTCAAGACTGCATTCTTGAATGGCAATCTTGAAGAGAGCATCTACATGATGCAACCAAAGGGATTCGTGTCTCCAGATCAAGAGCAAAAAGTTTGCAAGTTGAAAAAATCCATTTATGGACTTAAGAAGCATCTAGATCTTGGAACATAAGGTTTGATGATGTGATCAAAACCTATGGCTTCGAGCAAAACGTTGATGAGCCTTATGTCTATAAGCGCATCATTGACAAGAAGATAGTTTTCTTAGTTCTTTACGTAGATGATATCCTACTCATTGGGAATGATGTAGGAGTATTATTGGAAGTAAAGGGCTGGCTAGCTAGCCAATTCCAAATGAAAGATTTGGGAGAGGTGAGTTATGTTCTAGGGATCCAACTTATAAGGGATCATAAGAACAAACTCATAGCACTGTCTCAGGCATCGTATATCGACAAGATTCTTGTGCGATTTTCGATGCAGAACTACAAGAAAGGTGATTTACCTTCCAGACATAGAGTTCACTTGTCTAAGGAACAGTGTCCTAAAACACCTCAAGAAATTGAGGATATGAGACGTGTTCCCTATGCGTTAGCAGTAGGTAGTCTCATGTATGCTATGTTATGCACGAGACCGGACATCTGCTTCGCAGTGGGAGTAGCCAGCAGATACCAGTCCAACCCAGAATGAGAAACTATATGCTAGTGTATTATGGACAGGATTTGATCCTGTTAGGATATACAGATTCTGATTTCTAGTTAGACAGGGATTCTAGGAAATCCATGTCTAGATCAGTATTCACCCTTGGTGGTGGAGCCATTGTGTGAAGGAGCATTAAGCAATCTTTTATTGCTGATTCCACCATGGAAGCCGAATATGTAGCCGTTTGTGAAGCTGCTAAAGAGACTGTTTGGCTCCGTAAGTTCTTGAGCTATCTGGAAGTTGTTCCAGATCTGGATAAGCCAATCACACTTTATTGTGATAACAGTGGTGCTGTGGCTAATTCTAAAGAACCAAGAAGCCACAAGAGAGGTAAGCATATAGAGAGAAAGTATCATCTCATTAGAGAGATAGTGCAGAGAGGAGATGTGATCGTCACTAAGATAGCCTCACAAGACAATCATGCTAATCCATTTACAAAGACCTTACCGGCTAAAGTGTTTGAAGGTCACCTAGAAGGTCTAGGGTTATGAGACATGACTCACATGCTTTAGTCCAAGTGGGAGATTGTTGGGGTTTTTGCCCTAAAGCTTGTAATTTGTAAATATGATTTGAACATAAATAAAAGAAGTAGTACATTCATTCATTCTATGTCATATTTTTTATATATATAACATGTGCTTAACATCTAAGATTGCAAGATGTAATTTCGAACTGAGTATATGAATGTCATATACAGATGGATGCAGTTAGAAACAATCAATCTAAAGAGTCCGTAGATAGCAAATAAAGCTGGGTACTTTATTTGTGGTTAATCTACAGCTGTGGTCTATTTCGTAGTGTACGGTGATCCTATCCTAGATCATTCATATGGAGATATGAGAATAGAGGCACCTTGTATGATGTGATCATATAGGACTGGGCCATGATCTATATGAATCTCTCACTAAGATCCGTTTAACGATGAGATTCATATATATCAACTAATGATGGCTATATGTGGGTGATCTTAATCTTGAGTGTCTTATCGACTCTTTCAAGTTAGATTGTGGTATTTGATATACCATGGGTGAGGTCGGAGTTGCATTCCTGATTAATAAGCTTCGTATGTTGGGATCACGGTTTGGCTTGTGGTTGGGAAGGTTTGTACACAATAGTGGAATCCACTCCTTTTTGCGAGAAGTAGATGGTAGTTCCCTTAAGGGTTGATTCGAGGCTTGAACAATATGAGCACTCTCTTAATTCCGTACGGAATGTAGGATTTATTGTTCATTAGAGAATCAATGGTACTTAAAGGAAAGATATAATTAGAGGGTCATAACGGACATTATGACCCAGCTCTAATTACGAACTACTTATGGAGGATTATACCATATGTAATAGCTATATCGATGGACACCAAAAATTATTGGTTTGTGCAAAAACGTCTACAGTTGAGAGAGTGCAGCTTCGGGTTTTTAGTGGAATAACACCAAAGTTAATAATCATGAAATATTAATTAAAGAGTTTAATTAATTATTTCTAGAGATTATTGAGGCTCAAAATACTGTGGGTCCATTAGGTCTCCTTACTAGCCCGATCGATTTAGGTAATAAGGGTCACGGTTAATTAATTGGATTGTCCAATTAATTGTGTTACGAAAGTGACATGTATCAATTCAGGAATTAATTGAATAATGAGATTATTTAATTAATGATTTTAATGATTATGACAATTAAATAATAAGATTATTCAATTATGTAATTAATTATTGATGGAGGGTGTTAGTTGATATTTATATTTGAAAAATGGAATAATATGATTATCTTATTTTTTAATTAATTAAATATTAATTTTTGAATTTAAATAGTTTAAATTCAAATTAGATGATATCTGTTAATAAAATAAAATAAAGATTTTGTTTTTATATTAATAAGATATCATTAGTTGTTAAAATGATATATATATGATATACATTTTTTTAAGAAAACGAAGTTTTAACAAAAACACTCAACTAAGAAGAGAATCAGGTGTGCGGCAACAATTAAAAAGAATTTTTTTTTTTTTGATTTTTTGATTTAGGGTGGTGGCACCTAACCATAAAAAAGAACAAGTGTTTTCCTTTTGTGTGTTCTTCTCTTCTACCTGTATACAGGTTCCTGAATACCATGACGCACCCACACGCCGTTGCCAGTCTCGAGATATAGCGAGGAAGATCAAGTGGTTCAAATCAGGAGTAGATCGTATTAAAGTGAAGGAGCCTCCTACGTAGGTATGAAGAAAATTGTTTCTTTTTATTTTTTATTTTTTTAATTTTTTTTTTATATGTTTCGATTTCGATTTCTTGTTTTTTATGTTCCGAAAAATAAATCCTAGGGTTTACTAATCGCAGTATTTCTTTATGAAATAATTTTCTTAAAAGTTCCTTCAGCTGCGCGATCGGTGAACCGGGGTACCAACATCAACATCATATTCAACATTTAAACCTTTGACGCCATAATAGCCTTTTAGATAATAACACAAATGTTCTAATCTACAACGTGGATCAAAAACCATGGCAATCAAATAAATATTTGGAAACTCCTTATAATAATTTAACCATTTTACCTTCATAGCATTAACGGCTTCCGCTATTGCTATGTCGGATTCACATACAGAAAATGCACCAGCAATATTAAGACTCTCAATAACAAATAAATGTGTTGTAGGATAATAAACACTAGACAAATTGTTTGTAGCATTATAAAAGACTTTTAACAAATTGAAAACATTGTAACAAGCATCCTAATGAGCTTGATAAAGTTCAATGTGAGTAACATGAAATTGAATAAAAGAAACTAATAAATCCCTATACTCATAACTTTGAGCGAGTAATTTATAAGTAGAATTCCAACGTGTTGGAACATCACAAGGAAATTTAACAACACGTCTACCATTTTGTTTACAATATCTTGCCCATGCTTTCATTGTAAAAGAATATCTCCATAAAAACATTAGGGCTTTTTTAATAGGTAGAATAAAATGTTCAAGAGTTTCTAATCCTTTTTGAACACATATATTTAAAACATGGCATGCACACCTTTGATGAAAAAATGTAGGGTTTGCATAAATCAATTAAAGATGGAATAGCAGTGGTATTAGCATAAGCATTATCAAAACCAATTGTAAAAATTTTGTTTTCAATTTTATATTCTGAAAAAATAATTCTAAGCTGTCTAAAAATATTCTAAGCAGTGTGTGCATCATCAAAAACTTTAAATGCAAGAATTCTTTTTTGGATAGTCCATGCATCATCCATAAAATGACAAGTGACACCCAAGTATGAATGCGATTGTCAATGGTCAGTCCATATGTTGGCACATATAGTAATACGACCATTATATTTTTCAATATATTTTTCTATCTTTCTTTTTTCTTTTAAATAAATCTTTTCAAGTGTTTGTGTGAGCGTGGCTCTAGAGACACGGTATGCAGCAGGGTTTAATGCTCGTCGACAATAGTTAATAAAACCAACCCTTTCACCAAAACTAAATGATAAGTGTTCTACTGCTACCATCCTAGCTAATTCTTCTCTATTTTGTTCATCAGTATAATGAAATAATTGTTGGTTAGGAGTAGCGTATCTGGTAATTTGTGATTGTGACCTCATTATGGTCTCTGCTTTTGGATGTTTGGTTGAAATATGCTTCTGATAAGTGCCATATCCTCCGGGTTTGCTCCACTTATATACTTTGGAAATAAAATTAATTGAAAATAAAATATATTGGAAACAAAATAAATTGCAAATAAAATAAATTGCAAAATGCAAATAAAATTAATTTCAAATAAAACAATTGCAAAATGAAATAAATATTAAAAACCTTGGAAACCTAGAGACTTGGAGACTTGGAGATTGATAGTGTTGGAGACTTGGAGAATTGAGAGAGAAATTAGAATTAGAGAACAGAGAGAATTTAGATGAAATTGGTGTGAGGAAAAATGAAAGTGGGGGGGAGAAAAAAAAAAAGAAAAAAAAAAAGGGGTAGCCGTTGGGCCCAACAGTCAGCCCAAAAAAAAGAAAAAACAAAAAAACAAAAAAAAAAAAAACGCTTGAACCGGGACTATTGGTTCCATTCCGGTTCAAACCGCCCAGTTCCTCAAACCTTAGAACCGAAACTGGAACCGGCCTCCGCCATCAGGTTCCGATTCCGGTTCCCCTTTGGTTCCACGGTTCGAACCGGAACCTTGTCAGGTCTACCCCTAGTGCATACCAACACTACTACAAAAATGTTAAAAGATATCACTAGAAATCACTAAAAGAAATCGGTTTTTGGTAACCGATTTAAAAAAAGCTTTTAGACATCGGTTTTTATAAAAACCGATGTCTTAAAAATTACAGTTTCAAAAGACATCGGTTTTTAAGAAAACCGATATTAAAAAAAAATGTTTAGACATCGGTTTTTATAAAAACCGATGTCTTAAATTTTGCGTTGAAAAGACAACGGTTTTTATAAAAACCGATATTAAAAACAAGCGTTTAGACATCGGTTCTTATAAAAACCGATGTGGATTCAAAAGCAAAATTCTGCAATGCAAATCTAACCTATGTCCACATTCAAGTGCACATCTCTAAAAATACTCAATGTTATTTGCTCAACTTTTGACACAAGAAAGTAGACATGCAAACAAACACTTTTAATTTAGAAAATATTCCAAAAATAGATTTGGAAAAGTGTGAAAATGAGCGATGAAAACAGTTCACTCGCGGATTCGCGAATCGCTTCTGACCTTTGACTGAATAATTGATCATAACTTTCAAAATACCGCTTAGAATTTTACGTTTTTTATACCGTTGCATTCGTATCGAAAAATTGAAGAACCCAACATAGACAAAAGATATAGTTTTAAGGAAAGAGTTTGCACAAAAATATCTCCAATCGCTTCCATTCTGACCTTTGACTGAATAATTGATCATAACTTTCAAAATATCGCCCGGAATTTTACAATCTTTATCCCGTTGGATTTGTATCAAAAAATCTAAGAATCCACCATGGACAAAAAAAATTTATTTCGTTGCCAAAAGATACAATTTTAAGGAAAAAGTTTGCACAAAAATATCTCCAATCGCTTCAATTCTGACCTTTGACTAAATAATTGATCATAACTTTCAAAATATCGCCCAGAATTTTATGTTCTTTATACCATTGGATTCGTATCGAAAAATCAAAGAATCCATTATGGACAAAAAAATTTATTTCGTTGCCAAAAGATACAGTTTTAAAGAAAAAGTTTGCACAAAAATATCTCCAATCGCTTCTGACCTTTGACTAAATGATCATAACTTTCAAAATACCGCCCGGAATTTTACGTTCTTTATACCGTTGGATTCGTATCGAAAAATCAAAGAATCCACCATAGACAAAAAAATTTATTTCGTGGCCAAAAGATACAGTTTTAAGGAAAAATGTTGCACAAAAATATCTCCAATCGCTTCTGACCTTTGACTGAATAATTAATCATAACTTTCAAAATACCGCCCATAAGTTTACGTTGTTTATACCGTTGGATTCGTATTGAAAAATCGAAGAATCCAACATGGATGAAAAAATTTATTTCGTTGCAAAAAGATACAGTTTTAGGGAAAAAGTTTGCACAAAAATATCTCCAGCATAACACAAAACCACACAATAAAAAATAAAATGAAAAATAAACCCACCAATAAAATATATTTAATATATATATGTTTGTAGTAGAAATTAGAATTTTGATTAGTTGAGTAAATTTAAATTTATCAAACAAGGTTTTTTTTTTAATTTTTTTAATTATTTTTTTAATTTTTAATTTTTTTATTTCTAACAACTCATATAGGTTATATATAAATATTGTACAATTATTAACACATCCAATCTTATAGTCAGGCGGTAAAGGCTTACCACTTTGACTTTGAGGTTGTAAGTTTGATTCCTCATAATGACAATTAATTGTCATTATGATCAGAGGTGGGGCGGGCCGCCGAACGGTGAGGCGAGCCGGTGGCAGTGGCCGGACGGTGGAGCAGGCTGGCGACTATGGGATTAAATTTTGTAATACATCAATTTTACATCAGGGTTTTTAAATCGGTTTTAACTAAAACCGATGTCTTTTCTTTTGGGTTTTTAAATCGGTTTTAAGTAAAACCGATGTCTTTTCTCTTGTTTTACATCGGTTAAAAACCAATGTCTTTTGCACTTTTTTTCTAAAACACTAAAAAAGACATCAGTTTTAAAAATTTCAAAAACCGATTTCTTCCATTTAAAAAAACCAATTTCTTTTGCATTTTTTGTAGTAGTGCAACAAATTATTATCAAGTGCGGGATCCCGTACGAATTTTTTGTACGATGATAAACCTTGATCCCAGACTGGAAAGTGACTAGTATACCAACAATGTATACATTTACAGATTTTATGCATTTATTTTTATGGTTTTTACAATTTAGTCCCTATATAATTGGGAAACACCATTTTTTTTACTTGTTATTTGATTTTTCGTCAAATTGTTCCTTATATAATTAAAAATGCCTCATTTCAATTCTACTATTAATCAAAACTAACAGTGAGAGGGGTATTTTGGTTATACCATATGTTCATTATTGAAAAAAATATATTTTTTAAAAATATAGTTAGATTAGATGGATGGTTGTGATCAAATTAAAAAATAAATAATAAAAAAATTGAAACAAAAATAAATAGGTAGATGAACTCAACCGTCCATCTCAACAATATAATGGATGGTGGAGATGAATTTGTTTTTAAAAAAAAAAACAATTTTTTTTTGAAAAATGAAAAAATGAAAAACAAATGGATCTAAGATCCATCAGTGGACCTCCATCAGCTTAGATGGAGGTCACGTGACCTCCATCTTCGTGCAGATGGGTGTCATAGGTGGAGGTTGATGGAATGCCTCCGACCTCTCGAGTCGGGTCGTGTAGGATTCTCCGAAGAAGCAGGTCAGAGACATAGACATTGAACTTGGATATCAATGGAGAGATGATGTTTCCCTACAGCCACATCATGTTGGCTCTGATGTTGTTAATGAGATAGACTGATCACTTATTGGTATTGTGGGTCTTTGGGACCCAATAGTGCATGATGGTGTCGTTGCCGAGATCGACGATGGAGGATTTAAGACCTGCGTTTGTGAAGCTGAAGCGGTAGCATCATTCGCATGATGCAATGAAGTTGAAACACTTTGACATAGATAATCAGAATGTTGTTAATTTTTTTGGAATTAAGAAATCGATCGGACAATTAGTTCAGGAAACAAAAAGGTTCTTAGCTTGTGGATTTCAGGTGTTAAAAAAGCGAATCGAAACAAAAAGTCAAAAAGTAAGTCGATAAGATAAGGTTGGTTTGGTGGTAAACCCCTTACACTTGCACCACGAGGCTGCAGGTTCGAGTTCCCCTCCTAAAAAAAAAACCCTAAATTTATGTAATTGTGTAATACTTCAAAAAAAACAAAAAGTAAGTTTATTGGTTGATGAGGTTGCAAAGGTGGAGGTCCAATCTCCACCTCCATTAAATGTTTTTTTTTTTTTTTTTAATTTATATATATATATATACATATATATATATATATATATATATATATATATAAAGTTGATCTTCACCATCCATTTCAATTTTTTAATTTTATAATCTCGGTTTTTTTTTTTTTAAATTCTAATTCAATTTTTTTTATCTTTATTTTTTCAGTTTTATCTTATTTATAAAAAAAAAAACAGTTTTTTTTTTAATCTCCTTTATTTTCACTTTTTCTTTTTATTATTTTTATTTCTTTTTTTAATGGTCTACCAAAGTTCAAGGAAAAAAATGGATGATTAACCATCAAAACGACTGAAATGAGTTATTTTTAATTATATAAGAACCAATTTGATGAAATATCAAATCACAAGTAAAAAACTGAAGTTTCCCAATTATATAGGGACTAAAATGTAAAAACCTCTTATTTTTAAAATCAACACGACTAGATTTCTTCCAATCGTATAATGCAATTCATTCGCCCTACTATCTTATGGAAACCTATCACCTTCAAATCCTCTCTTCTTCTTCTTCTTTAATTCATCTATTTCATGGTTCAAAGTGTAGATTTGTTAAATCTACTTTTGGGTGAAAGCTCTTCCAAGAGAAGCTACAGTTTGTTGCTGCTCTTGGAAGAGCTTTCAAAAATGGAAAGCTCTTCTTATGGAACATTCAAACTCCCCCTATAAGCTGCTTTTAGTTCCCAAAAGCCATGCCAAACAAGCCCATTGTTGTTCGAGATCTCCTCCAAACAAAGTTGTTTTAATATATATATATATATATATATTTGTTATATATATAATTTTTTTAAAAGAAATTATTAAATTAATTGGTAAAAGAATCCATAGGGATTATAGACATTTCTTATATATATATATATATATATATATATGGGACAATCTATAGAACACCGGTGTTTCTATACACCTTTAAAAAAAAATCCAGCTCATCAAATATTGACCCTTGATTTGTCCAACTTTCACATCTAATGGTTATGTTTTAAAGTTGTTGTGATTTCCTATGCATCCTAATATTACCTTCTTAGCTAGTCACAAAACCCAATGACTGTTTGTTCTTCACAAAACCCAATAGTTACCATTTTTAATTTTCCTCCTTTCCAACGCAATTTTCTTCTTCCTTTCCAAATCCAACTCTTTTTATTTAAACGTACAAAAACACTTCTTCTCCTTTGCAAATCCAACTCTTCTACGTACATAAACACTTCTTCTCCTTTGCAAATCCAACTCTTCTTCTTCCCAACGCTATCTTCTTCTTTAACTTTTCTGGTTTACCAGCTCAAAAACTGTTGTGAACTTTTATTTGTTACCAGCTCAAACACTTCAATCGAACATTCGTCTTTCTGATTGGTGTTTCGTTATGGTGTTCAGACTCAAATGCATTCGTATTAAAATCTCGTCTACAACCTATTCTTTTATGCTTCATCAAGTTTGATCTCACAGGTAAACATCCACTTCAATCGATCATTCGTCTTGCTCATTGGTGTTTCGGTCTGGTGGTCTGACTCGTCTAATTGCGTTCGTATTGAAATCTCGTCTCCAACCTATTCTTTTTTGCTTCATCAAGTTTGATCTCACAGGTATGTCTCATCCATGGCTTTTTTCGGTTAGCTTCGAATTCAATATGAATTAGCTTATTGTTTGAATTGTTCTTTTTGTCAGTAAGCTTTGAATTCAATATGAAATTGCTTATTGTTTGAATCTTTCTTTTTATCTCATATCTACAATACATCCATACGGTTGTTTTGATTAGTTTCGAAATCAATATGAAGTTAATTAGTGTTCGAATTCGTAGAATCAATAATGTTTTCCTGTATGTAATTGTTTCTGTATGTTATCTTTATAGTGATATTTCTATAATTTCTATAATTTCTATGCTGAAAGATGCATGTTCAAAATGTCAATGTTTCCTTGCATCAATATTATTTTCTGTTTGCTATTACTTTCATTATCCTTTGATCAACACATTTTTTTGCGATTAAAATTTTACTTATACTTCGATCATCCTGTTTTGACTTTGTATAGTAATGGATGGGAGTGAATCGCAAAGTAAGCCTGACAACAAGGAAGGATTGTTTTTCACACCAAATAATATGTGTTCTATTGGGGTGAATTCTGTGCAATTTTCGTCATAGGAAGGCAGTGGCAATCAAGATGTTGATATTAATCAGATCAAAAATATGAAATTTGATTTTGTGGATGATGCAAGGTCATTTTATCTTGGTTATGCTAGGGGTAATGGGTTTGGTATAAGAGCGACAAACTTGGACCATGACCGTGAAGGTAGAGTATTAAGGAGAAAGTGGGTTTGTGATAAGCAGGGATCAAGAAGGGAGGAGTATTTGACCAATAAAAATAGGAAACACAAGCCAAGGCTGCAGACAAGACAAAATTGCAAAGCTTGTTTCTCAATTGGCCTAGACAGTGATACGTTAAAGTACAGCGTAAGGGTATTCATGGATGATCATTCACACAAACTAACAACTTTTCGTGAGATTTCATCCCATCGATCTCACAGAAACTTAGATGAAGGTGACTATGCCCAAATTGACGCCATAGGCAAAAACTGCATAAGAGGTTGTCAAACATTTGAGTACATGGTTGACCAGAAGGGAGGATACTCCAAAATTGGATTCACTCAGAAGGACATGTATAACAAGATTAAGCGACAATTTCGTATCTCGAGTCAAAGGCATTTACTGAAGCAAACTTTTACTACAGGTTCAACACAGATGATGATGATGATAGGCTTGCTAATATATTTTGGAGGGACTCCCATTCTCTATTCAAGTACAAGTGCTTCGGAGATGTTCTTGTTTTTTATACCACTTACAAGACAAATGCCTATGGCAAGCCTTTGGTTTTATTTGTTGGTGTCAACAACTATAGTGCAACTTGTGTATTTGGTGTTGCACTTTTGTTAGACGAGACTTTTACTTCATACAAATGGGCCCTTACTAAACTCATGGATTCAATGGGCAGCAAGCATCCCCTTTCTATAATGACAGACGGAGACAAAGCAATGCAACAGGCAATCGATGAGGTATTTCCAAACTGTCAGCACAGGGTATGTGGATGGCATGTAGCAAGAAACGCATGTGCTCACATTAACGGCCATAAGAAGTCATCGGCCTTTAGATCCTTCATCTTTGACCACATAGACGAGGACAAATTCGATGAATGTTGGAATGAAATGATAAAACAACACGGTCTGGAAAACAACGTTTGGGTTAATGTGATGTACGAAAAGAGGCATAGATGGGCAGAAACATATTCCAAGGGCCATTTTTTTGTCGAAATGCGTAGCACACAAAGATCAGAGTCAATGAATAATTACATGAAAGAATATGTTTGCAGCCGTGAGAAATTGTTTGACTTATTCCCTCAAATCGACAGGGCACTAATGAGGTTAAGAAATAATTTCTTTACTGACGAATATGCTTCAAACACTAAGAGTCCAGTTATCTTAAGCCACATGAATTCGTTGGAGAAGCATGCATCTTCCATCTACACTTATCGTATCCACTGTGACATTACTAAAGAGATCAACGACTCAATAAAGTATTCACACTTTGCACCATGGAATGAGGAGAATGAAGTCGAATACGTTCTCACCGAATATGATTCTCCATATAAAAAGACTGTGAGTGTTTTTTACTATAGGGACATAATTGATTTTCAGCAAGTCGTTGAGGATGGTGATTGGGATTCGTCAAAGCACAATCTGCCAGTACTTTCGTGTGAATGCAAGTTGTTACAAAATAAAGGAATTCCCTGCTGTCATATGTTTTATGTTATGAAAGTGGAGAACATTACAAAGATTCCAGAGTCCTTGATATTTAAGAGGTGGACGAAGTCAGCTGCAGATGACGTTCGTATCCATCTCCAGCCCAACGATGACTGTTCGAAGAGTGTTGATATTGCCAGGTTCGCTTCATTGAGTGCAGAGTGCAACTATATCTGTCACCGTGGGAGCCAAACCAAAGAAGGTTTCAATTTGATTAAAAGGGAACTCAATATTCTGAGAAATACTCTGTAAGGGTTGGATGATGAGTTCCGAAATAATTGCAACAAAAATGGTGATGATTCTAGTACAAAGAGCCAAATTTTAAAAGATCCAAATGTTGTGAAGACCAAAGGCAGACCCATTGGTCCGACTGCACCTACTACACCAGCAGGCAAGCCGCAGAAGCGTAAAAGACCAAATCAGTGTCGTATATGCCACATTTCTGGGCATGACTGGTGTAATTGTCCAAAAAGAGAATCAGACAGTTAGTCACTTTCATTAGTGTTTTGGGTTGATGATGCATTTGGATTTTTTCAATGTCTTGTTTTTTATATGTATTTGGTTGTCATTAGGTTGTTATTTAATTCTCATGAATGTTAGTTACTTTCGTTATTGTTTGTTGTGTTGATAATTCTCTTTGAGTTTTTGTTGTATGATTTTAATTGACATGTACTTTCTTTGATTTATGGATTTTGAGCTGGACCACAAGGACACATAATTTTCTATATGCAAATTATGTGTCCATGTGGTCTAGATGACTTCCATTGAAATTTAACTGGGCCACTAGGCCACAGCGAGCCATGTGGTTTGCATATTTTGTACTAGGCCACAATGAGCCAATATGTTTAAAGAGGTTGTTTGTAAATGTAAAAGTTTTAGATTATGTTTAGAGAATGACGATCGAATTAAATAATTATGTGTCTAAAGCCGAACAACGGCTTCAAAGACGGCCTAGAAGTTTTTAATGATTATAAAAGTTGCCATATACATAGTTAACCAAAATTATCCTTCAACTGTTTTGTGGTGTTCTCTGCTCGTTTTCCTCTGCTTTTCTTTGTTTTATCATGTTTTGTTTTTCTCCTTTCCTAGCCGTGTTTGGTTTTTGCCGGCTTGTGGCACCTTGTTTGGGCTTTTTCAAAAAAAAAAAAAATTATCCTCTAACTCAAAACCTGGACTTACCTTACCTCTGATTGCAATTAATAAGGTACAACATAAATAACCTAATATGAAGAACACAGTACTATAAATCTATAGAAACAATGCGATCACGTTAAATAAAATGAAATTACAGGAACCATAGTAATTTTACATTACAGGGTATATAACATTTGATATTTTTCGATTACTCCACACTACACATTGTATGGGAATTTACAAAGCAGCCAAAGAATGGCAATCAAAG
Source organism: Acer saccharum (assembly GCA_030490815.1). Taxonomy (NCBI): domain Eukaryota; kingdom Viridiplantae; phylum Streptophyta; class Magnoliopsida; order Sapindales; family Sapindaceae; genus Acer; species Acer saccharum. The sequence goes on along the minus strand of CM059869.1, from coordinate 24,423,703 downwards.
ATAGAAATATAAAAGCCCTAGTTTTCTGAATGGTTGCCCTCTTCTTAGCCAAATCAAACTCCAACACCTGAACATGATTTGTTAAGCCCATATTTTTGCTTTCGTAGAACCGATAAAGTCGTTCCGACCTATGAAATTCCCTTTGTAACCTCTGCAATTCTTCATTCAATGAGATATCAGCTGGGATAATTGTAACCGGTACTTCAGGACCCAACCATTTGAAGTAATTGCATCCACCAAATTCTTTCTGTAGTTTAAAACCAGAAATGTAAGCTCTATTAGTTCATAAATCAATCTATATAAGTATAAATTAAAACAGTCACTTATAGTTCACTAACCTTTCCTTTGGAACACCCTTCAAATAGTCTTTTATAGTTCCAAGGTGTTATGGCTAGATATTCTCTCAATGGTAGCCCACAATTGCATTTTCCCTCCCCATACCCACGTACGTTTGAAGAAGAGGAAGATGACATTAACAAAATCTTTTATTGTGCAAGTGAGAGAATATAAATAAAACCTTCCCCAACAAAACAAACAAATTGCAACTACTACTATTTTTCAATAAAAAAAAGCTATCATAATATCCAGATTTATCTAATTTTCAAAAATAACAATCTAAAAGTCAGATCAAGTACATGCAAACACTAATTACACAAGTATAATATCGCGGAATAAGATTATATTTAAAATTTAAACAAGTTCAAACTTAGCTGCAGTTATAAATTAAGACAATTTTTTTAAATACAACAGTCAGGTTAACTTTAAACAAACTAAAAATCATGAAAACGTGGCTACACCATCTAGGTATGAATGCGATAAACTAGCACACCATTATCAGACATAGTCGAGTATAAATTTTCATCTTTGCTTCTTCTAATTACATATGAAAACCAATAATCATCACAACAAATTGTAATATATTAATTGGAAATTATTAAATTACAAAAATATTAATCCGAAGTTATGAAATAACAAAAAAAAATGTAACCAACCTGGTGGGTTGTAGATTGTTTGAAGATTGTTTGAAGATTGATGGATGTACACAGCAGACCGTGAGAGAGAGAAAGAGAGAGAGAGAGAGATAGACAGTGAGAGTGAGAGAGAGAGAGAGAGTTTTAGGGTTTCTAAATGATGATTGTTTAGAGTTTTAGGTTTTTTTATTGCACCATAAAACATAAAACATTATCTCAAATGATGCATTTACTGCACATGTTTATTCCTCTTTCATTTCTTTAATATCCCGAATCCATTTAAGAATAAAAATAAAATAAAATAATGTTTTATCTTCCCTATCATATGACTATCCAATTTTTGTCCTCATATGCAAATAAAATGTTGAATGCACAATCATAGTGTAATGTTTATATCAAAGGATATCAATGTTATACCTATATCATATGATTCCCCTCCCACATGCACACAATACTACAAATGACAAGTTAACATATATTAGTTACCGAATTATTCGTACATATGTACAATAGGTCAAATCATTTTCCTATATAGTCATTCATATTAATTGAAATTTATTAGTTATAACGGTAGTACAAATCGTAGTCCGACTATCCAATTGTTATCCCCATATGCAAATAAAGTGTTGAATGCACATTCACAGTATAATGTTTATATCAAAGGATATCAATGTTATACCTATATCATATGATTCCCCTCCCACATGCACACAATACTACAAATGACGAGTTAACATATAGTAGTTACAACAGGTCAAATCATTTTCCCATATAGTCATTCATATTAATTGAAATTTATTAGTTATAATGGTAGTACAAATCGTTGTCCGACTATCCAATTGTTATCCCCATATGCAAATAAAGTGTTGAATGCACATTCATAGTGTAATGTTTATATCAAAGGATATCAATGTTATACCTATATCATATGATTCCCCTCCCACATGCACACAATACTACAAATGACGAGTTAACATATAGTAGTTACAACAGGTCAAATCATTTTCCCATATAGTCATTCATATTAATTGAAATTTATTAGTTATAACGGTAGTACAAATCGTTGTCTGACTATCCAATTGTTGTCCCCATATGCAAATAAAGTGTTGAATGCACATTCATAGTGTAATGTTTATATCAAAGGATATCAATGTTATACCTATATGATTCTCCTCCCACATGCACACAATACTACATAATGACGAGTTAACATATAGTAGTTACAACAGGTCAATTCATTTTCCCATATAGTCATTTATGTACGTTATCAGTAATGTGTATAATTGTTCAATTCATGCATGGTCCTATGTTAAACTCACAGTATAATATTTTATATTTGCAATCAAAGTTGAATAAGATTGTATATGATAACACATTACTGAACTATACTCTTAAGTTATATGAAATTATGTCACACCGGTTTGGATTCCAAAGGGTCTGATTGGCACCAAATGCCAACAATTATGACTTATATATTATATATTTACTCTGACCGTTTTGGATTCCAGGTGTTTGGCACCGAATGAAATTATGTCACACCGGTTTGGATTCCAAAGGGTCTGATTGGCACCAAATGCCAACAATTATGACTTATATATTATATATTTACTCTGACCATTTTGTATTACAGGTGTTTGGCACCGAATTGAATGCCAAAAATTGTGACTATTCTTTATGTTTACTCTATGTATATATTCACCAAATAACGTTTTGTCTCCATATCTACTCTTTCTCTCTACTCTTTCTCTCTGTGTATTTTAAATCTGATTTTTCTTTGTTTCTCCACCATGGAAAACCCTTCACCAACTTCGACAAAGAAATTGAAAATTGACTCCAACCCATGCCATGATAATCAAGAGAAGATGGTTCGTGACATACAGAAACTGGAACGCGATATAACTGTAGTCAACCGTAAGCTTTATCGCCACCCTGCTGTTGATCAAATCTATTTCAAACGTTTTACTGGAAAGGATGTATTTGGTGCTTACAATCTAGGTATAGAGGACAGGTTTAAGCTTTTTAAGGATTATATGAAGAAGGTTCATCCGGAAGGCAATTGGGATGTGGTTGACCAAAGTCATGCAAAGGATATGTTGAAGGACTGATGCAGTTTTTGGTACCTTTTTTTTTTTTTTTTCACTCTTTTGTTATGTAAAGTGATTTTAATCACACCTTGACTTTTTTTTGGTTTCATGATCATGTTTTGTAAATTTCTTTTGTGTGTTTCTTCGTGAGAAGAACAAATGTGTGTTTCTTTTTGTTTCTAATAATATAACGTCTTTATTATTTGTGTTTATTAAACTGATCTGAAGTAATTCTGGATTCAATGAATTTGAATTATTATTTCAGGACTAATTGATAAAGTTGAATTAACTTGTACTTTTGTAAGTGTAATTATAATTTAAAACAAGATATCATCAGCTATTAATAAAAAAGATATCATCAACCATTAACGTTTACAATTTGTTTTTGTTGAAATCGTAATACGATTTAATATTGCTTAATACAATTTTCCAATGATTATAATATTGTTTAAATAATTACTTGGAATGCAGATGAAGTAATCATGATCCCGATTTCCCATTAATCGTTTTAGATGAACCACCACAATAAATTTTATAAATATTTATGTATTTACTACATCTTTTGGAGTGTAACTTTAAATTACCAAAAAGTTAATGTAATAGTCATCTCGTTTTCCCATTAATTTTTTCATGTGAACCAACTTATTTAATATTTTTTTTAATTCAATTGATTTTTTTTGATGTGGAAACGAATACGAAATGTTTCAATAATTATATTTTTACTTAACTCAGCAAATCCGTACAAAAACATTTCATTCAACTGTAATCCATCAAATCCATTGGATAGAGTGAAGGCGTATTTATTTATTGCTACATCTTTTGTAGTGCAAGTTGATATTACCAACAACTATTAATCATCATCTCGTTTTCCAATTCATCTTCTCGACTGAACCAACTTATTTAATATTTTTTAATTCAGTTGGTTTTTGTTATTTAGAATCGAATTTAAATTGTTTCAATTATTATATAGAAACTGCTGTCAGCAAATCTTAGAAGCATATTTAATTCAGATTGCATCTATCAAATCCATTGGATATTGTGATGGCGGTTTGAATTTATTTGCTTTATTTTTCAAAATCATTAAATGAGTCCATCAAATCAACAGATTGACCATATCCAACTAGTTGATGGTGTTAATAAATTATTATTGTCAATTTAAGATTTGTTAAGGTTAATTGTGTAATTTTACCATAAGTTTATAAATAAATAAAATGGAACCCTAATCCCATTTGTTGCGTTCACAGATAGAGAGAGAGAATGAGAGAGGTATGTTTGGTTTAAGTGATGAACGACATACAAATGGATTAGGGTTCCATTTTATTTATTTATAAACTGATGGTAAAATTACATAATTAACCTTAACATTGACAAATCATAACTACATTTACACAATTTTCCGAGAATGACAAATTTGTACAGGTCCAATATTAACTTAATCATTTCCCTACGAAATTTGTTCAATGAATAGTCTGAAAACATCATGTACGAAATTTGTTCAATGGCGTTTCTTAAGTCTATGAACTACTGCTATTGAATAGTCTGAAAACATCATATTAATTGAGAAATGTACATGCATTTTTCAATGATTACTTAAATGCATAACAAAAGGATAAAGGGATGCAGATAAATGGTCAATTGCATGATCAATATTTAGACTCCATTAAAATATTTAGGTAATGATATCCCTATACGTTACAATTAGTTGCCCAATGCATGATCAGTATTTAAAACGCCATTAAAATCTTTATGTTTTTATACCCCATTAGGCTTTACTTAACTACCCAATGCATGATCAGTATTTAAACTCAATTAAATCTTTATGTTTTGATAACCCAATATGCTGTAATTAATTACCCAATGCATGATCGGTATATATTTTGATAACCCAATATGCTGTAATTAATTGCCCAATGCATGGTCGGTATATGTTTTGATAACCCAATATGCTGTAATTAATTGCCCAATGCATAATCAGTATTTAAAATCAATTAAAATCTTTATGTTTTGATAACCCAAAAGGCTGTAATTAATTGCCCAATGCATGATCAGTATTTAAAATCAATAGGCTGTAATTAACTGCCCAATGCATGATCAGTGTTTAAAATCAATTAAAATATTTATGCTGTAATTAACTACCCAATGCATGATCAATATTTGTATTAAATAGGAAGACAAAAAGATTACTTCGTATTGTATGGCCAGTTAATGTCTCCTTACTTGCCAAGCCAATTGCACACTTGCCATGCGGATTTTTAATGTTACTTTACAAGTTTACATTGATGTTCATCTAAAATTAATTTCCAACATTTAATATCATTGCATTTTCTCCATTTAACATCATTAGAAATCATGATTCCGTATTCCCATTAATAATAGTTATTATTTACTCTACACAGTGTAATATTTAAATGAGTAATATATTTATATTTATATTTCACAATCAATAATTTTTTTTAAATAATTAATTTATTTAAGTGGTCAGCATATCCTGAAGAAAAATTTTGTAATCGCAAACACCAAATCCATTGGATATTGTGTAAACAGTTTGAATTTTTTTTTTTCAATGAATCTATCACATCAATTGAATTACGATCTGAAAATTTGTTCAAACACCATTACTTTTCAAGTATAATTTATACGATATTATCTTCCTTAAGGTCATCTGCAATTACCTCCAACCCTCATGAAATCACCAGAAATACAATGACAATGATCAAACATACGATATTACAGAACCAATCAACCACACCATAAATGGTGAGAACAAAAACACCTAAACATCTTCAGAGATGTCAACGCAAATTCAACAACACCTTTCTGGTGTGACTACAGACAAAAACCATTAAAAAAAAAAAAAACAGATACAAAAACATATAAAAATAACAAAAGTGTCATCACTTGTTCAAGATAAAAGAGTCATCACTTGTTCAACATTTCCTTTGCATTATTTCCACAAACCTCATCCCAATTACCATCAGGTTTAATCTTCTTCAAATAATCCTTAAACAACTTGAAACCATCCTCCAGACCAAGCTGGTAGGAACCAGCAACATCTGAACCCGAAAAGGATTTGGACTTGGACTTGGACTTGATTTTCACAATAGATGGACAGCGATAAATGGTGGTGGACAATTCATCTTGACGGTCCTTAAGACGTTGTATACCTCGTAGCAAATGTTCCCTCTCCAAACCAAGATTGTTGGAATCACCAACATCTGACCTCTGATATTTGCTACTGGCCAATGCTTCTAGATGATCATGAAGATGTTGGATAGTGCATTCCAACTCTTCCCTAGTATAGATAATGACCTCTACCATTTCTAACTAGTTGCGTTCACAGATAGAGAGAGAGAGAATGAGAGAGATATGTTTGGTTGAAGTGATGAACGACGTATAAATGGGATTAGGGTTCCATTTTATTTATTTATAAACTGATGGTAAAATTACTCAATTAACCTTAACATTGACAAATCATAACTATATTTAGGAGTTATAAAGAACTGTTTAAAAAATTAACATACATTAGTTATAAAATTAACATACATAATGTGTCATGTTCACATAATCATGTATATAGATTGAAATGTAATAGGTATAACGGTATTACAAATATATTGTTGTTTTATAAACCACATTTTAAAAATTAACATACATTAATTATAAAATTAACATACATAATGTGTACACTAGCTCAATTCATGTTCACATAATCATGTATATAGATTGAAATGTAATAGGTATAATGGTATTACAAATATATTGTTGTATAAGTACAAAATTAGTACCACATTTTAAAAATTAACATACATTAGTTATAAAATTAACATACATAATGTGTACACTAGTTCAATTCATGTTCACATAATTATGTATATAGATTGAAATGTATTAGGTATAACAGTATTACAAATATATTGTTGTATAAGTATAAAATTAGTACCACATTTTAAAAATTAACATACATTAGTTATAAAATTAACATACATAATGTGTACACTAGCTCAATTCATGTTCACATAATCATGTATATAGATTGAAATGTAATAGGTATAACGGTATTACAAATATATTGTTGTATAAGTATAAAATTAGTACCACATTTTAAAAATTAACATACATTAGTTATAAAATTAGCATACATAATGTGTACACTAGCTCAATTCATGTTCACATAATCATGTATATAGATTGAAATGTATTAGGTATAATGGTATTACAAATATATTGTTGTATAAGTATAAAATTAGTACCACATTTTAAAAATTAACATACATTAGTTATAAAATTAACATACATAATGTGTACACTAGCTCAATTCATGTTCACATAATCATGTATATAGATTGAAATGTAATAGGTATAACGGTATTACAAATATATTGTTGTATAAGTATAAAATTAGTACCACATTTTAAAAATTAACATACATTAGTTATAAAATTAGCATACATAATGTGTACACTAGCTCAATTCATGTTCACATAATCATGTATATAGATTGAAATGTATTAGGTATAATGGTATTACAAATATATTGTTGTATAAGTACAAAATTAGTACCACATTTTAAAAATTAACATACATTAGTTATAAAATTAACATACATAATGTGTACACTAGCTCAATTTATGTTCACATAATCATGTATATAGATTGAAATATATTAGGTATAACGGCATTACAAATATATTGTTGTATAAGTATAAAATTAGTACCACATTTTAAAAATTAACATACATTAGGTATAAAATTAACATACATAATGTATACACTAGCTCAATTCATTTTCACATAATCATGTATATAGATTGAAATGTATTAGGTATAACGGTATTACAAATATATTGTTGTATAAGTATAAAATTAATACCTATTTAATGTCGATATCAATATATCATACCACATAATATTTTGGAAATAATTCACATGTAGTAGTTGTAATTTTTGTTTTATGCATGTGGTAAGTTATTTAATATGTTATCAATGTGCTTCCCACCACAAAGCAGCAAACGAATTTTTAATTGAAACTAAAAAAGGCTCCCACATGTCATCTGTATTAATAAAGATGGCAGCTGAACAGTCAAGATGAAGAGTGAAATTGCAACATTATATTCTTCATTATCAATCAACATGATATATTGCAGAAACTGTGGAGATTACCGATTCCAACTCCGGACAGTGGAACATGTGGATGATTCGATTGTAGTTCTGGAACAACAGATAAATCTGGCATAAGGTTTTTTCTTCACAGTGCAATTCTACTACACCACTAAGCTTGTTTATCCAATTCGCAATTTAGCAATTGAAGACGACACAATGCAATGCGAGTTTCATGTCCAAATTGATAATCTTTATGCAGAAGATGAATATTCATTGTCAGGTAAGTTGCGTGGATGCTTTTCCGGTAGTGACATGCCAAAAGATGTTGAACAGACTATGACGAAAATAATTGTGGATATGTCAATGTCTATAGCCTGTACTATGCCAGAGTACAAAGTTGTACCAATTTTGGTGCAAATTGGGATTGTGCTTCGACTATCTATGAAAGAAGAAAGTTTGTTCAAGTCAGAATTGATGGAAATTGATAAGGGTTCGTTACCGAGAGAACATTGTGTGATTTATTTTGAAGATTTTTCTTCATCGGGAGGGGAAATTGTTTTGATGCCATGCTCTCATATTTATCATCATACTTGTATCACCAAGTGGTTTGAGAAGGCACTCAACTGCCCAACCTGCTGTTTACAACTGAAACTTTCCTATGAGTAAGCTATGTTCGTATTTTTCCATTGCAATATTTTGGGTTGATTGGACCAGGCCATCTGATTAGTATTTTTTTTTCAAGAAAAAATTATTTTCTATGCAATCACACCATTCAAGTGTGTAAGCTTTGTCGATCACACCTTTTTGGGTCTGTTTGTAATCTGTTTGACATCAGATATAGTGCGCTTGGTCATTGTATGAACTCTTTGAGGAATTCCCTTTAGTTTATAAAAACCTGGAATGATGTGTTCTATTATTTCATAATTGAATACATTCATTGATTTAATCTATGAACAATACCAGTTTAAAAATATATCCGTATAAAGATTATATCAAGGATCACCAAGAGATGTAAATAATTATAAGAAAGAGTGATTCCATTTCCAATTTTTGTTGTCAAAAATAAAAATTAAAAATAGCATAATCATCCAACCAAAATCCCAATCATGTATTAAAAGCATCAATAATGTGTCCTTGGATAAAGAGATGCAGCTAATTCAATATCTGCTTTAAGTAATTGCCCAATGCATGATTAATATCTGTATTACTTTCTCAAAAATGCAATATAGGTTATTATTGATTTCTAGTTTATGGTCAGTTAGTGTTTCGTTAATTACCAATTGCACACTTCCCACACGCATTATTAATTGAAAAAAATTCAGGTCAGTCTTACTCCACTGCATGTGAAACCTATATTGGACATGGGCATCTTATTGTGAATTTGTTGTTTGTTTTTAAATATACTTTGTCTTCAAATATTTTAGTTCTGTTGATCACAGTTTAGGTAATCAACTATTAGATGCTATGTTCACGAAAAAATGATGCAGTTTTTCTTGGTGTGATAGCCCGCTTGACCGAACCCCAAACTAAATAGTGACTTCTCGTTGTATTATACGTGATAGAAGATTTACTTATAAAAAATCTTCTACATAAGCTTTAGTTTTATAAAAAATCTTCTACCTAAAACGAAAGCAACTCCTTAAACAAATATTGAATGCACTGAATGTATTTGTTGACTTTTATATATAAAAAAAAAAACAAATAATAGTAATAGTGAATCTCAATTTTAATCTTAGTTTATTAAAATTTTTAAAAAGTACCAAATACCTATGACAATAGATCAGGATCAGTGAATCAAGATATAATTAAAAATAAAAAAAAAAAAAAAAAAAAAAGAGGGATCAGACACAACATTTAATGTGTATCCACTCATCAAATGACAACTCAACTACCACAAGTGTTAGGATTTGTAGCATTAATCTTTAAAAAAAAGAAAAAAAAAAGGATTTACTGCACATACCTAAACCTAATTTTTTTTTTTAAAAGTACCAAATACGTGTAAATGTCGTGTTTTTATAGATTAGCGTTAGGGTTTAAGCCTTAAGGTATTAAAAAGTTGGCCTTAAGGTATTAGAAAGTTGGTTTCACAAAAGTTATTAGGAAATCCCCAAATATAAACCCTAAAAACTCATCAAAGGAATTCGAAGTTGGTTGATGTGAGCTGCGCAAAGACTGGAATTCGTCTCTTCAGCAACATTGAAGCCTTCCCACACATCTATAATCCTGACTCCACGCTACTACGGTCAACGCACATTCTCTTCTTAACCTTGTTTTGTAATGTTTTTTTGTTTTTGTTGTGTTTGCTGAAGGAATTCGATATGCTTTATCTTGATTCTTGTTTCTTGAATAATTTTGCATGCCGAGTTAGTAACAGGTATCTTGTTTCTCGTTTGTTGAATAATACTGGATGCCAAGTTTAGTAAAAGGTATTTTGTTTATTGTTTTTAAATTTTCCGATTTCAGTAACAGGTATCTTGATTCGTGTTTATTGAATAATTTTGCATGTAACAGTTATCTTGATTGTTGTTTGTTGAATAATTTTGCATGCCGAGTTTGTTAATTGTAGTTTGTCCATTGTCAATTAGGGTTTTTTAAATGGTATACCAATGAACCCTAAGTCACTCTTCTATAATCTTCTTTGCAATGTGTTTGTTCAGTGATATCTGCTTCTAATTTTTCCACCGGTGATACCTTCTGACTAATTTCTCTATATTAGTGATTTTTAGAGGTTTCATATATATTATAATGGAAAAGGGTGGAAAGAGAAAGCACCATAAGATGACAGAACAGGACAGTGGAAAGGGTAAGCAGCAGATTACCAGGAGACAACAGGATTCCGTGTCGACCGTAGCGGAAGGTTCAGGTGGAATGTTCCTAGTGAAGTATGGAATCAAGTCATGGAAGCCGTGTGGGAATCGGGACATTAGGAAGAATCAACTCCACATTGATCCTCACATGCACGTAGTGATCAATGTAAGTATGGCTATCTTTATGTATGATTACTTGTTTTAATGTCTAGGAAGAAAAACATCTTTTATAACTATTGTCTTATAACTATTGTATGCATATACAGTATACGATTTTAATTGAAAACTTTGTCCGTTGTTAGTAATTGTTTAATTATTCCTTACCAATATCTTTTGCCTGCAACCTATTAGTGGGAGACAAAGGGGATGTGGAAACAGGATACTTTGTGATAAGTAGTATAAAGAATTGCCCGCTTCTGTGAAGTTAAAGGTTGCAGAAGCTAGTTTTGGAGAATTTTTGAAGGTTTTAGGAAATGAATACAGCTGCCGAAAGAGAACAATATTGAGGGCCCTAGTGGACCGATGGTGGGATACGACCCATACATTTCACTTTGATGAATTTGGGGAGATGATGATGACTCCATCGAATTTTAGCGCAATAACTGGCATACCTGTTTTTGGAATGCCGGTGGAGTATGACGTGTATGTTTACAAGAAGGTGGATGAGCTGGTGAGGTGGTTTGGAGAGCCTATGGCCAATTTAGCCAAGATGAAAAGGGTTCCTTTTGTGGATTTCTATGCAGCTTACAAAGGTTTTGGTGGGAACAATATGACTGTGGAAGACATTGAAAGACTGACTCGGGTTTTCATCTTGGCATTGCTATCAGGCACATTACTGTGTGACAAAGTTGGAGTTGTCAACCTTTATTACCTGCCAAGTCTTAAAGGCATATCATCCATAGGTCAGTACAATTGGGGCGGAGTCGCCTTGTCTACTCTGCACAAAAATATGGATGCTATTGTGAGAAAGAATCAAAGCACCGGTAGATTTTGGAGGGCCTGGGAGGTATTGTGATTTGGACATGTATTTTAAAATGTACATTTACTTCTTAAGTTTGTGGTATTTTAACAATTTTCGTGTGATTGATCTGTTGCTTGCTAACCAGATTTGGGCTTGTGAATACATAAAACCTATTGCAAGATTGGTGACATGCTTGACAGATAAGAAGCCGTTTCCTCGGGCAAAAGGATGGGGCTCTTTGAAGAAGAAATTTGATTACAGTGATTTAAAGGATATGTTGAGGAAACTTAGACGGAAGGAGGTAAACATGCACCCATGGGGAACAGACCAGGACAAGTTACCAACCTATGTACGGCAATCTTCACAGTACACCAAGAGTAGGGTTCTTTTGGATGGGCCTTGCGGCCCAGCATGGTACCTAGGAGAGCGTGTATCTATTCAGAGCTTGGGATTGATATCACCACGTGTTCCGAAGGTGCCACCACCATCCATGCTTGGGGACCACCCAATAACAAAAGAAGTGGCCAAATCAGGTTTTGTAGCCGTGGATGCGCTTGAGTACCTTGAGCCTGATGGTGGTCCAAATAGTTACAGAGATTTCGTAAAGCGGCACATAAGGTTTAAAAAGTACCTTGATGATATGGTGAGTTTATCCGAAAATTATCAATAACCAATAGTACACCTGAAATACCACTAGCATGCTGTAATTGTTCTTAATTTGTTATGTTTATCTATGGGCAGGAGGATACACTAGACCAGAATTCTATCGGACAATTGGAATTGCCACCTTGGCAACTCCCCCTGATGGGGCGCACGAATTCCAGATTCACTTGCAAATATCTACAAATTCCTAAGAACAATCACCACTTACCAGTGCCTGATCGAATAAAATATGTGAGTTATTTATTACATTTATGTGTAATGATTTGTGTTTTTTGGTTAACATAAGTGAGCCTATAGCTTAATTATTGGTGAGATAGGTGTCCATTGCCCAAGTGAAAGAGCTGCTCACTATGATTTCTGGATTGACACAACTTGTGATGGAGGGCCAGGTTAATAAGCTCCATACCACTGATGCTGCGGTATGGTTACTGTTATTAAAAATGTGTTTAGTTACCATTGTTTGAAATTAAGTTTACAGAAATACAATCCACTTTTTAAAATTATGATTATCTATATTGGTTTGTTTTTAGAATCCGGTTGTGGGTACTTCGAACGAACAAGACTCTAAAATGTCTGGTCCGTTATCAAAATTGGTACCGGATGTTAACATTAGTTCGGGCAGTAGATCTCATGATAGTGAGGATGAGGATGGGGATGATGGTAGTGAAGATGGAATAACACACACAGATGGTACGACAGACAAGAGGACACCAGGTGAGTGTATACAAGTTGTTTTGTGTTTAAAAAATATTGTAAACAAAATTAACAAGTCAACTTATTTCATGAATGCTTCTAAATTACTGTATATACTTAACTGTGCTTCCCTGTATGTTGCATGTTAAACTTATTGAATTACGTTTCATTTTTTATGAATAATGTACACAGATAATGTAGCAGAAGCAGATGATGTAACGGAGGGTGTGCAGGATGAAGAAGAATCAGGAGATGACAGTGTGAAAACGGATGGGGCGACAATGTGATGTGTTTGAATGGTGGAGATGAAAAAGTGAGTGAGGATACAGGAGATCAAAAAAGTGTGAGTGAGGAAACAGGAGATGAAGAACAACCTTGTGATACTCAAGTTAATCAGCTAAAGCAATCGAAATCCAAGAAGGGGAAGGAAGCAATTGGCGCCAGTGATGCATCCGAAGGGAACAACAGTCGATCTCCTAAACAGAAGAAGAAGAAAGACAACCTTCATAGTGTCACACCGAAGGATATCCCGGAGCAAGCTGTACATAAGAAAAAGAGAAAACCAACTGCAGATGGTGATCAACCTAACAAGAAGGCTAAGGAAGCAACAAAACTCTCAAACAGTGGAAAGGAAAAAGTGCCAATTGCTGAACCAAACAAAAAGGTGCAGAAAGCTCCTATTACCAAGAAGACAGAGGTTGTTCTTCCAACTGTTCAACCCAAGGACAAGATGAAGTTAGCAGAGAAAAAAGATAAGAAAAAGACATCAAAGAAAGCATCGACAAGGAAGTCATCTAGAATAGCAGCAAGGTGATTTGAATACGTTGGTGTAATTTTATGTTTAACCTAAGCAAAACTGAATTCCTGTTTGTGATCTAATATGGACTTGTTGAACATATAAATGTATATTTAGGTAATATGACTGCAACAAAATATCATGTCAAGTAGAACTGGTAGGATGAAATGACTAAGACGTTTTTTGTTTGCTGATCACACCTTGAAGGTGTTGTATTTGTGATCACACCTTGAAGGTGTTGTTATATTTGTGATCACATCACACCTTGAAGGTGTTGTTTATTTGTGATCACACAGTTATGACGTCAATTAATATTTGAACTCAGTACGTTTGTAATGGTGATAACAATATTACGTATGGAATATGACAACTACTTAATAGTATAGTTAGTAAATCTTGAAGTGAATTATCTTTAGTTACGCATACACTGCGTTATTCTAAGCTAAAAAAAAAAAAAAAAAAAAGACTATTTCGAAAACTATTCAATGATGGCCCTCCATAGATTCACCTATATAAGCCGCTGCTAAAGTTGCAAAAATAAGAGCTTGAATACCGCTTGTAAATAATCCAAGGAACATCACAGGTATAGGAACCACTAAAGGTACTAAAGAAACAAGAACAACAACTACTAATTCATCAGCTAATATATTCCCGAAAAGTCGAAAGCTAAGTGATAAAGGTTTTGTGAAATCTTCTAAAATGTTAATGGGTAAAAGAATTGGAGTCGGTTGAATGTATTTACTGAAATAACCTAATCCCTTTATAGAAAGACCTACATAGAAATATGCTACTGACGTGAGCAAGGCTAAAGCAATGGTAGTATTGATATCATTCGTAGGTGCAGCTAACTCCCCATTGGGTAACTGTATTATTTTCCAAGGTAAAAGAGCACCAGACCAATTCGAAACAAAAATAAATAGAAACATACTTCCAATAAAGGGAACCCATGGACCATATTCTTCTCCAATCTGAGTTTTGCTCACACATGGGTTAGTTGAATGAAATGAAACATCATATTGTTCAATGAAACATCATATTGAAACAAATTAATTTGCATTCCGTTCTTAAAGGATTAAGAAGAAATTAATTTTCATCATAAGAAGAACACTACTACACTTAAAGTAAAGGAAACATATTTTCATAACATCCAATGCAATTACAAAAACAAAAGGCAGCACACTTCGCCAGGACAAATAAAACTAAACAAACAAACATAACGCTACTTTAGACGTTATCAAGGTCTGCCAGACGTGTCCTTAAACGGGTGGATTGGTCTATCAAAGAGTAAATTTGATCTGCAAGACCATCAACTTCCATTTCCAGTTGCATGACGCGCTTCTCTCGATCGTTGACTCTAGCATTCTCCACAATCCACTCACGATGCAGATTCCTACAACGATGACGCTCGTGCTCGAGCACTTTCTCAACGATGGCTACCTTCCCTTTCAAAAACTCCAAAGTCTCTCTATCTCTGGAATCCATCCTTCGCATTTGTTAGAACAGTTTTCTTGAAATGAATTGAAAACCGCATACTTATAGAACTTTGATGTCTATCATTACGAAGGAGTATAATAGTTGTAGTAATTTATGACTTCTGAATAGTTGTTTGCCTTACATGGTGGTAACCAGTTGTAATTAAGAATAAGGATGTGAGCAAACACCAAAATGACCGTCAGAGTTTATGAATAAGGAGTAGTTAGAGTAAAATAAGTGTAAATAAATGTTTATCAACCATATCTATTCATATATCGATACACACCTCTTCGAAATTGGCATAATGAATAATTTCAATCTTCTTATTTTTCCAAAAAAAAAAAAAAGATGTCATCAACCATTAACGTTGACATTTTGTTTTTATCGAAACTGTATTAAGATTTAATATTGCTTTAATAAAATTTTGAAATGATTACTTGAGTTTTAATATTGTTTTAATCAATTGGCATTCAGATGAAGTAATACTGATACACGATTTCCCAGTAATTGTTTCAGCTGAACCACTGCCATTTAATGAAAAACGTATACAAATGGACCAATTGGTTGAGTACACACAAATTGAGACACCATTTTTTTAAAGATGATTTGAATCATGGTGAGATTGTAGGTAGGTTGTCTAGCATTAATTAAAGTACATGAATGTAAGTGGTAAGTTGAAACGATTAATTACAAAATTGGAATATCATTTGTTTACGAGTTCAAGCAACCACTGTCATCATATGGTGTCCAGTTCATTAACTTATCTACTTTTTAATTACAAATCATGCAAGTAATATATAAAGGGTGTTCGAATCAGATAGACCATGTACTTGAGTTTCTCTCTTTATTTATGAAAAATGGATTCCAACACCAATGGTCTCATCAATCATGCCATTTTTTATTTGTGGAAGGAAAAACACAATATTCTTAAACGTGCGCTGGAGAACGAGCGCATACGTTGCAGGAACTTGGTAGAGGATTGGAGACAGGAGAATAAGAAGGCTGAAGATGCTGATATCTGCATCATGAAACTGGAGATGGAGGTCGAAGCAAAAACCATTGAAGTTAACATCTTGATGGAGGAATGCAATCGTTTGATTCTCCTTATTGAACAACGTAGTTGTAATCCATGATGTTTCTGTTTCTGTTTTGTCTTTGTTATTCTGTTTCTTGTGTTTTTTTTTTTTTTTTTTTGTTTATCCTGAACTGTTTGTAATCACAACTTATGAAGCGTGGTATTTTGTAATTACACTAGAAATGATGTGGTTGTTCATCTAATGAACTGTTTTGTATTCTGTGGATAATTGCGCTCACTGAAACTTATTATTATATGAAACTGTATGGATGGACGAGTTATGTAGTAGTTATAAGGATTAAAAAATACTCACTGAACATGTAACAATTTTAAAGAAAAAACAAGGTCCACAATCGATTAACACTTTCAAAAACAAATAATCAAAATGTGTGCTATCAAGCAAACAATCATGGAGAGCATTCATGGTCCAGCGCGAGGTTGAGAAATGTATCACTATGAAGACCTTTTTAATAATTTGCAATCTCATTTTTTGTTATCCCCTTTCCCCGGTCCACCACGACGTTGATAATTTTTACCAATATTAAGACCTTTTGAATAATTTGCAATCTCACTCTGTGTTGTCCCCTTTCCCTTGTTATATTTTTTCAGCAAGCCGTGTTGCTTGTCCGATTGAATTTGTGGGGTTTTTGGAGAGACTGCAATGAATCTTGGCTTTCCTCGAATTGGCGTTTCTAAAAGTTCTTTCAGCATTTGATTTTTGTGATGGTTCGCCAGATCTAAAGCAATTTTCATCCTGTGATACTCAGAGTTGTACTGCAATCGATGGAAGTATCATAAGAGTTAGAATATTTTATTTAGTTACCACAGGAAAAACAAATAATAATCTAGTGTTTTTTAAAAGGGAAGGAAGACGTAATCCACGTACATTACTCTGATCGAACCATGTAATGGAACCATGCACACAATTGTTGATCAGGAATACACCACAATCAAAACTATTAGGTTGTTTTGGACATTCAACATATGCTTTGACGGGAAAGGATTTGAACTCAAAATTTAAAGCGAGGATTTCAGAAAAGTACCGGTCCAGAAATGCAACCTGCATATAAAAAAAATTAAAAATAAGAAACTCATTCTTGAGTAAAATTCAATACTTCAGGATACGCACAACTTTTTTTGCTGACAGCATTCTTTGTTCATTGTGCTCATCCGTGGGAAAGCTATCCCAGACTTATGCTTTTTTCATCGAAACATTTATCACCAACAAGAACCAATGCACACTCCCCTCGTTCATGGGAATATAGATCTGCACATGGACTAATATAGTTCAGTGATTTCACCAAGTTACACGTGATAGACTCATATTGATTTTTTTTTTTTTTTTTATTGTTGTGTATTGAAATTAATAATATTTCTGTATTTAAATAATGTAACCTTGTCGCATTCACGCTCAGACCCATAGTAAAATGTGAGATAGCTCAGGCGTCCAACCAACCTCAATTCTGCCAACAGACTTCTGGGTGACTCAATTGCACAAAACTGCAATCATGGATGGGCAGGGTATGAATGTCTACATATATATTGTCCACAAGTTTTGTTAAAGGAAGTGTAAGGATTCCCGTAGTTTTTAATTGGCTTATTTCGTGATCAAACCATATGTGGGGATCATGTAAGGGTAGCTTAGGAATGTGTTCAAGCTCAAGGCCCTTGCAAGTGTTAAGCACTCCAAAGGTATATGTTTAGTGCTTAATTTTCTATGAAGAGATTTAGTGCACACACTCACTTAGCATACTTGCATTTGTGTGCATTCTCTTCACATGTCACTTATCACACGTGCACTTCTTTGTTATATGTTGTTGTGTGTTTATGTGACTTGTAATTCGTTTCCCGTTGTTGTACGGAAACGTCCGCGCATGCACCTTGTGTGCTTGTTTTTAGCGCGAAGATCGCCGTTGGAGAATGCCCTTGGCTTCTCCCTTGGTTTCACCAAAATTGGTGAAACGGCGGTTTGGATCGGCGGCCTAGCCACCGAATGAAACCGCCGTTTGTTTCCATAAATGTCTGGAGCAATTCAGCGGTTAGGATCGGTGGCCACCGACCGTCGATCGAAACCGCCGTTCATACCTGATGGTTTTAATTCTCGGGTTTGATTCTGCGGTTGGTTCGGCGGTTTCGAAACCGCCGTTTCTCCCCTGTTTCATCAGGAGCAATTCGGCGGTCACATTCTGTAGCCTGGCCGCCGAATGAAACCGCCTGTAAGGATTCCCGTAGTTTCTAATTGGCTTATTTCGTGATCAAACCATATGTGGGGATCCTTGTAAGGGTAGCTTAGGAGTTGGTTTACTATTCAAAGCCCTTTCAAAGACCTCGTCTTGATAAGCACCGAAGGTAAATTCTATGTGCTTACTTATCTTGAAGAGATAGTTGCACACACTCACTTAGCATACTTGTTCATGTGTGCATTCTCTTCACATGTCACCTTACACACTAGCACTTTGATGTTGTATCTTGTTGTGTGTATTTGTGTCTTGTAATTCGTTTCCCGATAGTGTTCGGAAACGTCCGCGCATGCACTAGAATGTGCTTGGTTCTGCGCGAAGACCGCCTATGGAGTTGCACTTGGCATCTCCTTGGTTTTCTCCTCTGTTGGTGATCGGCGGTCGTGATCGGCGGCCTGGCCGCCGAATGAAACCGCCGTTTGAATTAGGCGGTTGAATCGGCGGTTGGATGGCCGCCGATCTGAAACGCCGTTTCAGACCTGATTGATTTTAATTCTCGGGTTTAATTCGGCGGTGGAAACGGCGGTCACGAAACCGCCGAATGGAACCGCCGTTTCTCCCCTGTTTCTCCGGGAGCAATTCGACGGTTGTAATCGGCGGCCACCGACCGCCGATTGAAACCACCGATTGGCGCGTTTCTTTGAAACTTACTTAAACGACCTCACTTTGGCTTGGCACCCTATATATATGCCATTTTGTCTTTAGGTCAATTAAGAGAGTTCATATTCAGATTTCATACTTAGGATATTTTTCAAAGAGAAGAAAAATTCCAAGAACTCATTTTTAATTACTCAAACACTTTTTCCATGATCATCAATCATCATCTAGCATCATCTTAGATCATCTAGATGACATCTTGCATGGATTCTTCATCATACTTTGCTTGGTAAGCTTTTCACTAATATCTTACATATTTTGTGTTTAATTTATCTAGCAATCTCAATTAATTACTTGATTGTTATTTTGTATGCTTTAGATACAAAATTGAGATTAGTATGATGTATGTTTGAGAAGTTGTATTGTGCTAGCATATTAGGTTTTGTGCTTGATATTGATTAGCTTAACTATTTGACATGTCATTTAGTTTTGATATCTAAGATTGTTCTTAATTGCATATTAATCATCTTAGATAAGCATATAGGGTTTCCCTTGCTCTATGTTGCATTTTGGATATTTTCACATATTCACTTAGGGTTGTATTCTCTTCAAGAGAAGCTAAGTCTTGTGTGTAGCAATCGGGATTAGGTTGCTTAGATCGCAAGCAAAATCGGACTAGGTTCACTCATACCGGGATTAGGTAGGTGTGTGATTACTTCCGGGATTAGGTTGTAATCGTTTGCACATTTAGTGGATTCGAGGTTCGAGTGTGGCTTACTTACATAGCCCGTGGTTTTTCCCGTGAGGGTTTCCACGTAAAAATCAAGTGTTAATTTAATTTCCGCACCATATTACACTTGCTTGTTTATATTATCTTGAGGGTAATTTCGTAATTTTGACTAACACGAAAAATTGGGTAAAAGGCGTAAAATCTATTCACCCCCCCTCTAGATAGCTTTATACACACCGTGGTATATTTAGTTTCAATTGGTATCAGAGCGGGTTCCTAGACATACATATGTGATCCTTGCTTATTTTGGTGTGTTTTGCATTTTGTGTGATTTTTGATCATTCATACATTTGCATTCATTTCATTCATTCATAAACACTATGAGTGGAAACGGTGGAAACGGTGGTAGCAACGAAGGTGCTTCTAGCACAAGGCCTCCACTTCTTACCGGATTGAACTATTCCCAATGGAAAGGGAAGATGGAATCCTACATATGCCAAATTCATGACCGTGCATGGATGGCGGTGGAAGACGGATATGATCTCCCTATGATGACTCCCGCGGGTGGAGGAGAAGATGTTTTGAAGCCTAAGGCGCAATGGAACGCGCAAGAGTTTGATGCTTCAAAGTGGAATAGGAAGGCATTGCATGCCATCTTGTGTGCCATGGACGAAAATCAATACAAGTTGATTCAAAATACTAGGATAGCTAAGGAGGCTTGGGACATCCTAGAGATTGCACATGAGGGAACCGAAGTGGTGAAGGACTCCAAGCTTCAAGTCCTCCAAACTCAATTCGAGACGCTTAAGATGGAGGAGAATGGGTGCTTCAACGACTTCGAGATCAAGTTGATGGATATAGTCAACCAAAGCCATCAACTTGGTGATCCATATTCGGATAGGAGAATCAAGCAAAAGATTGTGAGATCTCTACCCGATAGGTTTGAATCGAAGGTGACGGCTTTAGAAGAAAATAGTGGTTATAAGGATATGAAGCCGAGTGAGGTGATTGGGAGACTTCTAGCTTATGAGTCTAGGAAGGGGCTTATCTCCACACCTACTAAAAAGCAAAAAGGAATTGCTTTAAAAACCTCCAAGGATGAAAAGGAGGAAAAGAAGGTTGACTCAGATGAAGACCTTGCCTTGTTTGTAAAAAGGTTCAACAAGGTTATGAAGTTTAGAAGGAAGAGCTTTGGGTCAAAAGGTCAAGATTTGAAGAAAAAGGGCTCTTTCAAGAAGTTTGAACCTAGGCAAGAGAGGACCGAAAGGAAAGGGGTCCGATGTTTCGAGTGTGGTGGCATAGGTCATTTTGCCCCCGATTGTGCAAATCATGTTGAGAAGAAAAAGGGGAAAGTGATGGCCGCCACTTGGAGTGGAAGTAGTGATGACTCCTATGAGGGAGATGAGTCTTCGGATGATGAAGAGCTCATGGCTAATCTCCTAGCTTTTGCCTCCTCCCATAAAAGCAAAAGTGCTAGTGAGAGAGAGGAAATGAGTCAAGAGGAAAATGACTCAAGTGAAGTAGAAAGTGATTCCTCTTCTAACTCCATGAATGGATTTATGGAAAAAAAGGAGTTTGCTAAATATCATGCCGAATTTAATGATTTAGCAATCAAGAGCACAAGAAAGATCAAGATGTTGAGAGAAGAAAATCTTGAGCTTGCATCTCATAATGACCACTTAAGTGAACAAGTGGAGAAATTCAAGAAGATGGAAGATAAGCTAAAAGAGGAGTTAGTCTTATCTAGGAGGAATGAGGATAGTCTAAAGAGGGAGCTTGAAGAAGTTAGAGAATCTATGACTAGGATGGATTCTAGCACCAAGAAGCTTGACCATATGCTTGGTGTTGGAAAGAGTCCATGTGACAAGAGGGGTCTTCGGTATGAAGATGGCAAGAAGATCTCAACCTCTAACAAGACCGTATTTGTCAAGAGCTTGAAGAAAGAAGAAACTTCATTTGTGCAACTTCCTAGGAAGAAGTTAGAAATAGGACAAAGTTCAAATGCTCAAGTGAAGATGGGGCCAAGAAGGCAACCTCAAGCTCAACTCCCTAGGGTTCCTCAAGCCAACATTCCTCCTCAAATGGCTCACAAAGGAAAGAGGCCTATCATGCAACCTCAAGCTTGGAAGCAACCTAGACCGGTTCAACAACGAAGACGCATTGAACCCTTTCATCCACAAAGACAAGGACAAGGTATGATTCCTTATTTTACTCCTATTTGTCACTTTTGTGGATTTGTTGGTCATATAAGACCACAATGCTTTCGCTATATAAAAATGTGCAAAACTAGAAGCATGATAGAGAAGAAAAAGAAAAGAGCCATGATGCATGTTCCTAGGTATGATAATATTAATTTGCATGATCCTAGGAATAGTAGAGCACATGTACCAAAGACCACTAAGAAAGCTAAAATTGTTGCTAAGTGGATTAGAAAGAATGAAAATGTTTGCCATGTTGCTCAAATAGCCTTGAAGGCAAATTCTTCTAATTTTTGGTATTTGGATAGTGGGTGCTCTAGGCACATGACGGGAAACAAGAGTTTCTTCGAGACTCTTGTTATGGAGGAAGGTGGATATGTCACTTTTGGTGATGGATCCAAAAAGAAGGTTGTAGGGAAAGGATCCATTTCCGTTCCCGGTTTACCCTCCTTATCCGATGCTTTATTTGTTGATGGCTTGAAAGCCAATTTAATAAGCATTTCACATCTAAGTGATGAAGGATATTCCGTCTTGTTTAATAAAAATGATTGCTCAATTCTAAAGCCCGATGGACAAACCTTGTTGAAAGGTATGAGATCTAGCGACAATTGTTATTGTCTTGAAGCTAGAATAGTCTCAAAAAATGTGTCCATGAATGAGCAAGTTGAGTTGTGGCATGAAAGACTTGGCCACATGAACTTTAGGGATTTAAGAACCCTTGGAAAGTTCGAGTGTGTGCGTGGCCTCCCTAAGCTTGGGAAGAAAGCCAATGGTATTTGTGGACCTTGCCAACAAGGAAAACAAACCAAAAGCATGCACAAAAAGGGCAAGTATCTCTCCACCAAGGAGCCTCTTGAGCTTCTCCACATGGACCTCATGGGTCCCATGCAAACTGAAAGTTTGGGTGGAAAGAGATACATTTTTGTTTGTGTTGATGATTTCTCTAGATTTACATGGACATATTTTCTTAGAGAAAAATCCGAAACTTTTGATAAGTTTAAAATGCTTTGTACTAAATTGCAAAATGAAATGAATTCTAACATTAGAAGCATTAAACGGATTAGAAGTGACCATGGGAGAGAGTTTGAAAATGCCTCTTTTAAAAGCTATTGTGATAGCTTAGGCATCTCCCATGAGTTTTCGGCTCCTAGGACACCTCAACAAAATGGAGTTGTTGAGAGGAAGAATAGGGTCCTCCAAGAGATGGCCCGTGTGATGTTGCTTAGCAACAATGTCCCTAGGAACCTATGGGCCGAAGCCATCAACACGGCTTGCTATATAGGAAATAGAGTGTTCCTAAGGCCCGGTACTAGAAACACCTCCTATGAGTTATGGAAAGGCAAGAGGCCAAATGTTAGCTACTTCCACACCTTTGGGAGCAAATGCTACATTTTAAATGACCGTGATCAACTTGGCAAGTTTGATGCTAAGAGTGATGAGGGTATCTTTATTGGCTATGCCTTGAATAGTAAAGCCTATAGAGTTTTCAACTTGAAGACTCGAACCGTTATGGAATCATCGAATGTTATCATTGATGATACAAGGCTCAAGTCCAAAGACCATGAAGAGGAGGATGTTTTAGAGGATGACTCTCCTTTGGAGAGGGTTGTGGTGACTCCCAATGTTGGGACATCTAATGAAGTCACACAACCTAGTACTAGAGTTCCTAACTTGGACTCTAATGAACCCGCTCCATGGGTTAGAAGACTCCATAACAAAGAGGATGTTATTGGAGATGTTAATGAGGGTGTTAGAACTAGGCGTCAAATAGCTAATCTAATTAGCTTTACATGCTACACCTCTCATACAGAACCCAAAAAGGTTGAAGAAGCCTTAAATGATGAATTTTGGGTTCTTGCCATGCAAGAAGAGCTAAACCAATTCGAAAGGAATGAGGTTTGGACTCTAGTTCCTAGGCCTAAGACCACTAATGTCATAGGCACCAAATGGATATTTAGGAACAAATCCGATGAGGATGGCAACATAGTGCGGAACAAGGCTAGACTTGTAGCACAAGGGTACTCTCAAATTGAGGGTATCGACTTTGAGGAGACTTTTGCTCCCGTTGCCCGCTTAGAGTCCATTAGGCTTCTCTTGTCCATCTCTTGTGTGCACAAGTTCAAATTGCACCAAATGGACGTCAAGAGTGCCTTCCTCAATGGCTTCTTGCAAGAGGAAGTGTTTGTAGAACAACCCAAGGGGTTTGTGGATGCTCACCACCCCAACCATGTCTATCGCCTCAAAAAGGCTCTATATGGGTTGAAACAAGCACCGAGGGCTTGGTATGAGCGCCTCACTCAATTTCTTGTTGACAATAACTACACAAGAGGTAGTGTTGACAAGACACTATTCATCAAGAGAGACAATGATGAGCTTTTCATAGCTCAAATATATGTTCATGACATAGTGTTTGGCTCCACCAACAACACCAAAGTCCAACAATTTGTTGATGTCATGTCTCTTGAATTTGAGATGAGTCTTGTTGGTGAGCTTAGTTACTTCCTAGGTTTGCAAATTAGGCAAATGCATGATGGGATTTTCATAACCCAAGCCAAATATGCTAAGAACCTAGTGAAGAAGTTTGGTTTAGAGAATGCCAAACGTTGTGATACACCCATGAGTACCACTTTGAAGCTAAGCAAGGATGCTAGTGGTAAAAGTGTGGAACAAACTCTATATCGTGGCATGATAGGTAGCTTGCTTTATTTGACTGCAAGTAGGCCCGATATATCTTTTAGTGTGGGTGTGTGTGCTAGGTACCAAGCGGATCCTAAGGAGTCCCACCTCTCTTCCGTGAAGAGGATCATTCGCTATGTGAATGGGACATCCAACTATGGGATTTGGTACTCATTTGACACTAATGCTAGTCTAGTTGGCTTTAGTGATGCGGATTGGGCAGGAAATTGTGATGATAGGAAGAGCACATCGGGCGGTTGCTTCTTTCTAGGCAACAACTTGGTGTCTTGGTTTTGCAAGAAGCAAAACTCGATTTCCTTGTCCACGGCCGAGGCCGAATACATAGCCGCGGGGAGTGGATGCACACAACTCCTATGGATGAAGCAAATGCTAGTAGACTACGGATTCAACCAAGGTACTCTCACTCTCTTTTGTGATAATATGAGTGCAATTAATATTTCCAAGAATCCGGTGCAACATTCTAGAACTAAGCATATTGACATCCGACATCACTTCATTAGAGAGCTTGTTGAAAATAAATGCATAGTACTTGAACATGTAGGTACTAATGATCAACTTGCGGACTTATTTACTAAACCCTTAGATGCTACTCGATTTAAAACTCTTAATAGATCTATTGGGATATGTCTTGTGGAGTGATGTTCTATGATTGACCCCATATGGGGAACTCAAGCAAAGAGAGCTATTTTGCATTCTTGTAACTTGCAAAAAATTTGAAATAACTTATGCCTCTTCTTTTGATTGCTTGAGTAAGCTTGGTTGTACATATGTATATATGTTTTCAATTCTATAAGTGTGAACCTTGCTTGTCTACAATCCATGTCATATTTATGTTCAAACATGCATTTTTGGACTAGGAGATTTACATAGGAAGTATGATGTGAATGACCTATAGTTATCTCCATGACATGATGTTTCTTTAATTACATGCTAATGATAAATGAAAAAGCATGAAATTCATACAACATGCTCACATGAAAAGCATGAATTAATGATTGCATATTCTTAAAAATGCAAAACTTGTGTGAAAGCTTATGAGACTCAAAATGAATAAAGGATCTTGTATCCGTTCAAAGGAATTTATATTCCAAATGTCTCTCTTTCTTTATTAGTTGAACATGGTTACTATCATACGGATATCTTATCCGGAAAAATCAAATAGGGTGCAAAGTCGCTCATGCCATGTTTCGCTTATAAAGTTGGATATAGTTGCTCATAAACTGAAATTAATAATCTCTATATCCTTGCTTTTCCCATGACATTGGTGAAATTGGTTTGAATTCTTATTAGAAACCTTTGTCATTTGCTTTGCCAAATACCATTGTATTTTGGACTTGAATGTTATATGTCTTGTATGCAAAGCATGTTGGATTCACACATTTTACCAAATAAATCTCCTTGTTTCTCTCAAATTAATTGAAGTGCATAACGTGACTTATATGTATATGCATATCTTGCATGCTTCTATCTCTCGTTGCTATGAGTGACCCGGTTGGGGACTACTCCTTTGCCTATATCATGACAAAAAGGGGGAGTAGGATATGGTAAGGGGAGTTGCAAAATATAGAAGCTATTGTGCACTTTGGGGAGAACATACATTGAGGGGGAGTAACCCGTTGAGGGGGAGCATTGCATACACATACATTTCATAATGTTGTGCCTAAACTTTGAATGCATATGCTTGTTATTGATCTCACATGATTAATCTCACACTTTACTTGTATTGGAAATGCTAGAAACCTTATTTTTCAGGGCTTGATTGTTCTACAAGAGATTGAAGACTTGAAGTTTTATTTTCTTATCTCTTTGTATTGTAGATAATCATTGTAGTCCCGTAGTTTCTAATTCTTTGTGAGGAATCAATGTGAGTGGTGGTTTTGTCACAAAATAGCCAAAGGGGGAGATTGTAAGGATTCCAGTAGTTTCTAATTGGCTTATTTCGTGATCAAACCATATGTGGGGATCCTTGTAAGGGTAGCTTAGGAGTTGGTTTACTATTCAAAGCCCTTTCAAAGACCTCGTCTTGATAAGCACCGAAGGTAAATTCTATGTGCTTACTTATCTTGAAGAGATAGTTGCACACACTCACTTAGCATACTTGTTCATGTGTGCATTCTCTTCACATGTCACCTTACACACTAGCACTTTGATGTTGTATCTTGTTGTGTGTATTTGTGTCTTGTAATTCGTTTCCCGATAGTGTTCGGAAACGTCCGCGCATGCACTAGAATGTGCTTGGTTCTGCGCGAAGACCGCCTATGGAGTTGCACTTGGCATCTCCTTGGTTTTCTCCTCTGTTGGTGATCGGCGGTCGTGATCGGCGGCCTGGCCGCCGAATGAAACCGCCGTTTGAATTAGGCGGTTAAATCGGCGGTTGGATGGCCGCCGATCTGAAACGCCGTTTCAGACCTGATTGATTTTAATTCTCGGGTTTAATTCGGCGATGGAAACGGCGGTCACGAAACCGCCGAATGGAACCGCCGTTTCTCCCCTGTTTCTCCGGGAGCAATTCGACGGTTGTAATCGGCGGCCACCGACCGCCGATTGAAACCGCCGATTGGCGCGTTTCTTTGAAACTTACTTAAACGACCTCACTTTGGCTTGGCACCCTATATATATGCCAATTTGTCTTTAGGTCAATTAAGAGAGTTCATATTCAGATTTCATACTTAGGATATTTTTCAAAGAGAAGAAAAATTCCAAGAACTCATTTTTAATTACTCAAACACTTTTTCCATGATCATCAATCATCATCTAGCATCATCTTAGATCATCTAGATGACATCTTGCATGGATTCTTCATCATACTTTGCTTGGTAAGCTTTTCACTAATATCTTACATATTTTGTGTTTAATTTATCTAGCAATCTCAATTAATTACTTGAGTGTTATTTTGTATGCTTTAGATACAAAATTGAGATTAGTATGATGTATGTTTGAGAAGTTGTATTGTGCTAGCATATTAGGTTTTGTGCTTGATATTGATTAGCTTAACTATTTGACATGTCATTTAGTTTTGATATCTAGGATTGTTCTTAATTGCATATTAATCATCTTAGATAAGCATATAGGGTTTCCCTTGCTCTATGTTGCATTTTGGATATTTTCACATATTCACTTAGGGTTGTATTCTCTTCAAGAGAAGCTAAGTCTTGTGTGTAGCAATCGGGATTAGGTTGCTTAGATCGCAAGCAAAATCGGACTAAGTTCACTCATACCGGGATTAGGTAGGTGTGTGATTACTTCCGGGATTAGGTTGTAATCGTTTGCACATTTAGTGGATTCGAGGTTCGAGTGTGGCTTACTTACATAGCCCGTGGTTTTTCCCGTGAGGGTTTCCACGTAAAAATCAAGTGTTAATTTAATTTCCGCACCATATTACACTTGCTTGTTTATATTATCTTGAGGGTAATTTCGTAATTTTGACTAACACGAAAAATTGGGTAAAAAGCGTAAAATCTATTCACCCCCCCTCTAGATAGCTTTATACACACCGTGGTATATTTAGTTTCAGAATCAAAAGGCATGGAAATAAACACTGCCACGTCACCTATTGACCGGGTCAAAGAGAGAATGTGGACTAGTCAACACGTTATCAGGCCACATCATCCGATTTAGCAAAAGTCAAAGACGTACTCGCCAAAGCCAGAGATGTGGTCACCAAAGGAAACTGACTATAAGAGTTGGGGGTGCTTGCCGCGCAAACCTACTCGGCTGAGCTCAAGCGAAGTCCCCAATCCAGTAGATTCCTTACAAACCCAGAAGAGGGATTGTAAGGAAATTACACCCTAAGGAGAAGAGTAAAACCAATCTCAACAAAAAGAAGTTCAAGTAGGAAACAAATCCTAATCCATTACAACCTTAGATTCCCGACACAAGTCAAAGAAAGAGTCCTACCATCAACACGGCAGGATCAAGAGAAACCCTAATCATTATGTATAAATAGAACCACTTGTTCCATGAGAAGGGGGTTCGAAAACTTAGAGAGAGAAAAGAGCAATTGTATGAGAGATCTGACTGTGTAACGAAGCAATAAGTCTAGTATTATTTTCCCTGCCCTCCGGGGTGCCGTGGTTTTTTCCCATTCAAGGGTTTTCCACATAAAATCTGTCTCTTGCATGCATTGATTATTTCCTTGTTTTCTATTTGATTTGATATAATTGTTGAGCACGTGGCAATCCAAATTTCACCGTCAACAATTGGCGCTAGAAGGAGGGGGATCTTTTGAACAAAAACTTCGAGGAACCCTCACGAACAGACACAAAACATGAGCAACGACAGTGATAAGGACGATAATTCCAGCGGAGACCAGGTCGTTGAAGTAACCCCAACAGGAGATGGAGTGATGATGACTGGGGAACAATCGGCAGTAACGCCGGGAACCAGGATAGCCGACCTAGGGACTTTACAACATTTCCAAGCTACATTGATGAATCTGGTTAGCGAGGCTAACAAAATAAGGCTTTCGCTTCCCATAGGCCTGGGGGTCTCTTCCCCCTATGAGTTGATAACCACACCTGAAAACTCGCCACCAGGAAGGCTGCGGTCAGAAGTTCATGTTGCAAACCCAGATACTCAAACAAGACCATCCATAGAGGAAACACCCCAGGATCAGCCTGAAGCCTTTGAACGAAGAAAACAAAAGAAAAGAAAAGGTGTACTGAATGAAGAATCCTTGGAGAGGCGGGACCGTGGGCGAACTCATGAGATAACCGCTGATGACACACACTAGAAGGGCCGGTGAAGACACCATTCTATCTCATCTGAAAGTAGAAGTCCTCAGCCAAGAAGAGGGGTGCAATCGAAAAGAGCTTGACAAAGAAGATCTGAGAGCACAGATGATCAAAGAACTGGTATAGATGATGAGGACTATAGAAGAATGACGATCAAAAGTCGGCTCGACTCGGCAGGAGAACCAACTGGTTGACGGGATGTCACCTTACAAGAGCTATCGAGGAATGTCTCAGAGATGGCTCGCAGGTACAGTCATAATATTCCTTCAGATGATGAATTAGATAGCCCATTCGGTGACCATATCACTCACACCCAGTTCCCAAAGAGATTCAGAATGCCAACCATTAAACAATACAAAGAGAATAGAGACCCAAAAGAGCATGTTTGTTGATTCTGCAACGTCATGGCCCAATATTCATCCAATGACGAACTGATGTGCCTAACGTTCCCATAGACGTTCAGCGACCTCGCTTCCAGATAGTTTGGACGGCTCCTACCCAAGAGCATCAACAATTTTTCGAGCTTCAGCAAAACATTCATAAGACAATTCATGGGAAGTGTGCAGAGAAGAAAGTCACTCGCCCACCTGTCAAATCTGAAGCAAGAAAGTAACGAGTCGCTCAAGAAATACCTAGCAAGATTCTGAAAGGAGGTCGCTCAAATCGAAGATGCTAGTGATGTAGCCGTCATCTCTGCTTTCACTAATGGGTTACATAACGGTCGATTATCTTTCGACTTGCGTAGAGACCGACCAAAAACTTACGAAGAAATGATGGACATAGCTAGCGACTATGCACTGGTAGAAGAGGAAGAAGTGGCGCAAGGAGGTAGCTACGTACATGGTCACAAACCTGACTCAAAATCGGAGTACAAAGATGACAAGAAAGCGCAATCGCGCGATCGCCAAAAAGATGAAAAAAATCAAAAGGGCCAACCAAGGGAAAACAGAGGAAGCAATAGAACCAGTAGGTTCCGGGGAAGGTACAGTAACTACACTCCTTTAACAGGCGATCAAGAAGACATACTGTCTGTGGTAGAAGACAAAGGGCTCGCCAAGTATCCATGACAGCAGTCGACCAATGCTCGTAGGGACATAACCAAATACTGTCGATTCCACAAGGATCACGGACACGACACCTCTAAATGTTTCCAGCTGCGCGACCACATTGAAAGCCTAATCAGAGATGGACACCTTAAAGATTTCACTTTGAAGAGAGACAAACACGGTAGTCGACAAGATAGCTGACAAAGCAGCGAGCAAGAAAGGAAGAGCTCGAGAAGAAATAGCCCAACAGCAGCAATAAACACAATCTTTGGTGGAGCCCATCTCGGCAGCAGTAACAGAGAGAGGATGTCAGAAGTCAGGGAGGTAATGTACGAAAGCAGGGACATGGAGATAAATTCTGTACAGAAAAACCCAAAGAAGGGAAGAGAAGGACATGACCCCATAACATTCACGGCAGAAGATTTAGAAGGAATTGAAGTGAAGCCTAACGATGCAATAGTAGTAGGGGTCCAAATAGCCTACAGGGATGTCCTCTGAGTAATGATAGATAATGGGAGTTCAGCTGATATCTCAAGCGCCAGGATGTATGACGAATTGCGACTGGACAGAAAAGATTTAGTGTCATTCCATGTGCCACTGAAAGGTTTCGGAGGCGCAGAAGTGAGATCCTTGGGAACCGTGAAGTTACCTGTGCGGTTTGAGACAGCACCATGCCGACGAACAATCCTACTAGACTTTATTGTTGTTGACATTTACAACTGGCCATACAAT
The DNA here is from genome assembly GCA_030490815.1 of Acer saccharum. NCBI lineage: Eukaryota > Viridiplantae > Streptophyta > Magnoliopsida > Sapindales > Sapindaceae > Acer > Acer saccharum. The sequence goes on along the minus strand of CM059869.1, from coordinate 24,392,107 downwards.
GCCTTACTCGGCTGCCCATTGACTTCAACCCATGCATTAAAGGTAAAGTTCCTAACTGAATTTGGAGTCAGAGAACTTAAAGGATCGCAAGAAATGGCCTGCCGCGCCAATCTATCAGTTTTCAAAGATAAGGCTGGGGTAGAAACCTTGGGCATATTCGAAGTTAATAAGGAGGTACGAGAGGAGAACCCGGAGACCTTTGAACTGGATCCAAGAGACAAAGCAGAAAGAGAAAAGAAGGAGCCCACTGAGTCCATTGTTTTAAATGAAACAGAACCTGACAAGACAGTCAAGATAGGGGCTAGGTTGGCCGAACAGGTTAAATCAGATGTGTCGAACTTACTGAAGGAATACAAGGAGATCTTTGCAAGGAGCCATAAAGATATGCCAAGAATCAATAGAAGTGTGATCTCACACAATTTGGCCATAGATGAAAAAAGAAAACCAGTGGTTCAGAAAAGGAGAAGTTTCAACCCGGAGAGAAGCGCAGCAATAAAAGAAGAAGTGTCCAAGCTGCTCGCCGCTGGGTCAATCAGAGAGGTCAAATACCCAGAGTGGGTGGCGAATGTGGTCCTTGTGAAAAAGAAGAACAATCAGTGGAGGATGTGTGTAGACTTCATCGATCTGAACAAGGCCTGCCCCAAAGACAGCTTCTCGCTGTCAAGGATCGACCAATTGGTCGATGCAACAGTTGGACACGAGATGTTAAGCTTCATGGATGCATACTTAGGGTACAACCAAATCAAGATGCACATGCCAGATGAAGAGAAAACAGCATTCACCACGGATCAAGGGTTGTACTGCTATAAAGTCATGCCATTCGGCTTGAAAAACGCTGGAACAACTTACTAGCACCTGGTCAATAGAATGTTCGCCAAACAAATAGGGAGGAACATGGAAGTATACGTCGACGACATGCTGACAAAAAGCATCACAGTTGACAGGCATGTAGACGATTTACGAGAGACTTTCGACGTATTAACCAGATATGGAATGAAGCTAAACCCTACAAAATGTGTGTTCGGCGTGCCATCTGGCAAATTCTTTGGATATCAAGTGCATCAGAGAGGAATAGAAGTAAACCCTGACAAGATCCAAGCATTAGAGAGCATGGTTTCCCCGAAGACCCTGAAAGACGTCCAAAAACTCACAGGAGTGTACACTAACTGTCCTCTGAAGTTGATCTTACAAAAACTAAAGTATCCAGTAGACTAACAAAATGGGCGATCGAGTTGAGCAAGTACGACATAGAATACCTCCCAAGAACAGCAATTAAGGGTCAGGCAGTGGCAGATTTTGTGGCAGAGTTCACTGAACTAGATGCTGAAGTAGCAAAAATGATGGAGGAATGAGCTAAGAAGATATTCCGGTGGCAACTCCGCGTTGATGGCTTATCAAACACGCATGGCAGCGGGGCAAGGGTAGTGGTGTCAACCCCAGAAGGAGATTCAGTGGAATGTGCCTTGCGTTTTGATTTCAAAGCTACTAACAATCAAGCCGAATATGAAGCACTTATAGCGGGACTGAGAGTTTGCACGGCTTTGGGAGCTGATGAAGTAGAAATTTTCAGCGACTCCCAAGTCATTGTCAACCAAGTACTAGATGAGTATCAGGCGAGAGATGAAAGCATGATCGCTTACTTGAAACTGGTGAAAGGATTGCTGGGAAGGTTCAAAGAATACAAGATCGTTCGATCCCTAAGGAGGAGAACGAGCAGGCTGACGCCCTGGCCAAATTGGCATCCGCCGCTATCAACATCTGGCCTAGAACCATCCCCATGATCCACCTACTGCAGCCGAGCATAACTGAACAAGTGGAGGTTGGAGCAATCTACGATGAGACAGATAATTGGATGACACCAATCAAAGAATACCTAATCAATGACATCCTCCCGAGTGACCTATTAGAAGCAAAACGATTGAAATACAGGGCTACAAGATATTCAGTTCTCAGTGAAGAGTTATACAAGAGGGGCTATTCAAGAGTGCTACAGAGATGTGTCGGACCTGAAGAAGCAGAAGGGATTCTAAAAAGCATACATAGCGAAAGTTGTGGAAACCATGCCGGGGGTATCAACTTAGCCCACAAAACGATAAGACAAGGTTTCTACTGGCCAGCATTGTTCGTTGATGCAAAAAGCATAGCGGCGAGGTGTGAGGCATGTCAGAAAATTGCAAACAACATTCGCCAACCACCTGAACACTTGCAGAGCATTACTTCACCTTGGCCATTCACCATGTGGGGAATTGACCTGATTGGCCCAATACCAACAGCACTCGGGGGAGCAAAACATGCCATTGTGGCTGTGGATTATTTTACGAAATTGGTAGAAACTAAACCGTTGGTACACATAACAGAAGCAAACACCACCAGTTTCGTGAAGAAAAACATCTTGTACAGGTTCGGGATCCCAAACACCATCATCACTGATAATGGCACCCAATTCAACAATAAGAAGTTCAGGGAGTTATGCGACAAATATGGGATCAACAACTATTATGCATCTCCAGCACATCCGTAAACAAATGGTTAGACTAAAGCAGTGAACAAAATCATAAAGCACAACTTAAAGGCCAAGCTGGCTGTGAAGAAAGGTAGCTGGGCAGAAAAACTACCACAAGTGTTATGGGCATATCGAACCATAGAGAGGAACTCAATAGGCGAAACACCCTATTCCATGGCTCTCAGAGCTAAAGCCGTCATCCCTGTGGAAACAGCTTTCTCCTCACCTAGAGTACGACTTTTTCAACCTGAACTCAACATTGACATGCTAAAGTTCGGATTGGACGAGTTGGAAGAAAGAAAGGAACGCTGCCTATCAACAAAGGGCAACAAGATACTACAATTCGCATGTACGTGAAAGGAGGTTCGCGCTTGGCGACCTAGTGCTGAAAAGAGTGGCCCCAGGAACCAAAGACAAAGTTGCAGGGTCACTCGCAGATAAATGGGAAGGGTCTTATCATATTACAAGTATAGCCGGCCATGGAGCATATCGTATCGCTCGGGTGGGCTTTGGCGAACTCCCTCGACCATGCAATGCGCGATACCTGAAGATATACTACCTATGATTTCATCTTTCTTAGAATTTATTTTCGTATTTTACCCATTCAATATTTTTTAGTTTTAGCGGTTTTTCTTTTTTGTTTTTATTGTCAAAGATTGTAGGAAATATTCAATAAAGAGTAATTTATTACTATGAATTCACATTCTCGCAAGCTGATGAAATAATCAACTGCTAGTGTGCTCACCACCACATAGAGCAATCATATGATTTATTCGCCATTGCATGAAGATGAATGTAAAACCCTTAGCCACACGAAAGGCAAGCAGGGTGACCCCAAACCAAAGCAGGCTAAGGACATGAACCTTACTGTAGCTTGAGTAACATGTTATAAAAATCAACTGGTAGTCGCCACCATTGGCCAAACATGACCGTAGAAATGCATACAAAGTGACCAACGAAAAGCGTACGGAGATATGCTCCAAGAAAAACGCTGGGGGTCGAATGAGCTAGCAAATAAAAAAAAAAAAAGAGCAAAAGTGGGAGACGTCCCAATAGTATGCTCGAAGAAACTTGATGTATGGTCGGATACGTCCTGACAAACACTAAGTACACCAAAAACTCAGCAATGGTAGCTGAATAGTAAGAAATGCTCGCTAAAAGCAATTCGGCAACACACAAAGATTTGGTGGACAGTCGGGCACGTCCTGACAAGCACCAAATTAAACCCAAAAACTCAGTAATAACTGAACGGAAAAGGGGGCTTTAAACCCAAGCCAGAAGCTAAGTAAAAGACAACTGAACAGCCAGGGTTTCAAATTCAAACCCAATAGTCGGTGGCAATAGCTAAACAAAAGGGAAACAGTGGACCAAAATACTCAACAGCAATTAAAGAAGTACAAGAAAAACCAAAATGCAATAAATCAAAGGTAAAATTTATAAATCATATAAACGTTGTTCGCAGGTAAATACAAGAACAAAATATACATCTCAACTATCCGCTGAGGGGTCCTTCACTGTCTTCCTCATCATCGACCTCATCTTCTGAAGGCCAGACTATTTCCTCATCCCCCTCTGGCATAAAAGGCCCATAATCCCGGCCAATGACTGGACCTAAGTCAGGCTCGTCACCAGAGCTAGTCAGACTACCCTTCTTGCCAGAGTAGTAAGTGTTGAACGCACGCTTAGTTAGGACTTCCAGGTGCATCGGATGAGGCTCAGTCCTTGTATAGCAACAATGAGCTTTCCATCGCTTTATCTGCTCATTGACAGAAACCACCACCGACTCCATATGCAATTGAAGGGATTTATCAAAACGCTTTAAGGCCTTCTCATTGGAATAGTCCTTAATCGTAAAAAATTTCCTCGATTGCCTCATACCATGTTCAAATTCGCGCAAGAGAAATGCGTCATAGGTGGGAGATCTCTTGAACCGATCAACTGACTAGACTTCTAGCTCAGCCTTCAAATCCCCGAAGATGGCATCCTTAGAGGACAACTGATTATGCAGATCCTGTGACTCACGCTCAGCCCTCTCTCTGGCCTCTTCAGCTAACTTCTCAGCCTCAAAACGTGCGGCGAGCGAATCCTGACTCGCAGACAGCTGTTGCTTCAGCGAACGGATCTCCTCCTTAGTAGCAGATAACTTTTCCTCAGCAGCCAACTGTGCTAACAGGAACCCATCAGCTGATTCCCTTAGCTGGGCAAGTTGCTATGTGTAAGATTCCTCAGCAGAAAGCTTCTCAGCTACCAAAACAAAGGCTTGCTCTCGCAAGCGTTTATTTTCCTTGGAAACTGTGTTCCCACGCTTGTAGTTATCCGCCATCTCAGACATCATCTGAAAAGAAAACAGGAAAATCAGGAAATACGCATAAACAAAAATATAATGAATGTGCCATAAAAGACTTACCAAAGAATGGCAGTTGAAGAAGAATTTCATCTTCCTATTACATGACTTGTCCTTAATCCCAACCTTCGCCAATATAGACGTTGTGGTGGAGCAAGTGTGAATAGATCTCTATATCTGAGAAGTCCGAAAGAGAAACATAACCGGACCCTCCACTAGTCTCAGCTGAGCCCACAAGAGGAGCCTTACAAGCAACACCCGAACCAGACACAGACGCCCCGGTTTGGGTTAATGGCCCTGGCTGACCAACTGGCTCTGGTCGACCAGCGGAAGAAATATTCGGCTCACCTATAGCCACCGGAGGAGAAGCCACAGCCGCCGGAGGAGAAGCTGATTTGGGTGAGCCAGAAGCAGGAACATTCGGATCATTAGCCCCCGCAGTAGGTGGAGGCACAACAGCGGTTACCTCTTCAACAGAGGCCTCAGGTATAACTTTTTGAGCTAGGGCGGCCTCGATGAGTACAGGTTCATCAGCACCCTCATCATCTGATGAAACCACATACTGGACAACCCTTGACGCCCGTTTAGGAGGACAAACAGCATGATCAAGAGTATTCTCGACTGGGCTCTTTCCCCTACCAGTTCTGGGATTCAAATCACTAGCAGGATCAGGGGGAGTCTCGGGAACATTCGCATCAAAAACAGGAATGTCGTTCCTTACCTATGAAGCACCCACTTTCTCCTTACCATTACGACTAGGGGTACTCACAGTAACCTCCCGACGCACGGGGAGCTGACCAACATCCTCGCCATGACCAACATCCTCGCCATCTGAAGGATCACCACCATCGGGACTGGCAACCCCTTCTTTAGCCAAACCAACAGCATGCCTTTTGCTGATAGCTTCAGAATTCTTCACCGCTCGGGCTTGCAAATCGCAAACTGTATCAAAGTCACACACTGCAAAAGATGACAAGACGTTACTAACGAAATAAGCAGAGCAGTAATGTTAAAAAGAAGCATGTGTAACTTACAACGAGGAAGCCTAGCAGTAAGAAGCGGAAAAATCCGCTGAGCAATCATTTTTTCCTCATCCATGAGAAACGATCGACCTCTCTCATCCAAGGGAAGAACAACTGCTGCGGCGAGGTGAGCAATCTTGTTATCCAACAGAGCAGGGATTGTCTTCGACCAAGAGTCGGGAGATGTGAAATGTCTAGGAACTTTCCCTGCCGAAAGGTTATGGCGAGCGCTGGCAGGAACGTCTCTGCCCCACACCCCATTAACGAAGAACAAACTGTTCTTCCATCTCTTATTTGAGGTAGGAAAACCCTAGATAAAGCCTTTCTTCTTCTCGTCGCTGGAAACCTCCACTTGCCCAGGGTTCACTGCACCCTCAGGAATCCAATTCTCCACAACTGAAGAGAGAAGAAAATAAGTGCCACCACTACCTAATTGCCTCAAAGTATAAAAATGGTGAATCTCGTGGGGGGTAGGGGGTTCATAGCCTTTAAGCCTCCACATCAAGCATAAGCACATCAAAATCCTATAACTATTAGGAGCAAGTTGGGCGGGCGCAATCTTGGCATCAGCGAGGAGCCTGGCGATAAAAGGCTGAAGAGGCAGTGTTACCCCACAGCTGAGCATTGCCCAGTAAATGGCGACCGCATTTTACGGAGGATTCCACGCCGCTCGATCATTAGGTAGCATTAAAGACACACTATCCAGGATATCAAAACGACTTTTATATTTGCAAAGCTCCTTCTCACCGACAACATTTACTTCGCAATCGAAGGAACTCGGACAATCGGGCGAGAAATGCAATCTATCCTGTTGATGACCCTCAAGATCTGAGTCGACGATCGTTTGAGCATCCAATAAAGAGACTCGGGGAGCCCTAGAAGCTCGTCATTTGCTGCCACCAGGTTTTGAAGACCTCGTCATCTCCGGAGAATCACTACCAAAAGATGAGGGAGAAGAAATGTCAGGGATATAATTTTCCTGAGCAGAAGGAACCTAAACAGAAATGGGGGTGGGAGAATCCGGATGAAAATTATGAATCAATGATTCGCTTTTATCCATAGTACTTTTATCACCAAGCTCCAAAGCCTGCATCATTCGATTAAAAAGGGAAGAACACAGAGAAGGGTCCATGGAAACTCACCAGAAAAACCCTAGAAAAAGAGTGCGCGAAAGATTTGGAAACGCAAACGAGATAACACAGCTGAGTTCGTTGAGCCGCCCAGCAACTGTAGATAGGAAGAAGAGACTACTGCAAACTTCTAGCAAATGAAGAAGGAAAGAAGAATGAATGGAGAGCAATGGAACGATTTTTGTTCTGAGAAAAATGAAGAATTAATGGAGCCGCAAGAATTAATGAGGGAAGGAAAACGTTGGTGCGTTAAAAGAACAAGCTTTTCAAAATTTGAAAATCAAAAAGGGGGCATTGGTAAGGTGAACGACAGTTATAAAAGCAACCGCAGTGTCACCCACCAAATAGTGCACACGTGGCATCTCAGGGAGCGGTCAACAGTCAAACTATCACCTCAGTACGTCAGAGCAAGTGAAAACGCAGGAAATCTTGTGGCCAAAAACGAAAGCTTACACTAGAAGAATCAACTGTCAAATTCAACACGTGGAAAAAGAGAAATTGGTTACAAAACGCATCAAGAAGCAAAGTACGGGAATAAATACTACTCGCCGAAGTAAACAAGCTAGAAGGTCAAATTGTTCGTTCAGCTCGAAATATTTATGGGGGTATTGTTGTATGTGCATGTTCGATAATAAAACACGTCATCAAAGGAATCAAAAGGCATGGACATAAACACTGCCACGTCACCTATTGACCAGGTCAAAGAGAGAATGTGGACCAGTCAACATGTTATCAGGCCACATCCATCCGAGTTAGCAAAAGTCAAAGACGTACTCGCCAAAGCCAGAGATGTGGTCGCCTAAGGAAACTGAATATAAGAGTTGGGGGTGCTCGCCGTGCAAACCTACTCGGCTGAGCTCAAGCGAAGTCCCCAATCCAGTAGATTCCTTACAAACCCAGAAGAGGGATTGTAAGGAAATTACGCCCTAAGGAGGAGAGTAAAACCAATCTCAACAAAAAGAAGTTCAAGTAGGAAACAAATCCAAATCCATTACAACCTCAGATTCCCGACACAAGTCAAAGAAGGAGTCCTACCATCAACACAACAGGATCAAGAGAAACCCTAATCATTATGTATAAATAGAACCACATGTTCCACGAGAAGGGGGTTCGAAAACTTAGAGAGAGAAAAGAGCAATTGTATGAGAGATCTGAGTGTGTAACGAAGCAATAAGTCTAGTATTATTTTCCTTGCCCTCCGAGGCGCCATGGTTTTTTCCCATTCAAGGGTTTTCCACGTAAAATCTGTCTCTTACATGCATAGATTATTTCCTTGTTTTCTATTTGATTTGATATAATTGTTGAGCACGTGGCAATCCAAATTTCACCGTCAACAACATTCCAAACTGTATGCCTTTATAGACTCAGAGCCAGTTTGGTATTGCTATAGCTTTTAAAATAATTACTGTTAATTGTGCTGAAGAAATAATCTGCTGTGAAGTTAATCAGGTAATTGTTTGGTTAATGTTGCTATTGAAATTGATGTGGATTCAAAAGTAGTAGTCATGTGTTTAGTAAATTTTACTGTTAATTGCTGTGATTTTACATAATGACTAAGATAGACATGAAATGAAAATTTGTTATTTTTTACTTAGCTTCCAAACCAAATCAATATCTCCTTCAAATATTTAAAATGTACTATTAAATACAAGAAAATATGCTTTTAACAAAAGCAAATGCAGAATTACAATACAAAAAAAAAAAAAATGTACGCAGATGTAAGGTTTATGATTTGTATTGGCTTGATTCCATTGCAAAACGCTCTATGTTTGTATTAGTTATTTCTTAAGATGTTCTTTGAAGAAAGGAAGCTTAAAAGATGAAGAAGCAATGTCTAGTGCAAAAGTCGTCTTCAAGAGGTGAAAAGCGTCAAAGGTATATCTTGACTTCCATCCTTTTGCAAGGCGTTAGCGCACACACACACAATTCATACATGTGTATCCCTACATCGTGGTTCAAATATTTTGTATAACATTTTCACACACTTCATAGTATGCTCATGCATTGTTCTTTAATAGACAAAAATTGTGCAACTGCATGCTTTGTGACTATCTCTTTGATATGGCATGCTTGTGTGAATATGTGTTTATTTGTTTGTGTATTTTATGTTTAGGACTTGAACTTGTTCTTATTTAATGTCTTATTGAGTTCCGGTCATTTCGGTTACTCATTCATAAGGTTTCGAGTCCAAATAATGTGACTATGGTACTTTTCATTCTCATTCGTTGAGTTGACTTCATCATCGGTTTCCGAGATGATTTCTCAACTATTTTTCAAAGTTGTGTAGTCTTCGTCGTGCGTGAAGGAGTCACAGTTTGTAATCCGAAAACGGATTCAAAATCGGAGTTCAGATGCCCAAGATATGGGCTGAAGAACCGAAGGAGCGCGCGAGAGAAGTCTGGAGCGTGTGAGGCCACAAGGCCTGGCCGTGAGGGAGGCCGTGGCCCCCACAGCCAAGGGAGCCCTCTGCCCCCGTGTGGCCCACGCGCCCCCCATGGGGAGGTGACGTGGCAGGTGGTGATTGACTCAATAATTCCCTCTCTCTCCTCCTTTTAAACTCCTCTCCTTCCTTCCACACTTGTTGAAGATTTTCAAGAACACTTTCGAATTTTCTGCAGAAATCTTCTACATTTTCGTTTTCTTATTTTGATCATACCTTTCTCATACGAACTCGAAATCAATCGATTCATAAGCCAAAATTGTTGGTCTTGAGAAGAGCTACAAACCCACAAACCCCAAGTATTTCCAGAGGCAGCTGACTTCGTCATTTTTCTCAGTTGATCAATTTTCAGTCCGAGGTCAAGGTTGTTTGTTCAACTTCTTCTTTTTCAATTTCATCTTTGATCATCTCTTGATTCTTACTATTTGTTTGATGAAATTTGTTGAGAAGTATGTTAGATCACATGCTAGGGTTGTTTGATCATTTGTTAATTGAGATTTAGCTTTGTGATTTGTTTTGAACATATATGTGCTAAACTTGATTTTGTGTGAAATTGATTCTAGAAAATGAATATATGATATGTCTCATATTATTTTCTAGATTTTATTTCATGATCTAAGAACTAGGTTTTTAGTGTGATAAATTGAATATTCATACATTTGTTCTTATTGATTTACATGTCTTGATTTCTAGATAATCTTGTGATTGTGTGTTGGAAGCATATTCTAGATTGTCATTGAACATGTACATTTTGCTTGATTGATCATCTAGCTTAATTTGTTTTGTGTTTGCATCACTTGCATCACTTTAGATCATAGCCTTGCATTAGGTTGAAGTCTCTAGCAAAGTGAGTGAAGCTTTGTGGATAGAGCAAGGAAGTCTTGATTAGAGTCGGGAGGACTTGGATAATCAAGCAAGGAAGTCTTGTCTAGGGTCGGGAGGATCCGGATAGGCAAGCAAGAAATCTTCCTAGAGACGTGAGCGTCTTGGATAGGAAGTTGCTTTCTAGAGGTGTAGGATACATCTCGGATAGGAAGTAGGCTTGGTGATTCACTAGCCCGAGGGTAGATTAGGAGTTGATAGCTTGAGCGGATATCATGAGTGATAGCTTGAGTGTGTAAGTCCTTTTTCACATAGTGGATTGTTTTGCCGGTGGTTGTGGTATCAACCCGTGGATGTTTCCTCTTTAAGGTTTTACCACGTAAAAACACTTGTGTTCATTTTTGCTTTTACTTTTCTTTATCTTCCATATCTTTCATTGATTGCATATCTTGTAAATTGATTAACTCTTGTATAAGTGAAATCAATTAATTTGTCAAATTTAATCAAGTGTGTATTTTCATTGATATATTCCGCATTATTTTTTAATTTGGAGAATTTGGAGCCTATACCTATTCACCCCCCTCTAGGTATATTTCACTACTACTTAAGGGAAATTTCAGCAGATGTAGATTGAAATCACAAAATCAAGTCAACCCCATGTTAAAGAACAAAGCTGCACAAATGTAAGTAAATGAATTTCAATGGACAAGAAACAGATGGAGTTTGAAGACTCTCTAAACCTACATCAAATGGTATTGGAGCAGTATGTGGTCTATAAATATTAGACACTGATGTATCTAGATTAGTATCAACCAGAAGCCATGTGCATAGGTGGTACCTTGGTTAGATGATAAAGGCTCTTGCTCTTCTGATGGGAGTAGCTAAGCTATTTGCCTCTTCCTACTCAAATTTTAGATTGAAAGAACAATAAAAGTTTCTTATTGAAAGCAACAAAAAATTAAGAGTCAGATTCAACGTCTAAATAAAAATGAAAATTTCAAATTTAACAAAATAGCAAATGAGAAACACCAAAATTGTTTACATGTATATCATCAGCATCAACAAAAGACAACACGACTTATATCACCAAAGTTTTCACAAGAACTAATGTTAAGAGTGCAAAGATTGCCCAAATAAAATACTAAGATTCTATTGGCTTCACAACAAAAATATGGAGTAGAATTTGCAACGTTACACCAATATTAAAAGAAATACTGGTCAAACTAATGAATTTTGAAATCAGTGTAATAGCACCAAATAAACACCAAATAAGATGGTATAATCTCGATGGGGTGGCACAAAAGATCAAAAAACTTCAAAGGGACTTCTTTTGGGGTGATAGTACTTTGAAGAAAAGAATTCATACCATAAGGTGGGAGTCAGTTTGCTTGAGTAAAAGAAACGGTGGCCTCGGGATAGGTCGGATTGTGGATAAAAATTATGGTCTTTTAGTGAAATGGGCTTGGCGTTTTGGCTATAAGCAGCATGCACTGTGGAGAAAAGTGTGTTGTGCTAAGTACAAAGTTGACGACAGACGATTGGTATGGGATTGGAAAAGTGCTACTTTGGCTTCTCATTTTGTTAGTGCGATTCATTCGATGTATGCTTTTGGAAGTAAACCTGCTAGATGGATTGATGAAGGCCTACAGGTGGTTTTAGGTAAAGGGGATAGAATTAGGCTATGGACTGAAGTAAGGTCTGATTCGGATACTCTAACAGAGGCTTTCCCATGGATTTACGCTCTATCAACTAATAAAGACGACTTAGTGCAGGAGTTTGGTGCCTGGCATGGTTCGACTTGGGTGTGGAATGTGGCCTTGAGAAGACCTGTATTTGGTTGGGAGGACAACCAATAGAAGAGTTTTGTAACCGTCCTAGACTGCCTCAAAATTCGTAGACTCATTCTAGATACTGTGGCCTAGAAATTCAATCCAAAAACATCTTTTTGGTAACTTCTTTTCGAGCTTGCTTGCTTGGAAAATCTTGGGGTGATTGACTCCACTATGGTGAACTCAGTTTGGAAGAGTTTGTGTCCATCAAAAGTGGAGGTTTTCCTTTGGCAAGTCCTAAAGGGGAGAGTCCTTATCCGTGATGTGATCTCTCGCTTTGGTATGAGCCATGGCTCTAGCGTTGCTTGTCCGTTTTGCTCTGAAAGTTTGGAAACTTTAGACCATCTTTTTTTGCATTGCTGTTGGACTTGGAAAGTGTGGTCATCTTGCTTAGGTTGGTGGCATGTTGAGAGCTGTTCTGCTCCAAAGTTGGTTGAATGGTGGGAGTGTTGGGATGGTCTATGCCCTACTGAAAAAAGCAAGAGGGTACGGTGGACCTTATTCTATGCCGTGGTGTGGACGATTTGGGAAAGAAGAAATCTAAAGATTTTAGTTGGCATGGAGGTTGAATTTGGGGCGGTCGCGGACATGGTGAAGTTCAGAATTACGTGGTGGTTTAAACATTTTGGAAAAGGATCTACAGATCCAGTCTCTTTGCTTTTGCTAAATATGAAAGACCTCTGTGTTGATTCACCGGTTAGCAAGAGACCAAGCTTGGAAGATTGGGTCCCTCCTTTGTCCAATGGCTTGAAGTTTAATTTTGATAGGTCTGTGAGAGGGAAGCTGGGTCCAGCAGGGATAGGCAGTGTTCTCCGAGATTCTAATGGCAAAGTTCTCGGCCTTTTTTCTTCCTATATGGGACATCTTGATTCTAACTTGGCGAAGCTTTTGGCTATTCACAGGGCCATTAGTTTATGCATCTCTACTCCAGTGTTATGGGATAGAGATATAGTTTTCGTGAGTGATTCCAATGTAGCCGTGTCGTGGGTTAACGACGCAAACAATATTGGATGCCTTAGACATGTGGACTTAATTTATGATATCAGAAGTTGGTTACATGTTCTTAATTGCGCGACGGTAATTCAAAACTCGAGATCTACCAATTCCTTTGCAGACGAGTTGGCAAAGAAGGGGTCAAGTATGTGCGAAGATAAACTTGTCTGGGGTGATTTCTAATGCTTTTTGGTGGTTCTGGTCAGATTGTGGTTCCTTTTGTTTCTCTGGTTGTGTGTTGTGCTTACTAGCTGCTGTTTCTTAGCTCTTTGCTTGGATCTTTGTTTTCAGCTTTGTTTTGTTTGTTTGCTTGGCGTTTGTTTTGCTTGGGTAACTAGGTTGTTGTTGGATTGGTCTATGTTTCTGCTATGTTTGTTCCTGTTGGGGTTTTGCCTTTCTTGGCTTTTATAATTTTGCTGTTCAAAAAAAAAAAAAAAAAAAAGTTCCTTACAAGTAAATTCAAAATATTTCAAATCACCTTTAATTGCAAAAATATTCAAAGTAGGGTACTGAACAAACAATACTAAGATCTTATCAAACTAGCAGCAATTTTGTCTCTCAATGCTTTCATCTCACGTGCCCCAGAACCATTACTATTATAATACTCTTCTTGAGAATCAATATCCATTTCCATCTCTTTAGGGAAGACATAGTCCGAATCGTTTTCAATTTTCTCGAAATGTCTATCACATTGAGCATGCCTTCTTATGTAGTTATGCAATGCCATAGTCGCAATGATTATTTTCACTAGTTTATTAAATGGATAACTCAGCATATCCTTTAAAATCTTCCACCTTTTCTTCCAAACTCCAAAAGTACGCTCAATAACACTTCTAAGAGAAGAATGTGCATGGTTGAATATTTCTTGATGACCACTTGGTTGACTACCTCGACAAAAATTCGGAAGGTGATATCTCTCTTCTTTATATGGTCCCAAATATCCATTCATTTTACGGTATCCCGCATTTACTAGATAGTATTTTCCTGTATAACATATTAACATTCAATAAATTTTATTATTATTCACTTTTTGGAAATATAAATTAAGTATATAAAAAAAAAAATTATAATATGCAATTATTTTAAAAAATAAAATAAAATGACAACCTAGAGGAGGTTTAGGAAAATTTAAAGTATCATTCCAAATCGTTGTTAAGAATATCCTTGCATCATGAGCAACCAACCAGCAACTGGAAAAATGAATTGCATATCGAAATTAGACACAACCATTATATTTTGAGTTGGTATTCCTTTTCTAACAATATACGGTACTTGATCTTCTGGTGCTATTGATGCAGGAACATGTACGCCATTTATTGCACCAATACAATCATGTGAAAAAGGTACAAAAACAAACACGACACTAAGCATAACCAATAATAATAATAATAATCACATTATGAGTTACCTTGAAGTGAGGCATATATCTTGAGTCTGTTATAATTTCCTCAGGAATATCATTGAACTCATGATCCGATGATTTTATTATATCTGTTGCTAATAGACAAAATATCTAGAATTTCGCTAAAATATCTACTCACGATCTCACTGGAATGTTGGAACTGCCCTTGGGCTAACATTTTTCCTACTCCATGTCCTAAAATACGCAAAAACATTCCTAATATCTCAGCCGGGCTTAGGGATGGCGACGGGGTGGGTCGGGTCGGGGCGGGTGAAGGCGGCCCCAAACCCAAAACCCAGTTTTTAACGGTTGCCCCAAACCTGACCTGTGACCAAACGGGTTTTCAATTTCCGCGCCAAACTCGATTTGTTTGGGTCAAAGGTGCCCCAAACCTGACCTGAATGACCCGTTACAAATATATATATATATATATATACATATATTTGAAAAGGCAACAAGATTTATTAAGGCAAAAGCCAAGCTAGAACAACAAACAAAGAGCTGCAGAGAGGCAAAACAGAGCAGCCCAAATAACACCACCTAACAACAGACAAAAACACAGACAAGGCCGACACAAGCCAAACAAACAAAGACCACAGAAACAAAGAAAGCAAAAACCAACAACATCAACCACAACAAATAGACATAACAGAACCAAGACAACAACAACTAGAAGGGAATATATATTATTTTGTCTTTTATATTTAAAATATTTTAAAAATATATATTATATATATTATTTTACCTTTTATATTTAAAATATATATTTTAAATATATATATATATATCTATTATATATTACGGGTCAAACGAGGCGGGTCGACGTAAAAAGGACCGCCCCATACCCGATCTGGTAACTCGACCGGGTCAAAAACTTTGCCCCAAACTCGCCCGTTACCTATTTTTATTGCCCAAACCGGCCCCAAACAGACCGGGGCCTCGTGGGTTTGGGGTGGGTCGATGATTTTTGCCGTCCTTAGCCGGGCTTATTTTCCTTGAACAAGGGTAGAGGTAGAGGTAGAGGTAGGCTAGACCGGGCTACAGCCCGGTCTCGATTTTCAAAAAAATAATATATATATATATATATTTGTTTTCTTTCACCTCCACTCACTATAGTGGGACTGCTCTACTCACTCACCCGACATGACAACCCCTTGCCACCAATTAAAGGAGAGACAAAGCATAAACAAAAGAAAATGTATAGAATATTATTAATATACAAGTGAAGCTGTCAAGTTCCAATCAAAATCATATTTTATTTTGATTTTACAGACCGCCTACGGCGTACCCACCAAGTATCCGGTATAGTCAAGGCTGTCAAGCTGTCAAGTTCATCAAATTCCTCTCCTTTCCTTGAATCAAAAGTTGCCCATTCTCTCGATCACAATCTTGTTTTCAATTTGCTTTTGTTTTTGTTCTTATTTGATTGATTATGCTCCTACCAACGGGTAATTTTTTTTTTTGAAGTTTAGGGTTTGCTTAAAGATCATTTAATGTGTGATTTACATTTGATTAGGAAATTTAGTTAGGTAAGTAACTGGGTTTTAGATTAGATATCAAAAGATTGGGGATTGGGGAGCTGCCGAGCTAGGTTTTTAGTCTACTCTGTAGTCATTGACAATTTAACTAGAAGTCTAGAAATAAATTGTTCTATAAAATATATTTATATATTTCATGTTATTTGGATGATTTTTGATTGAGATTGTGACTTTGCTATATATATATGTGTGTGTGTGTGTGTGTGTGTGTGTGTGTGTGTGTGTGTGTGTGTGTTGAATCTGTTCTATTTCTTATTGTATTGAATGCATACTATTGTAGGTTATTATGTCAAATAATCAAAAATTAAAGCAAAGGAAAAATATTTTGGATTTCTTCCCAAAATCAAATGAGAATCAATCATCAAGTAAAATAGCTTCTCTATCAAATGTTGATGTTCCAATTATCGAGAACCAGCATGGTTCTAAGCCTAATAGAGTTGAGGTTAAAGATGTTGATACTAGTGCTCTCGAACGTGATCCAGGGTTATATCTTCAAATAATGGTATATCCTGTTAACTGTAGTGATGATGTTCGTAGAGCATATATTATCATGGGACCCTATCAACCTAAATTAAAAGAATATAAACCTACACAAATTGGGAATCAAAATCGACAGTTTAATTATTCTTGGTTTTCCCAATTTTCTTGGCTTGAGTATTCTGTTGAAAAAGACAGTATATTGTTTTCCATGCTTTCTTTTTGATAGTGTTCCATCAAAGAATCCTGCATTTATCAGTTAGATTCAATAGTTGAAAAAGAGTTCATGATGGAGATAAATGTGCTTTCGCAAACCATGAAGGGCATGCTTATTCTCAACATAGTCTTGCTGCACAAATGTTAGATAACTTTTAGTTTACATTTTTTTATAGCATATTCATTTTGAAGGGTAAGGCCCGGGCTCGGGTCTTCCCTACTATGTGTACTCATTTTGATCATCAAACTTATAAATATTTTAGTTATGTTTTGGTCTAGCCCCCCAACTCCGAAATCCTGGCAACGCCACTGTCCTTGAACCCTTTAGTCCATAATTAGTTTGCAAGTCACCGCATAACCTGATAAATACATCTTTATCCATTCTAAACATCCTATGACAACCACGCGCATTTCCTTCCAATAGTTCTTGTACAGTTGTACCCACATATTACCTGTCTGAGTTGAAGTCATACATGGTTATTTGTATATATATTTAAGATAATAAAATTCAAGTAGATGAGCAACAATACGCACAATTATCTTCTCTTCATCTGACATATCAATATTTTAAATATCAAATCTGTAATAAACCGTCCAAGCAAAACATCATATCAAACACAATAAATCACTATTTATAAATAACAATTTAGAGACATGCATAGATTAAAATGTAAATAATAATCTGATAACTTATTAAATCACAAATGTTTTAAGGATATATATCATAAAAATTACTGGTACATAACACCTTATTCAAATTAAAAATGACATTAAAGAATACACTACACTAGATGAGGGTGCCCAAGCATGGTCGCCCGTGGTTGTGGTATTCATGAACTATTGGGGTTTTTGCCCTAAAACTTGATAATTTATAAATATGATTTGAACATAAATAAAAGAAGTAGTACATTCATTCATTTTGTGTTATACTTTATATATATAACATGTGCACTTAACATCCAAGATTACCAGATGTAATTTCAAACTGAGTATATGAGTATCATATACAGATGGATGCAGTTTGAAACGAGCAATCTAAAAAGTCTGTAGATAGCAAATAAAGCTGGGTACTTTATTTGTGGTTAATCTACAGTTGCGGTTTATTTCGTAATGTACGGTGATCCTATCCTAGATCATTCATATGAAGATATGAGAATGGGGCACCTTGTATGATGTGATCATATAGGACTGGGCCATGATCTATATGAATCTCTCACTAAGATCCGTTTAACGATGAGATTCATATATATCAACTAATGATGGCTATATGTGGGTGATCTTAATCCTGAGTGTCTTATCGACTCCTTCAGGTTAGATCGTGGTCTTTGATATATCATGGGTGAGGTCGGAGTTGCATTCCTGATCAGTATGCTCCGTACGTTGGGATCGCGGTTTGGCTTGCGGCTAGGAAGGTTTGTACACAATAGTGGAATCCACTCCTTCTTGCGAGAAGTAGATGGTAGTTCCCTTAAGGGTTGATTCGGGGCTTGAATAATATGAGCGCTCTCCTAATTTTGTAAGGAATGTAGGATTTATTGTTCATTAGAGAATCAATGGTACTTAATGGAAAGATATAATTAGAGGGGTATAACGAACATTATGACCCAGCTTTAATTATGAACTACTTGAGGAGGATTATACCATATGTAATAGCTATATCGATGGACACCGAAAAGTTATTGGTTTGTGTAAAAACGTCTACAGTTGAGAGAGTGCAGCTTCGGGTTTTTAGTGGAATAACATCGAAGTTAATAATCATGAAATATTAATTAAAGAGTTTAATTAATTATTTCTAGGGATTATTGAAGCTCAAAATACTGTGGGTCCATTAGGTCCCCTTGCTAGCCCGATCGATTTAGGTAACAAGGGTCACGGTTAATTAATTGGATTGTCCAATTAATTGTGTTACAATAGTGACATGTATTTATTCAGGAATTAATTGAATAATGAGATTATTTAATTAATGAATTTAATGATTATAACAATTAAATAATAAGATTATTTAATTATGTTATTAATTATTGATGGAGGGTGTTATTTGATATTTATATTTGAAAATGGGATAATATGATTATCTTATTTTAATTAATTAAATATTAAATTTGATTTTAAATAGTTTAAATTGAAATGATCAGATGATATTTGTTAATCAAATAAAACAAAGATTTTGTTTTAAATTATCAAAAGATACATAAATATATATATGATATATATTGATATATATAGAGTGATAAGAACAACAGAGAAAACACACCAACATCGATTCACGCAAAAGAGAGAAAATAGAGACAGAGGGTGTGTGGCCACATATAAAAAAACAGAAAAAGAGTTTTATTTTATTTTGTTTGTTCTTCACAAATAAAGGGTAGTTGAATTCTTCTGACAACAAAACAAGAGTTGTTTTGTGTTTCTTTCTTTTTCAGGTTCCTGAGTACCGTGACGTGCTCACACGCCGTTACCAATCCCAGGAGATAGCGAGGAAGATCAAGTGGTTCAAATTAGGAGCAGATCGTATTAAAGAGAATGAGCCTCTTACGAAGGTATGAAGAAAATTGTTTCTTCTCTTCTCTTTTATGTATTTCGATTTCAATTTCTTTTATTTTACTGTTCCGAAAAATAGATCCTAGGGTTTATCAATTGTAGAATTTCTTTATGAAATAATTTTTTTTTTAAAAGTTCCTTCCGCTGCGCGATTGGTAAACCGGGGTCCCAACAATTGGTATCAAAGCCAATTTCTCCAGTAATCGAAATGTTTAAGGTTGAAAAACCAAAAAGGAAACAACATAAGATTTCTCCAGAAAACGAAACGTATCTCTGGCATCTAAAGCTTGGTCATATTAACCTTGACCGGATAAACAGACTAGTTAAAAACGGATCTTTAAGTGAGTTAAAGGTTGACACCTTACCTATCTGCGAATCCTGTTTAGAAGGTAAAATGACCAAGAGACTTTTACTGGAAAAGGGCTTAGAGCTAAAGAACCACTTGAGCTTATACATTCAGACGTATGTGGACCGATGAATGTTAAAGCAATGGGTGGTTATGAGTATTATGTCACCTTTATAGATGACTACTCGAGATACGGATATGTCTACCTAATGCAACGGAAGTCGGAAACTTTTGAAAAGTTCAAAGAATTTCGAGCTGAAGTTGAGAACCAGTTAGGAAAGACTATCAAGTCTTTACGATCAGATCGTGGAGGTGAGTACCTTGACCAAGAGTTTGAAGACTTTATGGTCGAGTATGGGATAGTGTCCTAACTCACAGCTCCTGGTACACCACAACAGAATGGTGTCGCGGAGAGGAGAAATAGAACCCTAATGGAAATGGTGAGATCTATGATTAGTTTCTCATCATTACCAAATTCCTTCTAGGGATATGCGTTACAAACAGCGGCACACGTTTTGAATGTAGTGCCATCCAAATCTGTTCCTAAGACTCCCTTAGAGTTGTGGAATGGTTGTAAAGTTAGTTTGCGACATTTCCGTGTATGGGGGTGTCCAGCACACGTGCTAAAGAACAGAACTGGAAAGCTAGATCTCAAGTCTGTGATCTGCTTGTTTGTAGGATACTCTAAGGAGACTAGAGGTGGATACTTCTATAGTCCCGAAGATAACAAAGTATTTGTATCAACAAATGTAACGTTTCTTGAGGATAACTATATTAGTGACCATAAACCTCGTTCTAAAATTGTATTGAATGAGTTGGAGCCTAGTGAGACCAGTACTCAGTCAACAAGAGTTGTTGATCCATTAACATCTGAGAGTCAGATGATTTTTAGTCAGGATACACTACCACCTAGACGTAGTGAGAGGTTCTAAGACAGCCTGAACGCTATTTGGGTGTAAGTGAGGGACAAGATGTTGTCTCTGCTGATAGTGTGGATGATCCATTGACATTTAAGAATGCAATGGAAGATCTTGATAAAGAGGAATGACTTAAAGCCATGAATCTCGAGATAGAGTCCATGTACTCTAACTCAGTCTGGGAACTTGTAGACTTACCAGATGGGGTGAAACCCATAGGGTGTAAGTGGATCTACAAGAGAAAGAGAGGAGTAGACGGAAAGGTAGAGACCTTCAAGGCAAGGCTAGTGGCCAAGGGTTATACCTAGAAAGAGGGGGTCGATTATGAAGAGACCTTCTCGTCAGTAGCCATGTTTAAGTCTATTCGGATTCTCTTATCCATTGCTTTCTATTTTGATTACGAAATTTGGCAAATGGACGTCCAGACTGCATTCTTGAATGACAATCTTGAAGAGAGCATCTACATGATACAACCAGAGGGATTCGTGTCTCTAGATCAAGAACAAAAAGTTTGCAAGTTGCAAAGATCCATTTATGGACTTAAGCAAGCATCTAGATCTTGGAACATAAGGTTTGATGATGTGATCAAAACCTATGGCTTTGAGCAAAACGTTGATGAGCCTTGTGTCTACAAGTGCATCATTGACAATAAGGTAGTTTTCTTAGTTCTTTACGTAGATGATATCCTACTCATTGGGAATGATGTAGGGGTATTATCTGAAGTAAAGGGTTGTCTGGCTAGCCAATTCCAAATGAAAGATTTGGAAGGGGCGAGTTATGTTCTAGGAATCTAACTTATAAGGGATTGTAAAAACAAACTCATAGCACTATCTCAGGCATCGTACATCGATAAGATTCTTGTGCGATTTTCGATGCAGAACTCCAAAAAAGGTAATTTACCATTCAAACATGGAGTTCACTTGTCTAAGGAATAGTGTCCTAAGACACCTCAAGAAGTTGAGGATATGAGACGTGTTCCCTATGCGTCAGCAGTAGGTAGTCTCATGTATGCTATGTTATGCACGATATCGGACATCTGCTTCGCAGTGGGAGTAGCCAGCGGATACCAGTCCAACCCAAGATTGGATCATTGGGTTACTGTCAAGACTATTCGGAGAACGAGAAACTATATGTTAGTGTATTCTGGACAGGATTTGATCCCGTTAGGATATACGGATTCTGGTTTTCAGTCAGATAGGGATTCTAGGAAATCCACGTTTGGATCAGTATTCACCCTTGGTGGTGGAGTCATTGTGTGGAGGAGTATTAAGCAATATTGTATTGCTGATTCTACCATAGAAGCTGAATATGTAGCCACTTGTGAAACTGCTAAAGAGGCTGTTTGGCTCCGCAAGTTCTTGAGCAATCTAGAAGTTGTTCCAGATCTGGATAAGCCAATCACACTTTATTGTGATAACAGTGGTGCTGTGGCTAATTCCAAAGAACCAAGAAGCCACAAGAGAGGTAAGCATATAGAGAGAAAGTATCATCTCATTAGAGAGATAGTGCAGAGAGGAGATGTGATCATCACCAAGATAGCCTCACAGGACAATCATGCTAATCCATTTACGAAGACCTTACCGGCTAAAGTGTTTGAAGGTCACCTAGAAGGTCTAGGGTTATGAGACATGACTCACATGCTTTAGTGCAAGTGGGAGATTGTTGGGGTTTTTACCCTAAAGCTTGTAATTTGTAAATATGATTTGAACATAAATAAAAGAAGTAGTACATTAATTCATTTTGTGTCATACTTTATATATATAACATGTGCACTTAACATCCAAGATTGCCATATGTAATTTCGAACTGAGTATATGAGTATCATATACAGATGGATGCAGTTTGAAACGAGCAATCTAAAAAGTCCGTAGATAACAAATAAAGCTGGGTACTTTATTTGTGGTTAATCTACAGCTGCGGTCTATTTCGTAATGTACGGTGATCCTATCCTGGATCATTCATATGGAGATATGAGAATGGAGGTACCTTGTATAATGTGATCATATAGGACTGGGCCATGATCTATATGAATCTTTCACTAAGATCCGTTTAACGATGAGATTCATATATATCAACTAATGATGGCTATATGTGGGTGATCTTAATCCTGAGTGTCTTATCGACTCCTTCAGGTTAGATCGTGGTCTTTGATATATCATAGGTGAGGTCAGAGTTGCATTCCTGATCAATATGCTCCATACGTTGGGATCGCGGTTTGGCTTGTGGTTGGGAAGGTTTGTACACAATAATGGAATCCACTCCTTCTTGCGAGAAGTAGATGGTAGTTCCCTTAAGGGTTGATTCGGGGCTTGAACAATATGAGCGCTCTCCTAATTTTGTAAGGAATGTAGGATTTATTGTTCATTAGAGAATCAATGGTACTTAATGGAAAGATATAATTAGAGGGGTATAACAGACATTATGACCCAGCTTTAATTATGAACTACTTGAGGAGGATTATATCATATATAATAGCTATATCGATGGACACCGAAAAGTTATTGGTTTGTGTAAAAACGTCTATAGTTGAGAGAGTGCAGCTTCGGGTTTTTAGTGGAATAACACTGAAGTTAATAATCATGAAATATTAATTAAAGAGTTTAATTAATTATTTCTAGGGATTATTGAAGCTCAAAATACTGTGGGTCTATTAGGTCCCCTTGCTAGCCCGATCGATTTAGGTAACAAGGGTCACGGTTAATTAATTGGATTGTCCAATTAATTGTGTTACAATAGTGACATGTATTTATTCGGGAATTAATTGAATAATGAGATTATTTAATTAATGAATTTAATGATTATAACAATTAAATAATAAGATTATTTAATTATGTTATTAATTATTGATGGAGGGTATTATTTGATATTTATATTTGAAAATGGGATAATATGATTATCTTATTTTTAATTAATTAAATATTAAATTTGATTTTAAATAGTTTAAATTGAAATGATCAGATGATATTTGTTAATCAAATAAAATAAAGATTTTGTTTTAAATTAAAATATCATCAGTTGAAATTATCAAAAGATATATAAATATATATATGATATATATTGATATATAGAGTGATAAGAACAACTGAGAAAACACACCAACATCGATTCACGCAAAAGAGAGAAAACAGATACAGAGGGTGTGCGGCCACATATAAAAAAAAAAGAAAAAGAGTTTTATTTTTTTTGTTTGTTCTTCTCAAATAAAGGGTGGCTGAATTCTTCTGACAACAAAACAAGGGTTGTTTTGTGTTTCTTTCTTTTTCAGGTTCCTGAGTACCGTGACGTGCCCACACGCCATTACCAATCCCGGGAGATAGCGAGTAAGATCAAGTGGTTCAAATCAGGAGCAGATCGTATTAAAGAGAATGAGCCTCCTACGAAGGTATGAAGAAAATTGTTTCTTCTCTTCTCTTTTATGTATTTCGATTTCAATTTTTTTTATTTTACTGTTCCGAAAAATAGATCCTAGGGTTTATCAATTGTAGTATTTCTTTATGAAATATATATTTTTTTTAAAGTTCCTTCCGCTGCGCGATTGGTAAACCGGGGTCCCAACATGAAAATCCTATCAAATTTTCCTTCCATTTCTGTATGAATGCCCTCCTTACGAAATTTTGCAGCGCTAGGATGTACCTATGTATAATTATAGGGTTAAATTCATTTTAGTCCCTCTAGTTTGACCTATTATACAAACTGGTCCCCCGATTTTCAGAATTGTCTCGTTTGGTCCTTCTGTCACAATTTTCGTTAATAAAGTTAAATTTGACAGGGACAGAGGGTCAAATGACCATGCTGCCCCTGATTTTTGTTTTAAAAATAAGAGATGAATTTCATCTCTATTTTTTTAATTTTAAATAAATAAATTAGTTAATTAACCCCGCTATCATCAACATCAATCCAGAATTATTTTTTTTTCTATCATCAACATCAACCCAAAATTAAACCTAGATTTTTTAATTAAATCACCACAATCAACATCATCACCAAACCACTGTCATCATAATCCTACACCTCTCACCACGAAATCAAACCCAACTGCCTAACCCCACCACCCAAATCCAATCTCCACAGCATCAACCCATAAACCCAGAAACCCAGAAAACCATTCAAACCACAATAACAACCACCACCACCACCACCACTGAAACTAATCCCACCAAACACTCCACCTCCCAACACCAAATCCCACAGATCCACCAAATCAACACCGATCGACAATCTCCACCAAATCCACAACAATCGAAATCAAACCACTATCATGGTTCGAAATCAAATCAAACCACAGTGAAATAACAAAAAAATATATAAAAAATTGAAACACTTCCACCACAAACCGCCGGCCACCATCCCAAATCCACCCATCTTCTTCACCACAACACCAGTGAAATAACAAAAAAAAAAAATTTTAAAAAATTGAAACACTTCTACCACAAACCGCCGGCCACCACCCAAAATCCACCCATCTTCTTCACCAAAAACAGCCGATCGCCACAAAACCCCATATATTAATCCCGTATCTCCGGCCACCACCCTAAATCAACCACAAACCGTCGGCCACCACCCCAAATCCACCCATCTTCTTCACCACAAACAATCGATCGCCATATAAACCCACCCATTAATCCCGTATCTCCGGCCACCACCCTAAATCAACCACAAACCGTCGGCCACCACCCCAAATCCACCCATCTGCTTCACCATAAACAATCGATTGCCACATAAACCCACCCATTAATCCCGTATCTCCGGCCACCACCCCAAATCAACCACAAACTCCAACACCACCAGCTGCCCAAAATCAACAATCTCAAACCCTAAATCGGAATGAGAGAGACATTAGAGAAAGAGAAGAAGAGGTGGCGGGGAGAGAGAAGAGAACAGTGGGAAGAGAAAAGGAGAAGAGGACGGTGGAAGGGAGAGAAGAGAATAGAGAGAAAATAGGAGAGAGATCGGTGGTGGTGGTGGTGTGATCGAGAGAGGAGAACGATGTGTGTCTGGTTCAATTTTTTTTTTTTTAATTATAGTTAGGGTTTGATTGTGGGAGGGTTTATAGTTAGTGTTTAATTTTTTTTTTATTTTTAATATTTATTTATTATTGTTATTTTAATTTTCTTATTTAGTTTTATAATAAATGATTTGTTTAATTTTTTTGATAATAATAATAATTATTCAATTTAATAATATTTATTTTTGAATTTAATTTTTTTAAATCAATTTTTTAATTGTTTTTAATTGAAATTATTAATTTTAATCATGCTTTTACCATTATACCCTTAATGATCTGACGGAACCCTAACAGAATTGGACGGCAGGGATTGAAATATGTATTTTTGGAAACTAACGGGACCTGTCAAGATAAAGCTGAAAACTGAGGGACCAATTTGTGTAATAGGTCAAACTAGAGGGACTAAAATGAATTTAACCCATAATTATATCATATTAAAATTTATTATTAGAATGTACAAAATAAAATAAAATAAATGTTCCAACTATCACTCAATATACACAACTCTAATTTTCTTAGCCACCACTCATCAGATGCATCAACTGTCTTCTGTTTAGTGTTCCATCCAAGACCAGTTTCTTTTCCAATAAGTTGTTTCCACAATTTCCAATCATTTTTAAGTGCATCCCACTTATTTTTCAATTGGAGTTTAGTATACTCTCTCCCAGTTGCCTTATTGAAGTTTACAACCAAGTTATACCATCCAAATTTAGTAAAATGAGTTCCCGGACGATGACCCGCCTCAACCTCTACAATACACAAATCACAGAATGTAGCTATACTTTTCCCTTCCCATATAGCCTTACCATGTGGTACACTGCTCATATTTCCTGTACTTATGTCATTTTTTGTGTCTTTCTCCATCAAAATTAATTTGAATTTAATCAAATTAATAAGACATAACAATTGTAATATACTATAATTATAGTTTAATCAAGCAATTATCTTAAAACCTATTCTTTATAAGATACAATGAATACAGTTTGTTAAAAAAAACAGATAAAACAAATATTCAAACTATTATTATTATCCCAATTTAGGTTTTTTTTTTTTTAAAAAAAAAACTATCTCAATTTAGTTCATATAATATTATCATATATTGTATTCTATTTTATCAATAAAAGAAAAAATCATGACAAACTAGAAGTTGTTATAAAATAAAAGAAGAAAAATAAAAGAAGAATATATAGATGAAGAATAGTCGAAGAACAATTAATTAGATGAGTGAGTGAGAGATTAGATTAACAATTAACAAATGAGATAAGAGATGCAAGAGAGAGAGAGAGCATTACTTGTATTGATTTTTGGAAATTTCACTAACTCATTTACAAGAGATCAGGTGAACATATATATAGGCGAAGGTGGGTGTTATCAGGTGAGAGAGAGTGAGACGGTGGATGTAGGGAAGATATTTGTTGTGATATTTGTTGAGATATTTGTGTGTAACACATGTGGTAAAAAGCCACATATATTATAACACTCCCCCTTGGATTTATACCACATGTATTAATCTTCTGGGAAAACTCAATGGGATAAAACCTAAGTAAAATATATACAATGATCTCTTGGATTTAATGGGGTTGGACATTACAAACTATCTCATTAAAAACCTTGTCAGGAAAACCCAGTGGGACAAAACCTGATCGAAGGGAAAAAGAGTACAGTGCACAGATGTCCATTCAAAACTTTGCTCCCTCTCATAAAACTTCAACATTTAATCTTGTAATTTAGAAAGCCGACGCATGCCTATTCCATATACCAGCTTCTCAAAAGTTGATGTAGTCAATGATTTGGTAAACAGATTTGCAAGATTATCTATAGACCGTATTTGCTTAACATCAATTTGTCGACTCTGTTGAAGCTCGTGAGTATAGAAGAATTTAGGAGAAATATGTTTGGTTCTATCTCCTTTGATATACCCCCCTCTAATTTGAGCAATGCATGCCGCATTATCTTTAAATATCTGTGTTGGCATTTATGTAGATAATGAAAATCCACAAGTATCATGAATATGATGAATAACTGACCTTAGCCAAACACATTCTCGACTGGCTTCGTGAATTGCGATGATTTCAGAATGATTAGATGTTGTAGCAACCAAAGTCTGTTTTGTGGAATGCTAGGATATTGCTGTGCCATTTTATGTAAAAACATATCCCGTTTGTGAACGAGCTTTCCCGGCATCAGCATAACCAAGTAAACCTGAAAAATTGTTAGACTTTGTATAAAATAATCCTAAATCTTTTGTTCCACTAAGGTAACGAAAAAGATGTTTGATTCCATTCCAATGCCTTCGAGTTGGTGCTGAGCTAAATCTAGCCAGTACATTCACAGAGAATGCAATATCTGGTCTAGTACATTGAGCCAGATATAATAATGCACCAATAGCATTAAGATATGGTATCTCAGTACCAAGTATCTTTTCATCATTTTCTTTTGGATGGAATGGATCCCTTTCAGGATCAAGAGTCCTAACAACCATAGGAGTACTTAATGGATGAGCATTATCCATATGAAATCTTTTAGAAATCTTTTAACTAGCCAGTACATTCACAGAGAATGCAATATCTGGTCTAGTACATTGAGCCAGATATAATAATGCACCAATAGCATTAAGATATGGTACCTCAGTACCAAGTATCTTTTCATCATTTTCTTTTGGATGGAATGGATCCCTTTCAGGATCAAGAGTCCTAACAACCATAGGAGTACTTAATGGATGAGCATTATCCATATGAAATCTTTTAAAAATCTTTTAAATATATGCTGATTGATGGATAAGTACTCCATTTGATCTATGCTCGATCTCGAGGCCGAGACAATATTTTGTCTTTCCTAGATCTTTCATTTCAAATTCCCTTTTTAAATATTCAGCAGTTTTCAGAAGCTCTCTAGAAGTTCCAATTAAATTCATATCATCAACATAAACTGCTATGATAGCAAATCTAGATTCTGATTTCTTAATGAAAACACATGGACATATAGGATTATTAATATATCTTTCTTTTATCAGATATTCACTGAGACGGTTGTACCACATCCGTCCAGATTGTTTTAATCCATACAAGGACCTTTGTAATTTTATCGAATACAAATTATGAGATCTTGAGTTACATGATTCTGGCGTTTTAAACCCTTCAGGGATTTTCATGTAAATATCTGAATCCAGTGAACCATATAGATAAGCGGTCACTACGTCCATCAGACGCATTTTAAGTCTTTCCAAGACAGCTATGCTTATCAGAAATCGAAACGTAATTGTATCCATCATTGGTGAATACGTTTTATTGAAATCGATGCCAAGTCTCTACGAGAAACCCTGTGCTATAAGTCGTGCCTTATATCTCACGACCTCATTTTTCTCATTATGTTTCCGTACAAAAACCCATTTGTACCCAACAGGTTTGATGTTTTAAGGCGTCTGGATTATTGATCCAAATACTTCACGCTTGGCTAATGAAGTCAATTCTAATTGAATTGCTTCTTTCCATTTAGGCCAATCAAACCTCTGTCTACAATCATCGAGATTATGAGGTTCATAATCATCATTTATAATTTCAGTTGCCACTATGTATGAGAATATATCATCGATGATTGTTTCTTCATGATTCCACAATTCTCTTATATAATTTGTAGAAATTTCCTTATTTCTATACTCTTGTATCTCTTCAGAGATTCCTTCCCCTACAGGGGATTTTGTTGCTTTAGTAACTTGTGTCCTTGAAGGAACACTTAACTCTTCTGGAATTAATATAGAGAAAGTGGATTTATTTATTTTCCTTTTTCGAGGAACGTTATCTTTTGAACCAAATGGTCTACCACGCTTCTGGCGTGCAAAAGATGATTCTTTTGCTATCATTTGTTTAGATAGTTTTTCTGGAACAATCACTCGAGCTGGTACATTAACAGCAGGAATGTATGATTTTGTTACCTTAGTAGCATCTGTAAATGCATCTGGTAACTGATTCGCTATTGCTTGAAGATGTACTATCTTATGTACTTCATTCTCACATTGAGATGTATATGGGTCTAAATGAATTAGACTCGAAACTTTCTAGGAAAGTTCACGTTTCCCTTCAGGAGAAGTTTTTCTTTCCCCTAATGATGAGAAATTTGTTTCATCAAAATGATAGTCTGCAAACCGTGCTGTGAAATGATCACCAGTCAAAGGTTTCAGATATCTAATGATTGATGGTGAATCAAGACCAACATTTATTCCCAAATGCCTTTGGGGTCCCATTATAGTTCTTTTTGTTGGTACAATTGGGGCATATACCGCACACCCAAATGTACGTAAATGAGATATGAAAAGTCCTGGAGGCGTGTTTAATATAAAGCTAGAGGGGGGGTGAATAGATTTTATCTAATTATTACCCAATTTTCGCGTGCATGTCAATTTTACGAAAATACCCCTAGCAAGTCAACAATACATACAAGTGTAATAAGATGCGGAAATAATAAATGACACTTGATGTTTACGTGGAAAACCCAACCACTGGGAAAAACCACGGGCTGTTTAGTGCGCCACACTCGGACCTCGAAATCCACTAATTGAAATGGAGTTTACAACCTATGTAGACCTCGTCTAACACTCCGGTCAATAACCCCCCACTTCTACCACGCGGGCCTTTAAAAGTGGCTCTAGTCCTACTTGCTTATGTGACCACCTATTCCCGGTGTCCGACCTAATCCCGGTCAATCACACAAGACTTCAATCTCTCAAAAGAGATGCACAACCCTATGTGAATATGCAATGATATCCAAATATGCAATATAGAGCTAGGGTACTCTAGATGCTTACCTAGGATGATGAATTTGCAATTAAAGCAATCCTAGATATTAATGGCTAAATGACATGTCAAATAGCATAGATAATCATAGATTATAAAAACCTAGATATCTATCAAAAACAACACTCAATCATTTTCATCACAAATAATCTCTAACTTGTATTTAGCATATGATCTAAAACATACAAGTAATTTAAAAGAGATGGCTTGGTATTTAAAATACTAAAATAAGATGAAATTAATCAAAATCTTACCAAGCAAGTTGTGATGATGCAAACCCATACGTGGATGCACTCTATATAGACATAGAAGATGCAATATGAAATTTGATGCAAAAGGGGTTTGATTTGAGTGGTTAAAGGTGAGTTCTTTGTAATTTTCTTCTCTTGAAAAATGTTCTAAGTATGAAATCAGAAAATCAACTCACTTAATTGACCTAAAGTCAAAGTAGCATATATATAAGGTGTCAAGATGAAGTGTGGTCGTTTTGATAAGTGACACCACAATTTTGCCATGGGCGCTCTACGTAGAGCGCTTTGTAGAGCCCCCTGCTCTGTTCTCGCGAGAAAACAGAGGGGCGCTCTACGTAGAGCGCTTTGTAGAGCGCCTTCAGAGTGGTCGCTCTACGTAGAGCGCTTTGTAGAGCGCCTCTACAGCGCTCGAATTAAATCGATCAGGTCTGTACAGCGCCCAACGGGGGCTGTTCGTAGAGCGCTTTTGGGAGCGCCCAGTGCAAAAATGCAATCCTAAGTCTAAGCATGACAAGGCAATTGGATATGCAAGATGCAATCAAACTAACATGCAAGAAGAGATTTTAATGAGCATTAAGGCACACAAATAAGACACACAACATACAAGGATTAAACATATGCATGAGTTGTGAGTGTGTGCAACTATCTCTTCAAGACAAGTAAGCACATAGAATTTTACCTTTGGTGCTTATCAACCTTGAGGTCTTGGAAAGGGTCTTGATCTTCAACTAATCACCTAGACTACCCTTACAACCAAACCCCAACATGTGGTTTGACCACGAAATAAGCCAATCAATTAAAGGGAATCCTTACAAGATATACCTGGATGATGACCAAGTACAAGTTGTACTGGTGAATACTGATGATAAGCAGAGGGTCGAAGCCGGATTAATGCAGCAGCATGTAAAACAGCATGCCCCCATACAGTAATCGATAATTGCGTTCGTAATAATAAAATCCTTGCAATTATTTGGATACGTTTAATAAGTGATTCTGCAAATCTATTCTGAGTATGAACATGTGGAACTGGATGTTCAACATCAATCCCAGCCACTTTGCAATATTCATCAAATGTCTTGGAAGTAAATTCCCTAGCATTATCAAGGCGTATGGACTTAATTGAGTAATCGGGAAAATGAGCCCGAAGCCTGATAATTTGTGCAAGAAATCTTGCAAAAGCAACATTACCTGTTGATAATAAGCATACATGTGACCATTTGACAGATGCGTCAGCTAGAACCATAAAATAACGAAATGATCTACTTGGTGGATGAATAGGTCCACATATGTCCCTTTGAATTCTTTGTAAAAATGATGGGGATTCAAGACCAACTTAAAAAAAAAATGGTTTTATTGTTAATTTCCCTTGGGAACATGCAGTACATAAATTTTCATGGAGTAAAAGAATCTTTTGGTTCTTTAGTGGATGCCCATGAGAATTTTCAATGATTCTACACATCATTGTAGATCCCGGGTGACCGAGACGGTCATGCCAGAGTACAAACATTTTTGGATCTGGGAACTTCTGATTCATAGCTACATAAATTTCAACACTTTTGATAATAGTGTAATATAATCCAAAAGATAAAGCACGCAGCTTTTCTATAATGAGTTTCTGGCCTGAATCATAAGAAGTGATGCATAGATATTCAACATTCTCTGTATTCATAGTTTCAATGTGATATCCATTTCTTCGTATATCTTCGAAACTAAGCAGATTCCTTCTAGATCTGCTTGGATATAATGCATTATCGATACATAATTTAGTATTGTTTGATAACAATATCATGGCTTTTCCAAAGCCTTCTATCAGTTCCGTTGGACTTGATACAGTATTAACATTTTCTTTGAGCAATGTTAAATTCATGAAATATTTCTGACTACACAAAATTGTATGAGTTGTTGCACTGTCGGCTAGACATATATCTCCTGCTTCTAGCTTTTCAATAACCCTCAATTTATCGTTTAGATTCATTTTGTATGCTTTATAAAGAAAAATAAAATAAAATGCACATCAGACAAAGTGATTCAAAAAGTATATATTACATTGAGAAATATTTTACATAAACAAAATAACTAAATAATACTACTGTAAGTAGTATTTAATTGGTATGGACATTCCCATCACCAATTGAATCAATAACAAAATAATACTACTGAAGTAGTATTTAATTGGTATGGGCATTCCTATCACCAATTGAAGCAATCAACTTGTCCTTTGGATCATCAAAAAAGTCTGTCACATTGAGATGTGTAAAATCCATAGGGTATGGATCTTCAATGAAATGTGTCTCGAGTTTCTTCACCTTTTCTTTGATTGATGTTTGATAAAGCTCAACAAGATGTTTAGGTGTGTTACATTCATTTGACCAATGATTGTAACAGCCACACCTATCACACACGCCCTCTTTTGCATTCGGCATATTCTGAATGCCTTTTCCTTTGTATTCAATTGCTTCGAAATAACCACGTCCTCTTCTGGAACTACGTCCATAGCCCCGACCAGGATTACGACCCGGATTACGACCATTACCACGACCACGATTAGTGTTACGACCATAACCACGTCTATGATCTGGATTATGATTATTACCACATCCATGACCATGACCACGATCACGATCACGATCACGACCACGATTGCGACCACGACCATGGTATCCGACGGTATTAAAATTCACTTCTAGGAATACTTTAGAACTAGTTGGATGTGTTTCATGATTTTTTATCAGTAGCTCATTATTCTTTTCTGCTACTAGTAGGCACAAGATCAATTCTGAATACTTAGAGAATCTACGTTCTCGATATTGCTGTTGCAATATTATATTCAAGGTATGAAAAGTTGTGAATGTCTTTTCTAACATTTCCCTTTCAGCTACCTCCTCACCACACAATTTCAGTCTTGTGGTGATCCTGAATAAATTAGAATTGTAATCAAAGACTGATTTGTGGTCTTGGAACTGCAAATTCAGCCATTCGTACTTTGCAATTAGTAACGTAACATCCTATTGATGGTCATAGCGATCTTTTAGCTCCCGCCACAGTTCTTCAGGTTCTATGACGGTAAGATATTGAGCCTTCAAATCCTCATGTAGATGATGACGGATTATGACCATGGCAGTGGATATATCCTGCTCATTAGCCTGGCTATCATAAACGGTGTAGTATAGGCCTTGGGATTTTAAGTATAATCCGACATCAATAACCTAGGACATATAATTATCTCCTGACACTTTGAGTGCATCGAACTTCAAATTTGAAAGTTTAGACATGCTTACAGCTTCTTTTTTTGTTAGTGTGAATATAATTAAGGAGCATAATAAACAATTTCAGAACTGTATATATGTTCTGTAAAAACAATTCCAGGACGGTATATATGGCCTGTAAAAACAAGTCCAGGATGCTGAGCTCACCTGTTATGTGCATAAAAATAAATCTAGAACTATATATATATATATATATGTTTCGTTGACGGCAAAGCCATCTTATATACGAAATATATATAGATCTAGAATATTGAGATTTAAAGGGAATAAATTCAGGACTATATATATATATATGTTCCGTTGACGGCAAAGCCATCTTATATATGAAATATATATAGATCCAGAATATTGGGATGTAATTAAATCACCCATCTGGGATCCTTTTTATTTACATACAATCGTGCTGATAACGTGTTATAAAATAAAAGAATAATAGATAGATGAAGAATAGTTGAAGAACAATTAATTAGATGAGTGAGAGAGAGATTAGATTAACAATTAACAAATGAGATAAGAGATGCAAGAGAGAGAGAGAGAGAGAGAGAGAGAGAGAGAGAGCATTACTTGTATTGATTTTTGGAAATTTCACTAACTCATTTACAAGAGATCAGGTGAACATATATATAGGCAAAGGTGGGAGATATCAGGTGAGAGAGAGGGAGACGGTGGATGTAGGGAAGATATTTGTTGTGATATTTGTTGAGATATTTGTGTGTAACACGTGGTAAAAAGCCACATATATTATAACAGAAGTATTTATATAAAAATAAAACAAATAAAGGCATCAACAGTAACAGTAAAATAAAAGTTGTTTATAAAAAATAAATAAAGATGTCAGTAGTATTATATAACAAAGTAACAAATAAATACTCACGCTGTGTTCGGTTGGATGGAGAAATGGAGGGAGGCAGAGGGTTGGAGGGAGAGATCAAATCCTTTGGTTGGAGGGATGAGAGGGGGGAGAGGAGAAGAGGAGTGAGAGAAGAGCCATCCAGGCCCACCATATTGGATCCTTCCAATTATGGCGGATGAGAGGAGGGAGAGAAGATTGGAGGGCAATTACTATAATGCCCTCCAATTTTTCATTGCCTTCCAATTTTTTAAGGGTAATATAGTAATTTTACAAATTAAATACCAATCCATCCATTCAACCCTTTTTTCAATATCAAACAACATGAAGGATAGATGTTATCATCTCCATCTCTCCTACTCTCGCTCCCTCTTAATTCATCCATCTCTCATACTCTCTCTCCCTCCTACCAAACATAGTGTCATACATGCATGACTCTTTAGATAAAAGTATAAAACTGTATGAGTATATGGGATGTGATTTAAAAATTAATAATAATAATAACATGGGACATGCATCTTTTCATCTCTTCGAATACAATTTTTTTTTTTTTTTTTTTTTTTTTTTTTTTTTTTTTTTTTTTTTTTTTTGTGTGGTGGGGGTGTGTGGGTTTGGTTTCTTTAAGCTGGATAAAAAATTAATAGGGATTCATGTAGTAAAAATTCCTCAACTGAAACCTAACAATGATTGGAAGAGCAATCAGCGGCGATGATCGGAAGGCAATAATAATTGACAGCTTATGTTTTTTTATTATTATTATTAAATTGGATTGGCCTAAGGGGAAAAAGCATCACAGAAGATCATATGTTGAAAAACCCCTAGGCAGTATCCATATAAATATATAAGCAAAGAAAAAAAAACAAGGAAAAACAAATAGTCAAGCAAAAAACGCCAAGGGTGCGCAGACCCAACAACAAAAAGAGAAAGGCACGCAGGCCATAACAAAAAGCGAAAAAGAAACAATTAACAAAAACGAAAAGACTCTCTGCCCATGCAATCATTGCCAACCAAAGAAGAGCAAAAAGTTGGAGTAGAGGACCACCACAAAGAGACCTCTAAACCCAAAGCAGGCTTAGAAAGGGCGTTCACCACCTGATTACCTTCCCTAAAAATATGAGAAACTTGAAAATCCATATCAGTAATCTGAGAAAGGCACCTATGCCAAGCCTACTAAACATGCCAAGGAATCTGATCAGAGTAAGCAAAAAGCAGTTGAACCACATAAGAAGAATCACTCTTAAGCCAAATGCGACGCCAATCATTAATCCAAGCATAGTTGATAGCCATCAACACTGCCAACAATTCAGCCTCAAAAGCAAACATCGAACCAAGAGGGGCGGCAAAACAACCTTTTACGAATGATTGACAATTGCGAAACACACCTCCGTAACCCCCAGCACCAGGAAAACCTAGACCAGCCACATCCGTATTAACCTTGACCCAACCAGGAGAAGGAGGCGACCAAACAACACTTTCAATTGACGGCTTATGTTGTTAACATAGACAATCAATGATGAACATGCTTGTAATATATGAAATTAAACCTGAGATATAATTATCTTTATATTAAATAAATATGGATAATTTAGTCTTTAAAAAGATTCTACAAAAGTAACATCCACATGCTTCTTAAAATTGCTACCAATTCAACCCAGATTCTAAAATATTCATTTTTAGAAATTTTACCGAACACCTTTTTTATGTCAAAATTAACCAAACGGGACCTCAATTATTTTACTTCACATGAGTGACGTTGTCATTAGACCTGACAAAATTTTATACGACTCATTAACATGACCCAAACCCATTCGAAAATAGCGGTTGGTGGGTCAAGTTTATCGGATCGGGTTGTTAATGGGTCAACACATTAAGACACAAAATATAATGGGTCAGTTTTGGGTTCACCTTTAAAAAAAACCGTTAATTCGATAACCCATTAATATAATTTATTTTTTTAACGTGTTTATGAAAGTTATTAAAAAAAATCTTTGTATAGTCACGACGTACTAATTAATATTTATTCATTGTAAAATAAATTGTTTATATATATATATATATATAATTCTTCTACAGAGGAAGATCATATTAACATGGATGAACTCATTGAAGATGTATTCAATTTGAACATCGAGGCTGCTATTAATTCAACTCAAGGGACCGAGTCTATTATGCTTAATTGAAAATTGAAAAGTATGATTTTATTTACAAAGGTATTGGATTTATTAATGTATGTTAATTCTTCTTTTCTTAACATCTAACACAAGTAATTTAGCCTTTTAGGTCTAAATAAGGATTGAGATTCCCAATCGTAACATATTGAAGATTCAAGAGGAAGATTAATGGAAGATTTCATTTTCAACTTTTTTTTTTTTTTTTGGACTTGTTTATTTTTTAAATTAGATGTTTTCGATTGGTTGTTGGTGTCTATGGTGGAATATTTTTTTTTTTTTTTGAAGTTTTAGGTGCCTATAGTGAACTTGATTGCATGAATTTGATCATGTTTCAGTACTATTTATTTTTAACTTTTTAATAAATCTCAAATATAATATTTTGTAATGGGCCGGGTCGGGTTACCCATTAATTTAATAAATGGTTTCGGGTTTGTATATTTCAACTCATTAAGCTAACGGATCAGGTTCAAGTAAAGCAATTTTAACATGATCCAAACACGAAACGACACGAATTCGCAATAACACGACCCATTGCCAGGTCTAGTTGTCATGTCACTCGTGTGTATTAATAACTCAATTTCTTATAATTCTTCTTTTAGAAGTGAGAGTGATAAAAAGGGAAGAAGATGATATGACCTTACCACTAATTTTGACCGGGGTTATTTTTGTAACATAAATAATTATTTAAATATGGGTGCACAAACAAATTTTTTGGATGGGTGATATCGGCACCATACCCTATTTACTCAATTATCTATTAACCAACCAAAGAATGTATGGCCAACAGGGGTGTAACATAGCTAAT
Organism: Acer saccharum; assembly: GCA_030490815.1. Taxonomy (NCBI): domain Eukaryota; kingdom Viridiplantae; phylum Streptophyta; class Magnoliopsida; order Sapindales; family Sapindaceae; genus Acer; species Acer saccharum. The sequence continues at coordinate 24,354,449 of CM059869.1, read as the reverse complement.
ATATGGATGAGCTTAGTGTTTGGGTAAATGACTCTCAGGTCAATAGCTCGAATTCTACCAATGACAAAAACTTTCAAAAAAAACCTGGTCCTGGATTAATAGATATTGTCAAAAAGAAAAAAAAAAAAAAAAAAAAAAAAAAAGGAATCTATGGATAGTGTCACTTATGATAATTAATCAAAATGTCTGTTTAATCATTGGACATAATAAGCCAACGTTTACACCTGTGTATATATATAATTTGGCTTCGAGAGCTTCTTTTGATAATCCATTTTTTTCTTTTTACACTCCTTTTCTAAAAACACTCCATTCTCTAAATTTAAATTTTAAAAAATTCTAAAGACACTTCATTTTGTTACAGGATTATCCTTTTTATTTTTTTAATTAAATTATTAAAAAAAGAAATAATATCTCCTAAATCATTAGATTAATTATTACATATTAAATACTCTCTCCTAAATTTTTAATTACCATATTAAACTCTCTCTCCTCCAATACATATCTTTAATTTTCTATCTCCATTTTTTCTCAAGTAAGACTAACAGTTAAGGGAAAAAAAAAAAAAACTTACTAATAAACTTGATTTTTAGGAATCATATGTATGTATATACTATAAAAAAATAAAAAATAAAAAATAAAAAACTCAAAAAACAAGTACCTTGTTTTTTTGTTTTTTTTTGTTTTTTGTTTTTTGTTTTTTTTTTATATAAAAAAATCAAAATATGAAAATGTTTTTTGTTACTCTTGTAAGTATATGATTGCCTAGAGAACTTTAATCCTTCCATTAGTCTTAAAAATTCTAAGTTTAATCGAATCTAGTTGAAACAATTCAAGCTTTCATATATCTATATATATATATATTTTTTTTTTGAAAATTGACTTTTTAATATATATATATATATATTACTGTTAGTAAAAAACTAAAATATTCATAAGTTTTTTTTTTTTTTTTTTAATTTTATATTTTTAATTATTAATCAAAGATTGATTGAGAAAATAAGGAAATATGATTTATTTATTTATTTTTGAAAAATGGAGAGAGATTAATTAGGAGAGGGTGTGAAATATGGTAATAATAGATTTAGGAGAGAGATTTTTTTTAAGAAAATAATTTAATTCGTTTGGAGTGTCTTTAATTTTTTTTGTCTTGTTTAGTAATTTTAATTTAGGTTAAAATTGTCATTAATAAAAAAAAATTAAATTGGAGTGTGAATAGATAATTTGTGGATTGTAAGGAGAAGCTCTCTTTGGCTTCAAATGATTTATAATACATGCAAAAGTAATTAAAAACTGTATATTTAATTTGACTATCTAAAAGTAAATTTAAAAATATTACCTTATTATCTAAAAGTAAATTTAAAAATATTATCTTTAAAAAAATAGTTACTTGTAGCTTAACTCAAACAATAATTATCTTTAAATAATAATAATAAGGGTTAAATTCATTTTAGTCCCTCTAGTTTGACCTATTATACAAATTGGTCCTCCGGTTTTGAGAATTATCTTGACAGGTCCGTCTAGTTTCTAAAAATTAGTATTTTAGTCCCTGCCATCCAATTCCGTTAGGGTTTTAAAAAATTCCGTCAGTATTGCGAGGGTAAAATGGTAACTTACATAGTTACTGTTATATTAATAATTGAAATATAAAAAAAAAAAACAATAAAAAAATTGATTTAAAACAAAAAACAAATAAAAAATAAAAAAAACCCATATCAAACCCGATTAAACCACCAGTTCAAACCCATATTAGAAAAAAAAAAAAAAAAAAAAAAAAAAAAGGTTAACAAAACCAGTTCTGGACAAACCACCATCAGTATCTCAATCACCAAACCCTAACTCACAAACAACAACCCCCAAATCAACACCATCTCCAGAAACCAACACCCACCCACACTAAAATCAACACCTATCTTCAAAAATCAACACCACAAACAACCCCATCAGAAATTACCACCATCATATACCATAATTCACAAAAAATCACAACAAAACACAAAACAATTGCTCCAAAAATCGGAAAACAATTTATTTATTTTTTTTAAAATTGAACCACAAAGCAATAAACTCAAAAAACAAATCCAACCACCACCCAAAACGTAGCCTCCTTCGTTCGCGGCCTTCGGTGAACGCTTCCCCTCATATGGATCCTCTGCCACCACAAATAAATTTTCTTTTTTCTCAACAACAAACAGAGAAAGAGAGATCTAGAGAAAAAAATAGATGATAGAAGAAACAGATGTGAGAGAGAGAGAGAGATGGGGAAAGAGAGACCGGTGAGAGAGAGAAACCGGATCCAAATATCCTCCAGTGGTGTGGGTTTGGGCGGCGACGGTGGCGATTAGAGGGCGGCGACGGTGGCGATTAGAGGGCGGCGACGGTGGCGATGATGATGATGATGAGATGTGGGAGGTGGGTCTGATGGTGGTAGTAGTATTGGTGGAAAATCTCTGAAGAGAGAGAGAGAGAGAGAGAGAGAGAGAGAGAGAGAAGGGTTCTGTAAGGATTAGGGATTTGAGAAGAGGAATTGGGAATTTTACTCTAGGGATTTCGGCTTGCCAAAGAAGAAGAAATTAGAGATTTCAAAAGTAGATTTGAGGAAGAATCGAAGAAGCGTGGAAATGGTTAGGGTTTTGAATGATTTGGTTTGGGGTTTAATTGAAGAAGAGATTAGGGATTTGAGAAGAGGAATTGGGGATTTTATTTCTAGGGTGCCATTTTGGAAGAGATTCGACGCCAGATCGAAGAAGATGAGGGCAGCTGCGGTCCAAGAAAGGAAACAAGGCATTGACCCCAAACCTGATCCAAAAGCAGCGTTTTGTACTCTTGGAATTGGGCTAGTTGGATCATCATTTGGCGAACCGGGTCAGACACACAAATGGGTTGATTGGGCTGCATCTACAATTATCAATTCTTTCAGCTTTTGGCGACCTGCAAAATCAACCTAAATCATATCAAAAAATTCAATTAAAATGTCAGGGCATGACAGGTTCAAAAATAAGAGGGGTGATTTGGTGTTTGGATCGAGGGATCCAATCTGATTGTGGTGATCCACAATTTTTTTTCTTATTGTACCGGATCCAACTCTACCAGATCCACAATTATTTTTTTGAAAAAAAATTTGTATTAAGAGATGAATTTGGTTGTGGTGATTTGGGTGGTTGACAGTGGACGCGATTGGGTTTAATTTTTTTTTTTTTTTTTTTTTAGGTATGAAGAATTCTGGAATAATTTTGTTTGATTCGATTTTTTTTTTTTAAAATTTATTTAGTGTCTGGGTATGATTCGATTTGGAAGAATTCTAGAAAAAATCTGGGTTTAGTGGTCGAATCTAATGGAAATCATAACAGAAGAAGATATGTTGGTAGAGAAGAAGAAGAAGAAGATATGATGTTCTTTAAAATCAGGGGCAGTAGGGTCATTTGACCCTCTGTCCCTGTCAGATTTCATTTTTTAACGGAAATCGTGACAGAAGGACCAACGAGACAATTCTGAAAACCGGGGGACTAGTTTGTGTAATAGGTCAAACTAGAGGGACTAAAATAAATTTAACCCTAATAATAAAGTAGATGGGTTTGGCCAAGTTGCTATTAACAGCAATATTACCATGTTAGTTATTAAAAACAAATGTTTTTTTTTTTTTTTTTAAATATTTATTTATTTTTATTTTTTAAACCTTTGAATTTATGGACATTTGTATTTAAATCTAATGTCTAATACTAATCCAATAACCAAACCCTAGAGTAAATAGTTGTTTAGTAAATTAGTTTTAAGAATAATCAACTAAACCAAAAAAAAAACTAGGGAAATGTGTTTGGTAAATTTTACTAGATTATGTAAAATGACTAAAATGAACATTACTATAAATATAATATATTCTTTTCTTTATTTTATTTTTTTACATTTTTTTGAATTATATTTTTCATATTTCCGATTTATATTTTTCTTTTTTAATTTTTAACTTTATATTTTTTCCAAATTTTTTTAAATAAAATTTCATTAATAATTTGAAGATAAATAAATAAAACACACATGTAATTCAAAAAAAAAAAAAAAAAAGTAATTACTGGTTACCTACTTGAGGTTTAACAATTTATACTTAAAAACAATTTTATCACAAATTGACATTAATCTCCCCTGATGTTAAAGTTTGATCGTTAACTATTAAGCTTGACCGTAAAAAAAGGGTAAAAAGACAAAAATATCCTTGATATGACATAAAGAGACTGTAATCATTATTTTGCTCTTGGAATAAGACAAAAAAATAAATGTATTAAAAAATTAGTTTAAAGCAGGAATGTTTTTAGAGTGTTTTGGGTGTATTTATATTTTATGGACATAAATACTCTTTTTCCTCAACGGTAAAAACTTAAATTTTACCTTTAAAAAGGCAATTGCACCGTTACTAAAATCTTCTCCAACCTACTAAAAAAATCCTCTCTTATTTATAATTAGACTAGGTTTTGGAGCACATGCAAGGCATGTGCTTAAATCAATATTTGAGTTTCATATTTACAAATATACATATCCTTGAGAAATAATAAATGTTAATAAAATACATACAGGTTTAGTTTATCTAAATGTTATTACATTGATCTAACACCTTGAGGAAGCCTTAAACTCATGTGGATGATTTAATTATTTTTCTATTTGACAAGAAACCATCGCTTGGATTTTTTCTAAAATTTTTTTTTTTGCTGCATTTCACTTTACACACATCCATTGTATAATCCACAAAGTCATAAAGTTTCACACAAATTACATTTCCACCCCTGTATAATTCCCTTTTCTTTTTCAACACATCAAATACATAGAAAATTATATTTTCATCCCCAGTCCCAGTTTACAATTTATAATAATAAAAAATCCTTACTATATAGTCCCTATTGTGTTACGATCACTAAGATCTGTCTATTAAATAATTATACAAACTTGAAGGGTTGTATTTGTCAATCGACATTCAATAATCTAAGGGATGCTATAATTGAAATCTTACTAAACTCTATATATTAAGTAATTATATAAACTTTAAGGGTTGTCATTGTAATTTTACATGCAAAGAAATTAAAAGAAAAAAAAAGGATGTTATAATTGAACCGACATATCACACTAAAAGCTATCTATTAAATAATTATGTAAAGTTTAAGGGTTGTATGATGCTATAATTCCAGCTAGCCATCCACACTTTTATATATAGTACTAGATATGGAAGGTTCATGTAGACCAATAGTGAAATTAATGGAGGTATGATCAAGTTTAAGTTTAAGTTTTAGATCGGAATATACAATTGTTTGAAAGAAGTTGCAATAAAAATTTCTGTGTCTTAGAAAAATCTTAGCAAACTATATTCATATTGCGAGAGTTGAAAATTCGACTATTATTTTTGGGCTCATGATTAAGTAATATATTACTAAAATCAAAATGTAAAATAAACGTTCGTAGCAAATAAAATTTAAATAAAGTCTCCATCATAATAGCCTTAAACACAATAACAATACCATAAGTTGTGCCTTAAACACTACCATCCGTGAGTGGATTTAGTGAAAATTTAGAGAGAAAATGAGCTTGCTATGTATTTGGTGCCGATTCAAAACCAAAACCATAGTTTTTATCTTTTCTTTTTTTTCTTTTTTTAAATGTTTTAATTAATTATATTAATATTTAAAGTTACTAAAATGTCACATTCATTTAATGCTAGTGGCTGAAAAGACATTTGACAATTTTTTTGCTTTAAAATGACTATATTACCTTTTGAGACGTTAATGATAACAACCAACTCTAGTCAACCTTTAACATTAGGGGATATTAGTGTCAATTTGTGATAAAGTTGTTTTCGAGTGTCAATTGTCAAACCTTGGTAGGTAACTAGTGATTTAACTAACTAGATGTTCGCCACAAAAAAAAAAAAAAAAAAATTGAACTCAAGACTCTACTTGATTGAATTTTTATTGAAAGGAAAAAGGTGTGGAGTTGAAATAGCTCACTCAAAACACCTTTTAAAGGGTTACGTGGTACAATTGGATCGAATAAGCCCTTATGGAATAAATATTCAGCCGCTTGTGAACCTTCAGGTACTGTCTTATTCAATGCTTGTTCAATTACTCTTTTACCCGCAAATGCAATATAGGCATTAGGTTCGGCAATAATGATATCCCCCAACATACCAAAACTAGCTGTTACTCCACCAGTAGTAGGAGATGTAAGAATTGATATATAGAATAACTTTTTATTTGATTGATAATCATATAAAGAAGAAGATATTTTAACCATTTGCATCAAGCTCAAACTTCCTTCTTGCATGCATGCCCCTCCGGAAGCACACACTAGAATAAGAGGTAAAATTTTATTGGTAGCATACTCAATCAAACAGGTGATTTTCTTGCCTACTACGGATCCCATACTACCCCACATGAACTAAACATCCATAATCCCAATTGCGACGGAAATCCCGTTTAGTTGGGTTGTAAAAAAAATATCAAATTAAAAACGAAACACACTATAGGCGATCTTCACCCTTCAAGTCAATCGGAGGTTTATTACACCCCAAAATATGAGCATGGGCTTAGTGGAGAGTCATCAAGCCATAAACAAAGCTTGTTGGGCTTTTAAATTTATATTATTGTTACTATTAGTTGAAATGAAAATAATTTAAAAAATCCTAAACTGTTTTTATGTAAATATTGATAAGATATTATTCATAATTAAGATATGATATATAATGATATATAAATGGTTTTGAATTTTATAAAAAAGAAAAGTTAATTTTTTTTTTGAAGATTCAATGATGGTGTTGAAAGTGATGACGTGATTACGATTTTTTTTTTCTTCTAAGTCATTTATCATAAGTGATAATTTTTTAAAAAGAAATTTTTATAATATAAAATTAAGATAAAATTGGATTTATGTGATCTTTGGTAGGATAGTCTTGGAAAAAAAATATATTAATGCAAATGTGCAATTAAGTAATTTGAATTAGTTTAATTTTTTATCTTTATTTTTGGTATTTTTAAGTTGTTTAAAAAAAAAAAAAAACCCTTAATAGATTGAATTCAAATTCGTTAAGTGAAAAATAAAATAAAAATACAAACAAACCAACCAACCCTTAATATTGTATTCAAATTGTTTAAAAATATTAATGAGTTTTAAAGTTATGTTTGAATTATGAACAAGAGGTTTCTTCATTTAATTTACCTTATACATTTCTGTATCTTAAATCTAAGGGAAAATATCATTTTCATCCCTATGGTTTACCCTATTATCCGTTTTAGTCCCTATCGTTCCAGTATTGGCTCGTTTAATCATTCTGTGACAGTTTCCGTTAAAATCAGGTATTCTAACATGACTAGAGGGTAAAATGACAATTTTACCCTTATAATAAATATTTAAATGATTTAAAAATAAATAATTTTAAAGTGGATTTGGTGGAAATCTAGATTGGATCCCCACCATCCATCTTATGAGATGGACGGTGGGGATCCAATATGGATCTCCACCTAATTAAAAAAAAAAAAAACTTAAAAAAAAATAAATTAATTGATTGAGTGGATCTCCACTGCTCAAATAACACCCAGATCTTAAAAAAAAAAAAAAATGATAAAAGATAAAAAAATAAAAAATAAAAAACAAATTCAACAATTCGTTACAATATCATCAACACCAAACCCAGAATATCTCATCAACAACAACACCACCATTATCAGTCCAGATTCAACACTAAGACATGCCACTTGAACACAAATCTAATTCATCAAAACCATTTCTCAGAAACCAATATCACCCGATCAAAAGCCCACCCTGCACAAATGATAAAGAAATACTTACACCGGTGAAAATTTTAAATTTCTTATTATTTTTCTTTTTTTTAAAAAGTATTGTTCTTATATTGTATTCAAATAATAAAGAAGATACAAAATCCTAAATTCAGTAACACTAAGACCTTTACTTTTATCTACCATGGCTCAGCAAAAAATAAACTATATCACATCCAAAACTCAGTGAAACCCACATAACCCTCACCACAACTACCCACTCCCTCTTGAAAAGAAGCTTCGGATCGTGCTCCAAGATGGAGAATAGCGCGACGAGGCAGTCCGAGGAGAGGCGAGCACACTTGGAGGAGAGGAGCAAGTGCGAGTTGGAGTTGAGCGAGTCAAATATGAGACGAGAGAGAGGCGCGAGCGGTGGTGGTGGTGGTGGTGGTGGTGGCGGAGCGAGAGGTCTGTGAGGGTTTGTTCTTCGAATTTGGTGGAGATCCAGAATTCTTTTTTAATTTTTTTAATTTTTATTTTATTTTTCTGGTATGGGTTTATGATGATGATGAACTGGGTATGGATTTTTGAGGTTTGGTGTTGATCTTCGATTTGGTTGAGGTTTGGATGAACCGGGTCTGATGATGATGAAGAAGAATAAGAAGAAAAAGAAGAAGAAGAAGAGAGAGAGAGAGAGAGAGAGAGAGAGAGAGAGAGAGAGAGAGAGAGAGAGAGAGAGGCGAGAGATAGAGAGAGGGAAAGAATGAAGATTAGGGCTTTGTTAATTTTTTATTATTTATTTTATTTTTAAATTGTTTTTAATTTTTATTATTTAATTTAATTATGTTTATTAATTTGATTAAGTGATACATTTACCAATATACCCTCACTTGTTTAACGAAATCCTAATAGAACCTGACGGTAGGGACCAAAAGAGGATTAATAGTGAACCTTTGGACTAGTATGGCCAATATTGGAACGAAGGGGACCAAAACGGATAATAGGGTAAACCATGGGGACGAAAATGATATTGTCCCTAAATCTAATGTTAAGACTCAACTAAGCTGGTGAGTGGTGCCCGGTGTAGAACTTAACCCGATTCTATTAAAAAAAAGTATTAACCCGATCCAAATATTTTTTACCCGCCCGACCCCAATCTTCAATAACAAATATAGAATAGAAACGTGAAAATTCGATGATCGATGGATTAGTAATTTCAAAAATGAGAATGTCAAAATCTCCATTAAATTTATCGTTTCTATTCGTTCAATTACTTCTCCTCCAATATTCTGTTACAATTTCGGCGATCAGGTAATTTCGATCTCTTTATTTCTCTGCCTTCGCATGATTTCGATTTCGTAAAATTATCGAATTTTCTCTCTTTCAAATTCTGTTTGGTTGTTGAGAATATCCTATAAGAAGGAAAGTTATAATCTTTTAGTTAAAATTTAGTGATTCAGTTTCGTGATGGTTTCGAGGAAACTGTAATTTTCTTTTCTTAACTAAATTGGTTGTCAGTGTATTGTAAATTTTAGCAAAATTATTTTTTTCCAGTTGTGAATTATTTGAAAAAAAAAAAAAAAAAAACAGCTCTTGTTTTTGAATTGTGTATAAAAAAATCATGTAATTAGTACTTTGTTTTGTAAAATTAGTTTTTAGTTGGTTCTGAATTGTTTGAAAGAAAAAAAAAAGAACATCAGAGAGAGAGAGAGAGAGAGAGATCATGCTTATGGAAAGTCCATTTTCCCAAACTACTCAGTTTTTTCATATCTTTTATTCCCCATTTCCTCTTCAATCATTTTGACAATTTTTGATGAATTTGTTTTTGTTCCACGCCTTAATATTGTGTGGATATATTAGTTTTCGCTCATTGATTGCATAGATTTACTAAAACTTTTAGTGCTTAGGCGGGAAGAATTTCAAAACATATGTGAAGATGCTATCCTTTTTTTGAGGTTGATTGTAATCGATTATGTTATTATATGGAATTTGTTTTTCAATATTTCAAGCAGTTTATAATTATATAATTGTATTAAATAATTGTTTTTATGAAGAGTTATTAAATACAAAATTCTAATTTATCGGAATTGTTCAAATTAGTTTAGTAGTGATGTTAATAATTCTTATGATTGCTTTCAGTCTCATAAAAGCAATATTTAAGATTGAATTGTCTACCACTAAAATATTAAAGTTAACTTCTTTCAATCCTAACAAAATTTCTGATTTTTTGGGATATAAAACGAGGATATTAGAAATGGATCGTTTGTGTAATTTTTTTTTTTTTTTTGGTGCATTATATAACCCTTGTTTATGTTACAGTTGCACAGGCTACAAATTTACAATTTTTTTCCTGCTCAAGCTTTTATGCTGAAAAATATTATAAAATCCTCTTGGAAACTAATTGTGGTTATGAATCTGGTATTTTACTTTTTCGCCATCTTTTGGCTCCAATCACTATTCTCATTTGTGGAATTTTTTGTTGTAATATGGGCCCTCATTTTTTTCCATCTGATTTTTGCTTTTTAGGAAAGATATTGGCTTTCAAGAGAAACTCTTCTGCAAAACTACAGTTCAAGGAAGATATTTACTATCCGATGATAACGGTGTGTTTTTTTCTTCCAATCTTGAAACACATTATTTGATGTATTTGTTCGTTGAAGAGGATTCTAGAATTATCATATAGTCCTTATGTTTGGTTAGTATTTAACTAACAGAGTGGTCATGTGATGTGAGAGGATACTTGTTACTGCTGAATATGCTATATCATTTATTTGTAATTTTTCTATTTTTGCTAACTTATTATAGTCAAGGTCAAGCAATGTAGCCAAGTCGCCGTACAAAATTCATGAAACAATCAATGAAGAAATAGTAGCATTTATAGGCAATGATTATGATCCATGATACCATGAAGCAATAATGATTTAAACTTCAGTTAATTAACGGAAAAGGTTAATCATGAGATCATGTCTCTTTGAATTACAATGGATTATATACATTTTTTTGCAACTAAAACAGTTATGAAAATACTGTATACTTGGACAAAGGATGTTGTTGCTGTCTTATTTATTTTATAGTTTTACATTTTAGGCTCTATACTTTTTGAAGCCTTGTGGAGAGTTCTAGTCCTACATGATACTGAATTTTGTATCACAATCAATCTGGCTAAATTTTCTATTTTTAATATATATTATATTTGTAGTCAATCATTGGAATTTTATTGTTGGGTTTTTTTGGACAAATGTGAACTGCGGTTTAGTAAAATTCTTCTTGCAGAGTTTTGTTTTTGGTTTGGGGTATTTTAAGGATTCAGTTTGATAGGATTTTCTAGTACTTTCCTAGAATGCAGTTTGTGTTTTCTTGGTTTTTAAGCTTTCTGTCACTTTTCATAATTCAGATCTTTTAATTCAATTAAAAGTTTCCAGAGCCTAATGGGATAAGGAAGAATCAAATACTCTATACAAACTATGTGATCATCAAGATTGTCTAGATTGAATTACTGGAAATATATCTAGGTGTTTTAATTTCAAATAGGGATGTGTGGTTTCTAGTCTCTGTTTCTTCTTTCTCATAATTCTTTGGAATTTGTACTCTGGCTGGCTATACTAAACTATAGATTCAGTTCACACCAAGACACTTGTAAGATCTAAGGCTGCTTATGTTAGAAAGGACCTCTTTCTTCTTCCATTTGTACTATTACTGCTATATAGAATTCTAATTCTGGAATCCTAAATTTTCATTGTACCTTTACATAGTCTACGGCTCTACCTTCCCTTAATAAGTTTAAGTGTTGTCTTTTGTATACTTCTTCTCCTAGGGTTGTGCCCTTTATGTTCTAATAATTTTTTCTTTCATAAATCATAATAGCTTGTTCATTAATGTATTGGCCATTGAGTTAGATGGTAGCGACTATTTGCTGTAGATTAAGTTCAATATAAAACAATTATGCTGGCATCCTCACTCTACAAGATGCTTTTAACTTAAACAAGTGGAGTATTTACCTTAATATTAATTTCTAATGTTGTAAGTGTTTAGCCTCAGTAGTTCTTTAACTAATCACTTGTCTACAGTTAATGGCTAGTATTATTGATTGTGTTTCCTTTTATATATCTGATATATTTTTAATTCCGTGTAATATACTTAGACATGTCAAATATACTAACAAGTTGTTCATGAATTTGCCTTCCAAGTTTTATTTATTGTAATAGATTGAATTTACTGTTACTTTGTGGCAGTCCTGCTGTTGCATGGTTCTGCAACATGGAATAACGTATGATTTATTAAAATGACTATTTTAGATATCTATATCTATCTGCTTAGTGTGTTGTACAAGGCTCCTTGACATTTATTTATGAGAAAAGATTGTGACAAAGATGACTATGATTTTCAGCTTGCAAAGTTAACCCAATTACAAGATTTATGAGTTTTAAAATAATGTTTATCATAGAGTGACACTAAGTTGTTTATAAGGTCATAAAAGTTTAAGTTATCTATCAATTTATACTTTGCTTTGCAACAGACTTTAATTTGTGTATTAATCCAGCCTCTTGAGACTTGCTAAAAAATGGTGCAAAAGCTTCCAAAATTCTGGACAGTTTTTTAATTTTACCGGCAGTTTCATCTTAGAATTTGCAACTCATAGGCCTGGAGTTCTTAATTGTTTCAGTTGATTTTCTTAATCTCTTGATTGGTAATTAATTTGTAGGAGTTTCATAATCGTTATTTTTACATTGTAGGATATGTTTGTGATGCCCTATCGCTGGATCCCCAGTCCCAATGCTGCCCTGGGAAAGGAGAGAAATTCTCTTGTCAGTGAGTTTTCCCTAAGCAGATCTCTGACATGATGAACTTGAGCATGAGTACCAGATAACATTAAAATAAAATGTTTTTCCTTGTTTGCAGTGGATGCAATCATCTTTCACAGTGTTGCAACTCGTATGAGTTTTGTGTTTCTTGCTGTGTTGATCCTGCACGGGTATTTACTTGACTGCTCGTTAGGTTTTATTCTTCTTCTTCTTGATATTCAATCATATTATGAAAAACGGAACTTATTGTTTGGTTGTATTTGCAGACTCAAAAAGAACAAGTTCTGAAGGTGAAGATAGCCAAGCCAGAAACAGCAGGTAAATTCTTAATTTGTGTCTGGCAAACTCTTGCATTTTCTATGGAAGGCCTTAGGTTTTAGGATTGCCTTCTGGCTCTATAGCAGCTGTAGCTGTCATTTTTCAAGTCATCTTTGAAATTTTGAGTTCATTTTTCAAGTGAACCTGAGGTCCTGATGGTTGCACCCAAGTGAGTTAGCATGAGAATTCAAAGCTGTATAGAAATGAATTTGGATTGTATTTTTCTGTTTCTGATTGGTTTTTGTTATTCTTAACATGGAAGTAGATTTCGTTACTGGATCGTTGCTACCTTCTTGTTGGAACATCTGAACATCTGTGAGAATAGTAACTCATTTGTTTTTCTGTTTTTCTGTTTGTTTGTTTTGTTGGCAGGGACTTATCAAAGTGTTTTTGATTTCTGTGCTGGGAGGTGTCGTCACAACTCTGAGGGTGTGGTAAGTGCGATTATTTCTATCTAGCTGTTTTTTTTTTATTTTATTCTGGAAGTTGTTTTTATGTTATATAAAAATATTACCCATGGGACTTTAGCAGAATGGTCAGGCTAGTGGTTTGCTCCCATAAGATCTAGGGTTTGAATTCCCTCACGGGTACCTACAAGGCCACAGTTTCCTGTTCCCCAAAGAATGTAGGGTTCGACGGGCCCCCCAGTTTCAAACTCGGGTTCAGTAGGTTTGGGAGATTTATGGGTTATAAAAAAAATAATATATATAGTATAAATATATTATTTATATGAAAATGCTGATTTAATAAGTTAATGACATGGTGAGTGGATTTAGGATAGCTTTGTATGGTATGTGAATTAGAACTGTGGAATATATTTTCAGAAACATGAAGTTAAATTCTGTATAAGGTGCTAATCAAACTGCCAATGCTTTATTGATTAGTTTAGGAATGGTTGGACAATATATTAATTTGATCGATGTAATTAGATGAAAAATGATTGTTTAGCTATATAAGGGAAGTAAAATTCTTAGTGATAGTACTCTTGAAATCTTTAAGCAGTCCCCACTGGTGAAAATATAGGAATCTCTATATTAAATTTCCTTGGATATTTTTTAGGAATAATTTACTTGGAGAGTTGCCATACAGTAGGAGTTGAGCAGCAGAACTTTGGATGAGACCAAATTATTGAATTCAGAGTCTAAGGATGCTGTTTAAGAATCCTTATTGTATGTGTTTTTCCCCCTTATATTTAGACTTTTTAGACCCCTTTAAGAATCCTTATATGTTGAATATATAGCAGTTATCTCTTGTTTACTACTATACTTGGTTGCATCCTGCAGATGATTTTAGCTGAATTTATCAACTTATAAAATATGAAAAATAAAAACACCAAAGAATGACCTCTTCATCAGAAGAGGTCAAAGTTAGTTTCTTCACTTTGTAGATTTGAAAGTAAAGAAGGCATAATTTAGAATGGTTAAAGATGATGATGGTTCTAATTAACTGAGTCTTGTCCTTGAAGATCTGAATGATGAACATGCGGCCAAATATATTTTGATGAATTGTGACTCCAAATCTCCAATGAACATGCGGCCAAATATATTTTGATGAATGCTAAATTTGAAATGGCAGTTATTGTAGAGGCCCTAGAGGGATGGAATGAATATAGAATATAAAACTTTGAATGATGTTGGCTTGTTCAATGACCTAAAATGACAATAGTTTTTTTGGTGAAAACTACAAAAATTATGTGAGCTAACAATGCATGTGCTTTTACAGCTTCGGAATCTCCTATTCATTATATCAAGTATACGTTTTAACAATGGTTTCTGGCCGTACATATTTCTTGAGTTTGGAGTGAGAAAATGAATTTCTATAACTTTTCTTTCTTTCATGTACAGTTTTAGACAGTCTTTTGGCACTGCAATACCAGTTTGTGATGTTTTAGTTGCTGTAATTTTAGTATTATAGGTTTGTGCTACACATGCAACCGTTGGTAACTCGTTTTTTCACCTCAAGCTCTGATTTAGTAATAAAAGACATATTACTTATTTGATCTGATCTTTAAATATCAGATTGGTATGTCCTAGAAGCCACATTTATAGCATCCGGACTTTGTGGTACATATATGATCTATGTTTCTTTACCAGCTATGTAACTCATTCTTCACCTTCAACACTGATAGCGGCACAACTAATTCTAGCGTGGTTGTTTTAGATGTTATGATACTAACATTTAAAATGATCTGGAATGTGTCAGGTTCATGAAAATGCCTATCTTAGTGATTTTCATCATTGCTTTGCACTGCCGTCAAATTCTTCAGGTATGACCTATTGTTGCTGGACATGTTTAGTACTCTGCTTAAAACTCAATCTTTTTCCAGCTAAGTTTTCATATATTCATGTACATAACCTGAAACCTCCATGTGACTGATGGTTTTATTTTGTTATTGGATGCTTGTTAAGGATATTATGAGGAGAAGAAATATCAGATAAGGGCTAGTTTACATTTAGACCGGTCTTAACTTAATGTCTTAATCACACCCTTTGAATGTGAATCTTAAACAGAGTAGAGTTGGGCAGTTGAGCTGACTATTTTAAATGGTTGAAATTTGTTTTCTCATTCTAATGTTCTTTGTTTAGCAATTTTGTGTATAAGATTGTTTTTTCATCAGTTCTTTAGCTTTGATAATTAGCTTTTTGCTTAATTTAATTACTTATCTGATTCACTAATCATTGTTATTGAGGTACCTTCCAACATTATGGTATTATGATGAGCTTCATAAAATTATAGGTTTGTTTATTAACAAAGGCAAGGATTGGGATCCCTTCATGTGGAAGAAGAATTCTGTTTCATCATTGACTGTGTATGGGATAAGTGAAAGGAGAGTGTAGGATGGGTTCAGAAGTAATATACAATAGGGCTGCATAAACCTAAGCATGGGTAGATCCCTTGAGGATTCTAGCACTATATGAGGAAGAAAACTTGATCACTCTCCAGACTTTAAGCTATCCATTGAAATATCATCAAGCTACTGTTTTTCATTTTTTATTTTTATTTTAAAAATTTTATTTGGCTTTCTACCAGCAGACCTTTTGAAGTAAGCAAAGTAATAGTTATGTGTACTTTGTCAGTAATGTACTTTGCTATAATTACAAAGTTATAAAATTATGTCAGCTACTACTTGTGCAACAATGTGCTCCAAGGTATTAGAGCTAGTTTTACAGGAAGAGTCTAGGTTTGGGTCTCCCGCGTGATTGAATTTGTATTTGTTATCTGTTTTTGTTCTATATTTGTATCTGTGTTTTAGCTTAGGCCAGGTTACATGTTCATTGGTGTTGCATGTGAGGTTGTGTTAGAATGCTTTAATGCTATTGTTTTAGACTCTTACCATGAATTAAGCTTTTGAGTCCAACGGTATCTTAACATTATCATTTTGAAGAACTGCTGGTGTTTAAGCTATATAGTGCCTTTCAAAAAATATTATAATATGACAGGTGCCAATGATACACTGGTAGAAGCTAGACTGGCTGGAATTAATGTTATCATAGGGAGGTGAGAAATTTTGCAGATCCTTTTTATTTTGATTTGAAACCATGTGCTGGAACTAATTCTCTTCAAAAACAAATTTCCCTTGGTGCATTATAGGCAAGGTGAGTCTTGTGACTCCGTATGCAAGTCTAAGGGACAATCATGCGTGCTAAATAAACTCTTGGTGCTTAATCAATGTGATATGTGAGTTCTGCTCTCTTTCCTTTCTCTCTCAAAATCCCTCATTTTATCTTCTTAATTTAGTTGCAGAAACATCTTTGTTGTACTGTCTCCTAGTGGTTGTTTGGTCCCTTTATAAGAATGATTGGAAAATATTATGCAAGTCCCCAAGTTGGCTGACTTCACTAGCTTCCACTTGATTGATCTGTCTTAGATAAGAGTTTGTTTGTGTACCTTTTCAGCTTTTTCTTTTTGCTTTTTTCATTTGTTACGGGAAAGGGAGACTTTTATTTTCTTTTCCTTTCTCGTCTAGAAATTTTCTTTTGGATGATGGTAATAATTTCAATGGCTTGTTGGATGTTTCTTTGGTTTTTTTTTTTTTTTTTTTTTTTTTTTTTTTTTTTTTTTTTTTTTTTGTGCCACATCAGATATGATAAATGAAATTTAGTTGCATTTTCCAGGAAGTTTAAGTTGCTGCATGAGTTTGAAGATATATGTATTTTTTGGCAAGTGACGAATTGTTAACCTGTTACAAATTCTGTTGATGTCCAAGACTTAATATTGGATAGTTAATTTTTATATTCTCATCAAATGCTCTGCACATTTGAATGATGCATGAGGTTGCTCTTCCTTGGATGATGAATCATTACTGATGCCTAATTAGGTATATCATCCACAAGTTGGAATAAAATGCAGTTGTGGTTTTGTTGAACTGTTTTAAGAAGTTTGTTGCCTCTGCTTTTCCAGTGATGATGTACTTTTATGTTTAGATCTGATACATCTTTTCTTTTCCAAACAGTATCCGAAAATATATGAACTGCAAAGGAGCATGTTTGGCAAGCATGGGAGCAGATCAACCTGCTGAAGTCGTTGATGATGCCCCTAGCCATATGGTATACTTTCTCTATTGCTTTTTCCCCCTTTTTCTTGTTAATCTCTGAAATTATGTTTTACAAATAATCGATGAGTATGTTATCTATTAATTGAGTGGAAAATGTTGATAAGAGGAAACATAGTTGTTACTGAAAGAATCATGGTTACTGCAGAGAGATTCTATTCCCAACTGTCTTATTGCTTTTGCATGGAAACATCCTATAACACTACATATATATATAGGGGCAGCCGGGCAGGATCTATGGCCCCAATTTTTTACACAACATTTGACACAATTTCTTGGCCGTTGGATCTTAGATGTTTGGATGAACAAGATTCAATGTTTTTATTCTCTTTTCTTTTTACTCATTAAATGTTATATTTTCTGTTCTCTCCCCTATTTAGATACTTGTTTAAAGCCCATCCTAAAGACCTAAACTTAAGGTTCAAAACATTTCATTATATATATTATTTATAGTTGTGTCAAGTGGAAAAACATTTTTTTTTAATGTTATATAGTCTACTTAACGTTATTTATTTCTTTTGAAATTAATTGAACCTCGTCTTTTTTTCTCTCATATCAAATTTTCTCAAAAGAACCAAAAAATAAAAATCACTCTTTTTCATTTTTTATCAACTTTTCTCATGTTAGTATTACCTTATTTGGTGACAACATGAATGCACCAAAAAGATTGTATATTTGCAGCTTTTATTCATACTTTTTGAATTAGCTACTATGTTTATAAATTGTTCTTGTTCTTTAAATACTTGCTTTTGCCGAAATAAGCTTTCCAAAATTTAAAATTAATAAAATCCTACCATCTCAAATAATGTGCTCATCCCACTGTTGAGTGTTTTCAAACTTATTTTCCTGCTGTTGTGTTTGGTATACCAAATGGAGCCAAATATTTTGAATGGAGCCCCACGCAAACTTTATGATAAGTGACATATTTATTTACAAGTAGGAAAATTAAAACTTTGAAACCTATATAATGATAAATTTCATCGGAACTAGATTTGAGTATCACGTATTTGCACATTTGTTTTTCAGAATCCTGGAGCTTGCTTGTATACTCGTTCACAATCAATGCTTTCTTGTGATGGTTCACATCGGCATACCAAGAGACTGTGCCCCTGTGCATAGTACAATACTTGGTAAGTTTTTGTTAACAAGCATATCAGATCTTATTTGTTCTCGTATATGGCTAACTATTCTCCAACTCATAATAAATCTAAAGCTTCTAGTAAATTTGTATATCTTTGGACTTTGTTATCATCCTAGAGGCCACATAACAGATGCATCTCAAAGTGTCTTTAGAAATTAACAAATTTCACAAATTAAACCTTATATGCCATGGACACAACAAGTAGGCAACAATATATAAATACATAATTTTTGCTTAGCTGTTCATGTGCATATCTCCAGTTGCGACATAATTTTAGATAATTAGCTACTTTTGTGAAGATACCAAATGTGGTTTATATGAATTTTCAAGAACCTATTATCATTTTCAAGAATATATTAACTGTAAGTATATTCTTATATTTGCAGGAAATTTTGATTAGGGTTGCAGGCATGAAGCTCAGTGGTGAATTTTGTATAGTATTGATAAATTATTTTCAAACTACTGTTCACAATGCTCTGTTTCTACTTTCTAGATGAAAATTAATTATAGAGGATTGTTAGACATAATTGTTTTGATCAGGAAAATGTTTTGATATCATTTTTGTAATATTATTGTATAAATTGTGTGCAATGTATAGAAAACAATTTGTTTATTGTTTATTCAATTGTTTATCATTGCAAGAAAGGCAAGGGATTGGAAAAATAAAAATATTTTGTTTGTGCAATGTGGATAAAGATTTTGTACATTCAATTGTTTATTTTTGTAAGAAGCGAATATAATTATGTTCTTTTAATTTTTGTTTCACTGAAATTTAAAATTCATGTTTTTTGTTGTCTTCTGCTCATTTTGCAATAAAGTTCAACTTGCGCATCGAAATGTCCAAAAATATTGTATAGATTAACTTGTGGCTGAAATTGTGACAGGGAAAATATGAATATATTTTATTGGACATCTTTTTTTTCTTTCAATTATTCATGTTTTCTAATAACAGCTCCCAAAGGTATAGCTCAACTGGTAGATGAACGAGTGTGGGGTTTAGGTAAATGACTTCCAAGTCAACGGTTCGAATCTTACCAATGGAGAAAAACTTAAAAAAAAATTATCTGATCTAGATAGGTAGATATATATATATATATATATATATATATATATATATATGTTAAAAAAAAATGTTTTCTAATAACATTTCATTGCGCCTATGAATTTCATTCTTTAAATAGCAATTTATTGGAAAAACTATATTACAGTTCTTTTTGAATGAACTTTATTAACCTCTGTTTAGGAATTTTTATAATAATATTTTGGATTAAGTTTAAGAGATTTTCAATGAATATCAAAAATTTCAAGAGAAAACATTCAAATTTATTAGCACTAAACCATGCCCCTTTTTGTTAATCTGTGAGGCACGCCTTCTAAATTTGGAATTATTTTTGATACCTGATCATTATCAGGTATTATAAAGAGAGTTGTATTTGTTTTGGTATGAGCGCATTAAAGAAGGAAATTCTTGTTCTTTTTAAGTAAGCATGGGTTGCAAAGAAATGGCCACGTAATTTGGTTGCCAATCCACGAAGCGGAAATGAGAAAAATAAGTCCCTCTAAACTCTATTAAAATAAAGGGTTATTGGCATCAGTCCCCCCTGAACTTTATGTGAGTTTGCATTTCATCCCATAAACTTTTTTTTAGGCATTAAACCCACTAAACTCTCATTAATTGGCAAAACCCTTAATCAGGGTTTTGCCAATTAATGAGGGTTCAAGGGATTTAACGCCTAAAACAAAGTTCGGGGGAAAATGAAAACTCGCTTAAAGTTCAAAGGGACCGGTGCCAATAACCCTAATATAAAATATCATCCAAGCCCTAGTTTGAAAGATTTAACATTTTTCATTCTTAAAAGGGAGTTTTCTTAACCTTTTACAAGAAAACAAAAGGACCGGCATTGCTTTGTCACTACTCTCAAGTAATATACTTGCTTATTCTCCACCTACTTTTTCCCCTGCAATCCATATCACTAATTAAAAGTACCCTTAATTATGCTGCATTCATTCGGTCCAAATTGTGAATTTCAATAATTATTACATTACAGTTGTGAATTTCAATACAAAATACAACGTTAGATGATGCTACAGTCTTTCTTAGATTTCAATATTTCAATATTCAAACACTAAAATTACAAACTAATTAATAAGTCTTTCGTAACATAATCCACAGCACCCTTGAAAGAGCCTAGACAGAAAAAAGATACAATCATTCAATCCACCATCTCAATAATTGCATTAACAAAAAAAGAAAAGAAAAAGGAAACCCAAATTCCAATTATGTGTATAAGTTGTGGGTATGTGCTAAAATTCTGGAAACTCAAAAGCTATAATCTGTTTTAAAGACTTTGTTGGTGAGTGGCAAGCCCTTGACCACACCATTTTCAGTTTCAGTGCTTTTGTCTTCTTCTTGTTCCAAATTCTGAAAAGCTGGATGGGTGAGAATGCTGGTCAACAATTGGGTACCTCTAAGTGCATTTGTCAATGGCAAATGTCCTTCTGGTGTGTCCTTGTTGAGCTCCCAAATGAACTCTGTTGGAAAAGACCTATAATTGTACTGCTCCATTTCAGTGTCAAGCTTCTTCATCCACCCAATTTTTACAAAAAACTTAGAGAAGTCTCTGTCGGTTTTTTCCCAGATTCTGTTTTGAACACTGTAGCCAAACCTGTTGTCACTGTATTGTGTCCAGAGGTCATCAATGGCTTTGAGGTCTGCTTCGGAGATGAACTTGACTTCAGAGAAAAAGACATACCCTCTCTTCTGGGCAGCTTCCCCTGCAAGGGCAATGAGCAGGCGGCGAGTCTCTTCATCGGCTTGGCGGAAGTTTTGGGCAGAGAGGAGTTGCTGGAGGAGGTCAAAGGAGATGGGTTGTGAAGTGGAGGAAGTGGGGGTGGTGGTGGCAGAGGAGGTTAAAGAGGAGGAAACAGAGAAGCAAGTGGTGGAAGAGAGGGTGGTGGTGGAGGTGGGTTTAGGAAATAGAGAGGAGGGAAGGGTGGAGGGAGGAGGGGTGGTGTCTAAGGAGTGGCGTTTGAGAAGAGAGTGGTGGTGGTGGTGGAGAGAATTGGTGGCCATTTTGGTTGGAGTGTTTATTAAATTTGGAAGAGGGAAGTGGAGAATGGAGGTAAGAGAGATGTAGTGTGTGTATTTGTGGATACTAGTGAGGAGATAATCCAACTGTTGATGAGGAGTAATACAGGGAACCATTCTCATTGGCTGCTAGGATATGGGTGAGGCTGCCTACAATGCTACATCCTCTCTCTCTCTCTCTCTCTCTCTCTCTCTCTCTACTTCAATTAATCAACCTTTTCCGAACAAAAAATCAAAACATAAGTTTTTGGAAATCATGACAACAATGACAAATGCTTATTTTTTGGCTTTTAAAATAATCATAGTTAATCAACGTCGTTTTCATAAGCATCTCCAATGCAGCAGTAATTTATATTTAAATAAATAGTAACATATCATTACTACTGTCAAAATATTTATTTCCTATATAACATAAAATTATACTTATAAACAACTAAATCAAAATTGATTCTCCATCACTTTACATTTAAAATACATATTTTTAATTGCATATTAATTTATTATTTTTATATAAACAATTTGTTAACCGTTGAAACCACATCCCACTTTCAACTCTAAAATACAAAAGAATTCAGCTCTTCCAATCAAGTTCATCTTATGGTTTGAGTTTTTTTATATTGGTAGTGTTAACATGCGCCCTTAGAGCACATGTTAAAAACATAAAAGTTATAGGAAACTCAATTACTGTATTTATTGTAACAATACAATAAATGTTGGATGACTTTCCTTTTATAATAACTTTTGTGTTTTTAAACACATTAACAATAGAGTTCTTTTTGCTCACCCCTTGACTTGGGGGTGACCGGTGAGCATACCCCCCTCCCCAGATTTGGACAAGTGTCCAAAAGTTAACTATGGTTTGATAAATTATTATTATATATTTTAAGGTGTGTTTTACCAATTTTATCCTTTTTTCTATTTTAGTTTTCTTAACACTAGAATCAGGAAAAAAACAACAACACTATAATCCATTTCAGAAATTAAAAATCTTTTTAAAAAAATCAGAAATTCAAAATAATTTGAAATAAATAAAATAAACACTTTTCACCGGAAAAAATTTCCATATCAACACTTTCAAAACCCAAAAGCTCAATACAAACACACATTTTTCACCGGAAAAAAAAAAAAAAAAAAAAAACACAAGAACACAGCAAAACACAACCCAGACTCAAATCTAAGCTAACTTGCTACTCTGATGATGCCTGATCTACTGCTGAAGTCGGGTTTTTATACAGGTTTTGCCCAAAGAATTTTAAAGTTTACTTTTATCAATATGAGCTAGCCAATGGAAAAGATGTTGTCAAGAATGAGTGAAAAGATTCAAGAAGTTTGTGAAGTTTGAAAAGAAAGGGTTTGGATCTAAAGGCCAAGACTTTAAGAAAAAGACCCCTTTCAAAAAGTTTGAACCAAGTCAAGAAAAGAACAATAGAAGGGCATTCAATGTTTTAAGTGTGGTGCATAGGACACATCTCTCCCAATTGTGGAAATTTGAAGAACAAGAATAAGGGAAAGGTAATGGCCGCCACTTGTAGTGATTGTGATGACTTGGAAGAGGAAGAAGAATCCTCCGATGATGAAGATCATGTGTCAAACTTCATAGCCTTTGCATCCTCTCACAAGAGCAAAGAAGAAGTTGATGAAGAAGAGGAAGAGGGTCAAGAGGAAGATGACTCAAGTAATGATAGTTCCTCATCTCACTGTTGGGATTTAGGCCATAAAGCTTATAATTTGTAAATGTTATAAATCCATTAATAAAAGAAATAGTATTTTTATTCAATAAATATGAATCATACGTTTATATCATATGTGCTAAACATCCAAGATTACTAGATGTAATCTCAAACTGAGTATATGAATGTCATATGTAGAGGTATTCAGTTTGAGACGTGCAATCTAAAGAGTCCATAGAGAGCAATAAAGCTGGGTACTTTATTTGTGGTTAAATTACAGTTGTGGTTCATTCCGTAATGTACGGTGGTCTTATCTTAGACTACTCATATGGTGATATAAGCATGGAGGCACTTTATATGATGTTGAAACTAAATATACCACGATGTGTATAAAGCTATCTAGAGGGGGGGGTGAATAGATTTACGCTTTTT
The DNA here is from genome assembly GCA_030490815.1 of Acer saccharum. Taxonomy (NCBI): domain Eukaryota; kingdom Viridiplantae; phylum Streptophyta; class Magnoliopsida; order Sapindales; family Sapindaceae; genus Acer; species Acer saccharum. The sequence continues at coordinate 24,330,701 of CM059869.1, read as the reverse complement.
ACCCAATTTTTCGTGTTAGTCAAAATTACGAAATTACCCTCAAGATAAAATAAACAAGCAAGTGTAATATGGTGCGGAAATTAAATGACACTTGATTTTTACGTGGAAACCCTCACGGGAAAAACCACGGGCTATGTAAGTAAGCCACACTCGAACCTCGAATCCACTAAATGTGCAAACGATTACAACCTAATCCCGGAAGTAATCACACACCTACCTAATCCCGGTATGAGTGAACCTAGTCCAATTTGCTTGCGATCTAAGCAACCTAATCCCGATTGCTACACACAAGACTTAGCTTCTCTTGAAGAGAATACAACCCTAAGTGAATATATGAAAATATCCAAAATGCAACATAGAGCAAGGGAAACCCTATATGCTTATCTAAGATGATTAATATGCAATTAAGAGCAATCCTAGATATCAAAACTAAATGACATGTCAATTAGTTTAGCTAATCAATATCAAGCACAAAAACCTAATATGCTAGCACAATACAACTTCTCAAACATACATCATACTAATCTCAATCTTGTATTCAACAAATATAAAATCACATACAAGTAATTAAATTGAGATTGCTAGATAAGAGAAACACAAAATATGTAAGATATTAGTGAAAAGCTTACCAAGCAAAGTATGATGAAGAATCCATGCAAGATGTCATCTAGATGATCTAAGATGATGCTAGATGATGATTGATGATCATGGAAAAGGTGTTTGAGTAATTAAAAATGAGTTCTTGGAATTTTTTCTTCTCTTTGAAAAATATCCTAAGTATGAAATCTGAATATGAACTCTTTTAATTGACCTAAAGTCAAAGTGGCATATATATAGGGGGCCAAAACAAAGTGTGGTCGTTTTGATAAGTTTGCCCACTATTTGCCATGGGCGCTGTACGTAGGGCGCCCTTGTACAGCGCCTGTACAGCGCCCTTGCTCTGTTTTCACGAGGAAACAGAGTGGCGCTGTACGTACAGCGCTTTGTACAGCGCCACGTACAGCGCCCCAACAGCGACCCAACAGCGACCGATTAAATCGATCAGGTCTGAACAGCGCTCAATGGGCGCTGTTCGTACAGCGCTTCTGTACAGCGCTTTTGGGGGCGCCCAGTGCAAAAATGCAATCCTAAGTCTAAGCATGACAAGGCAATTGGATATGCAAGATGCAATCAAACTAACATGCAAGAAGAGATGTTAATGAGCATTAAGGCACACATAAAAGACACACAACATATAAGGATTAAACATATGCATGAGTTGTGAGTGTGTGCATCTATCTCTTCAAGACAAGTAAGCACTTAGAATATTACCTTTGGTGCTTGTCAATAGTGAGGTCTTCAAAAGGGCCTAAGCAATAACACAACATCTAAGCTACCCTTACAAAGCATCCCCACATGTGGTTTGATCACGAAATAAGCCAATTAACAACAACGGGAATCCTAACAATCTCCCCCTTTGGCTATTTCGTGACAAAACCACCACTCACATTGATTCCTCACATAGAATTAGAAACTACGGGACTACAATGATTATCTACATTACAAAGAGATAAGAAAGTAAAAACTTCAAGTCTTCAATCTCTTGTAGAACAATCAAGCCCTGAAAATAAAGTTTCTAGCATTTCCAATACAAGTAAAGTGTGAGATTAATCATGTGAGAACAATATCAAGCATTTGCATTTTTAGAATTTAGGCACAACATTAGCAAATGTATGCAATGAATGATAAATGCAATGCTCCCCCTCAAAGGGTTACTCCCCCTCAATGTATGTTCTCCCCAAAATGCACAAAAGCTTCTATATTTTGCAACTCCCCTTACCATTTCCTACTCCCCCTTTTTGTCATGATATAGGCAAAGGAGTAGTCCCCAACCGGGTCACTCAAAGCAACGAGAGATAGAAGCATGCAAGATATGCATATACATATAAGTCACTTTATGCACTTCAATTAATTTGAGAGAAACAAGGAGATTTATTTGAGAAAATGTGTGAATCCAACATGCTTTGCATACAAGACATATAGCATTCAAGTCCAAAATACAATGGTATTTGGCAAAGCAAATGACAAAGGTTTCTAATTTGAATTCAAACCAATTTCACCAATGTCATGGGGAAAAGCAAGGATATAGAGATTATTGATTTCAATTTTAAGAGCAACTATATCCAACTTTATAAGCGAAACATGGCATGAGCGACTTTGCACCCTATTTGATTTTTCCGGATAAGATATCCGTATGATAGTAACCATGTTCAACTAATAAAGAAAGAGAGACATTTGGAATGTAATTCCTTTGAACGGATACAAGATCCTTTATTCATTTAGAGTCTCATAAGCTTTCACACAAGTTTTGCATTTTTAAGAATATGCAATCATCAATTCATGCTTTTCATGTGAGCATGTTGTATGAATTTCATGCTTTTTCATTTAGCATTAGCATGTTATTAAAGAATCATCATGTCATGGAGATAACTATAGGTCATTCACATCATACTTCCTAAGTAAATCTCCTAGTCCAAAAATGCATGTTTGAACATAAATATGACATGGATTGTAGATAAGCAAGGTTCACACTTATAGAATTGAAAACATATATACATATGTACAACCAAGCTTACTCAAGCAATCAAAAGAAGAGGCATAAGTTATTTCAAATTTTTTGCAAGATACAAGAATGCAAAATAGCTCTCTTTGCTTGAGTTCCCCATATGGGGTCAACATAGAACATCACTCCACAAGACATATCCCAATAGATCTACTAAGAGTTTTAAATCGAGTAGCATCTAAGGGTTTAGTAAATAAGTCCGCAAGTTGATCATTAGTACCTATATGTTCAAGTACTATGCATTTATTTTCAACAAGCTCTCTAATGAAGTGATGGCGGATGTCAATATGCTTAGTTCTAGAATGTTGAACCGGATTCTTGGAAATATTAATGGCACTCATGTTATCACAAAAGAGAGTGAGAGTACCTTGGTTGAATCCGTAGTCTACTAGCATTTGTTTCATCCATAGGAGTTGTGTGCATCCACTCCCCGCGGCTATGTACTCGGCCTCGGCCGTGGACAAGGAAATCGAGTTTTGCTTCTTGCAAAACCAAGACACCAAGTTGTTGCCTAGAAAGAAGCAACCGCCCGATGTGCTCTTCCTATCATCACAATTTCCTGCCCAATCCGCATCACTAAAGCCAACTAGACTAGCATTAGTGTCAAAAGAGTACCAAATCCCATAGTTGGATGTCCCATTCACATAGCGAATGATCCTCTTCACGGAAGAGAGGTGGGACTCCTTAGGATCCGCTTGGTACCTAGCACACACACCCACACTAAAAGATATATCGGGCCTACTTGCGGTCAAATAAAGCAAGCTACCTATCATGCCACGATATAGAGTTTGTTCCACACTTTTACCACTAGCATCCTTGCTTAGCTTCAAAGTGGTACTCATGGGTGTATCACAATGTTTGGCTTTCTCTAAACCAAACTTCTTCACTAGGTTCTTAGCATATTTGGCTTGGGTTATAAAATCCCATCATGCATTTGCCTAATTTGCAAACCTAGGAAGTAACTTAGCTCACCAACAAGACTCATCTCAAATTCAAGAGACATGACATCAACAAATTGTTGAACTTTGGTGTTGTTGGTGGAGCCAAACACTATGTCATCAACATATATTTGAGCTATGAAAAGCTCATCATTGTCTCTCTTGATGAATAGTGTCTTGTCAACACTACCTCTTGTGTAGTTATTGTCAACAAGAAATTGAGTGAGGCGCTCATACCAAGCCCTCGGTGCTTGTTTCAACCCATAAAGTGCCTTCTTGAGGCGATAGACATAATTGGGGTGGTGTGCATCCACAAACCCCTTAGGTTGTTCAACAAACACTTCCTCTTGCAAGAAGCCATTGAGGAAGGCACTCTTGACGTCCATTTGGTGCAATTTGAACTTGTGCACACAAGAGATGGACAAGAGAAGCCTAATGGACTCTAAGCGGGCAACGGGAGCAAAAGTCTCCTCAAAGTCGATACCCTCAATTTGAGAGTACCCTTGTGCTACAAGTCTAGCCTTGTTCCGCACTATGTTGCCATCCTCATCGGATTTGTTCCTAAATATCCATTTTGTGCCTATGACATTAGTGGTCTTAGGCCTAGGAACTAGAGTCCAAACCTCATTCCTTTCGAATTGGTTTAGCTCTTCTTGCATGGCAAGAACCCAAAATTCATCATTTAAGGCTTCTTCAACCTTTTTGGGTTCTATTTGAGAGGTGTAGCATGTCAAGCTAATTAGATTAGCTATTTGACGCCTAGTTCTAACACCCTCATTAACATCTCCAATAACATCCTCTTTGTTATGGAGTCTTCTAACCCATGGAGCGGGTTCATTAGAGTCCAAGTTAGGAACTCTAGTACTAGGTTGTGTGACTTCATTAGATGTCCCAACATTGGGAGTCACCACAACCCTCTCCAAAGGAGAGTCATCCTCTAAAACATCCTCCTCCTCATCATTTTTGGACTTGAGCCTTGTATCATCAATGACAACATTTGATGATTCCATGACGGTTCGAGTCTTCAAGTTGAAAACTCTATAGGCTCTACTATTCAAGGCATAGCCAATAAAGATACCCTCATCACTCTTAGCATCAAACTTGCCAAGTTGATCACGGTCATTTAAAATGTAGCATTTGCTCCCAAATGTGTGGAAGTAGCTAACATTTGGCCTCTTGCCTTTCCATAATTCATAGGAGGTGTTTCTAGTACCGGGCCTTAGGAACACTCTATTTCCTATATAGCAAGCCGTGTTGATGGCTTCGGCCCATAGGTTCCTAGGGACATTGTTGCTAAGCAACATCACACGGGCCATCTCTTGGAGGACCCTATTCTTCCTCTCAACAACCCCATTTTGTTGAGGTGTCCTAGGAGCGGAAAACTCATGGGAGATGCCTAGGCTATCACAATAGCTTTCAAAAGAGGCATTCTCAAACTCCCTCCCATGGTCACTTCTAATCCGTTTAATGCTTCTAATATTAGAATTCATTTCATTTTGCAATTTAGTACAAAGCATTTTAACTTATCAAAAGTTTCGGATTTTTCTCTAAGAAAATATGTCCATGTAAATCTAGAGAAATCATCAACACAAACAAAAATGTATCTCTTTCCACCTAAGCTCTCGGTTTGCATAGGACCCATGAGATCCATGTGGAGAAGCTCTAGGGGCTCCTTGGTGGAGAGATACTTGCCCTTTTTGTGCATGCTTTTGGTTTGTTTTCCTTGTTGGCAAGGTCCACAAATACCATTGGCTTTCTTCCCAAGCTTAGGGAGGCCACGCACACACTCGAACTTTCCAAGGGTTCTTAAATCCCTAAAGTTCATGTGGCCAAGTCTTTCATGCCACAACTCAACTTGCTCATCCATGGACACATTGTTTGAGACTATTCTAGCTTCAAGACAATAGCAATTGTCACTAGATCTCATACCTTTCAATAAGGTTTGTCCATCGGGCTTTAGGATTGAGCAATCATTTTTACTAAACAAGACGGAATATCCTTCATCACTTAGATGTGAAATGCTTATTAAATTGGCTTTCAAGCCATCAACAAATAAAGCATCGGATAAGGAGGGTAAACCGGGAACGGAAATGGATCCTTTCCCTACAACCTTCTTTTTGGATCCATCACCGAAAGTGACATATCCACCTTCCTCCATAACAAGAGTCTCGAAGAAACTCTTGTTTCCCGTCATGTGCCTAGAGCACCCACTATCCAAATACCAAAAATTAGAAGAATTTGCCTTCAAGGCTATTTGTGCAACATGGCAAACATTTTCATTCTTTCTAATCCACTTAGCAACAATTTTGGCTTTCTTAGTGGTCTTTGGTACATGTGCTCTATTATTCCTAGGATCATGCAAATCAATATCATTATTCCTAGGAACATGCATCATGGCTCTTTTCTTTTTCTTCTCTATCATGCTTCTAGTTTTGCACATTTTTATATAGCGAAAGCATTGTGGTCTAATATGACCAACAAATCCACAAAAGTGACAAATAGGAGTAAAATAAGGAATCATACCTTGTCCTTGTCTTTGTGGATGAAGGGGTTCAATGCGTCTTCGTTGTTGAACCGGTCTAGGTTGCTTCCAAGCTTGAGGTTGCATGATAGGCCTCTTTCCTTTGTGAGCCATTTGAGGAGAAATGTTGGCTTGAGGAACCCTAGGGGGTTGAGCTTGAGGTTGCCTTCTTGGCCCCATCTTCACTTGAGCATTTGAACTTTGTCCTATTTCTAACTTCTTTCTAGGAAGTTGCACAAGTGAAGTTTCTTCTTTCTTCAAGCTCTTGACAAATATGGTCTTGTTAGAGGTTGAGATCTTCTTGTCATCTTCATACCCAAGACCCCTCTTGTCACATGGACTCTTTCCAACACCAAGCATATGGTCAAGCTTCTTGGTGCTAGAATCCATCCTAGTCATAGATTCTCTAACTTCTTCAAGCTCCCTCTTTAGACTATCCTCATTCCTCCTAGATAAGACTAACTCCTCTTTTAGCTTATCTTCCATCTTCTTGAATTTCTCCACTTGTTCACTTAAGTGGTCATTTTGAGATGCAAGTTCAAGATTTTCTTCTCTCAACATCTTGATCTTTCTTGTACTCTTGATTGCTAAATCATTAAATTCGGCATGATATTTAGCAAACTCCTTTTTCTCCATAAATCCATTCATGGAGTTAGAGGAGGAATCACTTTCTACATCACTTGAGTCATTTTCCTCTTGACTCATTTCCTCTCTCTCACTAGCACTTTTGCTTTTATGGGAGGAGGCAAAAGCTAGGAGATTAGCCATGAGCTCTTCATCATCCGAAGACTCATCTCCCTCATAGGAGTCATCACTACTTCCACTCCAAGTGGCGGCCATCACTTTCCCCTTTTTCTTCTCAACATGGTTTGCACAATCGGGGGCAAAATGACCTATGCCACCACACTCGAAACAACGGACCCCTTTCCTTTCGGTCCTTTCTTGCCTAGGTTCAAACTTCTTGAAAGAGCCCTTTTTCTTCAAATCTTGACCTTTTGACCCAAAGCTCTTCCTTCTAAACTTCATAACCTTGTTGAACCTTTTTACAAACAAGGCAAGGTCTTCATCCGAGTCAACCTTCTTTTCCTCCTTTTCATCCTTGGAGGTTTTTAAAGCAATTCCTTTTTGCTTTTTAGTGGGTGTGGAGATAGGCCCTTTCCTAGACTCATAAGCTAGAAGTCTCCCAATCACCTCACTCGGCTTCATATCCTTATAACCACTATTTTCTTCTAAAGCCGTCACCTTCGATTCAAACCTATCGGGTAGAGATCTCATAATCTTTTGCTTGATTCTCCTATCCGAATATGGATCACCAAGTTGATGGCTTTGGTTGACTATATCCATCAACTTGATCTCAAAGTCGTTGAAGCACTCATTCTCCTCCATCTTAAGCGTCTCGAATTGAGTTTGGAGGACTTGAAGCTTGGAGTCCTTCACTACTTCGGTTCCCTCATGTGCAATCTCTAGGATGTCCCAAGCCTCCTTAGCTATCCTAGTATTTTGAATCAACTTGTATTGATTTTCGTCCATGGCACACAAGATGGCATGCAACGCCTTCCTATTCCACTTTGAAGCATCAAACTCTTGCGCGTTCCATTGCGCCTTAGGCTTCAAAACATCTTCTCCTCCACCCGCGGGAGTCATCATAGGGAGATCATATCCGTCTTCCACCGCCATCCATGCACGGTCATGAATTTGGCATATGTAGGATTCCATCTTCCCTTTCCATTGGGAATAGTTCAATCCGGTAAGAAGTGGAGGCCTAGTGCTAGAAGCTCCTTCGTGGCCACCACCATTTCCACCGTTTCCACTCATAGTGTTTATGAATGAATGAAATGAATGCAAATGTATGAATGATCAAAATCACACAAAATGCAACACACACCAAAAAAAGCAAGGATCACCTATGTATGTCTAGGAACCCGCTCTGATACCAATTGAAACTAAATATACCACGGTGTGTATAAAGCTATCTAGAGGGGGGGTGAATAGATTTTACGCTTTTTACCCAATTTTTCGTGTTAGTCAAAATTACGAAATTACCCTCAAGATAATATAAACAAGCAAGTGTAATATGGTGCGGAAATTAAAATAACACTTGAATTTTTACGTGGAAACCCTCACGGGAAAAACCACGGGCTATGTAAGTAAGCCACACTCGAACCTCGAATCCACTAAATGTGCAAACGATTACAACCTAATCCCGGAAGTAATCACACACCTACCTAATCCCGGTATGAGTGAACCTAGTCCAATTTGCTTGCGATCTAAGCAACCTAATCCCGATTGCTACACACAAGACTTAGCTTCTCTTGAAGAGAATACAACCCTAAGTGAATATATGAAAATATCCAAAATGCAACATAGAGCAAGGGAAACCCTATATGCTTATCTAAGATGATTAATATGCAATTAAGAGCAATCCTAGATATCAAAACTAAATGACATGTCAATTAGTTTAGCTAATCAATATCAAGCACAAAAACCTAATATGCTAGCACAATACAACTTCTCAAACATACATCATACTAATCTCAATCTTGTATTCAACAAATATAAAATCACATACAAGTAATTAAATTGAGATTGCTAGATAAGAGAAACACAAAATATGTAAGATATTAGTGAAAGCTTACCAAGCAAAGTATGATGAAGAATCCATGCAAGATGTCATCTAGATGATCTAAGATGATGCTAGATGATGATTGATGATCATGGAAAAGGTGTTTGAGTAATTAAAAATGAGTTCTTGGAATTTTTCTTCTCTTTGAAAAATATCCTAAGTATGAAATCTGAATATGAACTCTTTTAATTGACCTAAAGTCAAAGTGGCATATATATAGGGGGCCAAAACAAAGTGTGGTCGTTTTGATAAGTTTGCCCACTATTTGCCATGGGCGCTGTACGTAGGGCGCCCTTGTACAGCGCCTGTACAGCGCCCTTGCTCTGTTTTCACGAGGAAACAGAGTGGCGCTGTACGTACAGCGCTTTGTACAGCGCCACGTACAGCGCCCCAACAGCGACCCAACAGCGACCGATTAAATCGATCAGGTCTGAACAGCGCTCAATGGGCGCTGTTCGTACAGCGCTTCTGTACAGCGCTTTTGGGGGCGCCCAGTGCAAAAATGCAATCCTAAGTCTAAGCATGACAAGGCAATTGGATATGCAAGATGCAATCAAACTAACATGCAAGAAGAGATGTTAATGAGCATTAAGGCACACATAAAAGACACACAACATATAAGGATTAAACATATGCATGAGTTGTGAGTGTGTGCATCTATCTCTTCAAGACAAGTAAGCACTTAGAATATTACCTTTGGTGCTTGTCAATAGTGAGGTCTTCAAAAGGGCCTAAGCAATAACACAACATCTAAGCTACCCTTACAAAGCATCCCCACATGTGGTTTGATCACGAAATAAGCCAATTAACAACAACGGGAATCCTAACAGATGTGATCATATAAGACTAGGCCACGATCTATATGAATCTATCACCAAGATCCGTTAGTTGAAAATATTCATATATATCGACAAATGATGGCTGTATATGGGTGATCTGAATCCTGAGTGTCTTACTGACTCCTTCAAGTTAGAACGTGTTTTTTGACATACTATGGGTAAGATCGGAGTAGCATTCCCGATCAATAACTCTGTATCTTGGAATCACGGTTTGACTTGTGGCCATGAAGGTATGCACAAAATTGAGGAATCCACTATTTCTTGTGAAAAGTAGAGAAGTAATTCCCTTAAGGGTTGATTCGAGACTTGAACGATTAAGAGCGCTCTTCTTCTTCTGTAAAGGAAGTAAGGATATAATTGTTCATTAGAGAATCGATGGTACTTAAAGGAAAAGATATAATTAGAGAGGTATAACGGGCTTATGACCTAGCTCTAATTATGAACTACTTATGGAGGATCATACAATATGTAATGGACACTGATAATTTAGTTGTGTAAAACCTTAGGTTTTTAGTGGAATAACTCCGAGATTAATAATCGTGAAATATTAATTAAATAGTTTAATTAATTTTTTCTAAGTATTATTGGAGCTAAAAAATGTGGATCCATTAGGTCCCCTTACTAGCCCTTTACGATTATTAATAACAAGGCTCACGGTGAATTGGATAGTCCAATTAATTATGTTACGAAAGTAACTTGGTTATATTTTGGAATTAATTAAATGATATGATTATTTAATTAATAAATAATTTAATTGATTAATTAAATAATATGATTATTTAATTGACATATTAATAATTAAGAATTATTAATTGTTATTTGGAGGTTAAAAGTTGGAACCTTGACAAGTGCAAAGGAATAAAATAATAGAGATTATTTTATTTACTTTAAAGAGGTCAAAGGTACAAGTCCTAGTGGTGACCAAATTAAAAAGGATTTATAATCCTATTTTGACTTTATTATCTAAACCCTAGAAACCTGGTGATATACTTATCAGGAAACAAAACTAACCTTATAAGTTCCTCATATTTTGATTGGCTTATTTCGTTGACAAACCACATTTTGGGATGTCTATGTAATGGGTAGCTTAGGTTCTCGTTGACAAGCTTCCAAGCATCCCGGTGACTTCAAGAGCAAGAGCGAAAGGTAAATTACTTGACTTGCCTCTTGAAGAGATTAGTTGCACACACACACTTCTTCATGCATGTTTTATTCATCTTGCATTTGTGCTTCAATTCTTATATGTGTGCATTCTTCACACTTCACACTTGCACCTCTTTGTTGGATTTTATTGTGTGATAGTGTCTAGTAATTCGTTTCCGTTTGTGTGATCGGAAACGTCTATACTTGCATGATGGTTGACCATTTGAGAAGGTCTAATTCTTCTCTTGGATAAGTGTTAGATTTGGTTTGGTTGTTTGGAGTAAAGTGTCTAGTTTTAAAAGATTGGATTTCAATGATTTAAATGATTTTCAAAATTGACCTTTGTATGGTCTTGTGACCATAACTTTTTATAAAAATCTTTAAAATAAGTTTTGAAAATTGTTGTACAAACTAGAAACCCATACCTTTCCAACGGTATATTGTTTGTAATATTTCATGACTGTTTAGATTGGTTTTGAAATCTCCAAAGTAATGACCAAAACAGGGCAACTCTGTTGTTGTCCGTTTCTGACCTTTGGTCACTCAATTGACATTAACTTTTTCTACAGACATCAAAACGTCATTCCGTAAAAAGGAGTAGAAGTTAGACATCCATACCTTTCAATCATACGAAAGATTTCGATGTCGATTGGTCATGTTTTGAGCCGCTTGAAATTCAAGCTGCTGGGCTATCACACCTGACCGCAGAAAAGGTTGAATAAGGGCATTATGGTCTTTTCATGAGCAGTTCGTTTTCCCACTATAAATATATCCTTATCTCCCCTTCTTCAATATAACTCTCCCAACTGAAACCCTAGAGAGGAATTATATCTTGACAGAGAAAGAGAGATTCTTGAGAGAGAAAGCACCAAGCTTGCTTCTTTAACTCTCTAAACCCAAAATCATCATCTTCATGCATCCTAAGCATCTCTAAAGCATAAGTCTTCTTTGTTCATGACTAGGTAAGTTAGAACTTCATTGAATACCATTTATTGTTTTTTACTCTAGTTAGGTATTTATTGTTTGATTAAATACCTTGACTCATTTATTTCATATATTTATGAGTCTTGATAACATGATGGGTTTGTATTGTGATAGCTAGGATTCTAAGTTCATATATCATCTAGCTAATTATCTCATGATTGATTAAGATATTTGTGATAGCTATTATATCTAGGATTGGTTATCCTTTACATAGCTAAGTTATATACCATAACATATAGCAATATGATATCTATGATTGATTTATTGACATCATTTAATCTAGATAAGCATTTTGTGTTGCCTAGCATTAATTGCATTTGAATATCATTGCATTCACATAGGTTATTTATCTCTTCTTGAGAATTAAGTCTTGCGACTAAGTTGCTTAGTGCACAAAAATGGTCAAGTGCCACTGTAAAAAGCCTGCGGGTAGAGTAGAAGGTGCTCACGCCAAGAGTAGTGATCGGGGGATATCACTAGGGATTGAACCAAGAGTGGTGAGTGGTAGTGTCCATAGATTGAGGTTGTCTAGGGTGAGAGTCTATGTATCGCTTGAGGGTTTGTAACATTTTTTTCATAAAGTGGATTTTCGTGACTGTGTGTGGCTAGCATAATAGCTCGTGGTTTTCCTTGTTGAAGTTTTCACGTAAAAATCAAGTGTTCTTTAATTTATGTATTTACACTGATTTATTGAATTGAGTAGATTGGGGTTATTTTCATAAAATTGACTAATCGCGAAAATTTGGTACTAACCGGATTAAATTATTCACCCCCCCTCTCTCTCTCTAGTATAATTAGCACACCATTATTTTTTTCAAACCAAACTAATACAGAGAGAGACGGGTGCGGAAGGAGGAAGAAAAGAAAAGAAAAGAGAAATATTTTTCTTCTCAAGTTGGCCGAATCAAGCAAGGGGACAAAGGGTTGTCTTCTCATATCTGAAGCTCCAATTCAAGTACGCTTGGAATCGTGAGTGCCCACACACAGAGTTGCTAAATAGCGGGTCATAGCTCGGAAGACTTAGTGGTGAGGATCGAAAAGAAATAAAGGAGAGATCTTCAAAGGTATGAAAACAAAATCCTCCTTATATTTGTATACAAAAGGTCCAAGATGATAAAAATTTAAAACCTATTATCGATACATTTATCTATCTTTTTTTCGTTGCACGACATTGCACTCTACTCATAAATAGGAATGGGGAGAGTACGGATCTTAAAGACTACATTAGAGATTTGAAAGCTCAAGGATGAAAAACAAAAAGGAGATTCGGAAGATTAAGAAAGACTAAATTTTGAGCTATCAACCAAGTGACTTACTTGAGTAAGGAGTAGTGAGATCCAAGGAGATTGAAGACAAAACTAAGAAAAAGGAGATATAGCTAAGAGGAATGAAGAAAGAATGGAAAGGGAGCTTGAAGAAGCTAGAAACAATCAATGACTAAGATGACTTCAAGCATAAAGAAACTTGATACTATTGGGCGTTAGAAAGAGGCCAAGTGACAAGAGAGCTTGGGTATATGATGACAAAAAGGCATCTCTTCTAGCAATATTGTGTTTGTCAAGAGCATGGACTAAGGAATCTTCACCTCCTTAACACCCTAGGAAGAAAATGATCTAGGAGAGTGTTCAATAAGTGCCCAAGTAAAAATGCACCAAAAGGTCAAGATCAAACTCAACAAGTGAGAGCCTCACAAGATAGTTTTCCTAACCCAAGGCTCACCAAGTCAAGGACCATCATGCAAGCTAACCAAGGAAGTAAACCTAGTCTGGGCAACAACAAAGATGGAGAGAACCATTTCAACACCTAAAACAACCTCAACGACACGGGGAAAGCACCATTGTTCACAAGGACAGGTATGACTTCTTACTGTACCCTTACATGTCATTTTGTGGTTGTTGATGGTCACATTAGACCAAATGTGAAGTACATTAAAAGGTGTAGAGTTGAAAGCATGATTGAAAGAAAAGGAATAGAGCAATATGCATGTTCTTAGGAAGACTGGAGCCAATTTGCATGATCTCGGAAATCTAGAGCCAATGTACCAAAAACACTAGGAATGAAAGTTTTCAAATAGGTGGATTAGAAGAGATGATATTTTGCCATATGCATAAATTGCCTTGAGGCAAATGCTTTTAATTTTTGGTACCTAGATAATGGGTGCTCTAGGTACATTACGAGAAATAAGAGTTCTTTGAAAAGCTTGTCATAGAGAAGGTGGATTGTCACCTTGGTGAGGGTCTAAAAGAAAGTCATAGGGAAAGGAAACTTTCCATTCCCGGTTTACCCTCCTTGTCAAATGTTTTAATGTTGATGCTTGCTAGCCAATCTTATAAGCATTTTTCATCTTAGTGATGAGGGTATTCCCCTTATTTGGCAAGAATGATTGCTCCATTCTAAAACCTAATGGATAAACCTTATGAAAGGAAAGAGCTCTAGCAACAATTGCTATTGTCTTGAGGCTAGTATCATCTCTTGCAATATGTCCAAGTGAGCAAGTGGAGTTGTGGCATCAAAGACTTGGCCATATGAATATCGAGATTAAGGATCTTAGATAAGTTCAAGTTGTGTGTAGCCTTCCCGAGCTTGGCAAGAAAGTGATGGTGTTGTGTGGACCTGTCAACAAGGGAAAACAAACCAAAAGCATGCACACAAAAGGGCAAGTATCTCACCACCAATGAGCTCTTAAAGCTCTTCACATGGACGTTATGGGTCTTATGCAACCAAAAGTCTCGATGGCAAAAGATATATTTTTGTTTGGTTGATGATTTCTCTAGGTCTACATGAACATACTTTCTTAGAGAAAAATGTGAAACTTGAAAATTTAAAATGGCTTTGTACTAAAATTCAACATGAAAAAGACTCTAACACTAAGCATTTAAAAGGAGGAGTGACCATGAGAGGGAATTGAAAAATGCTTACTTTGAAAGCTTGTACTAGTTAGGCATTTCTCATGAGTTTTTGGATCCTAGAACCACCTCAACAAAAGTGTTGTTGAGAGAAGAATAGGGTCCTTCAAGAGAGACCCAGTGATGTTGTTTAGCAACAATTTCCCTAGGAAACCTTTGGGCCGAAGCTGTCAATACGACTGTATATAGGAAATCGAGTCTTCTTAAGGCCGGTACAGGCACAAACCTCTTTGAGTTGTGGAAGGGTAGAAAGCCAAATGGTTAACTACTTCCACTCATTTGGAAGCTAATGCTACATTTCAATGACCGTGATCAACTTAGCAGTGAAGTACCAAACGAAGTTAAATTGCTTAAAGCATACCTAGAGGGGGGGTGAATAGGTTTTTACACCTTTTTAAAACCCTTGAAACAAACATCCGTTTGTCCCTCAAGGTAGCCTTACACACAACACTAAAATCCAAGATAGACATACATAGACAATATGGACACAATCATAATGAAATGTCTAAGTATATCCACAAGTCATGTGAGGTAAAATATCAAATAATCATAACAACAAAATAAACTTGTATTTCATAAGATGTCAATGTGTTACAAGAGTGAGCAAAATGTCACTAAACAAATTACAATATACAAAAGAATCAAAGATACAACATTGATCTATAGAATGAATATACTAATCACACTATACAAAGACTTGATTCAAAATACATCACAAGTCAAATTATGAATCAAGACAATAAATATACAATTAAATATAAGAGAAGCGATAGAAAGAATTAACAAGGGATTTTTACGTGGTAAAACCTCCAAGGAGGAGGAAACATCCACGGGTTGAATTACAACCATTGGGACTATATTATGGAACGGAAACATAGAACATTCAAAAGTGACAATCTTTAGCTCACCCAACCTAGTGAAGTTAAGCTACCCAACCCTATTGGAAAGTATGAAATCCCATCAATGATGCGGAACCACATATAGTGGACAACACACTCAACCAACACGATGGTAGATTAGAAATCTCAAGAGTGCATACACACCCGTTACCCGCTCTATCAGAGTCTATGTCTAACCATACGCCTAGGCCTACCAATATGTAGCAACTCCCTATCCAAGGCACTCTTGCCTCTCGGGAGCCTCCATGCATGACTATCCGAGTCCTCCCGACTCTAGCCATGACTTCTTGATTACCTATCCGAGTCATCCAGACCTCTAGGCAAGACTTCTGCTGGCTATCGAGTATCCGACTCTAACAAGACTTCAGGCCTTTACAAGGACTCTACGGTGATCATGTGCGATGCAAATGATGCAAACATTCATTCAACATAGAACATGTGATATACATTCTATGGCACAAATAGACCTAAACATGTGAAAACACAATTAATCAAGTCTAGAGCAAAAATCCATGAATAGAAACCTAAGCATGTGAAAACCTAACACTAATACTCAACGTCTCATCACACATTATAACACTTGAATCACAAATGTTCATTAAATCCTAATTCAAGATGCTACAATATACAATCAAAGTCTAGATATATGAGATTAAAATCAATCAATATACTAGAAAAAATATAGAGCAAGGTTTGAGATTACATCAATAAAACCTATATTCTCTAAATCACAAAACAAATACACAATCCTTGATTCTTCAATCAAAGGACCAAATCAAATCTCAAAGTCATTTAACACAAAATTAATTCAATAAGTATCAAAAACCTAAGATGCCATTCTAATCACAATACAACTCACAAACAAAATGTAAAACCTAGAATCATAAAATCTAGTCAACATAAGTCCACAATTGAGTTCAATTGGAATGATAATCAAGCTACCTTTCAAATAGCTTCAGATAAACCAATAACATATATGAGAGAAGAAACCCCAAGCAAATGGAAGGTGAAAAATAACAAGAATCCCAAAGTTGAGACTCAACCTCAAGTCTGCAGCTGGTAAGAATTTCAGTGTCCAACACCTTGAAATCACGATCAATCAGCCACCAAATCACTTGGAGATGTTAGGGACTCAAATACGCACAACTCTCCAACTTGAATCACTCAAATCCGACTCCGGAGTGAGGAAGATATGGGGTTTTGAAGTTTGGAAAAATGGAGAGAAGTGTAGACGGGAATCTGAAATTTTTGCTTAGCAATTTGAAAATGAGAGAGAGAGGGGAAGAAATAGGAGGAGAGAGAGAGAACATTTGGACCATATATGTGGTGCCAGTACCCCAGGCCGTGGGGGGCGCGTGGCACACACGGGAGCAGAAGGGGCTCCAGGGTGGGGCCCAGGCCTCAACCACGGCCAGCCCATGTGGCCCACGGCTGGGCTGTCCTCTCCCGCGCACTCTCGGTTCGTCGGGCCCGTATCTCGAGGTCTGAACTCCGAATTCGAATCCGTTTTCGGATTACGAACACCGGACTCTCTCACACACAAAAAACGCTATACAACTTTGAAAAAACGGTTGAGAAATATCTCGGAAATCATCGATGAAGTCAACACAACGTAAGAGAACGTTAAAGTGGTCTAGTAACACGTTTGGACTCGAAACTTATGAATGGTAACCGAAACGACGGAACTCAATAAGGCATTGAATAAGAACATGTTCAAGTCCTAAACAACAATACGGAAACATATAAACACAATACACACACATATGTAGTTTCGGAATAGTCCTAGAAAATGCAAAACACAAAGTTTATTAACTAAAAAGTGATGCAGCATATTTTGCCAAGTGTGTGAAAGTGAAATGTAAATGAAATAAAATCATGAAGGGACACACAAAAATGTATGTGTGGGGGTGTGTGCTAGCCTTGTAAGAGATAAGAGGTCATGTATACCTTTGTAGACCGATAATGTCGAACTCTTAAAAGCCGGCAACTTGAACGAATAATGGTTGAGACGTCCTTCGTCTTTGAAATCCTTCATTTCTAAACCACTAAACATTACAAGTAAAACACGTTTTGATATGGAACTTAATGCCAAACACTAATTATCAACCTAACAATCCCCCTTTGGCAAATTCATGTCAAAACCATAAACAAACACTAAACACATTACAAAGAAAATTTGGTCAAAGAGTACAATGAGTTACACAGATAGACACAAATTATAAATCAAGTCTTGAACTTCATCTTGGTCTTCTCTGATATCACCTAAAAAAAACTGAAAGCACAAGAATATCCAGAGACCCAAGTATGGCAATATCCAAGTATCCAATCATAGGCAAGAAACAATAGCATATAAGTTCAAATGGATCAAGTATGCTCCCCTTATACATACTATCCATCATATCTTCTAAGCCAAGATTCAACAAAAAATATTACATGCCATATAGTTCAAGCTAGATACCAAATATACAAAAACAACTAACATAAGGCTAAGTAAGCTAGATATCTCCCATGTGTTTCTCATATTTCTCCCCCTTTTTGACATGATATGAAGCCAAAGGGAAAGAGTAAGAAATTATACCTCATGAAGCTTTCTAGCCACTTGTGCCACCAAGGAAAGAAGAACGGTGTGCGGATCTCACATATTGCCTTGTTGGAGTTGATTTTCCTTCCAACTCTTTGATCCTCTCATCTTGAGCAACAAGCTTTGCACTAAGGTCTTCAATCTTCCTTTGTGACGCCTCAATCAACCTATGAGATTCTTCAACCTCTTTCCTCAATTTTAAGGCCCAACTAGGAAGAGCGGGTGAGTAAGGGACATGGTTAGAATCAAGAGAATCACCAAAAAGCCTAAGTACATCATTAGACTTTCCCTTGTCCTTGTATGACATGGTTGCCAAACGTTTCTCACACAACTTCTCTAAGGGAGGAAGCATAACATCACCATCAAGATTCCTCACACCTTTAGCTAAGCACAATTGAGTTATAAACCCCGGAAAAGCCAATTTCTTGTCCAAACGACTAGTACAAGCCGCACTTTGAATTTGCTCCACAAGCAATTCACCAAGGTTTATAGGTTGGTTAGTAACCAAGGCATACACAATCTTAATCTTGTCTCTATTGAGCTCCGAAGCATTAGTAGAAACAATAAGATTGGAGCATACAAATAAATGCCAAAATGCACTAATTTTTGTTAGCTCACCTTGCCTAATAAAAGCACGTTTCCCCCACACAAAATCATCATCATCACAAAGAGTCTTACCCATTAAATCAAGGTTTTCCAAGACATCAATATCAAGGAAATCCGATTCAATGTCATCGGACAAGTTAAGAAATTCATTAACCTTCCTAGGGCAAACTCTAAAGACAACTTTCCTTATGCTAAGAGTAGCACTAGTCACAGTAGAACCGGATTTGTAAGCATTATAAAATTCTCTAACAATGGTCTCATTAGATACTCCTAACATGTTGACCCATGAAATCCAATTCCTACTCTTAAGCACATCATAAACATATGATCCAATACAAGAGTCCAAGTCAATACCTCTTTCTTGAATTATCTTTTTGCACCCAAAAATTCCCAATTCATCAACTTTGTTACCTTTGGAAATTTTGGACGAAATTGTAGGTTTCGACTTGGCAATGGGAGATGAAGAAGTATTTCCACCAACCTTCTTTGCTTTACCCATTATCTTGCAACACAAAACAAACTAAAAACAAAGTGAGAGGAAACAAAGAAACAAATAAGAAACCAATAAACATATACAAAGGCAAAACACTATATTTAATAAATCACCATGCAAGTAAGAATTTATCATAGCATCTTCATGATTTATCAAAAATAAGAATAATGCCAACAATTAACAACCTTGAAGAACATGTGAACATGTCATAAAAGAGAACAAGAATTTAGCATATTATGCTCCCCCTTGACAAGTGCCTCATCTAAAATCAAGATAGACAAATGTTCACAAAAATCACCACACAATCACATCACAAGCAATTTTTATTAGATTTGCAAATAAGCTTCACATATCTAAGAGAGTTACATCAAGATTTTCAATCACTCTCATATGTCATCAAAAATTGCTAAAGTATCACAAATACTAATTAAGCAAAAGTGAGTGTGTGAAGATTTTGCTTCAAGTATATGAAAAGAAGTAGTTTGATAATCAAGCATGCATACAATTTCAACATCTATTCATCTTAGGCCTTTCCATAAAAAGGTCAAACCGGTTATCATCCGAAATTTTGCTTATAAAGAGAATAGATTTCAACATGTGAGCAGTGTGTGTGCATGTGGCTCGTCAACCCATTTCTATTTGTCAACCCGAGCTCATTTGATTATTCAACTATACTCCAAAAGCCTTTTATTTTATTTTATTTTTATTTTTTTTTATTAAGGCTTGAATCAAAGATTTTTTTTTTTATGATTCAATTCAACACTTCTTTGATTTTTCTAACATAAACATATACACCTCATGGCGGCTTTCACTCATCACAATGACGTAGCCCTTTCCAACATTGGGTGGCTTCACAACCAAGGTGTGTAGCCCTTTCCATGAGGGTGCTCGTTGAGTTCTATGTTGCCGAAGCAAATGGATACCAACCATTGGTCATTTTTAAATGTACTAGTCCTTAGGACTTCAAGGTGTATCCAAAGCGAACATCAATCAAGCTCAACATACTTAACAAAACATACAAGAGAAGCAAAGTGCATTTTTGAAACCAATTTCAAGGCTTAAAAGCACATGATCTAAAAGCAAGTAAAGAGACTTACTTAAGATCTCTACTTCTCAAGAGAGTAGCTATCAAAGAATATGAAGCTCACATTATTCAAATATTAGCCACTCAACAATCATACAAATAACAACACGCTTCATGAAATAAGATCAATGTGAACACTTATCACCAAAAGATCTTAAACTAGCAAATGTCAAAGAGTACCATATAAACACTATATTAGTTCTCAATTATGACATGCTTCATGAAAGTGATACAAACAATGAGTTGATAGATGAAAAATCAAGTAAGCAAGCAATATGATATAGAGATACCTTCGCAAGCTATTTTCACCAAATACAAAGCCTTCACCCTTTTTATGAGTCCTCTTGGCTTGTGAGTCCTCATGACTACAAGTTATAGGTGTGTCGATTCCAAGAGACTAAAGGCAATGTAATCCAACTCAAACAAACAAAAAAAATGACTTTCTCTAAAAGCCATAACAATAATGTTATCATATAGATTCCAAAAAAAAACTTCTCAAAAGTTAACCAACAAATTTTGACTATCAAAACAAACAAAGTGAGATAGCTAAGTTCATGTCAAGTTGTAAAGATACAAAGCAAAAAGCTAAGCCTCTTATCAACGACACTAATCTTAAAGCTAACTCACATGTGCAACTTACACTAATGGTAAGAGCACTCACCCTTGACAAATTTTGTCTTGGGTGGACAAACATGAACATCATCAAGATTCTCTTTGACCACAATGTTGAACCTAGAGTAAAGTTCTTCCACAACTTGATTCACAATAATATCATTAATACTCTTCTTCTCAACATTGTTAGCAACACATGCATGGTCAAACTTTGTAGGATATGCATTCTTCACCTTCCGGATATTCTTAGCATGCTTTGACAAATTATCATGCTTTCCATATTCAAAAGCTTTAGCATGCATAGAATTAGGTCCAATCGCTCTATTCCTAGATGCATTTTCTAAGTTGCAATATTCAATGAATTTATAGCACTTGGGCTTGATATGGCCTAAGGTATTGCAAAAATGACATATGGGAACAAAAGGAGAGATTTTACCTTCCGGTGGTGGTGGAGGACAAAGTGGGAGTTTCAAGGGGTACCTTATTCTTCAATTTGTTCTTTTTCTTGGAACGTCTCTTCTTAGGAGCTTTCTCTTCAATGATAGCTTCACTAGTAGGAAGTGATGCTTCTATGAGCTTCTCTTCAACCACCGCTACACTTGAGCTCTCTAAGTTCATATTAGAGATGATCCTATCCTTTTCAAGCAAAATACCCTCAACTTCGCAAAGCTTCTTTTCAATAGCATTCTTTTCACGCAAAAGCCTACGAGTTGTAGCAACAAACTCATCCACTTGAATCTTGATCAAGTCTTCCTTCTCATCAATCTCACTCAAGGCTAATTTCAACTTCTCCTCAAGAAACTTCACCTTAGCCAAAAGATCAATGTAGGATGGATTATCATTTGAACACTCTTGATGACTTTGATCAATCTCCTTATCCAATGAATCTTGATTAACATCCTCTAGAGTAGAGTGAGAAGCCATGAATGCAACAAAGTTGCTCACTAGCTCTTCTTCACTAGAAGACTCATCACTTGAGCTCTCCTCATCACTAGAGGCATCATCTTCACTCCATGTAGCCGCCATAGCCTTTCCCTTCTTGTCCCTCTTAGAATCACCACTAGGACAATCCGAAGCATAATGTCCAAGCTTCTTGCACTTGAAGCATTGAACCTTCCTATTGCTCTTAGCATGGCCACTCCTCTCATGAGGTGGAGTAAAGGACTTCTTGACTTCCTTGTCCCTTGAGTACTTGCCACTTGACTTGGCACCTTTCCTCATGAACTTCCTAAACTTCCTAACCAATAACGCCATCTCCTCATCATCATCGCTACTACTAGCTTCCTTGACAACCTTGAGAGCTAAACCCTTGTTCTTAGCCTTTGGTTTCATGCACGCCTCAAAAGTTTGAAGAGATCCTAGCAACTCATCTATGCTCATGACGTCAACGTCCTTGCTCTCTTCAATGGCGGTAACCTTGGCTTTGAACCTCTTTGGAAGAGATCTAAGAATCTTCCAATTTAGCCTCTCACCGGAGATAGGAGTACCAAGAGCTTGGCATTGGTTGGCGATGTCTAGAAGCTTATCTTGGAAGTCAATAAACTTGTCTTCCTCACCCATTTGCAAAACCTCAAATTGGGAAGTGAGCAATTGAAGACGAGACTTCTTCACCGCTTTAGTCCCCTCATTGGTGACTTGGAGAGCCTCCCATGCCTCCTTAGCGGTTTCTAGGTTTTGAATGTAGGAGAATTGCCTACTATCAACACCTCCAAAAATAGCATTCACCGCCCGATGATGCCATTTTGCTAACTCAAACTCATTAGTAGACCACTCACTCCTAGGCTTGGAAACGGTCATCTCCATCCACAATCTTGTTAGGAGCAAGGTAACCTTCTTCAACGGTCATCCAAGCTCTCTCATCAATAGATCGGATGTAAGCCTTCATCCTCAATTTCCAAAACCCGTAGTTGTGACCCTTGAGAAGAGGAGGCCTAGAATTCGAAGCCCCTTCGGTCATCACATCATCTTGGAAAACCATTCTAGCAAATACCTAAGCAATCCACTCGTAAGTGTAAACCGGATCTCGCCGAGTGCCGTCCGACGACCCGCTCTGATACCAATTGAATGTACACAAACGAAGTTAAATTGCTTAAAGCATACCTAGAGGGGGGGGTGAATAGGTTTTTACACCTTTTTTCAAACCCTTGAACAAACATCCGTTTGTCCCTCAAGGTAGCCTTACACACAACACTATAATCCAAGATAGACATACATAGACAATATGATGACACAATCATAATTGAAATGTCTAAGTATATCAACAAGTCATGTGAGGTAAAATATCAAATAATCATAACAACAAAATAAACTTGTATTTCATAAGATGTTCAATGTGTTACAAGAGTGAGCAAAATGTCACTAAACAAATATTACAATATACAAAAGAATCAAAGATACAAATTGATCTATAGAATGAATACTACTAATCACACTATACAAAGACTTGATTCAAAATACATCACAAGTCAATATTATGAATCAAGACAATAAAATATACAATTAAAATATAAGAGAAGAGATAGAAAGAATTAACACAAGGGATTTTTTAACGTGGTAAAACCTCCAAGGAGGAAACATCCACGGGTTGAATTACAACCATTGGGTACTATATTATTGGAAAGTAAACATAGAACATTCACAAAGTGACCAATCTTTAGCTCACCCAACCTAGTGAAGTCTAAGCCTACCCAACCCTATTGGAAAGTATGAAATCCCTCAATGATGCGGAACCACCATATATTGGACAACACACTCAACCAACATCGATGGTAGATTAGAAATTCCTCAAGAGTGCATACACATCCCGTGTACCCCGCTCTATCGGAGTCTATGTCTAACCATACGCCTAGGCCTACCAATATGTTAGCCAACTCCCTATCCAAGGCACTCTTGCCTCTAGGGAGCCTCCCATGCATGACTATCCGAGTCCTCCCGACTCTAGCCATGACTTCTTGCTTACCTATCCGAGTCATCCCGACTCTAGGCAAGACTTCTTGCTTGGCTATCCGAGTCATCCCGACTCTAACCAAGACTTCATGCCTTTTACAAGGACTTCCTAGTGTGATCATGTGAATGCAAATGATGCAAACATTCATTTCAACATAGAACATGTGATCAATACATTCTATGGCACAAATAGACCTAAACATGTGAAAACACAATTAATCAAGTCTAGATGCAAAAATCCATGAATAGAAACCTAAGCATGTGAAACACCTAACACATATACTCAAAGTCTCATTCACACATATAACACTTGAATCACAAAATGTTCATTAAGTCCTAATTCAAGATGCTATCAATATACAATCAAAGTCTAGATATATGAGATTAAAATCAATCAATATACTAGACAAAAATATAGAGCAAGGTTTTGAGATTTACATCAATCAAAACCTATATTCTCTAAATCACAAACAAATACACAAATCCTTGATTTCTTCAATCAAAGGACCAAATCAAATCTCAAAGTCATTTTAACACAAAATTAATTCAATTAAGTATCAAACAACCTAAGATGCCATTCTAATCACAATACAACTCACAAACAAATGTAAAACCTAGAATCATAAAATCTAGTCAACATAAGTCCACAAATTGAGTTTCAATTGGAATGATAATCAAGCTACCTTTTCAAATAGCTTTCATAAAACAATAACATATATATAGAAGAAGAAACCCCAAGCAAATGGAAGGTGAAATAACAAGAAATCCCAAAGTTGAGACTCAAACCTCAAGTTCTGCAGCTGGTACGAATTTCAGTGTCCAACCACTTGAAATCACGATCAATCAGCCACCAAATCACTTGGAGATGTTAGAGGACTCAAATACGAACACTCTCCAACTTGAATCACTCAAATCCGACTCCGGATGAGGAAGATATGGTGTTTTGAAGTTTGGAAAAATTGGAGAGAAGTGTATACGGGAATTCTGAAATTTTTGCTTGGAAATTCAAAATGAGAGAGAGAGGGAAGAAATAGGAGGAGAGAGAGAGGTACTATTTCGACCAATCATGTGGTGCCACGTCACCCCCAGGCCGTGGGGGGCGCGTGGCCCACACGGGAGCAGAAGGGGCTCCAGGCCGTGGGGCCCACGGCCTCAACCACGGCCAGCCCATGTGGCCCACGGCCTGGGCTGTCCTCTCCCGCGCACTCTCGGTTCGTCGGCCCGTATCTCGAGCGTCCGAACTCCGAATTCGAATCCGTTTTCGGATTACGAACCGTGACTCTCTCACACACAAAAACGACTATACAACTTTGAAAAACGGTTGAGAAATCATCTCGGAAATCATCGATGAAGTCAACACAACGTAAGAGAACGTAAAGTGGCATAGTCAACACGTTTGGACTCGAAACCTTATGAATGAGTAACCGAAACGACCGGAACTCAATAAGGCATTGAATAAGAACATGTTCAAGTCCTAAACACAAAATACGGAAACATATAAACACAAATACACACACATATGCTAGTTTCCGGACATAGTCCTAGAAAATGCAAAACACAAAGTTTATTAACTAAAAGTGAATGCATGAGCATATTTTGCCAAGTGTGTGAAAGTGAAATGTAAATGAAATAAAATCATGAAGGGACACACAAAAATGATATGTGTGGGTGTGTGCCTAGCCTTGTAAGAGATAAGAGGTCATGTATACCTTTGTAGACCGATAATGTCCGAAACTCTTAAAAGCCGGCAACTTGAACGAATAATGGTTGAGACGTCCTTCGTCTTCGAAATCCTTCATTTTCTAACCACTAAACATTACAAGTAAAACACGTTTTGATATGGAATTAATGCCAACACTAATTATCAACTAACAGCAAGTTTGATGCCAAGAGTGATGAGGGAATTTTTATTGGCTATACTCTTAATAGTAAGGCATATAGAGTGTTTAATCTAAAGACTCATAGTATCATGGAATCATCTATTGTTGTCATAGATGATTGTAGGCCTAAAACTATTAACCATGATGATGAGGTTGATGTGGTTGATGATTCTCCTTTGGAGAAGATTGGTGAGACTTCAATTGATATGAAGTCAAACCTTAATGAAGAGGTGTTAGGTTTTTAGTTTGTGTTGGCATGTATTCCATATCAAAATGTGTTTCTCTTGTAATGTTTAGTGGTCCATGTGTTGAAGATTTAAGAAGACAAAGAAAGTATTGGCCACAATTCATGCAAGATGTCGGCTTCAAAGAGATATGTGCTTCATCGATCGTCAAAGGTAATATAAGACCTCATATCTCTTACAAGGCTAGGCACACACACACATGGCATCCTTGTGTGTTCCTTCATGGTTAAACATCATTTATATATTACTTTCACACACTTGATAATGTATGCTCATGCATTTATACTATATCGATCGTCAAAGGTAATATAAGACCTCATATCTCTTACAAGGCTAGGAACACACACACATGGCATCCTTGTGTGTTCCTTCATGGTTAAACATCATTTATATATTACTTTCACACACTTGATTTCTCATGCATTTATACTATCTTGACAATCCTTGCTTGTTGCATGTTCTAGGACTATGTCTAGGAAATAGCATATGTGTGTGTCTTTGTGTTTGTATATTTCTATATTTTTGTATTTGTACTTGAATATATTCTATTATGATTCCTTATTGAGTTCCGGTCGTTTTGGTTACTCATTCACTTAGTTTCGAGTCCAAACGATGTAGATACGCTACTTTTCGTTCTCATTCGTTGAGTTGACTTCATCATCATTTTCGTAGATGATTTCTCTATCATTTATCAAGGTTTCATAGTCGTCATTGTGCGTGAGGGAGTCACGATTCATAATCCAAAAACGGATTTGAAATCGGAGTTCGAAGGCCCGAGTACAGCTGAAGAATGCGAGAGGTGCGCGGGAGAGCTAGCGAGGCCAAGTGGCCAAGCTAGGCCAAGCCGTGTAGGAGCCGTGGGACCTACGGCCATACCAGCTCTCTGGTCCCGTGTGGCCCACACGCCAAGATGAGGTGGCCTTCTTTGATTGGCCAAAAATTCCTCTCTCTTTCCTTCCTTTTAAATTCCCAAATTCCCTCCATTTCATTTTCAAGAAGAAAAGCTTGAAAATCCTGTCTGAGAATTTCTCTCCAATTTTCTCACATTCCAAACACCATAACTTTCTCATACAAAGTTGGAATTGAGTGATTCAAGTTGGAGATTGTTCGTAATCGAGTCCTCTACCTTTTCCAAGTGGTTTGGAAGCTGTTTGATCGATTTTTCTGGTTGTTCTACACAGAAAACCGAACCAGCGCGTGAATCCAAGGTATTGGTCTTATCTTTGGGATTTCTTTCTTCTTAACCTTCAATTTGCTTGGGGTTTCTTCTTCTATATGTATGTGTATGTTTGGTGAATGCTATTGAGAAAGATAGCTTCACAATCAATCCTAATCAAAAGTCTATTTAGAGACATATGTGAACTAGTTTCCATGATTCTAGGTTTTTCACATGTTTGTATGTTGTATTGTGATTAGGTTGATATCTTAGGTTGTTTATAACTTGATTGAATCAATTTTGTGATAAATGACCTTGAGATTTGTTTTGATCCTTTGATTGATAAAATCTAGGATTATTGTATTTGTATGTGTTTTTAGAGCTATCTAGGATTTAATTGATTTACATCTTAAATCCTTACTCTATATTTTTGGCTAGAATATTGATTGATTTGATCTCATGACTCTAGCATTTTATATTATGTTTATAGCATCTTGAACTTGTACTTCATGAATATATATTGTTCAAGTGTTGTATGTGTGAATGAGACTTTGAGCTTTATGTGTTTGGTGTTTACACATGCTCTAGGTTTTATTCTTGTATTTTGCATCTAGACTTTTATTACTTGTGATATCACATGTTTAGGTCTAGATGTACCATGAAATGTATTGATCACATGTTCTATGTTGAATTGGTTGTTTGCATCATTTGCATTCACATGATCACACTAGGAAGTCCTTGTAAAAGGCATGAAGTCTTAGTTAGAGTCGGGATGACTCGGATAGCCAAGCAAGAAGACTTGTCTAGAGTTGGGAGGACTCGGATAGTCATGTATGGGAGGCTCCCTAGAGGCATGAGTGTCTTGGATAGGGAGTTGGCTATTATACTGGTAGGCCTAGGCGTATGGTTAGACATAGACTCCAAAAGAGTGGCGTACACGGGAGGTGTATGCACTCTTGTACGCCACTCTTGAGGAATTTCTAATCTTCCATCGATGTTGGTTTTGTGTGTTGTCCAATATATGGTGGTTCCGTATCATTGAGGGATTTCATACTTTCCAATAGGGTTGTGTAGACTTAAACTCCACTAGGTTGGGTGAGCTAAAGATTGGTCACTTTGTGGATTCTCTATTTTTATCATCCAATATATATAGTACCCAATGGTTATAGTTCAACCTGTGGATGTTTCCTCCTTGGAGGTTTTACCACGTTAAAAAATCTCTTATGTTAATTCTTCCTATCTCTATCTCTTATACTTTATTTATGTATGTTATTATCTTGTTTCATATTATTCACTTGTGATGTATAGTGAAGCAAGTATTTGTAAAGTGTGATTTGTGGATTCATTCTTTTGATCATTTTTGTATATATGATTCTTTTGTATATTGTAATTTTGTATAGTGATATTTGATCACTCTTGTAACTCATTGAACATCTATTGAAATACAAGTATTCTTTGTTGTTGTGTTTATTTGTTCTTATACCTCATACAACAAGGTGATAGACATAGACCTTGTCCACATGATTACATTCACATATTGTTTATGTATGTTTTTCTTGATTTATTTTGTTGTGTGTAAGGCTACCTTGAGGGACAAACGAAAGTTCGTTCAAGGGATTGAAAAAATGTGTAAAAATCTATTCACCATCTCTAGGTATGCCTTAAGCAATTAACTTCGTTTGTATACTTTCAATTGGTATCAGAGCGGGTCGTCGGACGGCACTCGACGAGATCCGGTTTATACTTACGAGTGAATTGCTTAGGTTTTTGTGTTATAGTTGTCCTCCTTTATTTGTTATGGAAAAGGTTCTTCTTGTTTTTCATTGCATTTGTCTACTAACAACTTTGTTGATAAGCTTGAAAGAGTATTAGTTACAAAAGCAAAGAAGAAGATGTTCTTGTGTTCCAAAGGATGATCAATTTAGACTTGATCACTTGCTCAAGCAACATAATGAAGAAATCCACATGGAGTGATGAAAGGATGATTTGATCAAGACACAAGTGGATGAATTTGTTTCTACAACTCGGAGGCTATTGGGTGAAAAGAATGCTCTTGCCAAGAAGCTTTGTGATGTTGAGGGTATTGTTCTTGAAAAGGATAGGATCATCTCTAATTTGTCCTTAGGAAGCTCAAGTGACGCGGTGGTTGAGGAGAAGCTCATAGAAGCATCACTTCTTACAAGCGAAGTCATTGTTGAAGAGAAAGCTCCTAAGAAGAGATGTTCCAAGAAGAAGAATAAGTTGAAGAATAAGTTGAAGAATAAGGTACCCCTTGAAACTCCCATTTGTGCTTCTCCAACTCCGGAAGGTAAAATCTCTCATTTTGTTTCCATATGTCATTTTTGCAATAGCATAGGTCATATCAAACCCAAGTGCTACAAATTCATTGAATATTGCAACTTAGAAAATGCATCTAGGAATAGAGAGATTGAACCTCATTTTATGCATGCTAAAGGTTTTGAATATGGAAAGCATGATAACATCTCAAAGCATGTTAAGAATGTTCGGAAGGTGAAGAATGCATATCCTTCAAAATTTGACAATGCATGTGTTGCTAACAATGTTAACAAGAAGAGTTTTAATGATATTACTGTGAATCAAGTTGTGGAAGAACTTTACTCTAGGTTCAACATTGTGGTCAAAGGGAATCTTGATAATGTTCGTGTAAGTTCACCTAAGACTAAATTTGTCAATGGTGAGTGCTCTTACCATTAGTGTAAGTTGCACATGTTAGTTAGCTTTAAGACTAGTGTTTTGTTGTTAAGATGCTTAACTTGTTTGCTTTGTATCTTTACAACTTGACATGAACTTAGCTATTTCACATTAATTGTTATGATAGTCAAAATTTGTTGTTAACTTTTGAGAAGTTTTTTTTTTAGAATATATGGTGACAATTATGTTAAGACTTTTAGAGAAAGTCATTTTTTTTTTTTTTTGTTTGAGTTGAATTGCATAGTCTTTAGTCTCTTGGAAGCGACACACCTATAACTTGTAGTCATGAGGACATACAAGCCAAGATGACTCATAAAAAGGGTGAAGGCATTGCTTTGATGAAAATAGCTTGCAAAGGTATCTCTATATCATATTGCTTGCTTATTTGATTTTTCATCTATCAACTCATTGTTTGTACCACATTCATAACGCATGTCATAATTGAGAACTAGTATAGTGTTTATATGGTCCTCTTGGACATTTGCTAGTTTAAGATCTTTTGGTGATAAGTGTTCACATTGATCTTATTCATGATGTGTGTTATTAGTTGTATGATTGTTGAGTGGCCAATTTTGAATAATATGAGCTTCATATTCTTTGATAGCTACTCTCTTGAGAAGTAGAGATCTTAAGTAAGTCTCTTTACTTGCTTCTTGATCATGTGCTTTTAAGCCTTAAAATTTTGGTTTCAAAATTGCACTTTGCTTCTCTTGTATGTCTTGTTAAGTATGTTGAGTTTGATTGATGTTAGCTTTGGATACACCTTGAAGTCCTAAGGACTAGTACATTTAAAAATGACCAATGGTTGGTATCCATTTGCTTCGGCAACATAGAACTCAACGAGCACCCTCATGGAAAGGGCTACACACCTTGATTGTGCAGCCGCCCAATGTAGGAAAGGGCTACGCCATTGTGATGAGTGAAAGCCACCATGAGGAGTATATGTTTTTGTTAGAAAAATCAAAGAAGTGTTGAAATGAATCATAAAAAAAAAATCTTTGATTCAAGCCTAAATAATAATTAAAAAAAAAAGAAAAGGCTTATAGAGTATAGTTGAATAATCAAATGAGCTCGGGTTGACAAATAGAAATAGGTTGACGAGCCACATGCACACACACGCTCACATGTTGAAATCTATTCTCTTTATAAGCAAAATTTCGGATGATAACCGGTTTGACCTTTTTATGGAAAGGCCTAAGATGAATAGATGTTGAGAATGTTCGCATACTTGATTATCAAATTACTTCTTTTCATATACTTGAAGCAAAATCTTAACACACTCACTTTTGCTTATTTAGTATTTTGATACTTTAGCAATTTTGATGATATATGTGATTGAAAATCTTGGTGTAACTCTCTTTGATATGTGAAGCTTAATTTGCAAATCTATTAAAATTGCTTGTGATGTGAATGTGTGGTGATTTTTGTGAACATTTGTCTATCTTGATTTTAGATTAGGCACTTGTCAATGGGGAGCATAATATGCTAAATTTGTGTTCTCTTTTATGACATGTTCACATGTTCTTCAAGGTTGTTGTTTGTTGGCATTATTCTTGTTTTTGATAAATCGTGGAGATGCTATGATAAATTCTTATATGCATGATGATTTGTTGAAATAATGTTTTTGTCTTTGTAAAAATATGTTTATTAGTCACTAACTTATTTCTATGTTTCCACTCATTTTGTTTTTAGTGTTTGTGTGATACAAGGTCATGGGTAAAGCGAAGAAGGTTGGTGGTAACAATTCTTCTATTTCCATTGACAAGTCTAAACCTACACTTTCTTCCAAGGTTTCCAAAGATAACAAGGTGAAGGATTTGAGAATATTTGGTTGCAAAAAGATCATTCAAGAAAGAGGTGTAGATTTGAACTCTTGTGTTGGTTCTTATGTTTATAAGGTGCTTATGGATAGAAATTGGGGTTCTTGGATTAACATGCTAGGAGTTTCTAATGAGACCATGGTTAGAGAATTTTATCATGTTTACAAAGAACATTCTACTGTGACTAGTGCCGTTATGACCATGAGAAAAGTTGTTTTTAAAGTTTGTGCTAGGAAGTTGAATGAATTTCTAGGTTTACCCGATGATATTGAATCGGATTTCCTTGATGTTGACATCTTGGAAAACCTTGATTTAATGGGTAAAACTCTTTGTGATGATGTTAATTTTATGTGGGGGAAACGTGCTTTTATTAGACAAGGTGAGTTAACTAAAGTAAGTGCTTTTTGGCATTTATTTGTTTGCTTCAATCTTATTGTTTCTACTAATGCTTCCGAGCTTAATAGAGACAAGATCAAGATTGTGTATGCATTGGTGACTAACAAACCTATAAATCTTGGTGAATTGCTTGTGGAACAAATTGAGATTGCGGTTTACACAAGTCGATTGGATAAGAAATTAGCATTTCCGGGATTTATTACTCAATTGTGTTTAGCTAGAGGGTTGAAGAATTTTGATGATGATGTGATTCTTCCTCCTTTAGAGAAGTTAAGTGAGAAACATGTGACAACCATGTCATACAAGGAAAAAGGAAAGCCTTGTGATACATTTAGGCTATTTGGTGAATCTCTTGATTCAAGCCATGTTCCTTGCTCACTTATTCTTCTAAGTTGGGCTATGCAATTGAAGAATGAGGTTGAAGAGTCACGAAGAATGATTGAGGCGTCACAAAGGAAGATTGAAGATCTTAGTGCCAAGATTGTTGTACAAGATGAAAGGATCAAAGAATTGGAAGGAAAAGCAACTATAACAAAGCACTATGTGAGATCATCAAACCGCACTACTTTCCTTGGTAGCACAAGTGGCTAGAGAGTTCCTTGAGGTATATTTTCTTACTCTTTCCCTTTGGCTTCATATCATGTCAAAAAAGGGGAGAAATATGAGAAATATGGGAGATATCTAGCATGCTTAGTCTCATTTTATTTTTTTTGTTTTAGTATATTTGGTATCAAGTTTGAACTTTATGGCATATAATATTTTTTTGTTGAATCTTGGTTAAGAATGCTTTGTTGGATAGTATGTATTAAGGGGGAGCATACATGATCCATTTGAACTTAAATGTTTTTATTTTCTTGCCTAAGATTGTATATTGCCATATGTGTTATCTCTTGGATATTCTTGTGCTTTCAAGTTTATTTTAGGTGATATCAAGAGAAGACCAAGATGAAGTTCAAGACTTGTTGTTTTAATTTGTGTCTATATGTGTAACTCATTGTACTCATTGTGACCAAATTTTCTTTCTAATTGTTTTAGTATATATTTAGGGGTTTTGACATGGAATTTGCCAAAGGGGGAGATTGTTAGGTTTTTAAGTTTGTGTTGGCATGTATTCCATATCAAAATGTGTTTCTCTTGTAATGTTCAGTGGTCCCTGTGTTAAAGATTTAAGAAGACAAAGAAAGTCTTGGCCACAATTCATGCAAGATGCCGGCTTCAAAGAGATATGTGATTCATCGATCGTCAAAGGTAATATAAGACCTCATATCTCTTACAAGGCTAGGAACACAAACACATGGCATCCTTGTGTGTTCCTTCATGGTTAAACATCATTTATATATTACTTTCACACACTTGATAATGTATGCTCATGCATTTATACTATCTTGACAATCCTTGCTTGTTGCATGTTCTAGGACTATGTCTAGGAAATAGCATATGTGTGTGTCTTTGTGTTTGTATGTTTCCATATTTTTGTATTTGGATTTGAATATGTTCTATTATGATTCCTTATTGAGTTCCGGTCATTTTGGTTACTCATTCACTTAGTTTCGAGTCCAAACGATGCAGCTACGCTACTTTTCATTCTTATTCGTTGAGTTGACTTCATCATCATTTTCCAAGATGATTTCTCTATCATTTTTCAAAGTTTCATAATCTTCATCGTGCATGAGGGAGTCATGATTCGTAATTCAAAAACGGAGTTCGGAGGCCCGAGTACAGCTGAAGAACGCGAGAGGTGCACGGGAGAGCTAGCGAGGCCAAGTGGCCAAGCTAGGCCAAGCCGTGTGGGAGCCGTGGGACCCATGGCCAGACCAGCTCTCTGGTCCCATGTGGCCCACACGCCCCCCACGGGCCAGGCTGAGGTGGCCTTCTTTGATTGGCCAAAAATTCCTCTCTCTCTCCTTCCTTTTAACTTCCCAAATTCCCTCCATTTCATTTTCAAGAAGAAAAGCTTGAAAATCCCGTCTGAAAATTTCTCTCCAATTTTCTCACCTTCGAAACACTATAACTTTCTCATACGAAGTTGGAATTGAGTGATTCAAGTTGGAGATTGTTCGTAATCAAGTCCTCTACTTTTTCCAAGTGGTTTGGCAGCTGTTTGATCGATTTTTCTGGTGGTTCTACATAGAAAACCAAACCAGCTCGTGAATCTAAGGTATTGGTCTTATCTTTGGGATTTCTTTCTTTTTAACCTTCAATTTGCTTGGGGTTTCTTCTTCTATATGTATGTGTATGTTTGGTGAATGCTATTGAGAAAGATAGTTTCACAATCAATCCTAATCAAAAGTCTATTTAAAGACATATGTGAACTAGTTTCTATGATTCTAGGTTTTTCACATGTTTGTGTGTTGTATTGTGATTAGGTTGATATCTTAGGTTGTTTGTAACTTGATTGAATCAATTTTGTGATAAATGACCTTGAGATTTGTTTTGATCCTTTGATTTGTTTTTAATTGATTTACATCTTAAATCCTTGCTCTATATTTTTGGCTAGAATATTGATTGATTTGATCTCATGACTCTAGCATTTTATTTTATGTTTATAGCATCTTGAACTTGTACTTCATGAATATATACTGTTCAAGTGTTATATGTGTAAATGAGACTTTGAGCTTTATGTGTTTGGTGTTTACACATGCTATAGGTTTTATTCTTGTATTTTGCATCTAGACTTTTATTACTTGTGATATCACATGTTTAGGTCTAGTTGTACCATGGAATGTATTGATCACATGTTCTATGTTGAATTGGTTGTTTGCATCATTTGCATTCACATGATCACACTAAGAAGTTCTTGTAAAAGGCATGAAGTCTTGGTTAGAGTCGGGATGACTCGGATAGCCAAGCAAGAAGACTTGTCTAGAGTCGGGAGGAATCGGATAGGCAAGTAAGAAGTCATGGCTAGAGTCGGGAGGACTCGGATAGGCAAGTAAGAAGTCATGGCTAGAGTTGGGAGGACTCGGATAGTCATGCATGGAAGGCTCCCTAGAGGCATGAGTGTCTTGGATAGAGAGTTGGCTATTATTTTGGTAGGCCTAGGCGTATGGTTAGACATAGACTACAAAAGAGCGGGGTACACGGGAGGTGTATGCACTTTTGAGGAATTTCTAATCTTCCATCAATGTTGGTTTTGTGTGTTGTCCAATATATGGTGGTTCCATATCATTGAGGGATTTCATACTTTCCAATAGGGTTGGGTAGACTTAGACTCCACTAGGTTAGGCGAGCTAAAGATTGGTCACTTTGTGGATTCTCTATTTTTATCATCCAATATATATAGTACCCAATGGTTGTAGTTCAACCCGTGGATGTTTCCTCCTTGGAGGTTTTACTACGTTAAAAAATCTCTTGTGTTAATTCTTTCTATTTCTATCTCTATATCTTATACTTTATTCATGTATGTTATTATCTTGTTTCATATTATTCACTTGTGATGTATAGTGAAGCAAGTATTTGTAAATTGTGATTTGTGGATTCATTCTTTTGATCATTTTTGTATATATGATTCTTTTGTATATTGTAATTTTGTATAGTGACATTTGATCACTCTTGTAACTCATTGAACATCTATTGAAATACAAGTATTCTTTGTTGTTGTGTTTATTTGTTCTTATACCTCATACAATAAGGTGATAGACATAGACCTTGTCCACATGATTACATTCACATATTGTCTATGTATGTCTTTCTTGGTTTATTTTGTTGTGTGTAAGGCTACTTTGAGGGATAAATGAAAGTTTGTTCAAGAGATTGAAAAAAGGTGTAAAAACCTATTCATCCCCCCTAGGTATGCCTTAAGCAATTTAACTACGTTTGTATACTTTCAAGAGGTCATTCAACCTCTTGATAGGGCTTCTTCCTTAGACTCTGAAGAACCCGCTCCTTGGGTTAGACATCTGCATAACAAATATGATGTTATTGGAGATGTGAATAAGGGTGTTAGGACCAGACGTCAATTAGCTATACTTGTTACACCTTTCAAATTGAGCCTAAAAAGGTTGATAAGGCCTTAAGTGATGAGTTTTGGGTTCTTGCTATGTAAAAATAGCTAAACTAATTTAAAAGAAATGAGGTTTGGACTCTAAATCCTAGACCTAAGAGTACCAATGTCATAGGTACCAAATGGGTTTTAGGAACAAATCTGATGAGGATGGCAACATTGTGTGCAACAAGGCTAGATTTGTAGCATAAGGATACTCTCAAATTGAGGGTATCAACTTTGAGGAGACTTTTGCTCCAGTTGCTTGTCTTGAGTCCATAAGGCTTCTCTTGTCCTATCTTGTGTGCACAAGTTCAAATTGCACCAAATGGATGTAAATAGTGTCTTCCTCAATGGCTTATTGCAAGAGGAAGTGTTTGTTAAGCAACCCAAGGGTTTTGTGGATCCACACCATTACAACCATGTATATCGCCTCAAGAAGGCTTTATATAGATTGAAACAAGCACCGAGGGCTTGGTATAAGCGCATCACTCAATTTCTTGTTGATAATGACTACACAAGGGGTAGGGATAGGAATTTCCCCCACGGAGCCCTACCCTCACCGGGCCTCACCCCCATTTGGGGGTAAATTTTGCCCCCAAATAGGGTTTTGGGGTGGGGGTGGGGGCAAATGTTACCCCTAAAACCAAAATGGGGGTAGGGGTGGGAGTGGGGGAACCTCCCCCCACCCCCATTTCCCCATTCCCCCATTTCTTAAATGGGGGTAGGGCCCCATTTCCTCCATATTATATATATATATATATTGTTTTATTTTCTTTAAAAAAAAAAAATTAACTCTATTAGTCTATTACTCATATTTTAGATTGATTAAAGGCTTTAAATTTGTTTAGACTTTTATGTGTAATACACTAATACTATATTATTATAGTTATTTTTATTAATTTTGGATTAAATTAAATCAATTATATATTTTAGATTGTATATTTTGTTAATTATTGGATTGGATATTGAAACAGGATAAAACAAAAGTTTGGTCCGATCGAATTCTGAATTCAAAATTCTAAATTCCGAATTTCGAATTGAAAATTTGTAAGATTAGAAACGGGGGAAATGGGGGACGGGGGTGGGGGCAGGGGAACCTCCCCCTCCCCATTGGGCCTCCATTCCCATCCCTAACAATGAGTAGTGTTAACAGGACCTTGTTCATCAAGAGAAAAAATGATGAGCTACTTTTAGCTCAAATCCATGTTGATGACATTATGTTTGGCTCTATCAACAAATCCAAAGTCCAACAATTTATTGATGTCATGTCTCATGAATTTGAGATGAGCTTAGTTGGTGAGCTTAATTACTTCCTAAGTTTGCAAATTAAACAATTGCATGATGGGATTTTCATAACCCAAGCTAAATATGCAAAGAACCTAGTGAAGAAGTTTGGCCTTGAAAATACCAAACATTGTGACACACCCATGAGTACCACTTTGAAACTAAGCAAGGATGCTAGTGGTAAATGTGTGGAACAAAGCCTCTATCGTGGCATGATTGGTAGCTTGCTTTACTTGACCGCAAGTAGGCCCGATATAGCCTTTAGTATGGGTGTGTGTGCTAGGTACCAAGCGAATCCTAAGGGGTCCTATTTCTCCTCCGTGAAGAAAATCATTCGTTATATGAATGGGACATCCAATTATGGGATATGGTATTTATTTGACACTAATGCTAGTTTAGTTAGCTTTAGTGATGCAAATTGGGCAGGAAATTGTGATGATATGAAAAGTACATTGGGCGGTTGCTTATTCCTAAGAAATAACTTGGTGTCATGGTTTTGCAAGAAGCAAAATTCCATTTCCTTGTCCACGGCCGAGGCCGAATACATAGCCGCAAGGAATGCTGATCGGTCATTTATTGTATATGTTTTTGATCCCCATTCCTCCAATCAATTGCTTGTTTCTCGAGTCTTTTAGGGATTTAATATGTGTTTATGAGCATTTTCAGGATTTTGGATCCAGATGAATATATTGAAGAATATCAGGCAAATAGTGCTATTTTGAAGACTTCAGGGGCTTTTGTGCAATTATCCAATAGTGCAGCTGAAAGAGCTCCCAATTGTTTAGCAGCGATACAGCAGCGCTCAGAGAACAGTAGCTGCCCCTGCCGAACCGCTGTCGCTGCCGCAGCGGTTCCCCGTTTCTTGTTAAGGGCGCTGCCGCGCCGCTGCCACATTGGCAGCGGTCACGGCAGCGGTTTTGCGAGATGATCAAGACAAGGGATTCTTTTCGTAGACAGATTGAGGAGGGCTTATAAATAGGTTATGACATCTTTAGGGCAGAAGACCTCTCTCTGGCTGGTTCTGCAACTCTTCCATTAAGACATTCCACACTCTTTGCTCATCACACAAATCCATCATTCATCTTTACTCATAGAAGATTCGAAGACGAAGGAGTTCATCGAGGATTTGAAGAATTTGTTGAAGCTTTTCAATGGGTTTTATCTTTTCTCCCTCTTGTTTCTTTGTTTCTAATATGTGTAACTAACTCCATACTAGGGAGTCAATGTGAACCTCTATGAATACTCTTTGTTAGAATTGACTATATTTTCTTAATTCAAGTTTTGATTCATTCAATTCATTCTAAGTCTTAATTCTTTATTTGTGTTAATGCATGATCATATGTTGACATGAATTTAGGGTTTTGATAATTAAACAATTAAGTTTGGAGTGTTGATCTACACGTAACCTTAATTAATATTCAATTGAATGGGTAAAACTGATCTTAGCATTGATCTATGCAAGCAGGTTTTGGTTCTTAGTTCTTGCACTTAATGGGTTCTCGGTTGTAGTTTGCGCCATTGATCTATGGGTAAATTATAATTGAGGATACTTGGTTCATCCCAGGATCATACGGTAATAATCATAAATAAGATAAGAACGAATCCTTAACTTGAGTTACATCTATTATCAAAGTCAATTCGAAGCATTGAGTAAATGTAGTTGGGGAGCATTGATGACCTAGTCCTCTCACCTCTTGATCACATTCACATATTCTTGTTAATTGCTTTCTTAGTTAAATTTAGTTAATCAATATTCACTCAATCAATCAATCAATCTCAAATCTCTTAGACACTGTTAATTGCTTAGCTTTAATTAGAATTAGTTATAACTAGTAAATCACTTTTCCTCGTGGGAACGATCCCTACTTGTCGCTGTACTTATCTCACGATTCGTGCACTTGCGAGTTAGGTTTTTATAACACGATTTTACATATCAAATGCTTGCACACAACTCCTTTGGATGAAGCAAATGCTTGTGGACTATGGATTTGATCAAGGTACTCTAACTCTTTATTGTGATAACATGAGTGCCAAAATAGACATCCGGCATCATTTCATTAGGGAACTAGTTGAGAACAAATACATAGTACTTGAGCATGTATGTACAAATGATCAACTAGCGGATTTATTTACTAAACCATTAGATGCAACTAGGTTTAAAGCACTTAGTAGGTCTATTGGGATTTGTATTATGCCTTGATGTTATGTGGTGATTGACCCTATGAGGGGAGCTCAAGCAAAAAGAGCAAACTTGCATACTTGTCACATGCAAAAATTTGACAAGCTTTATGCTTTTTCATTAATTGCTTGAGTATCTTAGTTGCACATATATGCTTATATGGTTTTTTCATTCAATAAGTGTGAACCATTGCTTTGTTTGTAATCCATGTCATCTTAATGTTCAAACATACATTTTTGGACTAGGATAATTAATAGGGAAATACTCTTGAATGACCTATAATTTATTTCCATGACATGTGCACTTGATTTTGACATGCTTAAAATGATATGCATGGTATCTTTTGATTGCTCTAAATTGAATGCAAATGTGTGTGAATGCAATAGACAATACTAAACTTAATAAGGATGTCTCGTCCAAATTAGTCTTGTCTCTCTTCTTAATGGTTTAACAAGACTACTATCATATGGAAAATTTATCCAGAAAAATCAAATAGGATCTTTGTAATCCATGTCTTGATTTGCCTTTAAGGTTTGATATAGTTGCTTGTTTTTTTAAAATCCTTGGAAAATATATCTAGTTGCTTATGATAAAAGGGTACAAATTGGTTTAGATTCCTTTGGAAACTCTTTTGATGTTTGCTTTGCCAAATACCATTGCTTGGGCATTGAAGTTATATGTCTTGCATCCAAAGCAACATTTTTCACACATTTATTCTTAAAATAAATCTCATTACTTCTCTCCCAATTAATTAAGTTGCATAAAGTTCTTGTATATAACTATGCAAATGTCTTGTGTGCTACTATCTCTCTTTGCTAAAAGCGACTTGGTTGGGGATACTCATTTGCCTATCTCATGACAAAAAGGGGAAGTAGTGTGTGATAGGGGAGTTTTAGTAGCTTATTGCATATTGGGTAGATTGCTTGTTGAGGGGGAGTAACCATTTAGGGGGAGCATTGCATTGCATTTCATTGCATGATATTGTCTGTTTTTTTTTTTTTTTTTTTAATGAAAATTCTTGTATTTTTTGTTTCATTTGATCACCTCATATACACTTGGCTTGGAAAGTGTAGTTATCATGTGTTGTAGAGATGTTTATTCTACAAGAGATTAAAGGCTTGAAGATCTAGTTTTTAGGTAACTCTTTGTAATGTAGTAAAACTTTTTGTTGACCTTAAGTTTTTCGTTTTGTGAGATTCAATTGTGAGTGGTGGTTTGTCACGAAATAGCCAAAGGGAGAGATTGTTAAGCCCTCATATTTTGATTGGCTTATTTCGTTGACAAACCACATTTGGGGTTAATGTATAAGGGTAGATTAAGTCTTCATTGTTTGCGATCAAGCTCATGGCTTTCTCAAGACCTCAAGATCAAGAGCACTTCAAAGATATATCACTTATGCTCAAACTCTTTGAAGAGATTTAGTTGCACACATACACTCTCATGCATTCTCTTATTTTGTATATTCTTGTGTGTAACATATTTAGTGCTTATTCATGATTATATCCATCTTCATGCATGTTCCTTACTCACTTCACACTTGCACAACATTCATATAGGTTAGGTGTGCTTTGTTGGGTTGAAAAGAGATCTTTTCTCTTTTTCGCGGTTTGTGCCGCTTTGAGTACCGCAGCTGGTTCATCTTGCCTGAACCGCGGTTTTGTTTAGTGCATCCTCTGTTTTGTTTCACTGTGTATGTTGCGGCTGGTGCAAGTTGCTTCTACCCAATCGCGAGTTTCCTAGGCATGTGATGCCGTGTGTACCGCAGTCCAGACACTTTGTCCATACCACGGCACACACCGCGGTTTGACATGTTTTTACAGTCTGTTTGTCAAAAAGACGTCATTTCTCTTAGGGCTTCATATATATATTCTATATTCTCTTCTTGGCCGAATTAAAGCTAATATTTTGAGTTTCTTAAGAGCTTGAGAGTGCCTTGCAAGAAAAATCATCAAGATTCAATCTTTATTGACCAAAATCCAAATACCCATCATCCATTCATGAATCCAACATCATCTAGCATCATCTAGGTTGTTTTCTGATCTCTCATGGATTTTCATCAACACACATGACTTGGTATTTGGTAAGTAGAACACCATCTTCATTCATCTTATTGTTCTTGCTTAACAAGAAATCTCTTTTATGACTTGTTTGCATCTAGATTAAGTTCTTATCAACAAGTAGAAATTTTTGTGTTGATTGTTAGGTGTTGTATTGTGATGGTTATTGCATCTAAGTTTGCTTTTATTTTATATAGCTGAGTTATATGTATGACATATAGCAACATGAAATCTAGGATTGTTTGACTTGTTCACTCATGGTTAGATAAGCATTAAATGTGTTTACCTAGCATTTATGCATTTGATATTCACTT
Source organism: Acer saccharum (assembly GCA_030490815.1). Taxonomy (NCBI): domain Eukaryota; kingdom Viridiplantae; phylum Streptophyta; class Magnoliopsida; order Sapindales; family Sapindaceae; genus Acer; species Acer saccharum. Next base: position 24,288,896 of record CM059869.1, on the reverse strand, counting down.
AGGTTGTTATCTCTTCTTTGAAAGTTAAGCCTTGTGACTAAATGGATTAGTGCAAAAGGAAGTTGGTCTAGGATCACTATTAAAAGCCCGCTAGGTAGAGTGGAAGGGTTAGTGACCAAGAATTGTTTGACTTGAGGTCAATTTAGGTTGTAAACTTTCATTCAAATATTGGATTTAAGGACTGTGTGTGGCTAGCACAATAGTCCATGAATTTTGCCAAATTGGAGGGTTTCTCACGTATATCAATTATTGTATTATTTATTGTTTTCCGTACTTTAATTACGTTGATTGGATTTGATTGCTTTGTGTTGTTTTTGAATATTGACTAATCAAGAAAAGTTTGTAATTAACTTGATTAAAACCTATTCAACTCTCCAGGTTAGTTTAGACACATAATATAAAAATATACTATGATTATTTCCAAAAATAAATGTTTTTTGAATTTTAATTATTGTTATAAATGATAGTAAAAAAAATATTTTTCAAAATAAATTAAAATATCAATTGTAATATCAAATTAATTTTAATCCATTTGTTTTATGAAATTAACGGTAAATTTTAAAAACATATCAATGGTAATATATTAATGATAACATAACAAAAAATAAAAATACATTAAAATATTAATTATTGCATTCAATTCAATAGATTCTTTTTCTAAATATATGAAATTCACTCATAATGTTTTTTTTTTTTTTTTTAAATGGTGATAAATAATTTTTTTGTAAGAAAATGAAAAAATATCTCCACTACTATTTGCATCTCCATAAAGTCTTCACCTTTAAATATTAGGGAGGGTATATTCAATTAAGATTCTTGAGGACATTTAAAGACATTTTTTAAGTAACATATTTTTATAGATTTCTACAGACTTTTATAAATCCACATAGACTTTCATTGATTTGTTTAGAAATCTATCTCAGGCTTTTATGGATTTATTTAGACATATATCACAGACTTTCATAGATTTTTTATCTCAGACTTCTATTATAGATGGATGAATTATACCAGTATATTGCCCAATCAGTCAATCGAAGAGAAGCTCAATTTTCACAAAGATCTCAACTTTCATGATAAACCCAAAAAAATAACATATGAATACATAAAACTTCATGTATGAATAAACGTTGCACACCAAAAGAACAAAAAACTAACGACAATAATTTCCACTCAATTACTAAAGTCAATCACAAAAGAAAGAAAGTGACATAGTTTATAACAATTTTGAGAGCAAAATTAAAAGGAAAATACTTAACATGCATAACTCATCTTCACTGATTCTCATTGTTATTCAACTAATCATATAAACAAACAATAATCAACAAATCGAATAACCAAACAACATGCATAAAATATTGAAAACAAAGCATAACCCTAACCTAAACCTTGTCACAGCTGACCACCCTTTGATCCATGATTTTTAATTCATTCTCTACAGCTCCAAATCTTACAAAATATGGAATGGATAATCTAGACATATAGGACATGCTATAGTAAAACTTTCAATTTAATCCATGGTCATTTGAATATGAAAAATTCTTTTCTTGTTTTTCGAATCTGTCTAACAGAAATCAATATTGACCTTTGTCCACTCCAAAAATTATAAAAAAATTTATAATCATTTATAAATCACAAATTTTTGTAGAATAATAGTACACATAACATTATATCTACATATAAGTTTTCATAATTTTCTAGATAAAAGAACCACCCAAATAAATTTACAAATTCTGGCCATTTGTCAATATAGAGGGGTTCCAACAGGCCTTTATATATTTCGAAAACACATAAAAACTAATAACCGCCACTATCAATTGAATAGGCTTATAAATCATCATCATGTTCTCTACTTTCATCAAGTTAAGCATATCAAGAATCATAACCTAACATATTCTAGAATTTCAACCATAAAAGAGATAAACAAAGGAAAATAGAAGCAACGAACCCTAGCAATAAGAAAAACTCAAAATCCTTGAGGAAAAGGCTGGACTTGTTATGGCCTTTGATATTTATACCTCTCACCATCAAGTCCGCCAAAATCCATGACCTAAAAAAATCCTTTAAAATCTAGTCCCGATTGAATACATCTTAATTTTTGTAGACATTTTTAAAGTCCCAATTCAATACACCCAGATTTGGAAAGATTCTTTAAAAGTCCATAGAAATCTAAATTGAATACCACTGGATTAATATATACTCTTTTAAAGTCTTGAAATGTCTTAATTGAATACCCGGATTTATAGTCTTTAAATGTCCTCGAGAATCCTAATTCAATACACCCCCCTTAGTGTTATAGCCTTTGTTTTTCTAATATTGTATGTCTATATTGCCTTTTAAAAACACTATATCAGAAAAATAATCGTTTAAACTAAGATAATCATTTTATCTAAATAAAATCCGTTATGAAAAAAAAAAAAGATAATTCCATAGAATAGCCACTTTGGTTTTCCAATTTTTACATATAGCCACTAGTTTTTAAAAAACCAAATATAACCAATATGATCATGGATCAACCAATATGATCATGGATCATGGATTGTGTGGTGGAAGTTAGTGGGTTCTTTAACAAGTATACCCCTGCAGAGTTGTCAGTGGTTGTTGATGTAAGTGGTCCAAAATGACCCCGTCTCCTTCTTATATCTCAGACGAAGGCAATCCCCAAACCCAATCCCTAAATTACGGTGCGGCTTCCAACTGATTTTATCTCTTTTATTATATGCATCTTATTAAATTGAAATGCAAGTCGGTTAACCCAAACCCTTACATGTAAACATAGCACCCAATTACCTGTGATATTTCGTATATCCGATTCTCCGCCATAATCGTATTTCCAGTTGTTGATTCGTTGCCGTGATTGAAGCGGTCCTAATTTGTTTCAGCCATCCCCAATATCAGAGAAGGTATGTATCTCCTTAGAAATCGAACTGTAACTATAAAATATATCCCCTATAATGGGGGGTTTTCAAATATTATCTTCTTCGATTGATGATTTCTTTCATAATTTTCATATAATAACATATGTTGAAAATGATTGAGAAGGGTCATCCTGTTCTTCGTCGCGGCGGCCTGTGTGTCTTGATGTCAGTCTAAAAAATACATATGATTGATTTCTTTCATATTCAGGATATAACATATGTTTATGTCAGTCTAAATACTACATATGAATGATTTCAATCATAGTCATATAATATATGTTGAAAAGGATTGAGAAGGTCCCCTTTATCTTCGTCGCGGCGGCCTGTGTGTGTTTGTTTATGTCAGATGTTAGATTAGGAGTTTTATGCATTCCCTGTGTCATCGTATTTACATTACATTCCATGATCATTACATTACATTCCATGATCGTACCATTACATTCCATGACACGACATTCCATGACATGGAATGACTTTCCTAGATTCTCCATGACATGAAATGAGATTCCATGATCCTCCTAGATTCCAAGATTACATTACATTCCATGATTGTACCGTTACATTACATTCCATGATCGTACCATTACACAACCTTCCATGACACGACATTCCATGACATGGAATGACTTTCCTAGATTCTCCATGACATGAAATGAGATTCCATGATCCTCCCAGATTCCATGATCCTTCTAGATTCCAAGATTACATGACATGGAAAGATTCTCCATGACATGGAATGACTTTCCTAGATTCTCCATGACATGAAATGAGATTCCATGATCCTCCCAGATTCCATGATCCTACCATTACAACACTAAATTACATTCCATGATCCTCCTACCACAACACGACATTACATACCATGATCCATCATGGAATGTAATTCCATAAAACATTGATGACATTGTCCGTCTGATGACATTGATGACGTGTCCATATTCCCATGATGACATTATTTTAATCCGTCTGGTGACATGTATTTTAATTTTAATTCCATGATGATAGAACTGATTAAATCTGTTGCATACAGCTTCAGGAATATGGTTCTGTTGATAGTGAACTTCGATGGACAGTGGGAAGATGGACAGTTCAACCCTAAAGCTGTTTTCTTTTTGTCAGTGACAGTGAAGGAGACTTTGAAAACATTGGCAGAGAAGATATGTAGTCGATTTGGCTTAAATTCTGATGAAGTGGACTTCAAGATAAGTACTAGAATTGATGGCTCCATTGTTGAAATGATTTATGACTTAGATTTACAGATCTTCGTTTTGCATAACAAAGAGAATCCTAAATGTTATGTGTCGGTGTTTCACAAACAGTTACGAAGCCTGGTTGACCAGTTAACTGTGACTCTTGATCTGAAATCCAAATCTACCTCCATCACCATCGGTTGTACTGGTGATCAGGCATGTATGCCACCACCCATTGTGAAGTGTAAATCTACAGGCAGCCCTGTTGTGAGTTCATCCGGATACAGATCCACAACTGGTAGCAATGAATTTGTTCCGAGTGGTTTCCCCGTAGATGAATCAAAAACTCCGCCATCAATCAGGAAGTCTATATTTCCCCAAAGCCCACTCGGCGGTACAGTCAGTAAGTGAAACAAATTATAGCACGGTGTGTATAAAACTATCTAGAGGGGGGGGGGGGGGGTGAATAGATTTTAAATTTATTACCCAATTTTTCGTATTAAGTCAAAATTACAAATTTACCCCTAACTAGATAAAGCAACAAATCAAGTATAAAATGCGGAAATTAAATAAGACTTGATTTTTACGTGGAAACCCTCACGGGAAAAACCACAGGCTAGTAAGTAAGCCACATGATACTCGCTTTTTCCGTCGTTAAGAAATTGCAAGGATCAAAAGATTAGTTCATTTAAAAGGGGGTTTCCTACGCAATGTGCTCTAAACTAGCAAAAGACTAGTAAAGCGGCAAGCGAGGGTATCGTTCCGCAGGGAGGTGTGATTCGTCAACCATTTCAAGTTCTAGAGTTTATTGTAAGCATGTAAATAGAATGCGGAAAGGTGAGAATGGTGTGTGTGAAATGTATGTACAATGCGGCATGTGTGTGTGTAGAGAGAATGAAAATGAAAATAAATAAAAACAAAGAGAATATGGAAGGGTGAGAATGGTGTTTAAAGTGATAAATAAAATGGTGGATAAGAGAGATGCATGAAAATGGTCACACAAGGTTCAACAAGTTCACCATACATAAGTGCACAAATAGTTGGTTGTTAGACATTAAGGACATCCAATTTTAGTTAAGGGTTCGTTCTTGCCTCAATCCGATTTATACCCATTCATAGAGCTAACTGTTGAAGAGTGTGTTGAGAGCCCCTCGTACACGAAACCGCAACCAACATTTGTGAACCGATTCTACAAACAAAACTACATTGAGCCCCAATGATGGCTTCGTAATGTAAAATGGCAACGTGAAAGTCTAATGAATATGGAAAGAGTGATTGTATCTCCGACCATAACTCACCTAGAGCCCCTAGTGTGAGAAATAGCCAAAGACCAATAATTGTAACTTTAACCATGACTCACCTAGAGCCTCTAGAGTGAGAAATAGCTAAAGTCCAATTGTTAACAAGAACATTGAACCAAACCTCATATAATATGGCAATTAATAGGTTCATCCATTCTTCCTAGCTAATTAGCCAAGACTATGTCCGGAGAGCCCCTCCAAAGGCACAATCCTAACACTAAGTCACTCAAACCCATCCATGAACATGCAATTTCAACCTTCCATCAACATACAAACACAAAATGGGATATTTGATTACAACTACTCCTAATTTACATTAATCTACTCCTAATCCCATCCATGAGTACATATTAATTTCCAATCATCCATAAACATGCATTTCAAGATAAGAGATATATTCTACAACAATCAAGAATGAATCAAAACACAAATTGGATATAAAATCAACCACATGTATATTGAGCACAAATTAGGTTTACAAATATTCCCAAGTGGGGATTACACATCTAAGAAAACAAGAAATACAAAGAGAATGAGATAAAAGAGAAAACCCAAGTGGAGAGCCCCTCCAAAATGTGCTAATCTCCTTTGATCCATGCTTGGCTCGAAATTGGTCCAAAGACCCTCTTTTCTCCTTGCAATCTACTCCTAAATGGATGGATGATGGGTAGAAGATGAGGTGGGGAGCATCCATGGAGGAAAAACCTCCATGGATGCTCTTGCAAGCTCCTCTCTCTCTTATTTGGTGAAGAAAATGAAGAAGAAGATGAAGAGGAAGTGTGTGGGGTGTGTGTTCTGGTGGGAGAGAAGAGAATAAGGGGTTTATATAGTGTTGGGAGGTTAGGGCTGAAGGTTAGGGTGAATGGACGAAACTGTCCCTAAAATTCGCCCAAAAAAACGACTTTCTAGAGTGATTCGACGGTTTCATTCTGCGGCCTGGCCGCCGTTTGAAGTAGCGGTTTTGACCTGACAGCGTTTCAGCGTTTTCAACATCGCGCACCGTTACGGAAATGGCCATAACGTTCTGTAGAAAGCTCGGAATTGCAATCCGTAAAATGTTCTGGAAACTAGACTTCTGGGGATTTCCGAATATATAAAGATATCAATGTGATTCGATCTGAGGAGGAAGATATGACATCCGCAAGTTGACCATTCTGCACGCGTATATACAATTTCAGCCCTTTTTGCTCCATTTTGCCTCCCCAACTAATCTTTAAGCTCAAATACCTGTTGTAGGGAATATGTACCTACACAAGGCTCAAACAAAACATTATATACAAAATTACGCTCAAAAACGAGACAAACGATCGGAAATGGGGGACCTCAAATAGGTATAAAATAGTTCGATCACCACACTCGAACCTCGAATCCACTAAATGTGTAAAACGATTACAACCTAATCCCGGAAGTAATCACACACCTACCTAATCCCGATATGAGTGAACCTAGTCCAATTTGCTTGTGATCTAAGCAACCTAATCCCGGATGCTACACACAAGACTTACTTTCTCTATGAAGAGAATAACACCCTAAGTGAATATATGAATATCCAAATGCAACATAGAGCAAGGGAAACCCTATATGCTTATCTAAGATGATTAATATGCAATTAGAACAATCCTAGATATTAAAAACTAAATGACATGTCAATTAGTTTAGCTAATCAATATTAAGCACAAAACCTAATTTGCTAGCACAATACAACTTCTCAAACATACATCACACTAATCTCAATATTGTATCCAAAGCATACAAAATAACATACAAGTAATTAATTGAGATTGCTTGTTAAGAGAAACACAAAATATGTAAGATATTAGTGAAAAGCTTACCAAGCAAAGTATGATGAAGAATCCATGCAAGATGACATCTAGAAGATCAAAGATGATGCTAGATGATGATTGATGATCATGAAAAAGTGTTTGAGTAATTAAAAATGAGTTCTTGGAATTTTTCATCTCTTTGAAAAATATCCTAAGTATGAAATCTGAATATGAACTCTTGTAATTGACCTAAAGTCAAAGTGACATATATATAGGGTGTCAAGATGAAGCGTGGTCGTTTTGATAAGTGACACCACAAATTTGCCTTGGGCGCTGTACGTAGGGCGCTTCTGTACAGCGCCTGTACAGCGCCCCTGCTCTGTTCTCACGGAAAAACAGAGGGGCGCTGTACGTAGAGCGCCCTGTACAACGCTCGTACAGCGACCGAATTAAATCGATCAGGTTTGTACAGCGCTCGAAGGGGGCTGTTCGTACAGCGCTTCTGTAGAGCGCTTTTGGGAGTGCCCAATGCAAAAATGCAATCCTAAGTCTAAGCATGACAAGGCAATTGGATATGCAAGATGCAATCAAACTAACATGCAAGAAGAGATGTTAATGAACATTAAAGCACACAAATAAGACACACAATATACAAGGATTAAACATATGCATGAGTTATGAGTGTGTGCAACTATCTCTTCAAGACAAGTAAGCACATAGAGATTTACCTTCGGTGCTTATTAAGAATGAGGTCTTCAAAGGGCTTTAGCAATAACACCTACACTTAAGCTACCCTTACAAGAATCCCCAACATGTGGTTTGTCCACGAAATGAGCCAATCAACAAATGGGAACCTTACAATCTCCCCCTTTGGCTATTTCGTGACAAAACCACCACTCACATTGATTCCCCACAAAAAATAGAAACTACGGGACTACAATGATTATCTACATTACAAAGAGATAAGAAAATAAAACTTCAAGTCTTCAATCTCTTGTAGAACAATCAACCCATGAAAATAAGATTTCTATATTTTCCAATTCAAGTAAAGTGTGAGATTTATCAAGTGAGAACAATAACAAGCATTTGCATTTTTTTCTTAAAATGAGCACAACATTATGCAATGTATGTGTATGCAATGTTCCCCCTCAATGGGTTACTCCCCCTCAATGAATGTTTTCCCCAATGTGCACAATTGCTTCTATATTTTGCAACTCCCCTTACCATAATCCTACTCCCCCTTTTTGTCATGATATAGGCAAAGGAGTATTCCCCAACCGGGTCACTCATAGCAACGAGAGATAGAAGCATGCAAGATATTTGCATATTCATATAAGTCACTTTATGCATCTCAATTAATTGAAGAGAAACAAGGAGATTTATTTGTAGAAAATGTGTGAATCCAACATGCTTTGCATACAAGACATATAGCATTCAAGTCCAAAATACAATGGTATTTGACAAAGTAAATGACAAAGGTTTCTAATTAGAATTCAAACCAATTTCACCAATGTCATGAGAAAAGCAAGGATATAGAGATTATTGTTTTCAAATTAAGAGAAACTATATCCAACTTTATAAGCGAAACATGGCATGAGCGACTTTGCACCCTATTTGATTTTTCCGGATAAGATATCCGTATGATAGTAGCCATGTTCAACCAATAAAGAAAGAGAGACATTTGGAATATAAATTCCTTTGAACGGATACAAGATCCTTTATTCATTTTGAGTCTCATAAGCTTTCACACAAGTTTTGCATTTTAAGAATATGCAATCATCAATTCATGCTTATCATGTGAGCATGTTATATAAATTTCATGCTTTTTCATTTGACATTAGCATGTTATAAAAGAATCATCATGTCATGGAGATAACTATAGGTCATTCAAATCATATTTCCTATGAACATCTCCTAGTCCAAAAATGAATGTTTGAACATAAATATGACATGGATTATAAACAAGCAAGGTTCACACTTATTTAATTGAAAACATATATACATATGTACAACCAAGCTTACTCAAGCAATTAAAAGGAGAGGCATAAAATATTTCAAATTTTTTGCAAGTGACAAGAATGCAAACTAGCTCTCTTTGCTTGAGTTCCCCATATGGGGTCAATCATAAAACACGTCACTCCACAAGACATATCCCAATAGATCTACTAAGAGTTTTAAATCGAGTAGCATCTAAGGGTTTAGTAAATAAGTCCGCAAGTTGATCATTTGTACCTACATGTTCAAGTACTATGCATTTATTTTCAACAAGCTCTCTAATGAAGTGATGGCGGATGTCAATATGCTTAGTTCTAGAATGTTGCACCGGATTCTTGGAAATATTAATGGCACTCATGTTATCACAAAAGAGAGTGAGAGTACCTTGGTTGAATCCGTAGTCTACTAGCATTTGCTTCATCCATAGGAGTTGTGTGCATCCACTCCCCGCGGCTATGTACCCAGCCTCGGCCGTGGACAAGGAAATTGAGTTTTGCTTCTTGCAAAACCAAGACACCAAGTTGTTGCCTAGAAAGAAGAAACCGCCCGATGTGCTCTTCCTATCATCACAATTTCCTGCCCAATCCGCATCACTAAAGCCTACAAGACTAGCATTAGTGTCAAAAGAGTACCAAATCCCATAGTTGGATGTCCCATTCACATAGCGAATGATCCTCTTTACGGAAAAGAGGTGGGACTCCTTAGGATCCGCTTGGTACCTAGCACACACACCCACACTAAAAGATATATCGGGCCTACTTGCGGTCAAATAAAGCAAGCTACCTATCATGCCCCGATATAGAGTTTGTTCCACACTTTTACCACTAGCATCCTTGCTTAGCTTCAAAGTGGTACTTATGGGTGTATCACAATGTTTGGTATTTTCTAAACCAAACTTCTTCACTAGGTTTTTGGCATATTTGGCTTGGGTTATGAAAATCCCATCATCTAATTACCTAATTTGCAAACCTAGGAAGTAACTTAGCTCACAAACAAGACTCATCTCAAATTCATGAGACATAATATCAACAAATTGTTGGACCTTGGTGTTGTTGGTGGAGCCAAAAACTAAATCATCAACATATATTTGAGCTATGAAAAGCTCATCATTGTCTCTCTTAATGAATAGCGTCTTGTCAACACTACCTCTTGTGTAGTTGTTGTCAACAAGAAATTGAGTGAGGCACTCATACCAAGCCCTCGGTGCTTGTTTCAACCCATATAGTGCCTTCTTGAGGCGATAGACATAGTTGGGGTGGTGAGCATCCACAAATCCCTTGGGTTGTTCAACAAACACTTCCTCTTGCAAGAAGCCATTGAGGAAGGCACTCTTGACGTCCATTTGGTGCAATTTGAACTTGTGCACACAAGAGATGGACAAGAGAAGCCTAATGGACTCTAAACGGGCAATGGGAGCAAAAGTCTCCTCAAAGTCGATACCCTTAATTTGAGAGTACCCTTGTGCTACAAGTCTAGCCTTGTTCCACACTATGTTGCCATTCTCATCGGATTTATTCCTATAAATCCACTTAGTTCCTATCACATGTGAGCTTTTAGGCCTAGGAACTAGAGTCCAAACCTCATTCCTTTCGAATTGGTTTAGCTCTTCTTGCATGGCAAGAACCCAAAATTCATCATTTAAGGCTTCATCAACCTTTTTGGGTTCAATTTGAGAGGTGTAGCATGTAAAGCTAATTAAATTAGCTATTTGACGCCTAGTCCTAACACCCTCATTTACATCTCCAATAACATCCTCTTTGTTATGGAGTCTTCTAACCCATGGAGCGGGTACATTAGAGTCCAAGAGAGGGACTCTAGTAATAGGTTGTGTGACTTCATCATTTTCATTAGATGTCCCAACATTGGGAGTCACCACAACCCTCTCCAAAGGAGAGTCATCCTCTAAAACTTCCTCCCCCTCATGGTCATTAGACTTGAGCCTTGTATCATCAATGACAACATTAGATGATTCCATGACGGTTCGAGTCTTCAAGTTGAAAACTCTATAGGCTCTACTATTCAAGGCATAGCCAATAAAGATACCCTCATCACTCTTAGCATCAAACTTGCCAAGTTGATCACGGTCATTTAAAATGTAGCATTTGCTTCCAAATGTGTGGAAGTAGCTAACATTTGACTTCCTACCCTTCCATAACTCATAGGAGGTGTTTCTAGATCCGGGCCTTAGGAATACTCTATTCCCTATATAGCAAGCCGTATTGACGGCTTCGGCCCATAGGTTCCTAGGGACATTGTTGCTAAGCAACATCACTCGGGCCATCTCTTGGAGGACCCTGTTCTTCCTCTCAACAACTCCATTTTATTGAGGTGTCCTCGGAGCCGAAAACTCATGGGAGATGCCTAAGCTATCACAATAGCTTTCAAAATAGGCATTCTCAAACTCCCTCCCATGGTCACTTCTAATCCGTTTAATGCTCTTAATATTAGAATTCATTTCATTTTGTAATTTAGTACAAAGCATTTTAAACTCATCAAAAGTTTCGGATTTTTCACTAAGAAAATATGTCCATGTAAATCTAGAGAAATCATCAACACAAACAAAAATTTATCTCTTTCCACCTAAACTCTCGGTTTGCATAGGACCCATAAGATCCATGTGGAGAAGCTCTAGGGGCTCCTTGGTGGAGAGATACTTGCCCTTTTTTGTGCATGCTTTTGGTTTGTTTTCCTTGTTGGCAAGGTCCACAAATACCATTGGCTTTCTTCCCAAGCTTAGGGAGGCCACGCACACACTCGAACTTTCCAAGGGTTCTTAAATCCCTAAAGTTCATGTGGCCAAGTCTTTCATGCCACAACTCAATTTTGCTCATCCATGGACACATTGTTTGAGACTATTCTAGCTTCAAGACAATAACAATTGTCACTAGATCTCATACCTTTCAACAAGGTTTGTCCATCGGGCTTTAGGATAGAGCAATCATTTTTACTAAACAAGACGGAATATCCTTCATCACTTAGATGTGAAATGCTTATTAAATTGGCTTTCAAGCCATCAACAAATAAAGCATCGGATAAGGAGGGTAATCCGGGAACGAAAATGGTTCCTTTCCCTACAACTTTCTTTTTGGATCTGTAACGATTCCCATTTATTGATTGGCTTGTTTCGTGGACAAACCACATGTGGGGTTTATTGTAAGGGTAGCTTAGGTATTGGTATTCAAGCTCAAGGCCCTTTCAAGACCTCATCTTGATAAGCACCAAAGGTAAATTTCTAGTGCTTACGTGCTTTGAAGAGATCTAGTTGCACACACACACAACTCATGCATAAATGTTATACTTATATGTTGTGTGTTTTCATATGTATGCATTCATAATTGTTGAATATCTCTTCATGCATGTTTATTTAATTGCATCTAGTTTATTGAAATGCCATGACATGTTTAGGCATTAGGATGCAAAGTCATGAATTTTATTCATGCATGTTTGAATTGAGTGCATCTTGTTCAATGATAATGCCATGACATGTTAGGCATTAGGATGCATTCAATACCCACACTTGTACTTCATGATTAGTCTTAAGTGTGGTGTAATTCGTTTCCGTTTGTGTGATCGGAAACGTTCGCGCTTGCACGATGGTGTGCATGTCTTAGCGCAATGGTTGACCACTTGAGAAGGTCTCATTCTTCTCTTGGATAAGTGGTAGATTTGGTTGGGTTGATTGGAGTAAGGTGTCTAGTTTCAAAAGATTGGATTTCAATGTTTCAAGTGTTTTCAAAACTGACCTTTGCATGGTCTTGTGACCATATATTTTTATAAAAAGCTTCAAAATGAGTTTTGAAAATTTCTTTACAAACTAGACACCCATACCTTTCCAACGGTATATTATTCGTAATATTTCATGACCGTTTGGATTGGTTTTAAAATCTCCAAAGTTACAACCAAAACAGGGCAACTCTGTTGTTGTCCGTTTCTGACCTTTGGTCACTCAATTGGCCATAACTCTTTCTACAGATATCAAAATTTCATTCTGTAAAACCGAGTAGAAAGTAGACATCCATACCTTTCCAACAATATATTATATGAAAGGTTTCGATGTCGTTTGGTCATGTTTCGAAGCGCTCGAATCTTGAGTCGCTGCACTGACACGAGTACCGCGAAAATGCCCATACTTTTTCCATTTCTTCCAGAACGACATAGTTTCATTTGGGCATTATAAATACATATATTTCTCATCATTTTGAGAGGAGAGCCACAAAATCAAACCCTAGAGAGAGAGGCTCCTTATTCTTGAGAGAGAAAGAGAGACTTGAGAGAAAAAGCTTAAAGATTACATCTTTATCTCTCTAAACCCATTCCCACATGCACAAATCATCATCTAGGCATCATCTAGGTTCATCTAGTATGTGCTAATGCATGGGTCTTCTTCAACACATATGGTATGATTTGTTGAACACTTTTATCTTACATAATTAGTGTTTTTACTTATCAATTTATCTCTTTTATCACTTGTATGTTCTTTGAGTAATTTCTACATACATGATTGAGATTATGTGTTGATTGGGTTATTTATGTTAGCTAGGTTTTCATGTCTATTTTATATCTAGCTAATTAATCTCATTATATGATTGAGATTATTTTTAATAGCTTAATTGATTAGGTCTTTATTGCCTAAAAGCTATGCCATAAACATTCTTGTGTGATTTATTTATAACTAGTTTGATAGATTGTTTTTTAATCAACTAGTTAATCTTTTGAATGTTTGTGGGTTTTTAGTGATAGCTTTGTATCTAGGATTGGTTATCCTTTACTTAGCTAAAGTTGTATGCCATGACATATAGCTATTTTCATATCTAGGATTGATTTTATTGTCATCATATAATCCTAGGTAAGCATCTAGAGTACCCTAGCTCTATATTGCATATTTGGATATCATTGCATATTCACTTAGGGTGTTGATCTCTTCGGAGAAGTAAGTCTTGTGTGATAGACCGGTATTAGGTCGTACACCGGGATTAGGTGGTCACATGAGCAAATTGGACTAGGTCCACTTTTACAGGCCTGCGGGTAGTGGTAGCGGTATATTGGCTGGGATTAGGCCGTCAAACCTGGATTAGGTTGTATACGCTATCACAATTAGTGGATTCGAGGTTCGAGTGTGGCGCACTTACCAGCCCGTGGTTTTTCCCTTTTGAGGGTTTCCACGTAAAAATCAAGTGTCGTTTATATTTCCGCACCATATTACACTTTATTATTATTTTGTGAATTGGGGTTATATTTGTAATATTGACTAATCCGAAAATTTGGTAATAACGGATTAACAACCCTTTCACACAACCTCTAGGTCGTATTTAAAAGACACGTACGCGTGAACGGGAATTCATTATTCCTTTCAGGATCCATCACCAAAAGTGACATATCCACCTTCCTCCATAACAAGAGTCTCGAAGAAACTCTTGTTTCCCGTCATGTGCCTAGAGCACCCACTATCTAAATACCAAAAATTAGAAGAATTTGCCTTCAAGGCTATTTGAGCAACATGGCAAACATTTTCATTGTTTCTAATCCACCTAGAAACAATCTTAGCTTTCTTAGTGGTCTTTGGTACATGGCTTCTAGATATTCTAGGATCATGCATAATAGTATTATCATTCCTAGGAACATGCATCATGGCTCTTTTCTTTTTCTTCTCTATCATGCTTCTAGTTTTACATATATTAATATATCGAAAGCAATGTGGTCTAATATGACCATCAAATCCACAAAAGTGACATATAAGAGTAAAATAAGGAATCATACCTTGTCCTTGACTTTGTGGATGAATGGGTTCAATCCGTCTTCGTTGTTGAACCGGTCTAGATTGCTTCCTAGCTTGAGGTTGCATGATAGGTCGCTTTCCTTTGCGAGCCAAGTGTGGAGGAATGTTGGCTTGAGGGACCCTAGGGGGTTGAGCTTGAGATTGCTTTCTTGGCCCCATCTTCACTTGTGCATTAGAACATTGTCCTACTTCTAACTTCTTCCTAGGAATTTGCACAATTGAAGTTTCTTCGTTCTTTAAGCTCTTGACAAACACGGTCTTGTTAGAGGTTGAGATCTTCTTGCCATCTTCATACCCAAGACCCCTCTTGCCACATGGACTCTTTCCAACACCAAGCATATGGTCAAGCTTCTTGGTGCTAGAATCCATCCTAGTCATAGATTCTCTAACTTCTTCAAGCTCCCTCTTTAGACTATCTTCATTCCTCATAGATAAGACTAACTCCTCTCTTAGCTTATCTTCCATCTTCTTGAATTTTTCCACTTGTTCACCTAAGTGGTCATTTTGAGATAAGAGACCAAGATTTTCTTCTCTCAACATCTTGATCTTTCTTGTGCTCTTGATTGCTAAATCATTAAACTCAGCATGGTATTTAGTAAGCACCTTTTTCTCCACAAAACCATTTATGGAGTTAGAAGAGGAATCACTTTCTTCTCCACTTGAGTCCTCTTGACTCATTTCCTCTCTCTCATTAGCACTTTTGCTTTTATGGGAGGAGGCAAAAGCTAGGAGATTAGCCATGAGCTCTTCATCATCCGAAGACTCATCTCCCTCATAGGAGTCATCACTACTTCCACTCCAAGTGGCGGCCATCACTTTTCCCTTTTTTCTCTCATTGTGATTTGCACATTCGGGGGCAAAGTGACCTATCCCACCACACTCGAAGCATCGGACCCCTTTCCTTTCGGTCTTCTCTTTCCTAGGCTCAACCTTGTTGTAGGAACCCTTTTTCTTGAAGTTTTGACCTTTGGAACCAAAGTCCTTTTTCCCGAACTTCATGACCCTTTTGAATCTCTTCACAAATAGTGCAAGGTCTTCGTCCGAGTCATTCTTCTTCGCCTCCTTTTCATCCTTGGATTTCAAAGCAATTCCTTTTTGCTTTTTAGGAGGTGTGGAGATAGGACCCTTTCTAGACTCATAAGCTAGAAGTCTCCCAATCACCTCACTCGGCTTCATATCCTTATAACCACTATTTTCTTCTAAAGTCGTCACCTTCAATTCAAACCTATCAGGTAGAGATCTCATAATTTTTTGCTTGATTCTCCTATCCGAATATGGATCACCAAGTTGATGACTTTGGTTGACTATGTCCATCAACTTAATCTAGAAGTCGTTGAAGCACTCATTCTCCTCCATCTTAAGCATCTCAAATTGAGTTTGGAGGACTTGAAGCTTAGAGTCCTTCATCACTTCAGTTCCCTCATGTGCAATCTCTAGAATGTCCCATGCCTCCTTAGCTATCCTAGTATTTTGAATCAATTTGTATTGATTTTCGTCCATAGCACACAAGATGGCATGCATCGCCTTCCTATTCCACTTTGAAGCCTCAAACTCTTGCGCGTTCCATTGCGCCTTAGGCTTCAAAACTTCTTCTCCTCCACCACCGGGAGTCATCATGGGTAGATTATATCCGTCTTCCACCGCCATCCATGCACGGTCATGAATTTGGCATATGTAGGATTCCATCTTCCCTTTCCATTGGGAATAGTTCAATCCGGTAAGAAGTGGAGGCCTTGTGCTAGAAGCACCTTCGTTGCCACCACCATTTCCACCGTTTCCACTCATAGTGTTTATGAATGAATGAAATGAATGCAAATGTATGAATGATCAAAAATCACACAAAATGCAAAACACACCAAAATAAGCAAGGATCACCTATGTATGTCTAGGAACCCGCTCTGATACCAATTGAAACAAATTATAGCACGGTGTGTATAAAACTATCTAGAGGGGGGGGTGAATAGATTTTAAATTTATTACCCAAATTTTCGTATTAAGTCAAAATTATGAATTTACCCCTAACTAGATAAAGCAACAAATCAAGTATAAAATGCGGAAATTAAATAAGACTTGATTTTTACGTGGAAACCCTCACGGGAAAAACCACGGGCTAGTAAGTAAGCCACACTCGAACCTCGAATCCACTAAATGTGTAAAACGATTACAACCTAATCCCGGAAGTAATCACACACCTACCTAATCCCGATATGAGTGAACCTAGTCCAATTTGCTTGTGATCTAAGCAACCTAATCCCGGATGCTACACACAAGACTTACTTTCTCTATGAAGAGAATAACACCCTAAGTGAATATATGAATATCAAAATGCAACATAGAGCAAGGGAAACCCTATATGCTTATCTAAGATGATTAATATGCAATTAGACCAATCCTAGATATTAAAAACTAAATGACATGTCAATTAGTTTAGCTAATCAATATTAAGCACAAAACCTAATTTGCTAGCACAATACAACTTCTCAAACATACATCACACTAATCTCAATCTTGTATCCAAAGCATACAAAATAACATACAAGTAATTAATTGAGATTGCTTGTTAAGAGAAACACAAAATATGTAAGATATTAGTGAAAAGCTTACCAAGCAAAGTATGATGAAGAATCCATGCAAGATGACATCTAGAAGATCAAAGATGATGCTAGATGATGATTGATGATCATGAAAAAGTGTTTGAGTAATTAAAAATGAGTTCTTGGAATTTTTCTTCTCTTTGAAAAATATCCTAAGTATGAAATCTGAATATGAACTCTTGTAATTGACCTAAAGTCAAAGTGACATATATATAGGGTGTCAAGATGAAGTGTGGTCGTTTTGATAAGTGACACCACAAATTTGCCTTGGGCGCTGTACGTAGGGCGCTTCTGTACAGCGCCTGTACAGCGCCCCTGCTCTGTTCTCACGAAAAAACAGAGGGGCGCTGTACGTAGAGCGCCCTGTATAGCGCTTTGTACAGTGCATGTACAACGCTCGTACAGCGACCGAATTAAATCGATCAGGTTTGTACAGCGCTCGAAGGGGGCTGTTCGTACAGCGCTTCTGTAGAGCGCTTTTGGGAGCGCCCAATGCAAAAATGCAATCCTAAGTCTAAGCATGACAAGGCAATTGGATATGCAAGATGCAATCAAACTAACATGCAAGAAGAGATGTTAATGAACATTAAAGCACACAAATAAGACACACAATATACAAGGATTAAACATATGCATGAGTTGTGAGTGTGTGCAACTATCTCTTCAAGACAAGTAAGCACATAGAGATTTACCTTCGGTGCTTATCAAGAATGAGGTCTTCAAAGGGCTTTAGCAATAACACCTACACTTAAGCTACCCTTACAAGAATCCCCAACATGTGGTTTGTCCACGAAATGAGCCAATCAACAAATGGGAACCTTACAGTAAGAAATCTGCTAACCGCAGCAATCACGGCAATTATACTAAAGACGAGAAAGTTCATTGTCCAACTGTTGTTATTGCTGAGGATGAAGAAGGCGGCATGGGTTGCTCAGCCAATATCAACTCGCCATTGTGTCCTTGCTCTAATGAAATCAGTCCACAAGATTTACCGCAACGCCCTACACATGATGACAATCCATTGCACCTTGTTGATCTGGTAAGCCTTTCTGCATCAGGTATAAACAAGAATTTATCAGGTCCTGAGCACGAGCTAAAATTGCGTCGACGGTCTGGAAGACAGAGAAAGTCCATTAAGTACAACCAGGAGACTTGTTCAAATTGCTCTGAAAAGGGACACAACAAATCAGGGTGCCGGAAACCAACGTTTGATGCATCTGGGCCAACCAAGCCTCCACGCACTTGTAGTATATGTCACAGACCTGGACACAATAGACAAACTTGTCCCTCTGGCTATTACCCCTAATCCATCAGGTGATATCATGACCCAGTTTTGAATGCTGCACCAACAAGTTTCTTCGATTTGAGAACCTTTTATCGGCACTCTTAGGTTGATTCATCGACAATGTGTCATTCTACTTTGGTTTTAAGGAAAATGCGTGTAATATGTGATCTATTTAATTTTTCTTTCATTCAGTTGTTTGAGTAGTCCTTGCTTGTAATATCAGCTTACGATAACGATTCTGAATTGTTTGACGTTAGGTGTAATTGACCATTTATTTACAAACCTCAATCGGGTAGGTTCTCCTCCAGTCTGGTCTCTTCCCAAAGAATTTGTAGGCTACTTATCCCCTTAAAAACATCTCCGAAAAAAGTTACCCGATCTACTTATAAAGATTTTGCAATCCTAGATGGCTAATATGTGCTTATATTTACAAGGGATGTTCACGGATCTCTTCTTGCATAGCAACCACAGGTAGGCACAGCTATTTTCATTTATTATTAGGTCTCAAGTCTCAACAATCTAGTGCAAATCTAAGGGGAACAAAAAAACACACAGATTCCTGATCCGTTAACAAGTACGAAATGAGAACTTCATGTACACAATCTTGTACCCCACATCGGACTACGTTGTTTATGCTGTGAATTTGATAAAAACAGCCTTTTATGAGTTACCAACGCTGTAGTTTTTTTTTTTTTTTTTTGTCCATTCCCTTTAGCTTGTGGTCGTGTAATTCGTTAGTGCAAAATCCTCCTAGTTTAATCTGCATGGTTCATGTTTGTCTTTTCTTAGCGTGTGTATTAGATCGTGTAATCTATTGTTGTTGATTTTAATCGTGTAAGGAATTTATTCTGGTACCATGTTTCGTATAAGTTTTTTGTCTTTTCCTCGCGTAAAGAATGTTGTTGCATGTTTGTCTTTTCTTAGCTTGTGTATTAGATCGTGTAATCAATTGTTGTAGATTTTTATCGTGTAAGGAATTTATTCTGCTACCGTGTTTCGTATAAGTTGTTTGTCTTTTCCTCGCGTAAAGAATTTTGTAATATTAAGGATTATTTTTACTTTCCACAGACAACATTTGAATCCATTGCGAACCATGCAACTTGGGTGTAGAAAGACTTGTCCAGATATACCCCACCAATGATTTTCTTGTTCGAACAATGCATAAACATTGTCTCCAAATACAGACGAGACGATGATATCTTTGATTAGAGGTTCTTATTCTTATTATATATTGATTACTCTATTGGGCTTCGTTTGGTAAAAGATGTTTTCTTTTAGTAAGATGTGCTTTTATCGACCTTCAGGACAACAATCTTATCTAATCCATCCGATTTCCGATATTGCGTTTTTACTTTTATACAGCAAGAGTTATTTTCGTTATCTTATGCACAGTAGATCTTTTATAGTATATATGTTGACCAATACAGTCGTTGCTTGTTTTGCACACTGTACTTCCATTTATTTAAATTTTTTGGTTCAGCTACTATATACTGAGTAATGCTATTGGACCCAAAAAACCAACCCAAATTCTAACCCAAATGCCATGTGGCAACATCACACGCAACATGGGCCCACGTCACTCTTTCTAAGATCGCATGTGATGTTGCCACATGGGTTTGGGTTAAAAATTTGGGTTGGTTTTTTGTGTCCAACAGCTTTACTCTTATTGATACTAGTATACTTGCTGGATCAGTTTTTTTTTTTAAATATTTTTTTTTATTACATCAACAACTACCGGGACCAGCGAGATAGGGCTCTACAAGCACGGCTCGGACACGTAACTCCCATAAAGGGAGAGCACACCCACACGAAGGTGGGACAAGACCCACACATATGGTGGGAAAACCTCCATATACACACCAAGCGAGGATTCGAACCTTGGTGGCGAGAGTCTTAGGAAGACTCTAGGCCACCGAGGCATAGGGCTCGTGTGTATACTTGCTGGATTAGTTATTGGGCATTAGATTGAAATTGAAGGGTAAATAAAAACAAAACATTAAAATGCTCAGGATTTTACTTCTCTTCTTCCACTCAACCCTGTCAGCAAGGCAAAAGTAAAATTTATCCCAAACAAGCACAAGAAAAGTAAAGGAAAAAAAAAGGGGGGGGGGGGGGGGGGGGGGGGGGGAGGTGGGGACCGACTCTATGTCTCTATCTCTTCGCCACTAATTATATAGTCAGTTTCAATTATAACCCTTATTCAATGGTCGAGCCAACCCCACACAACCTTTATGCCTTTCTATGTCGCAAATGCATCGTCGTTAACCTCGGATTCTTGTTTTTGATTTCCCATGATGTACGACTGAACTTACCATTTGCACATGATAGTTGTATCACACTATCACCATTCACAGGACCAAATTATTTTATGAATTGTGAGATATCCAGTTTGGATGTACTTCAGAGTTCAGATTTGTTATAAAGAACATAAATAAATGGGTAATACACTGAAACCTTTGAATCCGTATCATCCGTCCAACGTTGAACGGTGAAGTTGAACCTCACGTAAGAATAAAAACATGATTGACGAATGATGATGTATTTTGTTGTATTGGAAACACAAAGAAAACAAAAGCAATACCGAGGGAGATGAAACTGCAAGTACTTAGAAAGGTCTGCACATATCTGGGATTAACCTACACAAAATTCACAACTATTAATCTAAAAATGGAAACCACAGCGGTAGAGGTAGCGAATCTACAAGTACCAAGGTTTTAATCGCAAACCAAGCAAATAACCAGCAAATAACCAGCAAAAAACAACAAACAGAAAGGCAAATTTCGTAGATTACACAATAACAACGATTATCTAAAAGCGTTAACTGGATTTACAAAAAATTCCTTGAAGTTGATGTCAAATCTTTCAATGAAAAAGGTCGGCGTCGCCGGTTGAAACGGTCACGGAGAGAAACAGCTTTCCGTGGTTTATCTATTCTCTTCAAGGCCTCCACATCTGTCTCCAGTTGATCAACGCGGGCCTCCAAAGAAATCCTTCCTGCTATTTTCCTAGAAGCATTTTTTTTCTTTACTTCGTTTAATGCTATGAACTCGTCCAGCAGCAATTTGATAGCTCGGAGCTTCTACTTACCTGGGAAACCACTCGATCCCACTTGCCTAATTCGTTCTCATCGTCCGACGACTCGGACTCCATATCTCTAGTATAATGCGAAGTAGCGAAAGGTAGATGATTGTGACCCACACACACGTTTTGAAGGAAAACCAGTACTAAGGTGATTGCGATTGAATCTAAATCGAGTTAGATGACAAAGAATTGTAATAGAAAATTTGAGTCAGATAAGCTCTAACAGAAGGGTTCAGGTAATGCTGCTTACCCCCGTTTTAAAGGTTAATTGTAAGCATTACCCCCTCTCAGAAGCGACAGAATCTTGCATGCACCCGGTGCATTGCACCCAACCAATGGGTGCATGCCATTTGGCAAGGACAACAATCAAATGTGAAGAAAATCTTGGCTGGGACGGTCCCATACACGTGGCCATGGGACCGTCCAATGAGAGTGTGCCACATACTCTGCACATGCTGTCCCAATGTATATGTGGCGCACTCTCATTGGACGGTCCCATGGCCACGTGTATAGGACCGTCCTAGCCAAGATTTTCTCTCAAATGTGTTCTCCCTGCCACGTGGCATGCACCCATTGGCTACGGTGTATTGCACCGGGTGCATACAAGATTTTCTCAAAGAAGCATGACATGTGTCCATTGGGAGTAAAATTGTCCACCCAAATATAGTGTTTGGACAAATTTACCCCCTAATGGACACATGTGACACCATTTTTGGACAGTTGATTTCAGTCTGATTACTTAAACGAGCATGAACCCAACCAAATATATTGCATCCTAAATTCCTAATGAATGGGAGCATACCATGTAGCATGGATAACTCATTTGATTGCTTTTCCTTCCCATTTGGCATACACCCATTTGGGCGATGGATTGGTTTTGTTAAATAATGTACTATACATACATATACAGATATATAGAAATGATCAAGCCAATTCGCACCGATGTAAATTTATGGTCCATGATATTGGATGTCAACCACTATTAGCTACCATCCTTTGACTCAAGTGCGTATGCACTTTTCAAAACTAGTTGCTTACATTCAATGTCCTCATGAAGTTATATCATTGCGCACTAACCAGATCCTGACTTTATAATTTCTAGACGTCCAACCATAGCCACACATTCACAGCGGGCCCACAACCTCACATTAACAAATACCCACAACCAATACGAATGTGTGGTTGTGGGCGGATGTCCTTAACTTATAAAGTCAAAACGGCCCTAATTATAGTAGTATTATATATACAGTCTCGTTCCCATGCGGACGTCATGACATAACCTCATGAGGATATTGAATGTGAGCCACTAGTTTTAATAAGTGCATACACACTTGAGTCAAATCATGTAAAACTAGTGGCTTACATTCAATATTCTCGTGAAGTTATTTTAGGACGTCCTCATTTTAAAAAAGTCCTTATCGCAATATGCTAGGTAACCTAGACCCAGTATCCATTTGTTTGAGTTTTCAAGCAAATAGGTTTTGTGATGTTGTAGTTGTTTACGATGAGAAGAACAAATACAGTATTAATACGATTAGGGTTTCAATAGAACACACAATTTGAAATAAGTTATTTATTTATGGGAAATTATTAGTCTCCCCCCTGTAGTTTCAAAATTCTCCAATTTCCCCCCTCCCATGCACAAATACAACCATTCTCACCATATAAAAATAGGCATGGGAGGGGGGAAATTGGAGAATTTTGAAACTAGAGAGGGGAGACTGGAGAATACGGAAAATTACAGGGGAGAGAATGATAATTTCCCTTTATTTATTTGTGAGCAACTAGGATTTTGTTTATTTTTATTTTTTACAATAAATTGAACTTGAAGTAAAAAATTTCTAATACACGGTATTTTAAGTAAAGTAATTCCAACAGGCAACCGTTGGCAAATCGTGTAGGTTTGAAAAAAAAAAAAAAAATTTCGTGTTAGTGTAGGTACTATTTTTAGATTCGTCAAAGTTGTACACGTGTATAACCTATATCAAAAAATTAGGTTTGGTGATCGGTTCTCCTCTCATTTTGAATATTTTGTCCTTGTTCAATTACAAAACATCATATCGACTCTGGTTGGGACACCATTTCCGGATGGTCAAATACAACTTCAACTACTCCCCGATACTTAATTGTCAATTCAATCAGTATTATTAGGTTGGGCCACATCCCCATGAGCAATTTTCTTCATCATTACCCATACCCTATTCGTACAGAACTAAATCTATGACCTACAAATAGGGTAGGTAGAGTACAGTCACAGGCAATTATGGTAACCTTACAAAGTGGCTTTTTTGGGTAGGCAGGGGTTTGGGTCAATGACTAATATATAGTTGATACGACACTTATAATGGGAGCAAGTGAGACGTCAAAATCCGATGGGTTATCCCACATATTTACTAAATCGTCCATTGTAATCTACAGCCGTCTCAACGTAACATATATTAAGGTTTGATTGTACACATCTGGTTCGATGGCAAACGAAATTAACCATAATGTAAAGGGTTGTACAACAGACATTGTAAACCCTCATCTCCAACCCTAAAACCTGATTTGGTGCAACCGTTGGAACTATAATGGTGCAACTTGCACAGTATTTGAGATGTTGCCACATGACATTTGGGTTAGAATTTGGGTTGGATTTTTTTGGGTCCCCAATAGCATTACTCTTTTTTTAAACATCTCAAACCCGTTCGACAATCCAATATTTTATTAAATATGGGTCAAACTATATATAAGTCAAACTTTAGGGATGAAATAATAAACAAAAGTTAATGCCATTCTTCCGGCAACCAAAGACTGTTGCGCTAGGGTTCCCTTTAGACTGTGTATGAAGCTGGAATTAAGCGCATACTATTTCCGCTTGGATGGAAACCAATTGTTGTTCTATGTTATGTTTGAAGAATGTTGTATTTTGCCTATGGGTTTGAGAAATCCACCCTGAACAAACCTTCGGACATATTCCCACTTCTACATATGGAGTGAGAATTTTTGGATTTCATCGAGATTTAAACGGCTATAGTCTATAAATAATAATTAACATTATTCTGAAGCAAAATAAAGTTAAGCTACCTTGTTTTATGCGTCTGAATGGGAGCATTTTTATCAACATCGACAGTTCTCGACACCTTCCTCAATTTACAAGTGAAGTTGGGGAATGGTGTTCTTCTACATGTTAAACTTAATAGGACAATTGGTGTTCAAACTAAGAATGGTGTTGAGTACATCTCAAAATTAACTGTGTCTTAGGGTTGTTCGAATAGTTTGATAACTGTAGTGAAATGTGAAAACGTACAAGTTTTTTTTTCTGAATTTGAACTCCAAGGTTAGTTTCCGATTATAGCTTAGAAAACCCTTCAGAAGGGACATAAGTTGTTAAGATTTTACAACTCAAAATCGTCAGATGATTACACACACAAACGAGGCATGTCTGGAAGTTTTTAACATGGGTTATCTAAATCCAATTACAAAAACAACAGGCGTTTTTGAAAACATAAAACAAATGGCAACAGCAAACCTAAGTACCTTACGTCAAACGGTATTTGCAAGTCCTAAAATGGATTCTAGGAACAAAACAAACAAAACAAACATCACCTGCAAAAACATGTTTGGCGGCGCTATGGCGTTGACTCGGTGAGTGTGAACGTATTAATGCCTTGAGCCCGAAGGGCGATTCTTAAATAACGTATAGCCCTCTTGACGCCGAAGACGGTCGACGAGAGACGTCGACTTGGTATTCTTTAACCTATAAACATCCCTCTCCAGTTCCGCGACGCGAGATTCAACAACTGTTGATCAAGAACGGGACCGTGCTTCGTTTCTTTCCACAACTTTCTTGTATTCAATTGTAACATCCATGAGGTCTTTCAGAGAGTCGAAGCACCTGCTTACGCATAAAATCAGTCGATCCAATATGGTGGATTCGTTCTCATCATCGGACTCCATCTCTACAGTCATAAGTAATTTTTTTTTTTTCTAAGCTCTACAGACCGAAGTTACCTGTTAACGAAATCTGACTCAGAACATATGTTTTTATAGGGGGGCACATTGCGGCACAGGCGCACAGCCCACTCATCTGCGGAAACATTAACACATCCTTGTCCCATTTCCCTAAGTTTAAATTCTAGTATAATGGTCAAATAGAAATCATCAATGTATTATGTATATAACAATATCATCGATCAAGTAAACGAAATATATTTATTGGTTGTCCACATGATGTCCATAATTTTAGATGGTATTACATGTCCATAATTGAGTTATTATGTATTTATTGTTTTTCATGTTTTAGTAAAATTATCTCATATTATTTTTTTGAAATATATATATAATATTACATATATTATTATATTAATATTAATATATATTATTATATATCTATATATAATATTGCACAAATTTGTGAAATTTTTCAGATTTAAGGTTAAAAAGGTCTTTTTGAGGAGAAAATCTTGGCTGGGACGGTCCCATACACGTGGCCATGGGACCGTCCAATGAAAGTGTGCCACAAGTGTGCCACATACTCTGCACATGCTGTCCCAATGTATATGTGGCGCACTCTCCATTGATTACATATGATTTTATGATATTATAGGTATATCAAATAGGCAAAACGTGTCATGGGCCGTATCAACGCAGATAGATGGATGAGCTATTAGCTTCGGAGATTGAATCCCGAGTCGATGTATCGAATCCTACAAATGGGTTGATGTTATTATATAAAATACCTGGTTTATAACGGTGAATACATAGATACCGTCAATAAATATGTGCTGGGAGATTTTGACAAACTCCGAAAATTATAGTTTAGCATTCAGTTTTGGAACCATGAGGGTAATAAGGATTACAGCAACTCAAAAGTTTCACAGCCAAATGATGAGACTTGATACGCAATTTAAATAGCATGTTTTTGAAATATGCACCGACACCAAATGTGAATTCATTCTGACGAGATCACTTATGACGTGTGGTTAACCCCTCACACATGCACCGAAAAGGTTAGGGCTAAACTCCTCCTCTCCCCCAAAAGAACTCGACAGGTTTTTAATAGTGTAAAACAACAAGAAGGTATATTTCAACCACTATTAAAAGTTTGTTGAGTTATATATATTTCTCCAATTTTTTCGCAAGCTTTATATTTAACAAAATTGGTATACTTTGTTGTAATGCTTTAAAATTTATCAAATTTGATTTATTGGTTTATATTAGAATGAACGAACTTATCATATAAATCGATGTGATTTCATGAAGGTGTGGACAGAACTTGAAGTGAGGGATCCTTTAGTTGATGGTTAATCTAATACAATTGGAATTATGGATGGCAATTAAACCCGAGCTCATGGGACCCGCCCGAACCCAACCTGCTTGACGAGGGTTTGGGTTTGAAAATCGTACCCGTCATGAGTTCCGGTTCAGGTATAGATTTGGAAAAAATTATATACCCGAACCCGCATACCCGCGAACAATAAAATTTATATAATATTTTATTATTTAAAATATTATAAATTTAAACCCCAATAAAAACTTTTTAATTATATAGAGAATAAAATGTAAACATTTCAATATATTAAGTGTTTTTATTCTTTAAAATCATAATATTACATATATTTAAATAGGGGAAAATAATATAGAAATAATTTCTTTAAAAAAAAAAAATTGATGGGTTCGCGGGTTCACGGGTTCATGGGCGGGTTTGGGTGTCCTAACACCCAAACCCGAACCCGTTTATTTTTGCGGGTTCACGGGTGGGTTTGGTAGACATATAATTTCGCGGGTTTGGGTTTGGATTTTGCCAAACCTGCCCGAACCCGCCCCATTGCCATTCCTAATTGGAATGCACTAGATTTGGTCAACGTAGAACCTTCCATAGAAACAAAAATAAAATTCAATAATGTTGTGATTTGTATGGAGAATTCTACGGGCATGTAAATACATGTACATAATTCTTGAACATTGTAGATACATATAATAAAATATATGAATCCTATAGTAATTATAACTTTTTAAACCTAATACAATACAACTTCTTAGCTACCCACGAATTATGGTTACTTAATTTTGTTTGAATTTATATTAAATAATTTATCATTATTTTAAACTTATATTATTTGTAATAGTTTTAGTTTGCCATACCAAACATATCACATCAATAAACCATTAAATCTCAAATTTCCAACTATGTATTAAAATAGTCCTTTTATTAATATCATTCATTTTATTTTATCCTTACTATTTTTCTTTATTTTATATGTTTAATTTATTTAGATTCATTAAATCAATAATTTACTTTAATTAGAATAATAACAAAGTCAATATCATGTCTAGTAATATTTATTAATCAATTATTCTGTATTAAATTAAAATAAAATAAAGATATATGAAAGGTTGAATTGTTTCGACTATATTCGATTAAACTCAGATTTTCTACGACTAATTAAAGAATTAAGGTTCTCTATGCAATCACATACCTACAAGTAACAAAAACGATTTTCATATTTTGAATTTTTTAAATATTTTATTTTAAAAACAAGGTACTTGTGTTTTCTGTTTTTTTATTCATTTATTTAAAATTATTTATTTATTTATATACATACACATGGGGTTTTTGTGTTGCTTCAGAAAGAATGGAGATAGATAAATACAAATTTTTATTGGAGGATATAGAGGTTAATATGGTAATTAAAAATTTAGGAGAGTATTTCATATGTAATATGATATCTAATTATTTATTTAGGAGAGATAATTTATTTACTTAATAATTTAATTCAAATAAGATAAAAAATAAATTATTGTAACAGCATTAACCGTCTTTAGAATTTTTCTAAATTTTAATTATGGGAATGGAGATTTCATAGAAAAAAATGTGGTAGAATAAAAAATTGGATTGTCAAAAAAGCTCTCCAGATTAAAATAGAACTAATTGTCAAAATTTTCCTCGTCTAAATTATTTTATTTTTTATTTTATTTTATTTTATTTTTTATAATACAACAACTGCCGAGACCGGCCAGAATGGGCTCTACAAATGCAGCTCGGACTACAGCTCCCACACCGAGGAGACAGAAGCTCCCGGAATCTGGAGAGAACTATAATTTTGAACTTCATTTTTGCGTGTGAAAAAACCCATCCAATACCCGTACATAAATAACATATATTAAGTTCATGTTTCCGAGTTAATTCTGAAGTGCCTACGTGGCCAATGTATTTTATCGATATTGGCTTGCAATCTGAAATTGTTGCCTACATAATAAACCCATCTTCTTAATATTATTATTTATTTTTATATATTACATTAGTACTATCGGGATTTACCGAGATCAAACAATACATGTGCGGCCCAGATATCTACTCCCATAACAGTAGATAACTGCTTCCCAAAACCCAGGCAGAAAAACTCCCCACACCTGCTTCTAAAATGTGCATGGTGGATCATATACAGTAAACCACATATGTGGAAGAGGTGCACTACCAGCTTTGCTATGAGGTGATGTGCACTCTTGATCTTTATTCGTGATGGTATCTTTTGAACATATCTAATCTACTGATGTTTATATTTGCCTGTAAAGATGTGTGGTATACTGGTATGTTGTGGCGGACCCAGGAATTTTACACTGTTAGGGTATTTGAATAAATTAAAATCGCAATTATATGATAAACGTTTGAAAAATTTAACATCATAGTAAAATAGTTTTTTTTTTTAATTTATTATTTTTGTATTTTTTATTTTTATAGATAAAATTAAATAAATAGAACACTTACTCAAATGAATTAAATAATCTTACATTCAAAAGAAAATAAAAACAAGAAAAAATATTTAAAATTAAATAATAACAAGAAAAAATATTTAAAAAATAATAATAATAACAAGAAAAACAACATAAATAATGAAAAAAATTAAAAGAATAAATTACAATCTAAATTTATAATAAGAAATTTTGTTTTGCATTACAGTGAATTCAATTTTAACTATTACTAGACATGTTTTCAAATTTTTTTATTCTTCACACTATTGGTAAATTATTGATTTATTGATTCTAAATAAATTACAACTATAAAATAAAGAAAAATACTAAGGATAAAAAAAAAAAAATTAATCATAGTAATAGATTGACCATTTTAATTCAATAAAGTAAAATCTGATATTTTTAGGTTTATTGATTGGGCATGTTAGTTATGTCAAATTAAAACTATTGGAAATAGTAAAAATCGAAAATAATAATATATAATTTAATATAAAATAAAATTGAATTAAATAAACACACAGTAATGGTAGTTAAGAAATTGACAACGACGGAATAGAGAAAATGAATCGGAAAAGATGATAAAATAAATAAGACATAAAAAATTGGAAGATAAAGTTGAATGAAAAAAGGCACATAAAAAATATTTTAGAACAAAAAATTGAATTAACAAAAGTACCCTTGAGATGAGACTCGAACCAAGCACCTAAGTCTAAAATTAAGATCCATCACCCGCCATACCACCAACAACTTGTTGTTAACGATTTTTAATTAATATGTATATATACAATGTAAACAGAATAATTTTTTTTTTTTTAAATATTGAGGTAGGGCACGGGCCCCACCTGGTCTCCACGTGGGTCCGCCCAATGTACGTCCTTTGGGAGTGGATAGTGTAATCTTCTAGTTTAATTCTCATCGTGTCATCATCTAGAGTATTCCTATCATGTAATGATGTTGCCCCTAGCAGAAACCTGTCAACCAATCAGTTCAGTTGAAATCAGTCGATGATGGAAATCAATTCGGTTCCCTATTCACACTGACCGAAGAACTGATCCTGACGTTTATACTCGATGGATGTGCCGACCCAGTCCATCGCATTTTCATTATTACTGTCCATTGGGTGGTCACATCAAGGAACTGTTCTCACTGTTTTACAGTGGGTGCATTCAGTTTAATTAAACATTTTTGGATTAGGATAATATTTAGTAACTTATTTAAGTTTTAATATAACAGGGGGAATTATAGCCTACAAGGTTATCGAAAATGGTCTTACTTTAACTTCTTCGTGTTTATCGAGTATTTTTAATATTCAATATAGAGCATCTCCAATGCTATTATGCATTTGGAGAAAATGGAGTGCCACATAGGATATATATTTAAAAAGCTAGAAAAACTCTCCGAAGCTGTTATCTAAGTTCAATATGGAGGTGATGTGGCAAAAAAAAAAGTTATATGGAGTTGCTGACTAGGATTTCTAACTATTTCCACCAATAAGATTAAAGCTTTCAACTCTTTCCACCAACAAGATTAAAGCTTTCAACTCTTTCCACCAACAAGATTAAATCTCGTTTAATTGTAAAATTAAAGAGGAGAGAGAGTGTAATAATTGTTTTATTATGATTGGACATAAAATGGATGCATATTTGACTTTAGATAATTGCTGTGGAGATGTGAATCTGCATTTCTTTAAAAAAAATTAAAAAGTGGGCCCATAATAAATAGAAATGTTGATGTGGCACTATTTAGAAACTCAAAAATGCATTTTTACATCGGAGATGCTTTTACTATTACACTTTCATGTGGAGTACAATGGGTATTTATTTATATATATATATATATATCAGTCTTTCTATTATCAGTTCGAACTGACAAAAGTTATATCAGTTCCTTGTATGTGGGCCACTGGATTTAAATACTTTGACTGACAAATGCATACAGCCAAGTCAAAGTATTTAAATCCAATGGCCCATATGCAAGGAACTGATATAACTTTTGTCAGTTCGAACTGATAATAGAAAGACTGTATATATATATACACATGTACACACCGGGTGTTGAACCGTCGTGGTGGAGGCTCCCAAGGGAGGGTCCAACCACATTGGAAGGGGCGTGACTGATCTTCAAAAAATTTAAAAACAATTTAAGGGCCGCGACTGTCTAGTAATCAACACCTTCCTTCATTGCTATTATAAATATCAAAACCAACGATGGAAAGCAAGTGTATCAAAACTAATGACCATACTATGGCGACCGTAGGTGAAGTGGACAGCAATGGGGAGAATGATAAAATTTACCCAGTTCTCGCTGCCATGTCGACACACATCCGGAAAGTCGAAGCACTCAGAGATGCCATCAGAAAAATGAAAGTAGTCAGAGATGTTATCACAAAATGTACAAGCAATGCTCCGGCGGGGAGACACCGAGTTTACGGCGATTGTCCGATGGACATTGCTTGGTTACGTTTACAATTATTCGAAGTCACTGAAGAGGCACACCGACTTTTAGCTGAGCTCGATGTAGAGTTCGGTTCTCCTCCAGGACCGTCATCCCTTCCGGCAAACTGATCAAACAAGTCCTACATCTTGTTTAAATGATCCGTGCACATATTTGTTTTTTTAGCTTTCATCAGGATGCTTGGTTTTAATGTATTGAAGTTAACGAAGGGTATTTTCATCCACTCAATCTTAACTCCGTTTCAGGTGTTACCTATATCTTAGGGTAGCCAATCAGTCACCGGACACATGAGGATTGTACTTACCTTTTTTTCAATTATATTAATATATGATTAGTTCATGAAATGTTAAGATTCTTAACAAAATGGGTTGGTTTTAAGCCTTCTTACCCGTATCCATCATTTCATCTTTCTA
Organism: Acer saccharum; assembly: GCA_030490815.1. Lineage (NCBI taxonomy): Eukaryota > Viridiplantae > Streptophyta > Magnoliopsida > Sapindales > Sapindaceae > Acer > Acer saccharum. Next base: position 24,256,395 of record CM059869.1, on the reverse strand, counting down.
GACGATGTTATGTTTTGCATTATATATTCATTTTAAGAAAAAACCCAAAATAAAACGGAAAAAAAAAAAAATTTAATCAAGAGGGCACCGTCTTAATCAAATAAAACAAGACTTATAATAACATAAGGGTACCCTTAATCAATGATCGTAAATAATTAAATAAGAAATATTTAGAGCATCTTCAAAAGATTATATTTTCACTCTTCAAATGTCTATTTGCTTACCTATGTGTCAATTTGAATCAAATAAAACAAGACTTATAATAACATAAGGGTACCCTTAATCAATGATCTTAAATAATTAAAAATAAGAAATTTTTAGAGCATCTTCAAAGATTATATTTTCACTATTCAAATGTCTATTTGCTTACCTATGTGTCAATTTGAAGAGTGAAAAAAAAAAGGAGCCACTCCAAAAGACTCTTCAATTAGAAATAGAGTTATAGTATTTTAATGAAAGCACTCAAATTCCTCCCCCAACAAATCTAATCACCCTCCAATTTTTTCAAGTTAGAAATAATAATATGTTATTATTAAGTATTCAATATTAGTCTCATTTTAAAGATCTAGATGAGACCCTTCTAATGGTATAATTTTTATGATGATAAAATTTATAAATTAAAACTTTGACAGTTGATTTGAGTCCTTTTTATAATTAACACATTTTAACTTTTTTTTTTTCAATATTTGGGGTTTCACCCTTGAAATAGTGTCTTCCCCAGTTCCCCTCTTCCCAGTTCCCAATCACCCTTGAAATATTATCTTCCTCACTCTCAGTATCACACCCTCACACCCTCCTTATATAGCTCCACCTGTGTTTATTGTAAATCAGCCCTTGAATCTCCTGCTTTCGTTCTTCAAACCCAACAGTTTTGTTTGCCTCTAGTCAACATGCTTAGTTCCTCACGTAGTGTAAAGTGTTTGCTTCCATGCTACATCTCTTCCCAATCACCCTCCACCCGTGTTTTACTTTTGGTTTTGGTTTAGATTGTTTGTTTCACCTTTGAATATTGAGTTAGGTTTCTTCGATTGGCCAGGTAATGGAGCATAAATTGTCATTGGAAGATACTGCGGTTCCTATTTCTTGGAAAGGAAGAAGACCTCCGGGGAGGCCACGATATAAAAGTATGGCCAAAAAGTGCGTATTCATAGCGAACCCCTTTCTTGTTCAAGTGGCGAATAGAGACATCCATCACTATGATGTTCGGTGGATGAGACATTGATATTTCTGATGAAAGCACTAGGTGACGACGTGGTCAATTGCGTGGAGAAGGTTTGGAGCATCCAAAGCATTCCATTGATGCTAGTGTATCTGCAGAATTTTTGGTAGATATGTTGGAGTATGAAAATAGTTCACTATGAGCCACTAGTAATGAAAATAATGTATGGATCGTGTAAGGGTTATGTTCAGAAAGCTATTATATATTAATTTTCTGATGAAGTTTTCGAATTGAATATACATGGTTGCACATTACAAAGAACTACCATTGCACGTTATACTTTTCAAATTATTTATTTTAATTTTTCATTCATACAATATATCCCATACATTATCCCATACTTAAAAGTTGGTGTTCAGTTGTTTGAATCCCCACCGTGAGTAAATGAAATGAATACTTACATCTGTTTATCTTGGGTTACTGAAAATGTCGCAAATGAATTTTCATCAAATTCAAACAATTGTCATTATCACTTTCATTAAGATGTTCTTTTACGCAATTTACCCAACTCAATATGTAACACATGAAGTGTAATAAATCATTGCAACATTTGCACAACGCAGTGTACAAAATAGTAAACCTTATTTATATTGTAACCAACCCTCTCCGGGTGACATAGAGACATAGACATTATATACTACGATTAGTTTTGAACCAGATGTGTTGAATCCGGTTTCATGTTCGAAATAAGTCATTTTCTGTCGTTCAATCTCGAGGGTCGATCGAGTAATATCCTAATGCTTTGTTTTAACCTTTCTATGTTCGTGCCTTAATCAGATAGGGGTTAACGTACCGAATCTAATTTGATGCTGACAAAATTGATTTTGCTTGCTTTGTAGAGCATAATGACGTTTGATGTGATGGCCCAGAGGGATTTTGACAACCCAAAAACCAATGGCCACGCTTTTCTGGCGCAATGGCGGTCTACAAATAGTCAAATACACTCATTACCTCTTCGTGTAGGCGTGTAGCCTTGCAAAACAGGAATGGACGGTTGAATACTTGAATATATGTTAATCAATTTAAATTGCGTCATCAAATCCTTATACTCACAACGCAATCATATCATATCATATATATATATATATATATATCATATATATATATATAATGATAGAGTTTCACAGCTGCACTTAATAATGAATTTATAATTTCAAAAAAAGCCTTAATTATATCAATGCATGCACTTAATTAATAACTAATGAACTTACTATTTCAAAAAAGCCTTAATTATATCAATGCATGCACTTAATTAATAAATAATCATCATATAATAATATATATTTACATATACTAATAGAGTTTCACAGCTCCACTTAATAATGAATTTACAATTTCAAAAATGCCTTAATTATATCAATGCATGCACTTAATTAATAACTAATGAACTTACAATTTTAAAAAACTTGAGAACTTCAAAAGTCTCGATTTATAAATTATAAATTCTAACACAACTTTAAAGTTCAAATACATTCACAACACTAAACCCACGGTTGTGCACATATTCGTTTTCCGGAATGGATAGAAATTTCCAAGGCGAAGCAGCGGTCAGCCGAGATCGAATATACTCCTTTCTTGACGCGATTCTACAAGTATTCAGTGAATTAAAGGAAGTGCAAACTCACTTTTCTGGGCATTTAAACACAGACGTGGTTTTGTTATGGACAAAATTCATCCAGGTAATTGATGACACACAGAGACTGATTGCGGACTTTGAGAGGGAGATGGGTCGTCCTTTATCACCGTCTCATCCTCCCCATTAGGTCATTAAAAGTACTGTAAACGAACACATGTAGGCTGTTTGTCTTTACCTTATCAAATTTTACATATGGAAATTGATACTAGTGGGTTCAGCTACTGTATATTGCAAGTTGGGATGCGATGTTTTTAAGTTTGGAATATGTAAACGAAAATCTTCACCTTGTGTTTTCTAAGTTTTTATCTTTGAATTTGGTGCAGTGGTTTGCAAATGAAATGTCGTAGATAAATTTCTGCATCCCTAGTGAAGTTCTTGTATGAGTTTCCCCATCACATGGGGAAGACGAACCAAATCACGCGACGCATGCGTTTCAAGTGTCTTCACGCATCCATTTACCACCAAAATGAGTTAAAACTTTATTATTTTAACAGGAAATTCAAGCCAATTACCCATTTGTGTTCAGGTTACCTGCAACACAAAATCCATTGTTTCAAACTGTTATTACTTATTAGTTTACCGATTACAAATTGTGTCTAATGTCTTTTCAACTCTTTATCTTTTCAACTCTTATCATGATAGAATAAACGTTCAACTTATGGGACAAATAGGTTAGAGCATCTCCAATGGTATCCTTAAAAGTGAGAGATTAATGAACATTTGCCTAGAAAAACAGTCCAACCGAGTCAATAATCAAATTGCCTGTTCACTTGGTATCGGCCAATCATTAGTACATACCCACAGTACATGTCATCGTCAAGCATAATCCTTTACAGCGTAATGGATTAATCGTGTTTGCGTAATAACTAAGAACGTTGGTGGTCGATCGAATGTAATTTTACCGCCTATTAATATTTCTGTATATACCTTCAAAATACATGTATACCAAGATTATGTATTAGTATTGGTTAGTAATTAGATTATTATATTAGTTTTACAATCAACGATAGAATCTTCTGGTTTTGTAAATTATTGTTAACAATAAAATACTAATTTTTGTACATCAGTTTTTAAAAATTCAAATTGAGCTGTAAATACAAAGGGGTATAAATAAATTAGGGGTGCCCTAGCTTTTTTTATGGGTGCAGATATTAGATAGCTGAATTATATTATGAAATGAGATATTAGGAGATAATTTAATAAAAATTGTCCAATTGAGAAAAATAAAACAAAGCCTGTGCATCACACATGTTGACATAATACTATACTAGTTACATATAATAATGACATAATTTTTTAAGCCATAGAAGATTCAAATCAAAGTAATTCTTGGCTATTGATTTGATGCCAAAGGAATTTCAGTAATTGTGATGGCAAAGGAATTTCAAAAGTAATTGTGATAATTATATTAGTTGTACACGCATGTACCAAGTCAGTTACACGAATATAATAGATTTAGTTTATTCGTGTATACGTATAGTCTGTTATACTCGTGTATACGTACTTACTCCACAACTTCTACCGTGTAAGCATTAAGAAAATGTATTTGTGAATCCGGCACCTGGAAGAACATCTATAACACTCAAACTCCAGAGTGCATTTTTTTCTCACCCACACTAACTAGGGTGAACCATTACCAACCACTACAGGTGTTGACACGTGTCCCAAACTCAACCCACAGTCTAAAGTTAACCCAAAGTTGTGACACGTGTCAACACCTGGAGTGGGTGGTAATGGTTCACCCTAGTTAGTGTGTTCTAAGTTTGACCGCTATTGCAGTGGGTGTTAACGGTGTTATGACTTATGATAAAGTTGTGTCTGGGTATAAGAGGGGTTCTGTGCAGCGCAATGCATGATGCTGCCACGTCAGCAAATTTTCTGACGTGGCAGGATGAGGGTGGGGGAGGCACCGTGCATCCGATGCAACCAGGTTTTAGACAATTGACCAAATTTGATTAATCAACCTTACACATCACATCAATACTTTGCATTTAATGGATGCCATAATTACATTTAATAATAAAATCAATATTTTTTATATATTTATTTAATCTAAAGGAATTCTTGGCCATTGATCTGGTGTCAACGCCAATTTTATAGCAAATCCAAATGGTCAATTGGATTTTGTAAATAGTTTTTATATCTAAATTTGAATTTATCAAAACTTGAACGATATATTATTTTTTAATTGCAATTAAACCAAAAAGGTTAATTGCAATTTATTTGTGAAAGAGCAAACCTCAGGGGGGTTGGTTGCAATTTGGTCATAAATCCGGTAAACAATCTTATTTTCTTCGTGTATACTAACTTACTCAAAGAACTTACACCGTGTAAGCATCAAAAGGAGGAACTGTTCCGATTCTTCTGGAAGTACTTCTTTAATCAACGGCGCACCCATTCGTGTCGATGGTATGTTGTTCTCTGTTTTGATCCTAATTTTGTTTTTTATCATAAGTTTGCTTGTTTCAATTTCATTATTACAACTGGGTATGTATTAATTGGTAATGGGTTTCAGTCTGGGTATGTCGTTTCGAACATGCAAGGAATAATCTATACCCAATTTGTGTTTTCTCGATGGGTTTCAGTCTGTAATTGTTACTACAAGGAAGATGATTGAAACGAAATCCAAATTACTCACAGAGACGACGGTTCGGATTATTCTATGAATGTTTATGCAGTGTTCGACTTAAATACTGTAACTGGACTCAATGTTTATCCAGTGTTCGAACTTCGAACAAGCGATTTCATTGGAGATGGGTGGAGTTGCATTTTATCCTAACTCTAGATTTTCTGTTTTTCGTCTTTACCGCTATAAAATATAAAGATTTCTAGGATGGGTTTTGTTCTGTTTAATTCTTACTGTGGATATATGTTCATGCTCCCTCAATTCTTAGTTAGGTTAGATTACTCTTGCAATTTTATATTTTTTTTACAGATGGCTGAGGAGGAAAATTTGGATCTTTTGTTGGTACACCCGAGGGCCACTTGGAATTATAACATCACCATCAACACACACTGTTTTCACAAATTGATTTCCGATATAGACAAGATTCTTGACCGTGCCGGTGAAAGGGCAGAATTTGAGTCAGGATGCTTTGGCCACTACTTGGATTTCCCTAAAGGGGGTTATTTTCAGGCACAGTTCATTCACAGCTTGCTGCTGAGACAGATATTCATTCCTGGAGGTAGTGAGGATGAGTTATGGTTTGCCTTGGGAAAAACTAAGGTGAGATTTGGGAAGAGGGAGTTCTGTCTGTGCACGGGCCTGAAATTTGGCCGTCTGTCCGACATACCTTCAAGGGAGTATGAGGTTGTCCCGGGTGGTATTCACGCAAGGTACTTTCAGGGAAGGAAAAAAGTTGTGATCGCAGATTTGAAAGCTCCATTCATGGCGGAGGATTTTGACCGGCCTCACGACGCACTTAAGTTGGCATTGCTTCTTTTTGCCAACAAGGTCCTCTTCGGTCAGGACGACCGGAACCAGGTGGCGTACTGGATGTTCTCTCTAGTGGAGGATGTTCAAGCGTTTAACAACTTCGCCTGGGGTCACTACGTTTTCAAGATAACCCTCCACTACATCCGTCAAGGTTTTAAGGTACCGGCAGACCCTCTCGGGCCGACTACGAGATACAACCTATACAGATTTATTTGGGCATTATAGGTTATTTTTTAAATCCTTAACCCCTTTTGACCTTAATTTGACATTGACGTATGTTCGTAATTAAGATTATTCATTTTTCCATGATACATAATGCTAATTACACCCTCTAAAACCGTTTCCCGGGTTTGATACGGTATAGTTTTGGGCTGCGGAGGCTATACCTGTGATGCGCAACAAATGCGGTAAGCTAATAGGGGATCCCAACGGAGCGCCACGGTATAGGAAGTACTGTTTCAAACAGAGGGGATCGGGCATGGTCAACGCCTGGACCGAAGCTGAGACAAGTGGGAAGGTAATTTACAAATATCTCATTTGTGCTATAATTTAATATTATTTATGTTCTTTAGATATTGGACAATTATATTAGTTCCATAATCCTTCAACTTACTGGGCTTCCAAAGCTTGTACCCACCGAACATAAGTTGCAGAAACATTACTGGAGGGATATTGATGTGAACCTGTCTGAGGGACCCCGGTGGAAGCCGAGTGGGAGTAACGAGGATGAAGAACCCACCAAGAGGAAGTGCAAGCCGAGGGAGAAAACTAACGGCGGGCGGAGAGTACATGCCCATGTAGATACAACGGACCGTACAAATACGGTTCTTCCGGATATACAACGATCCAATGATGGACAAGGATCTTTCCCTCCACCGGCTGACCACCCGGTTCATTCACTTGACCAAGGTGCAGCAGGCCCGGTTGATGATGCCAGGCAAGAAGACTTCTGTCAGAAGGAAGGGTCAAACGGCCGTGGGCGACATTCGGTTGGTCACACAACCGATGAGGTAACCTTGCCTAGTATTATTGGATCAATGGTTTATTTCGAAATGTTGTTGATTGCCCAATTTGTGGTAAACATTTTGGTGTTTTACGTATAGCATTTTACATAAACAGTTGGAGGTACCTCGACAGTTTGTGGGACCCGAAGTTCTCGAAAGAGTTTTGAACGCAGTGAATGCCATATCGGAATGCGTACGCAGTATCCATGAGGAAATGGGGGCGGACCGTGTACGCAATATAGTCAATGAGGGTTTGAGGCAGGAGATCGAAGGGCTAAGACGGATGCTGGGGTTTCAAGTACGTATATATCCACACATGTCACCTGTGTATCAAGTGTTCTTTATTTTATTTAAATAATGATCATTATATATTCGGAAACGTAACACTGTGACACTGTCATCCCCAAGGGAAATGTAGGGGACGGTAATTCAGGAGATCAGCCGCAGCGTGTGGGGAGTGGAGAGCACGCGGAAGAAGGCTTGGGTGGCGATCAGGCCACCTACAATGACGGAGCTGGTTATGAAGAGGGCGACGATGATGAAAGGCAAGACGACCAAGATTGGCAGGATGATAGTGGATGCGTTTATGATAGGATCAATGATGATCAACTGCATTATGAAAAACATGTCTGTGTTGATGACTTATCGGACCTTGATGAATCAAACCTTCCTTTAGTGTTGTGCGAGGATTTATTGTCCCTGGAACGGGCAGGTGGTCTGGAAATGGCAGCAACCCCTTCGTTGGCTTTGCGATCACAGTTTGGGGTTGACAAGTTATTTTCTCAGATGCCGTTATACCTGTGGCCCCGAGAAGCAGGTATATTGTCTCTGTTTGGTATACCAGGTCTAGTACATCCAGGAGTACCTGGAGCAGAGGACCCCGATGTAACTCAATGGTCGCTGGCTTCAGCAAGTCCTTTTAGCAACCGAGAAACATGTCTGCTGTTGGTTGCACCACAAAATAAAGATTCATGTCCAGTTTCTGATGAAGGGAAGACAGATATCGGTTGCCAGGAGGAGGAGCTACCGAAAGAAGATGAATCCTTGCTTCCGTTAGTGTTGTGGCAAGATCCTTCGGCGCACGATCGTCCTTGTCCAGTGGAAGGAAGACATTCAGGCCAAGATTATCCGTCTGAGGATCAATCATGTCCGATGTTGCTGGCAGCACAGAATACAAAGTCATGTCCAGTTTCCGATGAAGGGAACTTGCAAATAAATGGCGAGGATGAGGACATACCCAAATAAGATGAGTCCTTGCTTGCGTTAGTGTTGTGGCAAGATCCTTCGTCCCAATATCTGCCTCGTCCAGTAGCAATCAGACAATATGGTCATGATGATCCGTCTGAGGATCAAACATGTGCGACGTTGCTGGCATCCCAAAATACACAGTCGTCTCCAGTTTCGAATGAAGGGGGCAGTGAAAAAAAAGGGCGAGGATAAGGACATACTTGACGCGTCTGAGGTATCATCTACTGCGGTAAAGAGTCCGCCTTCACATCCAGTGTCACCATCACATTCACATTCACATTCACATTCATCTGTGGTGATTAGGTCAGACTCAGATGTTGAAATTCCTACTGGTTCACCTCCAACTCCACGTCCACGTAAGAGAGGAGGAAAACATACCAGTCGCAAAACACCATGTCGGTTAAGAAGAGTGTCACGGATAGTATCTCCGACCCTTCAAGTTGATGAAACAAGTTCAGAACGAATGTCTGGGCCAGCTCCATGTTCATCGGGAGAGCAATCGACTTGTGCATCAACAAATCAACGAAAACGGAGACTATCTGCGATAATCTCCCAACCACTTCCGAACTGGGAACCACCTGTAATTGAAGTGCATACCGATGACATACGTGCTTCGAGCCAGCAGGTATTAGATGAAACTGCTTTGGCAAGGTAGCGTCAAAGGGAGTTATGGGTACGTAGTCCCTACAGCAACCCGTTAGGTAGAGGGAATCTTTCCACTGGCCCCAGTAAGGAGGTGTACGCGCATTTCAAGCTTGATTCGAAAGAAATATAGTAAGATGATTACTAACTATGCATTTTAGATTACATCGCCCGTATAAAATCAATTAACAGTAATATCATTCTTGTAATGTATTGGGTGCAGCTGTAACGTTGGACTGGAGGTGATGCAGACACAGGATTTTTTCATATCATTAGAGGACAATGATAGCCTTCTGTTGGACACACACGTTGATGCCTACCTGAATTTGTTAAACAAGATGAGAGGGAGTAAGACCGGGCCTTACAAGTTCAAGGATAGAATGGGCATCGTTGATTGCAACTTTTTTGTAAGTACAACGTTAATTACTTACCGGATATGTTTATCTGTTTGGAATTGTGCACTCGCATAAAATGCAAATGTGATGTGCAGACGAACTGGCAAAGGTATGGGCAGGCTGGCAGCCGAATTTACATGGACGTTTAGTACGACCTTTCAGCGTCAAAGACTTTGTCATTCGTCCGGAATAGAAACAATATTGTGACGGCCGTCGACCGGACTGGGGCAGTCCATGGGATTCCTGTGACAAGGTTAGTAACGTTCTGGTGCGCAGACATGGGTTCCAGCTTGACTTGGTTATAAATATTTGAGTGTAGAATTTTTCGTTTACAGGTGGTGGTCCCCTGTAAGGTTGAAGACGGCCATATGGTTGTTTGCGTCGTTGATCTTTTGTTATGGGAGATCCAGGTATATGATCCCAAGGCACACTGGGTACCCCAAGGCGGTACATTGATCTGCCAGCAGATTCTACCACTCCGACGTCTGTTCCCGGTTATTTGCTTTCAGGCAGGTTTTTTTTAACAGAACGGGGAGGCGAACATATGATAGCACTCCTATGAAGGCTCGTTAGATGAATGAAAAACAAGTTCCAAATCAATTAAGTCTGAAAAGTAATGGAGTCTATGTCTTGTTGATGATATGTTCCCTTCTCAAAGGTTTGAAATGCATGAAGACCGTTGAAATGGATATACAGAGCCATAGGCAGGATATCGCGTATGAAATTTTTACAAATAGCTTACCTGAGGAATGTTAATTAACACACTGTTTGATGTTTATGTCATTAACCTGGTTATGAAATATGCTGGTGTTTGCCATATTTGAATACCGATTAATTTCCTTGTATATTTCTATTGTAAAACTCGTGCATATTATATTATACTATATTCGTCAAAGGGTAGGAGCTTTTTATTTATTTATTTATTTATTTTTTTAAATACCTGCCTCCAACTATGAAGTTTAAATATATAAAAAGCTGAACTTCGGTCCTATACTCCTATTACAAGCAGACAATGAAATTAATGTGAACCTCATACGAGTAGATGGAAAATATTCACGATAAAATGGATTTTGTTCTTCTTACCTCGCTGGCAACCACTTCATTAATGAGACTTCCATGTGTCAGTACTTGTTATACGATAAGTACAAAAAATCAGGTAAAATATATATTTTTAAATAAAATACATGCCTCAAAACATAAAGGTTAAAATTATAAAAAAACTCAACTTCATTACTATTATAAGCAGACAATTTACAAATCTTCCTTCAAATTAATACACGGTTATATGAACAGAATAACGGTAGTTAAGACACGATTTTCAATTGGCTTTATGGGCCTTCACATCGACGTTTCCCGGTGGCGGGGATTTGGGCTGACCTTCAGAGGCGAATGTCACCATTTGGGTTCCGGTGGCCCCCCCAACCATTAAAAACAAAAGTACTATTATAATTATAATTAAAAGGTGAACCCATTAAAAAAAGAAATGTACATACAAAGCAATATATATACAAAGGTAACCGATGATCATATTATGTTGTCCCTCTATTATTAGTTAATAATATATGTTAGGATGATAATTAGTGTTGGCATTAATTCCATATCAAAACGTGTTTAACTTGTAATGTTTAGTGGTTAGTAATTGAAGAATTTCGAAGACGAAGGACGTCTCAACCATTATTCGTTCAAGTTGCCGGCTTTTAAGAGTTTCGGGCATTATCGGTCTACAAAGGTATTCAAAGACCTCTTATCTCTTACAAGGCTAGGCACACACTCACACATATCATTCTTGTGTGTCCCTTCATGATTTTATTTCATTTACATTTCACTTTCACACACTTGGTAAAATATTCTCATGCATTCACATTTAGTTAATAAACTTTGTGTTTTGCATTTTCTAGGACTATATCCGGAAACTAGCATATGTGTGTGTATTTGTGTTTGTATGTTTCCATATTTTGTGTTTAGGACTTGAACATGTTCTTATTCAATGCCTTATTGAGTTTCGGTCGTTTTGGTTACTCATTCATAAGATTTCGAGTCCAAACAAGTTGACTATGCCACTTTTCGTTCTCTTTCGTTGAGTTGACTTCATCGATGATTTCCGAGATGATTTCTCAACCTTTTTTCAAAGTTGTATAGTCATCGTCGTGCGTGAGAGAGTCATGGTTTGTAATCCGAAAACGGATTCGAATTCGGAGTTCGGACGCTCGAGATACGGGCCGACGAACCGAGGGAGCGCGCGAGAGGACAGCCCAGGCCGTGGGCCACAAGGGCTGGCCGTGCTCCAGGCCGTGGGCCCCACGGCCTGGAGCAGCCTCTGCTCCCGTGTGGGCCACGCGCCCCCCACGGCCAGGGGGTGATGTGGCACCACCTGGTTGCCCGAAATCTTCCTTCTCTCTCCTCCTATTTCTTCCCTCTCTCTCTCCATTTTTGAAATCTAAGAATAAAGTTTCAGTTTTCCCGCAATACATTCTCTCCAATTTTTCCAAACTTCAAAACACCATATCTTCCTCATCCGGAGTCGGATTTGAGTGATTCAAGTTGGAGAGTGTTCGTATTTGAGTCCTCTAACATCTCCAAGTGGTTTGGTGGCTGTTTGATCGTGATTTCAAGTGGTTGGACACTGAATTTCGCACCAGCTGCAGAATCCGAGGTTTGAGTCTCAACTTTGGGATTTCTTGTTATTTGACCTTCCATTTGCTTGGGGTTTCTTCTTCTATATCTATGTTATTGTTTGGTAAAATCTATTTGAAAAGATAGCTTGATTATCATTCTAATTGAAACTCAATTTGTGGACTAATGTTGACTAGATTCTATGATTCTAGGTTTTACATATGTTTGTGAGTTGTATTGTGATTAGAATGGCATCTTAGGTTGTTTGATACTTAATTGAATTAATTTTGTGTTAAAATGACTTTGAGATTTGATTTGATCCTTTGATTATTAAAATCTAAGATTTGTGTATTTGTTTGTGATTTAGAGAATATAGGTTTTGATTGATGTAAATCTCAAAACCTTGCTCTATATTTTTGTCTAGTATATTGATTGATTTTAATCTCATATATCTAGCTTTTAATTGTATATTGATAGCATCTTGAATTTGTATTTCATGAACATTTTGTGATTCAAGTGTTATGTGTGTGAATGAGACTTTGAGTATATGTGTTAGGTGTTTCACATGCTTAGGTTTCTATTCATGTATTTTTGCATCTAGACTTGATTATTTGTGATATCACATGTTTAGGTCTATTTGTGCCATAGAATGTATTGATCACATGTTCTATGTTGTATTGAATGTTTGCATCATTTGCATTCACATGATCACTCTAGGAAGTCCTTGTAAAAGGCATGAAGTCTTGGTTAGAGTCGGGGTGACTCGGATAGCCAAGCAAGAAGTCTTGCCTAGAGTCGGGATGACTCGGATAGGTAAGCAAGGAGTCATGGCTAGAGTCGGGAGGACTCGGATAGTCATGCATGGGAGGCTCCCTAGAGGCAAGAGTGCCTTGGATAGGGAGTTGGCTATTGTATTGGTAGGCCTAGGCGTATGGTTAGACATAGAGTCCGATAGAGCGGGGTACACGGGAGGTGTATGCACTCTTGAGGAATTTCTAATCTACCATCGATGTTGGTTGTGTGTGTTGTCCAATATATGGTGGTTCCGCATCATTGAGGGATTTCACACTTTCCAATAGGGTTGGGTAGGCTTAGACTTCACTAGGTTGGGTGAGCTAAAGATTGGTCACTTTGTGAATGTTCTATGTTTACTTTCCAATAATATAGTACCCAATGGTTGTAGTTCAACCCGTGGATGTTTCCTCCTTGGAGGTTTTACCACGTTAAAAAATCTCTTGTGTTAATTCTTCCTATCTCTTTCTCTTATATTTTAATTGTATATTTTATTGTCTTGATTCATAATATTCACTTGTGTTGTATTGTGAACCAAGTCTTTGTATAGTGTGATTAGTGTATTCATTCCTTAGATCAATTTGTATCTTTGATTCTTTTGTATATTGTAATTTTCGTTTAGTGACATTTTGTTCACTCTTGTAACTCATTGAACATCTTACGAAATACAAGCTTATTTTGTTATTATGTTTATTTGCTATTTTACCTCACATAACTTGTTAATATACTTAGACGTTGCTCTTATGATTGTATCATCGTATTGTCTATGTATGTCTTCCTTGGCTTATTATGTTGTGTGTAAGGCTACCTTGAGGGACAAACGAATGTTTGTTCAAGGGTTTGAAAAAAGGTGTAAAAACCTATTCACCCCCCTCTAGGTATGCTTTAAGCAATTTAACTTCGTTTGTGTACATTCAATATAAACAAGGCAAAATTCCCTCATTTGCCCCAAAATTTACCGTGTAATCATTGACCAGTTGTATGTTGAACCATTAGTAATGCAATTACACGTTAGAAAGTAAGCATCCTTACACGATACATTAACCATCATTTCTGTTTTATGTATTTTTTGTTTTCAGATTGCAAAATGCAAAGTAATTAAGTGCCACGTTGGAATTGCTATTATGGTATACTTGTCCAAGAAATATTTCTCTTGGATAAAAAAAAAGAAAACTTATTGAGATGTAACAGTTTTGCAAAGCCCCATAAATTCTGGGCTACTTATGAATTTTGCTCAAATTACAATTAACTGGTAATTTTTGTTTCCATAATTCTATTGGCCACGAAAATATGAAACAAAAACGATCCATTTTATCTTTCCAAAAAAAAAAAAAAAAAAAGACATTCTAATCTAGGCTATCGTGCTGTAACACAAAAGTTAACAACAAGGCGCTGGTAGTTTCAAGCCAAGATCCATTTTTAAAATTTAATTTCCATTATTTCATACTTTATTACCTACAGGTAACTGTATTGTATATATATTAATTTTTTTCAAATATTTCATACATTGAACGTAACATTATTTAATTCAACCGAGTAAGTGTTGTATTTATTTTATTTTATGTAAGACAAACTATTTTGCTACGAATCTATGATCTTAATTAATTTGGAAGCATTTTTCTAAGATGATGAATATTGGGATTTTATTTTGTTCAAGTGCCGCACCCGATTACAATTCCCCTGGTTCGCTTGAAATGACCTTAAACTTGATACTGTTAGATGGAAAATCCTCCTTCAATTTAATACACGATTATATGGATATAAAATTAGGACGTCACATCTTACACGATCAGGGAGAAATCGACCTTGGACTGAACATAAGATTACACGAATAGATGGAAAGCAAACATTAATACACGATTGTATGGCAGATTCTGCTCATCTGCTTTTAACAATACATTGGGAAAATTTTATGAGTCAGTGTCGGTGTCGGTGTCGGTGTCGGTGTCGGTGTCGGCCGAAGCCGAAGCCGAAGCCGAAGCCGAAGAGGTTAGGTCAGTGGATGGCCTTTCTTGGCACGTCTGTCTATTGTGTCCCTCTTTGTGGCATACACTGCAACCGCGAGGACGCTTGGTTTTGTTAGCAGCATCAGACGATGTTTTCCTGCAGCTCCTCCTGTTGTGTCCCTTTAGGCCGCACTTAGAACACTTCTTTTGCTTAGCCTTCTCGATGCATGAACGGTACCTTGACTTTTTCGGTCTTCCAGGCAAAAAACGCACCTTCCAAGGACGAACAACTAGATTCCGAACATGATCGGGTATGACCCAGTTCTGTGCATATGGAACCGGGTTGATTTCTCCCCGATATGCCTCTCGCAGCCAATCAGATCTGTAGTAGTCGGAGCACATTTTAGGAACCGGAATTGATGCGTATCTGGTAAAACAATTAATTATTGGATGTCAGACCCCTAAATATGGATATGGCAAATGACGAACTGACGACAATATACTTTGATTACATACCTGGCGCAAGCAAGGGCATGTCGACAAGGTAATTTTTGAAGATCCCACCCGCGACAGGCACATGTCTTTGCTTGAATATCGACAATGGTATTAATTTGATATTCGGTGACGTTGTACCTGTGGTATGAGATAGGACGAAGGATGCATTTATAAGAAGGTTCAACCCCTTTAAGTATGTGATTGTCGGCTGCCGGAGTCAGATCAGACCTAAGACATTCTGTAATAGTATGACATTTGTGGAACCACCTCTGTATCATATCCCGAATCTGCTCTGCAATGGCTGTGATAGGCAGCTTCCAGAGATCTAGAAGAGCTGAGTTCATAGACTCGGCTAATTGGGTAGACATCATCTGGTACCTATTTTTGGGGCTAGTAAGCATTTGTGAACTTATCTACCCCAATTTTCATGACGTCGTTGTAGTACCTCTGGTTGCAAGCAGCCATCTGTTGAAGGTCGATATCACACTCATTGCGACGGTGTTTGTAACATGCATTGTAAAAGAATTCTCTTGCAAGACTTCGATTCTTGGATGACCGTCTAAATTTCTGTGCAATGTGGAAGACACAGAATGCGTGCTGTGCATCTGGGAAAACCTTTTGCATCGCTAATATAATGCCTCTGTGACGATCTGAAACAATGACCAGATCCTGAGGAGAACCAATCCCCTTCTTCAATTCAGAAAGGAACCATGTCCAGGATCCCTTACATTCTGAGGCTGCGAAACCAAATGCCAATGGGTATATTTTTGAGTCTCTGTCTTTGGCCGAGGCTATAAGCAGCACCCCTTTGACAGATCCCGTCAAGTGGGTTGCATCGATGGAAACGACGGGTCTGATAACACGGATAAACCCTTGTAGACAAACCCCGATTGCCATGAAGCCATACTTGAACCGGTCTTTCGAGTCTATCTCGATGTTTGTTAGGGTACCGGGATTGGCTTGCTTCAGCATGTAAAAGTGCACCGGCAACGTTTGAAAGGACTTCAATGGATCCCCGTACTGTATTTTCAGAGCATGGAGTCTGGCCCGGTTAGCTTTGTTATACAAAAGGTGCACCCCGTGCTGAGACCCCATTTCCGCTATGATATCTTTAGCTCGGATTTTGCATCCCGATACTGTAATTTTGGGGCATACAGTTCCCCAACGACATAGGCACTGACTTGGTTAAAGTGAAGACCATAGTTTTGGACTTTGCATGTGTGTGTATCTCGATATACATTGACGTACCAGTGAGTTGCATGGCGCTTCTTCACCGTACGTACCAACCATTGACAATTGAGGTCGATACACGATGCCTCATATCGCGTTGTGGTCGACCGCGTAACCCTGTACCAGAAATGGTTTTCCATTGCGTACACACCCAACACCTTCTTCATTTCATCCTTGTGTTTGAATATCTTGCCTTTATGAATGGATGTAGGGTCCGAATGGGATTTGAATGCGATGCATTTTTTTACATTTTCAAAACAGACATGGTCAAACCCTTGCACTTTATGCCTAGACAGATTATGATCAGGAGGGGTATGAACGTAAGTGGTGTTATCCTGGTCAACAAGTGGTACATTGTTTGTAATACATGATACAGAAATGTTATTCGTGTTAGGACCGGGCATGGGATGGACCTCTCTATATGCAACATGTATCTGATGATGCTGTAAAGGCTGTCCATGTGTTTCCTGTTCATTCTTGGGAACCGATGATGCCCTGCAATGTGTTCCACAACCTATGGCATCATCTTCAGCAGTGTGTACATTCGTACAATCGACATCATAGATTGTAGAATGCTTTGACTCTGACTGAACATCCTTTGCATTATTTTTATATCGACCTCCGTAAGACTCCAAAGGATGTACGCTATCATTAACACCCATTCGGTTGGGTCCGTTTGAAAATGTGTTGGAACCTCTGACCAGTGGCATATTGTCAAAAAGCAACTGCTTGATTGATATATGCGACAAGGACTCATCACCGGGTGTTTGGTTCGGAATAAAATTTGTGCTGGGAGAATCGGATATACATGTTACCGGTGAACAACCGCTTGGGGTAACTGTATATTTTTCCTTCTTCTTTAACTGTGGCGTTACCGACTGATTCGCCGTTGACAATGCCGTGCTTATGTAAATAAGTCGACCGTTGGGTTGATTTTGATCAATCGGAGGTTTTACAGTTGAATCTTTATTCTGGCTGAGTACCTCTGCGATATGTCCCGGTACAAGATTGTGAAACACCGAAACGTAACATTTAGGATTTTTTTGTTATGCGAAATGAAGATTTGAAAATCAGCGTCAAAACTCATTTCAACAACGGTGCCTGAAAGTAAGGTACTGAACTTCATATCGACTGCATCGCAGTTCAACCCAAACCGATCGCATATCTTATCCGACAACGTTTTCAGTGTATCCTTCGGTGTCACAGCCAACAAGAAAATAGTTTTTTGGTTGAAATCAACATCTTCCCAAACTCCATCATAGTTCACTATCAACATAACCATTTCAGAAACAATCCAAACGGTCAAGTATGCACACCGGAAAATCTTTAACCGGATACGGTGGTTGTGGTATTGTATGAAATGGCGGTAAAAATAGCAGGAATGACGGTGAAATCAAGTCTTAGCAAATATTATCAAGGAGCATAGTATCAACTGTTTGGGTGTTTTCCAATGTCTGAACACACATTGAGTTCTAATTAACTGAAATACGCTTTTTTTAATCCCATTACGTACGCCTAAGTCTTACCTTTACGGCTTTACCTAAATATAACAAAAACCACAACATATCAACACGACGTAAATAATTTCAAGGCATAAAATATCACCTAAGCATAATAATATAATATTATGCTGAATATGTTTTTTAAAATATTCAGCTAAATTTGTAGAATGAACAGACATAAATGTTCTTCTGTTACAAAAACTATTCAATGTAAAATGTGTTCGAATTTTAACAGTGAATAAGATATGAATTATTCTTCTGTAATTAAAATTAGGGTGGTGTGTGTTTTTTTTATTTTTTATTAACCTGTGGATTTTTTTGTAACGGGGGGTACGGTGGGCTTGAGCCCCCCACCTATCCCCACACAGGTGGCCCTATGGTCATATCATTTACTGGTTATTAATTATAATTCATTCACCTTCCCCATGCTGATTAGATGTTTCTTCACTATTAACAATCTTAAGTATAATTTTGAATCTGACCGGCCATGTCTAGCATTCGTCAATATTGGTACACAAATAGTTGTAATGGTTCAATGTCAATGCACGATATCGTTGCTCGTTGGATAGAGATTAATGCATGCAACCGGTGCATTACACCCATCCAATGGGTACATGCCATGTGGCAAGATATACTCTTTCCGGTCAAGTGGCATGCAAACATTGGTTAGAGTGCAGTGCACCCCGTGCATCCAAGGTTTTCTCCTCGCATGAACTCCCTTACAGAAATCTTAAAATGGATAGTACAATCTGATTTCGTAACCCCATATTTAATTGTCAAATCTAGGACCGGAGAAAATATTGCATGGGACTAGCACGTGGTGAGAACATGAGACAATCCAATGACATTGCAGCAATTAAAATTATATAATTATTTTTATGTTCCCCATATAAACGGTGCAATCTCATTGGATGGTTTCACGGTTTCTTAATGTCGCAGTCCCATGCCAGATTTCCTCTCACGACGGACCCCATTTGTGTCAAAGTGTGCACATTAAAGTCTTTTTAATTTATTCAATATTGTACAAGCAGTGATGGTCATGCAATATGGGAGTGGATGGGTTTCCCGTCAATGACGGACTTCCCGTCAATGTCGAAGTCCGTAAGGCTTATGAAGATTTCATTGGGTTATTTGCTGACGTACTCTACTTTGTTGAACAGTTAGGGGAGGGAAATACGCTTTTGTGGTTCAAAGCCATTTCCAACCCTAATCCTTAATTTTGTGGAAGTTTTGAAGTAAATTGGTGGGACTATTAGCATACACTAATCTCATTTTCCAAATCCAACCCATTAAAACCTATGTTACCCTTAACCGAATATTCCCTACAATATTATCTGTGTTCCTATTTATCAAATGTCTGAGAACAAGTAAAATTTGACCCCATAATATACATAATATTGCAACATGTTAATAAATGTTTGAAATTGATCAAGCTGCTCATTAACAAACACCCCAAACCCCGTTAGTGTAATCAATTAAGTGATTTTCTTTAAATAACAATTTCTAAATGTTATGTAGTATGCACATAATTCTAGTTGAATAAAAAGGTTTTGATATATATATATGGGATATATAATAATGAAAAAAAGTAAAAAAGAAGCTTTCATATTTAAAACCATACGATTGGAATACATTTAATTGGTTACGGGTATATCTCGTAATTCGGAAACCATAAAATAAGGGATACAATAAAACAATACGATGACAAATATTTCATACAATATAATGGTTGAACTCTGATTCAGTTAAACTTGAGGGTTTTCCCATATTGTGAATTGTTTGCTTACTTTAGCACTGTTGCGCCAGTCACGGGGGATTGCACTGCACTGTTCATATGCAGCCAATTCGCTGCATTGGAGGACCGCTGGGTGGAGAGGTTTTGTTGCTCAAATTGGATGATTTGCTCAAAGTTGCAGCTGGGTTGGAGACGCCGGGTTTTATGCACTCTTAATTAGAAGTTAGAGCATGGGATTCACCGTGATATCAGCAATTAAAAGAAAAACAACAGACTTTTTCATAGCAGTTGATCACTAGCAAAAACACAACGGAAAATTAACACACTACGCTAACTGGTACAAAGACCCTTAATTACCCATAATTACAACACAAAACATGAAAGTCAAGGATCAACTCATAAAAACGTAAGCCATATAATACATATAAGTCGAACTACTTGTGCTCTACACGATCCACTGTATGGACACACCCCTCTTGCTGGACCACGTTTCGCCTGTCCATGTAGGTGGACCACAAATACAACCCAATGGCTGTTATTAAAAAGGCTCCGTAGACAGTTCCGACGAACAGTACGGCAGCCATAGCCCCTTGGTATCAGTAGGCTTAGGAGATGTCACCTGGGAGGTTTTCGTGTCAGTGGAAAATTTATTAGGATCCAGTGGCTGTGAATGCATCCAATGTGGCAAAAACAAGGACTTAAAGGTCCACGAATAAATAGAACACGTCTGCGTAGTGTTGCCATTTGAAGAGGTCAATCCCACAAACACGTCGGTGTCAAGCCATATTTTCGACAAGTCAATTGAGTAAGAGAGGAGAGGATTCACAGGTTTTATATTACCAGAATGACACAACCTAACCTCTAAACTCTTTGCACTAGCATCATAATCGATCCATGAATCCAATTTCTTACCACTGTTAAGGAACATATTCTGAGATGAAATATTACATAATTTAACAGATAATAGACTGTCAATGCCGACGTGATTTCCATTCAAATCACCATACTCGATATCTAAAGAGGTGTCAAATTCAACAACCACCACCCTAAACTTGGTTTTGTGCAAACCCATCTTAGAGATACCAAATGAGCTCTTACCCACATCGGTAAAACGATAACCCTTCGGAACCATAAAAAAAGCCAAACCATCACCACTCTTGTTGGACATTGAAAAAGAGAAAATCGTAGAGAAAGAAGGAAATGTCGGAGGATTACCTTCCACGAGCTTAATGGGTTTTTTGTACATCAGTCGCCCAGAACTTAATGGATCTGAGGTTGTGAGCTGAACAGAAGACCCACCATTGACAGCCATTGCAGCTCCATAGAAACTAATTTCGGACCGGCACCTTGGAACTTCATCAAAGCTGTTGAGGACAACAGGACAACTTGGCTCAGCAGAAAGGACTTTCAAGCTGCAAATGAACAGAATAACGATTGTAAGGTAATTTGTCATGGAAAATTTGGCCATATCTGGAATGGGTTTTTGAGTGTTTGAGTGTATCTGGAGTTTGTCTCACCTTTTAAATGAAGGATTCAAATCGACTAAGTGGTTGTCCAGATAAGCCGTACATATCCAACCATGCTCCCTAAATTTTTATATTTTAGCACAAATGTTATTTTAGCTAGCAACTATTCATGAGATCACTCCAACCATGCTCCCTAAATTTTTGCTAAACTTTTGTTTTAAATTGTATTTAATAACCAAGCTCTCATGATATCATTTTTTTAATAACAAAATCAATTTAAAAATATTAAAAACATAAGAGAGAGAAGATAGGGAGCTCCCTACATTTGGAGAGCCATCAAGAGGCTCTCTAAAATAGGGAGCCATTTGGAGTGCAAAAAAGCTAAATTGGCTCCCTATTTTAGCTAAGGAGGCCATTTAGGGAGCCCATTGGAGATGCTTTCATTCTAAAAAAGGTCAACATAGTTGAACTTCATCGGTATCCGCAGTGCTCAGATGCAATGATGTCAGATATCTCATCGTGTTACGTTTTTGTCGATTATTTTTCGTGTATTATCGTTGACCTGTACACGTGTAAAGAAATATCATTGAGATGGTAACAATTAGCGGTGATTAAGTGTTAGGGTAAATTACACTCACACCCTATGTTATCAAGATCCTACCCACAGAATACTGACTTACGGATTGGCATTCCAAACACGGTTATTGATGAGCTGAATGGTTGGTTGATGAACTCAATGGTTGGGTTCCCTATACAGTACTTAATTCATAGTAACGTGAGCATCTCCAATGCTTTTATGCATTTGGAGAAAATGGAGTGCCACATAGGATAGATATTAAAAATGTTATAAAAACTCTATCCAATGCTATTATCTATGTTGAATATGGAGATGATGTGGCCAAAAGAAAGTTAGAGAATATGGAGTTGGGTTTCTAAATGAAAGAAACTCTCCTATAAATGCTGACTAGGATTTCTAACTCTTTCCAACTCTTTCCACCAATAAGATTAAAGCTTTCAACTCTTACAACCAATAAAATTAAACCTCATTTAATTGTAAAATAAAAGAAGAGAGAGAGTGTAATAATTGTTTTATTATGATTGGATATAAAATGGATGCATATTTGACTCTTGGCTGGGACGGTCCCATACACGTGGCCATGGGACCGTCCAATGAGAGTGTGCCACATCCTCTGCACATACTGTCCCAATGTATATGTGGCGCACTCTCATTGGACGGTCCCATGGCCACGTATATGGGACCGTACCAGCCAAGATTTTCTCTGACTTTAGATAATTGCATTGGAGATGTGAATATGCATTTCTCTAATTTTTTTTCAAAAGTGGGCCCATAATAAATAGAAATGCTGAAGTGGCACTATTTAGAAACTAAAAATGCATATTTGCATTGGAGATGCTCATGACGTTTGCCGTCAAAATCAACATTCACAGTTACACACATCGAGAAATGCAACAGAAAACCGTCAACTGCCTATCGCAATTATGTAGGCGTATGGGCGTTGGCGTAGAAAAGAAATCTAAAAAGGCTTTATTTTTATTGGAATACAACAACAACAGGATTACAGATCCAGAACATGATTACAACAACCGGGACCCATCGAGAATCGATTTCCAAGCGCAGCCTAGACTGGAGGTCCCACGGACGGGGAGAGAGAACCCACACGAAGGAGGGACAACCACCCACACAAAGTGGGACAACCCCCATGTTTTAAAATGGGCCAAAGAAAATTTGCATAATTCTATGCACACACTAAGTCTTGGACCTTGTTGGTGGGGGGTTCCCAAATGAAGGCCCTACCACTATGGCAAGGGACCATGTGTAAATCTAAAAAGGCTTGATAGTTGATAAAAAGGTTCATAAAAATCGAAAGGGGATTTTTCAGGTTTCACGAAGTTCCAGTTGCATTTTTTTGGACTCAAATCGGTTGTCAAATTTTGGTGTTCCAATTTGTGTCCAACCAAACAATTTGGGACATGTGTGCACATTTAATTATTATTTTTCAAGTGCTTCTATATATGTGCACACATGTCCCAATTTGGTTGGTTGGACACAAATTGGGACACCAAAATTTGACAGCTTAATTGAATCCGCATTTTTAATATGTGCTATTATCAAAGGAAATAATTCATTGTTTTGGGCCGGTCACCCCCATTAATAGTATTATGTGTATAATACTATTATAAAACAATGTCACAATTCAAAACCCTGAGACGTGGCCATGTTTGGAGCCCTGTATCGGAGTGTACAACGATTACGAATGTTGTAGTGTTTAAAATAGGGGGGGAGTATACTTGTTAAGAGGAAAATACCCACACCATGTTCAAAAATAATGCAAGTTCCACTTATTTTCTGTAAATTGCTACAACTGCTTTATGTGAAATATTCATGTCCATTTGCATCAAAGTTATAACAAAAGACATATTGACACACCAAAGCATAACGTATTAACTAGCGTCAACATCTTTATGCCACTTACACTAGTTTCCAAATTCTGCATTCGTCCATTTAAATATGTTTCCAGGTTGTGCATGTTTGCATGTCGCATTTCCACTTCTTCGTCGGTAGATGTAGGATGTCGACCGTTAGATGTAGAATCTCTACCGCCTTCAGCGGTGCTTAGGAAACGTCCCTGTAAATTTGCACAATCGGGCTCCCACCAACTAAAAAATTTGCATTGTCGTTGCGCACAAATAAAATACAGCTTACCTGGATTATCTTTCGATTCAGATATTTTCACAGCAGCCTTCTTCCCACATCTGCATGATTTGTTCCTGAACATTCCCAAGCCACCATTAATGTTGCTTGCTGAGCATGAACTTCCTTCCATGGTTGTTGAATGTAAGAGAATTGTGTGTGATTGTTTAATGGGAAACAGATAGGGAACCAATACAATGTACGATTGAGGAGAGTAGCAGAATATAAGTTGTGTAAGAACGTGAACATCCAATTTACAGACACCAGGTTTATATTGCCGTAAATATAGCCTGTTGGAGAACAACGGTTGTATTCAGGGGTTCAAATTGTAGTTGCAACAATGCCAACACGTGTTCAACTCAGAAAAGTGTCTTAAAAAATGAAAAGGACAAGTGTACTTAGCTAATGACCAGTCAGTACCCAATGGAGTGACCCCTACACTTGGGTGTTGCCACGTGTCATTTTTGTTCAAGATTGCTAGCCATGTGGTAATACACCATTCGGGGGTCAGTGCCTTTGGCACTGACTAGTCAGAACCCAATTATTTTCAATATAAATAACTTTCGTCATTGACATTGGAATTTGCTCCAATACACGATTTGTATAGGGCAGAGTAAGCAATACACGAATAAAGGCGGATCTCACTTGAAAACGTCCCATCTAGTCATTAAGTACCACCCATCCTCTCAAATCATGTTTCCAAGACAATTTTTAGAGGATTTTGGAGGATTAGTTGCTCCCACCCACCCTCTAAATTGTTGTTTCGAAGAAAAAAAAATAGGAGAACCTCCAATCCATTCTCTGAATTTTAGAATTTTAGAGAACCATTTCCCATCCTCTAAAGTCTAAACCACTTTATAATTTTTTTTATTACCGATTATATCCTTTTAACTTTTGCATTAAATTCAATTAATGTGTAATAAAATTTAATTTATACATTTTATTAATCTTAAAAATATACCATTAGAAATGTCTCATCTAGATCTTTAAAATGAGTCCAATATTGAATATTAATTAATAATTTTTTATTTACCATACTTTATCATTTGGGCAATCTCTTATTACAAATTGATAATTATAAGTTAGTAATAAAATAAAACCGAAACATAGTATTAAAATGATAAATAGTAATATTAAAAATTACAATAACATAAAAACATTAAAAATAAAGAATAATGAAATATAAGTTATTTTAAGATACAAAGAAATAGGGATAGAGATAGAGATAAGGATAGAGAGTGTGGTGGGCGTGAAATATTTTTGGAGATGGACTTATGGGAGGAATATTCCCTTATAGTTCTCTATTTTAGAGATAGAGATAGAGAATGGGTGGGAGATGTAACCGATACATGGATAGTCAAATAAATCACGATAATTTTTATGCTAATCAATTTTTTTATTTTCCAAATTATTATACTTGCTAGGCTCATTTGGCGCACCGTATTGGACGGTATTGTATTGGACTGTATTATAATTAATTAATTCAAACCATTGTTTGGTAATGCACTCGCCTCTCCCTATTAGGTTATTTTTATATGACTTTATTGTTTTATATTATATTATATAAAAATAATAATTTAAAACAAATATTTTATAATTAATTTAAAATAACCTTGACCATGAATAAATCAATAAATAATGATATTAATTGGCGATACAAGTATGATGATAAATGGAATATAAATGGAGCTATGAGACTTGATACAAGTATGCCATGTTTTATTTGGATCCTGTAATATGTTATACATTGTTATGACTTATGTACTTATGTGACATGTTTTAGTTGTATACCGAATATGTTTTTATTTTGAATGAATTATCAAATATGTTTTCATAAAACATTAATATATATTATTTTAATGGCCGTATCCGTATCCTAGTTTATGAAGATTTACCGTATCCCGTATCATACCATATCTGTATCCCTGTACTCGTATCTATATCTGTGCTACGCATTATTTTTTTGAAGAGTTTATGCTACTCCACCCAAAATCCCACCCACATTCCAACCCAAAAGTGAGGTGGCATCATCACACACTGTTGGAGTAGAATATGAGGTTTTTTAAAGGCTGAAGTCAGACATTTATAAGAGTAAAACTGTTGGACCCAAAAAACCAACCCAAATTTTTAACCCAAACCTAAAGTACTTTCTGTGACTAGTTACAAAAGCACAAGGGTATTGTTGTAAAAAAGTAAAAAAACATGTCTGGTCTATATCAAACGTTTAAAATTTAATAAAATTTAGGGATTCGATACGGCTGTGACCCTTAACAGGTTATAAATGTTCACTGATCGGTGGGTTAAGTATACATTCACGAACTCGTAAAGACTCAATTGAAAGACATGGAGGATAATGTCGGTTTGGATGTCGAAGTCGAAGGAGAAAGCAGTAGCACCACAACTAACGAATTTTGGTCGATTCAGACGTCTCCTCGCTTTTTTGATCTGACAAAGGTGGAGTCCATGTATCATGCGAGAGAGAACACGATGAAGAATGAGATCGCCCGGTTGAAGAACGAGCGGAAGGATCTGGTGAGGGAGGTCGCTAGATGGAAGAAGATGTACAGCCAGGTGGATGGTCGGATTTCGGTGTTAGAGGCTTTGGCCGTGAATTACAAACATGACAGCCTGTCGTCGGGGTTCCGACGGCATGCAACAGCCAGATCTCCGGTGATACATCATGAATCTTGTGAGATTAATGTCTAAACTGTTCTATGTGTTATCATGTTCGAGTTGTGTTTTACTTGGGGTAGATTGATGTGACATGTAAGTTTCCTGGTTTGATATGTCATCAAGTTGTAGATTGTTTTTATTGTTTTTATGAATGATGCAGATTTTGCAACAGCCAATGCAGGGTTAAAGTTGAATGTTGGTTTGAACTCTTAAGTTTTCTGTTATGAATTGTTTGGAATGAAACTATCTTTCTGGTATATTGTTAGTTATGAATTATTAGACAGGTTCACTTTTTTATAAAAAGTAATGAGAATTATTTAGGAATACTGTCACGGAGGTATTACGTTATTATGACAAATTTCTTCATGAATTATTTTGCCTTAAAATACTTGAAGCCAATATTTACTGATCACTGTAAGTGGGTAGAATGAGGAAGTAAACAATGCTATTTCAAACTCTTTTTCACTTTAACTTTATTCTCGATAGAGATCCAGATTCACCTATCTAAATTTTAGTACATTTTACAAAGATTTTTTTTAATGGCAAACGAAAAATCAATTTTAAATATCATAAAACTATTGGTATCTTTTATTTGTTTGAGGAAATATGTTTGTCCAAGTGCAAAGCACGGGTACTGAATAGTTATAACTATGCAGACAACCGTTTCAATTTTTAATAAATGTAACCTTTTACAAAAAATTGGAATGTGTTGTTTTTATTTTTTGGAGGAATACCAATTTAATAAATACGTAAGATTATTAATTTAATTATATTTTAGAGAAGACGAATACCAACACCTCTTCATAGCAATCTTTTCGATTCTCACACACAAAAATATTGTTTAAGTAAAGCATAATTAAAATGAATATAAATAACTAATTACTAGGTTTATTATTTCCCCCCCCCCCCCCCCCCCCTAATTCGTTCCTCAAAGTGTCTCATCCGGAGACAGTCTAAAATTTGAATTATCTCATCCGGAGATAGTCTAAAATTTGAATTATTTTAACACTTGACAGTTTATCATCTTAACCTGATTTTCGACAATTGGAATTTTTTACGTGCCACGTGTTTTTTATTTAATTTTTCTCCAAAAAAATACAAAAAACAATATAACAATCAATTAGCATTAATAAAGCTCTTCTTCTCCCAAAGTTTCGTTTTTTAAAAGGGTTGTTTTAATTAAGCCACCTGGGATAAAAAGTAAACATGTAGCAAAAACCGAGAGCTTTTTATTAAATGAAGAGGTGTACACGTGTCAAGCAATGAATGGGAAAGGTAAATGGGGAAGGCAAATGGGAAAGGTAGATAGCATTCCCCTTTAATTAGAGTGAGTGGTTAGAGAAGTAAATGTGTGTTTTGTGAAACGAAAAGGTCTGGTTCATTAATTAGTTGTTTTTCAATTCATTGTATTAAAACAATTTTTTGTGTTACCAAGAGATGAATAGAGTGGTGTGAGAATCGAAAAGACTGATATGAAGATTTTCTGAGTGCATTTTTGCTCACCCACACTAACTAGGGTGAACCATTACCACCCACTTCAGGTGTTGACACGTGTCCTAAACTCAATCCAAGGTCCGAAGTTAACCCAAATTTAACCTAAGTTTGGGACACGTGTCAACACCTGGAGCGGGTGGTAATGGTTCACCCTAGTTAGTGTGGGTGAGCAAAAATGTACTCATATTTTTTTGGTATTCTTCTGCTGAAACTAATTTAATATATAATTAAATTAATAATAATTTTATATTCATTCGGTATTCCTCGGGAAACAACAATACAACACTTTACAGATAGTGTAAAAGGTTGCATTTATTAAAAATGAAACGGTTGCCTGCAGAGTTATAATTTTGAGTCCACATGGTGACCGTTCTATGTTCAATGGCACCGCCCGGCCACCCCTATATATAAGGGTGGACACCTGACATATTTATTCTCATCAATTACATTTTCAAACACCATATACCTTACAATATCTGTCTTTCATAAACAAACTCTATCACACACTGGTGCATTTTTTTTCTTGAACATCTCTCCCCAATATCCCTTGAAATTGTCTCTTCCTACCCTATTTAGATTGTTTGTGTTACCTTTGAATATTGAGTTAGGTTTCTTCGATTAGACAAGTAATGGAGCAGAAGTTGTCGTTTGAAGAGACTGCGGTTCCTATGTATTCGAAAGGAAGAAGACCTCTGGGGTGGATAGGATATGAAACAATGGGCAAAAAGTGCATATTCAAGGTGAACCTCTTTCTTGTTCAAGTGGCGAACAGAGACATCCATCATTATGATGTTCGGTGGATGAGACATTGATATATCTGATGAAACTCCTAGGTGACGACGTGGTGAATTACGTCAGAATTAGAAACGACAGAAGGTTTGAACATACGATTTGCAGAGTCAAGAATTGGTTCCATCCAGAAGGGCTTTGGGTCCTTCTGTTAGCATCTCAAGTCGGTTCATGTTACAACCAAAATGAGACAATCTTGCATATTTTTTTATTTTATTTCTAAAATCACATAATCCACTTCTACCTAGAAACTGCAATTATAACAAACAATGCATGGAGAATACTCTCCTGCATATAGGTTACATTGTTTACAAATCCCAAAGGTTAGCACAACAAAAATAATTCCTCTGGAAAGTGCCTTTCATTAGTTTTGTTAGACACAGTAATTCATACTTTCGTTCAAGAAGCACAAATCCTGACTCCAATGACGAATTGTATTAAATTTGTCATTGGAGTCAGGATTTGTGCTTCTTGAACGAAAGTATGAATTAATGTGTCTAACAAAACTAATGGAAAGCACTTTCCAGAGGAATTATTATTGTTGTGCTAACTTTTGGGATTTGTAAACAATGTAACCCATGTGCAGGAGAGTATTCTCCATGCATTGTTTGTTATAATTGCAGTTTCTAGGTAGAAGTGGATTATGTGATTTAAAAAATATATATATATATACATGCAAGATGGTCTCATTTTGGTTGTAACGTGCATCGAATTGGTTTTCGGTTGTTCAGTAATATTGAAGATTACACATGTTTCGGCAATGGGCAATTTTTATTAATACAGTTGTGAGTTATGGCCATCATCAGGCATTACTTTCGTGTATTGTTTATTTTACTGTGAACATATCGTGTATTTCACGCAATTACAAGTATCCCTTTATTTTATTGCACTATTTAAAGCAGTACAATTATCGCCGATGTCATCATTAATTTTTATTAATACAGTTGTGGCCATCATCAGGCATTACTTTCATGTATTGTTTATTTTACTGTGCACATATAGTGTATTTCACGCAATTACAAGTGTCCCTTTATTTTATTGCGCTATTTAAAGCAGTACAATTATCGCCGATGTCATCATTACCCCTATCCTATTTTCGCAGGTCCAAATCTGCAAAATCTTCGAAGTGTACTCCTCCGATATCAAACAATCCCATTTCATTGAGGGATATTAATATTTTGGCCCCTCTAATTTTCAATATTCTGACTTTGCCCCCTCTAGTTAGAGAAATGGCCGGTCTTCCCCCTTACAGAAATGGCCGGTCTTCCCCCTTAGGTCCAAAATATTCAAACTTTTGCCGCTTCCCTCATTTTTTTCATCCAAATTCCAAAATCACATTCACCGTTACAATTGAAAATGAAAAGACACTTTACCAACTTTACCCATATTCTTTTTCACCCCTGAATGCATTGAATATTTAGTTAGAATTGTTTCAATTAATTTTCCCTACTACATTTGTTAAATTGTTATTATTTAAAATTTAAATGTCAACAAATACGGTTGCATTTATTGTTTGTGCTAAATTTGGCATATGCTATAAACTGTGCCAAATTTGGCACAGTTTATAGCATATCCCAAATTTGACACAGTTTATAGCATATGCCAATTTTATCATCGCATTGGAGCATGCTTTTTTTATTTTATGCTAAATTATAGCATTGGGACAATGATTTTGGATTGTATTGGAGATGGTCTTAGATTCTCTTATGAAATTTACCCAACTAAATATTTAACAGATGGTGTAGACATGTACCGTCAACATGTGCACACCCCACAACAAATAACACGATATGGGTGTACAAAAGAGTAAAGTAGTAACCAATCTTGTCCGGGTGACATAGACATTAGATATCAAGTATTAGAGCCAAGATTTTCTCCAAGTATTAGGATTAGGTTCGAACCAGATCTGTTGAATCCGGTTTCATGTAATACATCAGTCATTTTGTTTCGTTCAATCTCAATGGGCGATCGAGTAATATCCTAATTCTTTGTTTTAATCTTTCTATGTTTGTGCCTTAATCAGATAGGGGTTAACGTACCGAATCTAATTTGATGTGACAAAATTGATTTTGCCTGCTTGTAATGACGTTTGATGTGATGGGCCAGTGGGATATTCACAGCCCAAAAACCAATGGACACGCTATTCTGAGGATACGCAATGGCGAAATGCCGGTCCAAAAATGTACTCATTACCTATTCGTGTAGCATAGCAAAACAGGAATTGACGGTTGAATCTTGAATATGTGTTACGCAATATAAATTGCGTCAGCAAATCTTTATGTTCCCAACGCAATATTTTGTAATAATTTCTCCGATGCACTACTACATTTCATCCACCCCTAAACTGTTCATATGGTAATAGGTCCGATAACGCGATGGGACTATAATAACGGCCATAAGGCCATCAAGTTTTGCAGTATTGGACATGTTCATTTTAATATTATGAAAAAAAATAATGAATTATTAACTTAATTATGATGATAATATGATATACGTTAATTACATATAAAATACGAGGATTTCAAAACAGTAACTTTCCTTTCTTCTAAACGAATGGATTATAATTTGACAAGATCTTTTAGGCACCATTTCTGCGCAAGGTGTTTATGAATAAAGATACTTAATGTATATTCATTAGCTAAAGTCTACATTGCATATTTGCGTCATTCGGGAGTCGAGTAATATTACGAACAGTAATTTGTATTTTTTTATTGGAATATTGGATTGACTGTAATTTAAAAATTCCAGTACGAATTTAAAGTTCAAGATTCAAATACATTCATCTTTAACGGCAACGGTGTGGGCCGGCTAATGACCAGTTAGTAACCAAGGGACTGACCCCTGCAATGGGGTGTTGCCACGTGGCTTTTAAAAATTACAAGCTACGTGGTAATACCCCATTCGGGGTCAGTGCCTTTGGTACTGACTGGTCAGTAGCCAAGTAAGTGGTGACCTTTTCATTATCAATAAAAGTTCGTCATTCATCCTTTGATGCTATTTATTGAAACCATTACATTGAATTTCAATAGTACAACGGAAACTGCAATCAACTGCAATCACTTTTATCAATGCATGCAAAGTATGTGGCACACTTTCATTGGACGGTCCCATGGCCACGTGTATGGGACCATCCCAGCCAAGATTTTCTCCAATTTTGGAGAAATGTTGTTTAACAGAAATAAAAAATTAAACTACAATCAAAAATAAATTTTTGTCTCTCTCTCTCTCTCTCTCTCTCTCTCTCTCCCCATCGGACTATCTTCTACCATCTTCTTCTTCTTCTTGGGTAGTATATAAATCTGACCCTTTCAGGGGTTGTTGGGAGATTATCATGTTATAATCTTTCACGTATCGTGTAAGGAGTTGTAACCAATGTTTTATATTAGAACTAAGGGTAAATTTATAAGGGTAAATAGGTAAATTTAAAAATAAATAGATTTTTAACCCTCTTCTTTAATGATTCGTTATCGTAAGGGGTCTAGGTGGCTTTCGTACCATTATAATCAAACAGTAATGCTACACATCCCAGCTAAAATCCCACATTTTTCATCCCGCTTTTCTTCTGTATTGTTTACTCTGCTATGCACAGATCGTGTATTATACAAAATGACAATATCCCAGTACAATTTAGAATTTTCGCCGATGTCATCATTACCTGTATCCTATTTTGACGAGAGCAACTTTGCTCACCCCCATTCACTGAGTGCAATTTTGCTCACCCTCCTTTAACTAGAGGTAACCATAACCCCCCACCCCCCACCCCAAGTGTTGACACGTATCCCAAACTTAACCCAAAGTCCAGAGTTAAATCAAGGTTTGGGCCACGTGTTAACACTTGGGGTGGGGGGTAATGGTTAAAGCCAGTTAAAGGAGGATTGCAAAGTTGTACTCCCATTAACTAGAGGTAACCATTACTTTAAAAAAAAAAAAAAAAAAAAAAAAAAAATTTTAATTTATTTCATTTTTTTATTTTTTTATTTAAACCATTTATTTATTTAATTTTTTAAAACTATATATTTATTTGATTTTTTAAATTTATTTATTTATTTATTTATTTTTAAATTATTTATTTATTTTTTGTATACTATTAATTTATATTTTTTAATTTTTTTATTCTATTCAAGTTTATAAAGTTTTTGATTAAAAGGTAAAAAAATAAAATATAAAATAATATAACTAGAGGCATTTTAGGTATTTTGAAAGTCAAATTTAAGTATTGGGGGTGCTTGTGTATAATAACAAAACATTTCCAACTAAGTGTAACTTGCCCTAAAATTGAACAAATTTGGTAGGGAAATTTGAGATTGAAACGAAAACATTTTGCTCACCCACCCTTAGACACATGTCATCTTTTTGGGAGGGAGGTAATGTTTACCGGTTTACCTCCCTTGTAGGTTGGTGAGAAAAAATGACTAGATTGAAACAGTGCTAACAAAACAGTCAATGCTTCCACGTGTTATGTCTGAAGATTTTTTTATTTTTTTTATTTTTATTATTTTATATATCGATACGTGATGTCAATGGCGTAGCGGTTGACATTTTGATAAGTTTTACCGGAGGATAGTTAGGGGATACTTGGGGATACTTAGGCCTTAGGGATGCTTGGGGGATACGTATAAAATAGTGTCGTAAATGTTAGCTTTTAATTTTCATTGGTTTGTACCTTTTTTATCTTCAGATGTTAAAAGTCTGACAAAAAACAAACAAAAATCTTAAAAGGAAATTACGATCATAATCATATAGTTTAATAAACACAGCAGGAACAGTCGACATATTTAAAAGTTGTACTAACGGTGGGACATAAAAACACACAAAATAGTGAAAAGAAGTAATACTGGAAAGTAATGAAGAAACTTTCTGTAGTGGGTATTTTATTCAGGGAGAGGCCCCTACTACTTTTGTTGCCTTATTGGGATCAACCTCTTCCCATTTGCCTTCCGGGAAAACTTTTTTGGCGTATTCCCTCATCAGGTTGAACCCACCAGTAAAACCGACCTTATATCCGGACTCGACAGCTTTATGTCCGTATTTTGTAGATCTTGATACGTCATTTTTAACAACCTGTCCTATTTGCTCTAAGTTATAAATCTGTTCCTCCAAAAGGCGGATTTTCTCTACAACTTCCTTGCTACCCAAATTTGGTGAAGAGGGAAGCGGTTTTTCTTCCCAGATTTCCGAGCTTTATCCATCTGTAACAGAGAGCAATTTATCAGTTACTTACTTTTAAATGTTTATGTAAGAATGGACAGAGACAGAAAGAGAGAGAGAGAGAGATAGCAAGGATCATTGTCATTCCAATCTGTAGAAGATAATGACCCTTTCCCTTGACAAAGATGACAGAAAATTCGAAGAACTGGCTATAGTCATTTTGAGAAATATAAAGCACTGAAAACTTACAACTGGTGGTGGTGGCGGTGGCGATGGCGAAGGTGGTGTGAAGCAAAACCTGATAATTTAAAAGTGAGAAACGAGAACAATGGAACTCAATAGAGAGGTACGAGACATATATATATAAGAGAACCGGTTCGATTGGCATTTTAGTATTAATTGTTTTCAGGCGGAATTTCACATAAATGATCCAACGCGATGGTCATATCACTATCCACGCCCGCTCGATGCGGTGTTTTAAATCTCTGCGTACTCGCCAAACCCCTTCAGCCAATCAGCCCCCTCGAAAAAATAGATAAAGAAACCCCTCATCTTACAATAGTGGGAAATGATGTGGATTTATTTTGGGGAGAAGGGAATTGTTTGGAGGTGCCCACTTTACCTTAGAAAAACACTTGCAAAGGACTCCTTGTGTGTTTTGGGAAACGAAAAGGTCTGGTTCATTGATTTGTTTTTTTTTTAAATTCAATTTATTTATGGTTTAATTAAAAATAATTTGTGTTACCGAGAGATAAATAGAGTGGTGTGAGAATCGAAAAGATTGCTGTGAATAGTTCTTCTTCTGAAACTAATTAAATATATAATTAAATTCATTTTATTTTAAATTCATTTGGTATTCCTCCAAAAAAAACAATACAAGACATTCCAATTATGTATAAAGTTTTCATTTATTAATCTGGAAATGGTTGGCTGCAGAGTTATATAATTTTGATTCCACATGGTGACCATTCTGTGTTCAATGCACTTATATAGTTATGTACAATAGGTTGGACCAGCCCTATATATTAGGGTGGACACCTGGAATATTTCTTCACCTTGAACAATCCTATAATTGTTTTTTTTTTTTTTTTTTGTTTATAATTGTTTATTATTATTGTTAGCATATTTTCTATTATCAGTTCGTCCCGACAATAAATATATCAGGACGAAGACTATGAACCACTAGATTTATATACTTTGACTCAAAGTGCATGCACTTGTCAAAACTTCTTCATAATCTATGGTCCACATTTTTCGTCCTGATATATTTATTGTCAGGACGAACTGACAATAGAAAGACTGTATTGTTAAGATACATATATATATATATATATATATATATATATAATATATCGGGTAAGTTTAGAAGTCGAATTATAAATTATAATATATTTATGAAGTTGGCTCTTCATCTATATTAATTATCCAGTAATAATGGGATTGACTCTTGGTTTTTTTATACAAATTGAAATTTTTGTAGTTATTAATTGCAATAATTAATTTATAATTTGCATATAGAATTTTGATGTAAAAATTCTATAGCTAATCAATACGCAATCCAGTAATTAATGGGATAGTGAAACATTATCTTAACGAATATCATGATTGATTTTTAATATATATATTTTAAATATTCAATTATTTAGGCCAATCCCATATTGCACCAACGGGAAAGACTACAATTAATCGAATAATGTCTTAAAAATAGTCCAATCCTATGCTCATGCACCAAACGCAACCTAATTGAGTAATTGATGTGAGTATGTGACTACTGATGTCATGGGTGCATAGACGCATCAAAAAATAGAAATGATAAAATCTAAGAAGAATAACGTGTTATTACAGGGATCTTGCCCGTCTTTACATGCGTGATGTGCTAGCCACGTGATGCGATACACCACGGGATTTGGATTCCATAAGCAATAAATGAGAGTTCAGGGGTTTTAAAAGAAAAGCCAAGGGGGCAAGATGGATTGCTGTTACTTTAACCAGAGGTTGGGATTACCTTCAAGTTAATACACAAGCAGACAAAATTCAATCTTCAATAAAATACACGATATTGTATGGATATCAAGTATCAAGCGTGAAGTTAAATACACGTTCAGATGAAAAGGAAGGAACCTTAGTGTAATAGACGAATGCGATATGAAAATCAACGTGCAAGGTAATACACGATAAAATAAATAAAATAAACATTCAGTTGAATACACGATTAAATAAATACTCTTTCCGAATACTTTATCGAAAATCTTGCAGACTGATCACCTAATGGGGAGTTGCCACTGTGCCTCACACTCTTTCTGATTATAGATTTTTATCCTTGCTTTGTTTTACATGACAACCAACCTTTAGTTGGTCAGTATGCCTGGGAGCTGATCGGTGAGGCATTATTACACCTAATAAAGATTGAGTACCCTATGCCCCTAATCCATATGCAGTGCTAAATGCATATTGACCCTCAAAACGTTGAGTTTGGGACACGTGTCAACACCTGGAGTGGGTGGTAATGGTTCACCCTAGTTAGTGTGGGTGAGGGAAAAATGCACTCCTAATATAAGTAATAACATAAAACCGAATGTGTCCACACACTTGAGTCAAAACATGTAAAACTAGCGGTTCACATTCAATATCCTAGAGTTATATGTGGACGTCCTCATTTGAAAATTCATGTAAATATATATATCCAGTCCCGATCTGGTCAGTGCATCCTGATAACACTTTATCAGGATAGTTGAATGTGAGCCACTAGTTTTGACAACTGCATACACACTTGAGTCAAAGTATGTTAAACGAGTGGCTCACATTCAATATCCTCACGAAGTTATATCAGGATGCACTGACATGAAATTTTTCTATATATATATATATATATATGTTTTCGGTCTTTCTATTATCGGTTCGAACTGATATAAAATATATGAGTAATGCTAGAGCCTAGAAGACCCAAAAAACTAACCCAAATTTTGAAAACAAATATGTGGCAACATCACACACAACATGGGCCCACGTCACTCTTCCCAAAGATCCCATGTGATGTTGCCACATGGGGTTGGGTTCAAAATTTGGGTTAGTTTTTTGGGTCCTCTAGCATTACTCAAAATATATTAGTTCCTTGCATGTGGGACATTGGATTTAAAAGATGCTTTGACAAGTGCATGCAACCAAGTCAAAGTATTTAAATCTGATGGCCCACATGCAAGGAACTGATATTTATTTTGTCGATTCAAACTGAACTGATAATAGAAAAATTGGTTATATATTTATATGAACTAACCGCATAAATGGATTATATAACGGAAAACGATCTAACACGAAATATGACAAACAACTAGGTTTGATTACAATTAATCCAACCTAAAGCCAAATAAACAGTCTAGGTACAATAACAAAACAAAACGGAGGTCAAAAGGACCCTCACTATTTGTGTCCTTTTGCTTAATATGTGGTTGCTGTGTACATTTCTTTGAACAACATATTCGTGAAGGGCCAATGGCCCCTTGCCAAGATGGTTGGACCCTCCTTTGGAGCCCTCCACCATCACCACCAAGGTTCAAGTGCCAAGGCATGCATGGATATATGCAATTTTTCTTTGGCCCTCCTAGTTTGGATGTTGTCCCTCCTTTGTGGGTGTTGTCCCACCCTTGTGTGGGTGCTCTCTCCCCTTTTGTGGGAGCGTCTGTCTGGGATGTGCTTATAGTTGTGTCTTATCCTCGCAGGGTCCCAGTTGTTGTATTCCAATAAAAAAAATTAAAAAAACATAATCGTGAAGGGAAATTAGTTAAATGGTTACAGAACATATATTTTTAATATGTTCCCCAATTTTGGTAAATAAAATATGTTGTGCAATAAAGAGTGGTAAAGCAATACCTTCATGTTCTGATGCTCTATACATTGCGTCAGGTGTTTTGGACAGTGGAAGTGGTCCGGATTAGGGTGTCGCAAAATCGGTTTAAAAGCAAAAAACGATAAACGATCAACGACGGCATCGCTATGGGAAAAGTAAACACTTTCACCGTACGCTAACTTCAGATATTCCAATGCCTCGTCATTCGTAACTGATGCTACAATTAAATCGTGATGAGACATTGAAATTTCTGAAGCGTGAGTTCGGTGAATGAAAAACGTACGAAAGGATGTCAAGGAAAAAAGAGCATGTCCAAGTGCGGACTTGACCACCAAACAGCCCTAAAACGGGAGTGAGAGCATCTCCAAGAGTCTCCTCTGGAGACCCGTTTGCTTAATTAAGGGAGGAGTTTCATTTTTGCAAATCGAAGAGGTGCCCAGAAAAAGGTTTTGGTTAAGCTCACTGATATGCTGAGTGCTGAATCCCTTAATAAAGGGGTGCATTGAATATTTTCTCGTGGATTCAACCCATATAAGTGGGCTCCACGGACCACGGTTAAACAAAGTATTGACCGTTTGTTCAAGAGTGCAATTTTGCTCACCCCTTTAACTACAGGTAAGCACTACCCTCACATCAGGTGTTGCCACGTGTCCCAAACCTTGGGTTAACTTTGGACTTTGGGTTAAGTTTAGGACACGTGGCAACACCTGAGGTCCGGAGTAATGCTTACCTCTAGTTAATGTGGGTGAGCAAAGTTGCACTCTTGTTTAAGGGAGTTTCGATAGTTTTTTTTAATTTTTTTGATTGGAATACAACAACAACAGGAATATAGGAATACAGGATTACAGATCCAGAACATGATTACATGATTACAACAACTGGGACCCATTGAGAATCGATTTTCAAGCGAAGCCCAGACTGGAGCACCCACGGACGGGGAGAGAGAACCCACACGAAGGATTTTTCAACCACCCACACAAAGTGGGACAACACCCATGTTTTTAAATGGGCCAAGGAAAATTTGCATAATTCTATGCACACACACTGTCTTCAACCTTGGTGGTGGGGGTTCCCAAAGGAAGGCCCACCACTATGGCAAGGGACCATGTGTGAGTTTCGATAGTTAAATAAGCTTGATTAGTGGCTTGTACACATCACATCAACACATTACAGTAATGCATTGGATAATTACATATAATAAATCAATATTGTTGCAAACTTGCAATATTTTATTTTTAATCAAAAGTAACTCTTGCCCATTGATCTGCTGGCAGATGCATATTTGATAGGCAATGCGGACGGTCAATTGGATTTTGTAAATAGTTTTCTTTAATTGGAATTTATTTTATTTAAACTTTAAGGATGTTTTTATTATTTTGTTTATTATTCCATAATGGAAAGTAGGTGCTCACAACTGAGAAGTGAGAACTGACTAACGGGTAATTGAGTCATTATACAAATTTGATATGGTTGATGATTGGAGTTAACTGACATATTTTTAGTGGAGGGAGGCGATTGTTTATTTTTCAGAAAAGTGATTTGTAGTTGTCTAAAGAGCAAACCTCAGGGTCCTTGGTTGCAATTTGCGATTTTAATCCTAATATAACAGACTTAGAATATTCGTGTATACTTACTGAAGGACATCTACCGTGTAAGCATCAAAGGAGGGACTGTTATGCCGTACCTGGAACAACTTCTTTAATCGACGGCGCACCCATTCTAGTCGAAGGCATGGCGTTGTCTATTTTGATCCTAATTTTGTTTCTGATCATATTTTTGTTTGTTTCGATTTCATTATTAAGGCTTCGTATGTATCCATAGGTAATGGGTTTCAGTCTGGCTATGGAGTGTCGAACATACAATGAATATTCTATACCCAATTTGCTTGTTGCTGGAACCAGTGATATTGTTGTACTTTGCATGTTGGCTCTAAATATTTGTTGGTTGTGTACGATTTACGTTTTTAGGGCTAATTTCATTGTTTTGTTTTCGTTTCGCCTAACAGTGAGAAATGGGTTTTTTTTACAAGGGATTGTGCAATTCGCGACCCGTTTGAATGATATGGTTTAGTGTGATGCTGATCACATTACTTCATACCATGGTTCTGTTTATTGTGTGTGTTGTTGCTAGTTATAGGCCTCTTTTTTGTTAGATGCTGAACTTTAGAATTTGGTTATGATTATGTGTTATTGGTAGCGCAAGAAATTTTTAGAATTTTATGGTTAGTAAACCTATTCTCAAACCGGTGGTCTTTTAGGCTGTTATGTATTTTTAAAATTTTACTGTGCTAAAATGAAATACGCAGCTCATAAACTCAAAAAATCGTTCCTTCCAAAACTACGCAGCTTATCACTTTTTTCTTTATGACGAGTACCGGAGCTGATCCCTGTCAGTAATAGGACGACGTTATTAATGTCTTACTGGACCAGGTGCATAGGCACATCAAACTAGCCGAGTTTTTTTTCCAAGTTACTTGAAGGAAGCTTGCGTCAATGTCTTCCCGTGGGTCGTCGCTTGCATCTAGCGCAGGATATACATAAGATTAGGAAGACGTATACGGTGATAAAGCGGAATGGGGAACGACTTATTAATGACCTACAGAAGGTGAACAGATGTAGCAACTGACACTCACAAAAAATAAAAAGAACGGGAATGGAAAGTTGTATTAGGAAATCTGTTGGGGTCTTAATTAGTTATATAGCTTTTATTTGGTAGTATGTTGCAGTAAAGAAAATAGTGTGGATGGGGATTGCATGATCAAATTGTGGCTGTGTTCCCGTCACCGTTCGATGACAGTATATTAAAGTATGGTATATGATTTTTTTGTTTTTTTGTGTTCCTTAATGAAGAGAAGGATGTATGGATCATATCATTTCAGTTCTGCCCAGCTTTGTCTAGTAAACATATACTAATTGATATATATCCTAATGCTGATCGTAAAATGACAATATGAAATGTACTTCACAAGGGTGGAAAACCCTATCCGGATGATGCGATGAATGTAATAGTCATAAAAAACACCACGCTTTATTGATTGCGAGACATCACCGAAATCAATTTTATACAATTTCATCATTACCTCATTCCTATGTCTACTGACAAAAACATTTATTACTGTAATCCTCCGATCGAATACTGCAAGCCCCGTTGATTGCCTTTGAAATTGGCTTCAAGTTGACGTAGCACTGACGCATAACACTTTGCATTAAAATTATAACACGAATTTAAATTTAACACGAATCTTTACAGAGAAAGCAATACACGAGTTCAAGTTCCTAATGTAATCCCAATGGACAGATATTGCTGTGATAAGATAATCTTTTATAATATAGGTTGTCACCTGACGTGTGGGCCGATCACGATGCAATCAATCAATCAGAAGGATATTTTGACAGGGAAAATTCAGGCAATTAATGGTTTTAAATGGCCTGACGGAAGATTGCGTTGGGAACAGAAGGATATTCTGACAGGGTGGAGTGTTGGACATAGAAATAAAAAATTAAACTACAATCAGAAATAAAATTGTGTCTCTCTCTCTCTCTCTCCCTCGGACTATCTTGTGCAATCTTCTTCTTCTTGGTTTCTTATTGTGACTCTTTCCAGGCGTTATTCGGATATTGGGAGATTATCGTGTAATAATCTTTCACGTATCGTGTAAGGAGTAGTAACTAATGTTTTATATTATAACTAAGGGTAAATAGGTAAATTTAAAAAAATTTACCTATAAAATTTTTAACAATTCTTATTCAAAGATTTAATTCAGACTATTCAGTCTCCTGATTTCCTCTCACCCTATCTCCTATCTCCTGACATTCCTCTCTCCCTATCTCCGACTATCTTCTGTCATCGTCTTCTGGTTCCTTTACGTCAACTGCAAATCGAAAAACAGACGGGGAATTGGACTCTGTGTGGAGATTGTGGTTTTGGAGTCGGTTGTAATTATTACGGTTTTGGAATTGGATTTGACATAAAATGGGGTCAAAGAAAGGTACATCAGTTTCATTATGAAACCAATAAAAATTGGTTGTCTTCTAAACTTAAAGTTGTTCAGAAAGGAACCTTTCTGACCCTTATATCTATCAAAATTTGGGATTCATAGATTGGAGAAGCCATTTTTACAAAATTCTTGATCCGAACCTCCACCTACCTGATATTGACTAAAAAATTCAGTTTGAAATTGTAACCCAAAAAGATATAAGGTGGAGACTGGGATCCTATTATTTTTTTATTTGATTTTACAGAAACAATGGGTTGAGTGGTTATGAGGTGGACGGTTGGGATAATTTTCTGGGTTTTTTATGTATGTTTTCAAGTGTTCTTATGTTATAACGAGGTTAATTACTTACCGGGACGGGGGTAATGCTCAACCCCCTTAGATAGGGGGTGACTGGGTCACCAAAATTAGCTCAGTCTTATATTTGGAAGGTATCGTCAGAAAATATGTGACACGGTGATCAATTGTATCGTGTATATATTACGTCCAACGTTGTTGGTTGCGTTTACATGGTGGATTTTAAATCTCTTGCCACCGTGTTATCTACGACAATTTTTGTATCGTGTAATGTGTGTATTAAATGTTAAAGAGATGCATGGCAAAGAGGATTGCCCAAGGAATCGTCAAATCGTTTGTAAAGGTTAATTGTGATTACTTTACACTGACGTAATGAATATGTCGCAACCGTTTCTATTTAGTGAGGTATTAATCAAAATCATATTAATACAAAGATTAATCGGACCACTGTGTATATATGACCATTATCGTGTAATCATTGCAACACATTTTATATCGTGTAAGGTTGGAGTAATAGTTGTTTAATCGTGTGAGAATGATGTGTTGACAATGCTTTGAAAAAGTACATCTTACACACGAGTGCAATGTCCAGTGATAATGTGATTAGGTAAGGACATGTGCAAATGGTAAATAATGATTGCTGGGCGGTTATGGTGCTGGCTCACTCCGTTGTTGCGTTCGTGTAAACCTCATGTGCCATCCATGCCCTAACCAACGGCACGCCCGTAAAGTAGAAATTCCAAGGTTTTTTCTTTCTTTCTAATATAAATTCAACAAACTAGCACATGTAGACGCCGCACTGGATACTGAAAAGTGAAAACGTATACAGAAAGTATGAAAATAAATACATATATGAAGACTGAAGAAAACAATCAACTAGTTGCAAAGTGTTATGCAAGAAATTAACGACTATTAATTACGTACCCATCATTTTGGGTTGGCAAATCTTTTCTGGCATAATCAACAGGCTTGAATGGTTTTGTATGTACTTGTATCCCCTTATGCTCATAGTACCCAGACTGGTGGAGAAGGTAGGGCATTAGGTAGCTGACACAGTGCATTTGCCCTAACCTCCACGCTGCGTCGCTTTTGGCATGCACTGAGTCATAAAAAGTGAACGCCCCATCTTTCAGGGAACAGATGGCAGAGAACCCACTGGTTACCCACATTACAGGGGATTAGAACCTATGGAGGTGAGAAAAAGATGAGAAACGGGTTTAGCAATTGATGACATGAGATGTTAGTGATAAGGAAAAATAGTGCAGGAAAGATAACCCACCAACTTCATTTTCCACCACTCGGGTTGAACTACAATTGACCCACCGCCTCTGACAGCATCCAGACTAAATTCATCATGGACGAAGGACATGACATCAATGTCCAAATTATCAATCCAAGATTCCGGATTCAGTCTACCACTCTTTCGTACCCCCGAGGTCTTCGGTTGCAAGGTTTGCTTGATCGTCTCCCATTTTTTAGCAAGGTTAAGCTATTTAAAGGATTGGTGTTACTTTGTCGGAGACAGGGATGTGTTATACTGATTAAATGACTGTTGGATACGCACTTAGTCGGGTATACTTACATAGAATGAACTAGTCAACCATTGTGATGTCCTGTGCATACTCGGCCTCTCTGGACGAACGCCGTCTCCATAGAACATCCATAAAGCTATCAATATGCTGATAGAATTTTGGTTTTTATTAAAAGGATTGTTTAAGGTGTTTGGCCAAAACATAAAGGGATAAATAGCATAGACAATAAATAGTATGTACAAAAACAGTTATAATTACCAGGTTGGAGAACGGCACCGAGATGCTCCTCATATCGAGAAAAATGTTGCCGAGTAAATCGCTCTTCTTGACCCACGTAAAGACTGTGGTACAACACGAAACGTATTAGATGCAAGTAAAAAAGATAGATAATAAGAGGATGAAGAGGTTACAAAATTAAAGTTTAAATTTACGAAATATTATTGCCGGTGTTTGTTAGGAAAGCGGCATATTGAGTGTCCAGTAAATCGTCATCATCACTGATATCAAAGAGCTGTGGCATTTTTCGTTGCTTTCGCTTCTTCCTTGTCTCGGGATCGATCCACTATCTGTTCAGAAATTTGGATCTCTTTCCCTTCCTCGCGGTTTCTAAATCCCTTTCTAGGTAGTTGTCTGGTCTTTTTTCCAATAGAGTTATACTTTGTTCCACTGTCGGGACCTTTAAGTTGGGAACCGGAGAGCTGTAAGGTTCAAGATAGATCGTACGTTTGCAGACTATAGGGGACCATGTAAAAGCCTGTGACGCAACTAATGCAATTAAAAGCATTGCTATATGATCAAAGAAACATTGCTATATGATCA
Organism: Acer saccharum; assembly: GCA_030490815.1. NCBI lineage: Eukaryota > Viridiplantae > Streptophyta > Magnoliopsida > Sapindales > Sapindaceae > Acer > Acer saccharum. Next base: position 24,211,733 of record CM059869.1, on the reverse strand, counting down.
AAGAACCTCGAAGAGTGACTAAACCGTAACTTGTATGTACCCTTTTGGATAACGCGGAATAGGTAATAGAAAGCCAAAAATAATAAATGGGTAACGCGGAATAGGTATTAAGAAAGCCAAATAGTATTGTACACAAATAATTTTGTACTATGTAAGGACTTGGATCAGAATATGTGTACCTCAACTGCAACTTCAAATTCATTGACTTTGGGAGCATGTTCATCCGGTTTTGGGGCCTCGGAGATCTTATTATCAACTTCCTCAAGTTTGTCTTTTTTTTCGGCAGGGTCGGAGGCAGTGACATGCACATTGTACCGATTCTGTTCAGATTCATTGACTTTGGGAGGATGTCCATCCGTTTTGCGCCCTCGGAGTCCTTATTATCATTTGCCTCAGTTTTGTCTTTTTTGTTGGCAGAGTCGGAGGCATTCCCATGCACATTGTACAGATTGTCATGTATCGCCTTCTCTAGATAAGCAAGCATCAACTTCGGAAGAATGTCATTCAGTGCCTGAGGGAGGACCTTAGGGAGCACATCATTAAGTGCCTGAGGAAGCACCTTGGGTAGAACGTCATACAGCACCTTTGTTATCACCTCAGAAGTATTTTTTTTCCGTAACCTCATTAGGCAACACATCCTTCACTGCTGCCTGGGGAAGCACCCTGGTAAGAACGACAAACAAAACCTTTGTCATCATCCCACACATACTTTTATATGTAACCTCCTTTGGGTCAGGGTCATCCATGCCGTTTGGATTGGGTGTAGTCTCAAGAGATTCGTTGTTGGCAAACAGTGTCCTCTGAACCGAAGGTGGACACGATTTTTTATGGGAATCGATTTATTCCTTTTTATTCTTGGTTTCCTGGTTGTCCAAATCCGGAATACCACCTAGGAAATTCACACCCTACTTCATCACTAATAGACTCACTTCGATACGGCTGGGCAGGGCATCCCAGATGAACAAATCTATCACAGACGTAGTCCATGTCGATTGATTTGAAGTAGGTTTGCTGTATTTCGGCTGGAGTAGGTTTTAAGTCCACTGTTACCAACTGCACATATCACAGGATTACTGTTAATGTTAAAGTGAGATAAATATCTAACATGACAATTATGTATATACACACATACATTGCATCTGTCGAAAAACAATTCATCGAACCCATTCGAAGCGTTCAAAAACTCCCAGTTTTTGAACCGTGGATAACTCCGCTCGCAACGAATGCCAATTACGCCGGTCAGATAAGGAAATCTTTCAACGGCCCAAACCTATTAACGTTTTCATTAAGTAGCGTTATAAACATGTGTCAGGAAATGGATCTAGTCAATCAGTATTGCATAGTGGTCGGTGTACATACCTGAAAAGAGAGAAGAAATCCGGAAAGGTTGTAAGTGATGGAAGCATTTCCTTTCGAAGGACCTGCGTTCTGTGATTCTTGTTTACCTTCTCCTTCAACACCTGATTTGATTGTTTTGGAGTATGACTCATTCTTGTCTGCTTCGGGTTTGCTTTCAGTCTTTTTAATTCTTCTTCTTTTTGCATTTTCTTTGGAAGGACCTGCGTCTTCGGGTTTGCTTTCAGTCTTTTTAATTCTTCTTCTTTTGCATTTCCTTTGGAAGGACCTGCGTCCTGTGATTCTTGTTTACCTTCTCCTTCAACACCTGATTCGATTGTTTTGGGTCTCAGATTGTCAACGTTGTTGTGTATAGCATTTTTCAGCCGGTTCAAAGTATAATTATACACGTATGAACCCCATAGAAAACCTTCGAAAGCTACGTCGTCATCCAATAATGCAAACATCCATAGCGGTACACGGTCACGTGGGTCGACAGTGCATAAGACATATCCTATAACCAACAGATTTTCCATCTTTAGGCCATCTTCACCTTGATCGTCGATCAGTTGTTTAAAAGTTTGGAACACAGAATAGTACGCAGTTTGGTTCTGGAAATGTCTTGCGTATAGGCTGTCCTTCGTTGGAGTAATCGTCTTTATTATTCCTTCTGGCAATTACCCATTTTTAGCCCAGAACATAGGCAAAACTCAACTTGACCGAAACGATGTTGTTGCCTACCCAGCCCAAACCACATTTCGTCATCTCGAGGTGGTGATGCTTTTTCAGACGTACTGGTATATTCGATCTGCCTTTTCAGAATAGAATGCAAAACCTTTCCATGTATAGTGACGGGCAAATGCAGACCAAGGTAATTACCGAAAGGTCCTTGCTTAAACTGCTCTAAAACGTTTAATCTGCCTAATACGTTGCCAATGTCAACAAGAATGTTACAGTGCTGCCGACCTCTCGAGTTTATCCTTGCATTGATCCATCTCTCGTGATCTGGATATAAGAAGGTTCTCGCGTTTGGGTCCAAAGCCATCTGAAAATAATAGGGGGAATATATATGAAATAATGCCAGGTCGTGTAAAAACCATAGGCAATTCGTGTAAAAACCATAGGCAATCGTGTAAAAACCATAGGCAATTCATGAAAGCATAGAAAAACAGAATTATAAGAGGCTAACATGAAATTCGTGTAAAAACCATAGGCAATTCGTGTAAAAACCATAGGCAATTCATGAAAGCATAGAAAAACAGAATTATAAGAGACTAACATGAAAAGGTAATGAAAAGTAATTGAAAGCCATGGGAGATGATTGTGATGGCATCATGGAAAGTCATATAAACATCATGGAATCGAAAGCATCATGGAATGTTAGCCTTCGTCATGGCATCATGGAAAGAAAGTCATGTTAACATCATGGAAAGTATTGCAACGTCATGGAAGGTCATGTAAAGTCATATAAACATATCATGGAATCGAAAGCATCATGGAATGTTAGCCTTTGTCATGGCATCATGTAAAGAAAGTCATGGCATCATCATGGAAAGTATTGCAACGTCATGAAAGGTCATGTAAACATCATTGATGGAAGGTCATGTAAAGTCATATAAAAATATCATGGAATCGAAAGCATCATGGAATGTTGGCCTTCGTCATGGCATCATGTAAAGAAAGTCATGGCATCATGGAAAGAAAGTCATGGCATCATCATGGAAAGTATTGCAACGTCATGAAAGGTCATGTAAACATCATTGAATGTCATGGAAACGTCATGAAAAATGCATTGAATGTCATGGAAACATCATGAAAAATGCCATGTCCAGAATCATGAGTGCTTCATGGAACGTTAATCTTGGACATGAAATCATTGAATGTCATGGCAACATCATGAAAAATCATATTAACATCATAAAATGTCATGGAAACGTCATGGAATGTCAAGAATCATGGAAAGTCATATAAACATCATGGAATCGAAAGCATCATGGAATGTTAGCCTTCATCATGGAAAGTATTGCAACGTCATGAAAGGTCATGTAAACATCATTGATGGAAGGTCATGTAAAGTCATATAAACATATCATGGAATTGAAAGCATCATGGAATGTTAGCCTTCGTCATGGCATCATGTAAAGAAAGTCATGGCATCATGGAAAGAAAGTCATGGCATCATCATGGAAAGTATTGCAACGTCATGAAAGGTCATGTAAAAATGCATTGAATGTCATGGAAACGTCATGAAAAATGCCATGTCCAGAATCATGAGTGCTTCATGGAACGTTAATCTTGGACATGAATTCATTGAATGTCATGGCAACGTCATGAAAAATCATATTAACATCATAAAATGTCATGGAAACGTCATGGAATGTCAAGAATCATGAATGTATCATGGAACTTTAATCTTGGACATGGCATCTTGTTTGGCAACATCATGAATGTATCATGGAACTTTAATCTTGGACATGGCATCTTGTTTGGCAACATCATGGAAATCAAGATCATGGAAAGCTTCATGTAAAGTCTAAGGGGATATGGTAACATCACGGAAAGCTTCATGTAAAGGGGTTTTTTTTTTTTTGGTGAACCATCGAAATCATGGAGACCGGTCTTGGGTCCTAAACGATTGATGGGAAAATCATGGTAAAAATCAAGACCTAAATCGGGAATTAATTCAAGATTAAATCCAGATTTCAAGTAATTTCAAATTTCCAAACAAACCCTAATATCAAATCAAATGTAATTACGAATCATGACGATTAAGGGATAGAGGATATCAAATCAAAGGAAATTATTAGGGATCGTGCCGATTAAGAACACACATAATCCGATCCTACCTTGTCTCCACACACGGTGGTTGTCAGGGTATTTAATGGTCACATGCGGTCGTCGTTCTTTTCTGAGTATCCACACACTGTGGCTTTCCCGTTTCCCTTTCCAAGGCTTTTCCGTTTCCCGTTTTCCCTCCCTTGCGGCCTGCGGTCGTTGTTCTTCAGTATGGCTTTCTCACTTTTCAAGCTTTTGTTACTAGTGCCTTTCCGTTTCCGTTTCCGTTTTGTCTTTTGAACTGAGATTCTATAACAAGGGTAATTTAGTCTTTTAGTAGAACAATTAGATGTCAGATCAGAAGAATTCGAATAGGGGTAAAATTGTAAGATCAGGTATTTAAATACAATAAAGTCGACTCCAGGGGTATAACTGTCAAAGAACCCACTAACTTCCACCACACAATCCATGATCCATGATCATATTGGTTGATCCATGATCATATTGGTTATATTTGGTTTTTTAAAAACTAGTGGCTATATGTGGTTTTGGCATCTTAACAGTGGCTATATTTGAAAACCCCCCAAAAAGAAAATACAAAATAAGAAAAAAATTAAAGGATTTTTTTCTTATTTATTTAAGATTTTTTTTTTTTTTTTTTTGTAATCTATTTATTTAAGATTTTATTATTGAGAATTTTATTGTTTTTCATTTTAATTTAAAGCTTAGGTAATAATTTTAGCTAAATTAAATAGTAATAAGGGCAAAAATGTACTTTCATAGGTTTTAAAATAGTTTACTTTCAAATATTTAGTCAAATTAACTAAAGTGATGAGTTTTGGAAAAAATAGGGACTAAAGTGATGAATATGGAAAGACATTTATAAAAGTGACAAATCACCAAAAAAGTGGGACTTATGTGAAAATATGCCTATGTACTAAGATAACTCATAATGTGACTCAAACCCCAACAATCCATGTTCATATAATAGTTTCAACGATGTTAATTAGTAAAAAGCATCCTCATAGTGGCTCAACACCTAGTAGACGTTATATTTGTTGGGATTTATGCATTAAAGCTTGTAATTTGTAAATGTTATAAGAACATGAATAAAAGAAATTGTTTTTCATTCTATAAATATTGATTTATTGACATTCGTATGCTTATATCATATGTGCAAAACATTCAAGATTGCTGGATGTAATCTTAAACTGAGTATATAAGTGTCATATATAGAAGGATTCAGTTTGAGACGGGCAATCTAAAGAGTCCATAGAGAGCAAATAAAGTTGGGTACTTTGTTTGTGGTTAATCTAGTCCATTCCATAATGTACGGTGGTCTTATTATAGACTACTCATGTAGTGATATGGGAATGGAGGCACCTTATATGATGAAATCATATATGACAAAGCCACGATCTATATGAATCTCTCACCAAGATTCGTTAAATAAAGAGATTCATATACATTGACAAATGATGATTGTATATGGGTGATCTTAATCATGAGTGTCTTACTAACTCCTTCAGGTTGGATTGTGGCTTTTGACATACCACAGGTGAGATCAAAGTAACATTCTCGATCAATAACTCTGTATCTTGGAGTCACTGTTTAGCTTGTGGCAAGGAAGGTTTACACACAATAAAGGAATCCACTCATTGTGAGAAGTAGAGGAGTAGTTCCCTTAAGGGTTGATTTGGGGCTTGAACAATTAAGAGCACTCTCCTTCTTCCGTAATGGAAGATAGGATATAATTGTTCATTAGAGAATCAATGATACTTAAAGGAAAAGATATAATTGGAGAGGTATAACGGACTTTATGACCTAGCTCTAATTATGAACGACTCATGAATGATCATACCATAGGTAATAGCTATATCGATGGACATTGGGATTTCAATCTATGTAATACATCTGCAGTTTCGAGAGTGCAACCACTACAACATATTGGGTCTTTTACGACGCACATAAATGGCACGTCGTAAATGTTATTAATCACGACTTACGTTCAATGCAAGTCTTAATAGTGATACATAATTTCTCAAAGACGACGCGCATTTAAGGAACGCCATAAAAAATGATTATTTACGGCTTACATGTTGCATGTCTTATTTAAGAATCTTTTAAGACATACAACGCATGCCATGTATACATTTTCAATTCTCAAAGACAACGCACATTTGAGGAACGCCATAAAAAAGGATTATTTACGACTTACCTGTTGCATGTCTTATTTGAAAGTCTTTTAAGACATAAAACGCATGCCATGTATACATTTTTCAGAAACAAGTGAATGACTATTTACTGCATTCAGTGCAAGTCGTAATAGTGATACATAATTTCTCAAAGACAGTGCACATTTGAGGAACGCCGTAAAAAAAGATTATTTACGACTTACCTGTTACGTGTCTTATTTAAGAGTCATTTAAGACATACAACGCACACCATGTATACATTTTTCAGAAACAGGAGAATGACTATTTACTACATTTAGTGCAAGTCGTAATAGTGATACATAATTTCTCAAAGACGGCGCACATTTTAGGAACACCGTAAAAAATGATTATTTACGACTTACATGTTGCGTGTCTTATTTGAGAGTCTTTTAAGACATACAATGCATGCCATGCATACATTTTTCAGAAACAAGTGAATGGTTATTTACTGCATTCAATGGAAGTCGTAATAATGATACATAATTTCTCAAAGACGGCGCACATTTGAGGAACACCGTAAAAAAGGATTATTTACGGCTTACCTGTTGCATGTCTTAATTTAGAGTCTTTTAAGACATACAACTCATGCCATATATACATTTATCATAAACTAGCTTTTTGACTCCTAAGAGGAACACTAAGGTTGAAACTTATTTTTTTGTTAGGAGGCTATTTTGGGACAAAATAATATTTGTTGATGATAATGATTTTAGGGAGTACATTTTCCCTTTTTTATCTTTATTTTTTTTAAGTTTTTCCTAAGAGATAGATTAATAATTAAATTTTCTTCAATTTTGTATAATAATTATTATAGATTAATTCAAAAAATTACAAAAAAAATATATATTATTTTCATTTATAAATATAATAATAAGAATCTAAAATGCAAAACTACTTTTTAGAAAAGTCCATTTACATTTCCCCTTCCCTTTTGTTATAGGGATTCAAGTCTTACATTTATTTATTAAATTGTAAAATGTAGAGAAATATCTCTTTATCTTAGGTATGATTAACCAATATCTTTTTATTCGAAAATATATGATTTAATTTTTTTTTTAATTAAATGTTAAAATAAATGTTTTTTTTTTATCATATAAAATAAAATTTATATTATTGGAAATAAAATTTTGATTTAAAAATAATCAATAAAAATTTAATAACATCTATAGTTTATATAAACATTATGCAAATATTTACAAATTCGAATGAGCAGTAGAATTGGTTAAGGCTTTGCTTGAACATCTTGAGGTCTCAGGTTCGACGACTGATGTGAACGAATTATTAAAAGCTGTGAAATAAGAGGTGGGGCCGTTATGGTGGGTGTATGGGATGAGATGCTTTAAATATAATATTAATATATTTTCAAATGACAATAACGACATGCATGTGCATGCCGTGATTGAGGCTACACTCGTATCAATACATGACATTTCTTGTGGGTCGTAAAAGTTCATAACACAACCCACAAATTGGGTCGTAAATATAATTACGGCGTTTTTTAAAGCATATTGACGATGCGTTTTATACGCCGTATTTGAGGATATCATTCACGACATTTTTTAAAACATATTAACGACGTGTTTGGTACTCCGTATTTGAGGATATCATTCACGCCATCATTTAATGCAGCTTGCAACTGAACGACGTAAATAGTCATTTACAGCGTTCTTTGCGCGCAATAAAAGGATGATTCTGTTGTAGTGAGCCTCAGGTTTTTAGTGGAGTAACTCCGAGGTTAATAATCATGGAATATTAATTAAAGAATTTTAATTAATATTTCTAAGTATTATTGGAGCTCAAAACTGTGGGTCCATTAGATTCCCTTACTAGACCTTTATGGTTAATGGTAACAAGGGTCATGGTTAATTAATTGGATAGTCCAATTAATTGTGTTACAAAAGTTACACGAATAAATTCAGGGAACTAATTAAATAATATGATTATTTGATTAGTATATTAATAATTGAATTAAATTAATAATTAAGAATTATTAATTATTTAATTATTAATAGAAGATTATAGGTTCAAACCATGACTAATACAAAAGGATTAAAGATAATAAAGATTATTTTAAATCCTAGAGATCACAGGTTCAAGTCCTAGTGGTAACCAAATTAAAATAGGATTTAGAATCCTATTTTGATGGACAACTGAACCCTAGGATCCTGATATAAATAGATTACTTATCATGAAACAAAAGGCAACCAAAAAAAACCTAATACAGAAATAGAGAGGTGCGGCCAAAGCAAAAATAAATAAATAAATAAATAAATGTTTATCTTGCAAGAGCCGGCCGAACACAAGGAGAAGGCAAGGGGTTGTCTTCTTGATTTCTGTAACCTCCGTCTAGTCCTATCTGTATCCGTGACATGCCCACACACAAGTTATTAGACAGTGGGTCATAGCTCGGAAGGCTTGGTGGTGAAATCGAAATCGAAGCTTTAAGAAAACAATCAAGTATACTTCAAGTTTTTTTTTTTTTTTTCTATACGTGTATATACAAAACCCGGTCCCGAAAATATGTTTTCTAAAGGAAATTTTTTAAAAAAACCCTATTCCGCTGCAATTTATTTTATAATCAAAACCCTTTTTTCCTTCAATTGGTATCAGAGCCAGTTTTTGTATATTCACGGAAAAACTTAAGTTGTTTTCTTTTGATTCCATTATGTATGATATGTGTAGGCACAATCTAGGCGTGTATGATTGTTATATATATAATTTTTATTATTATATATAAGCATGGTTGATCGTTAATTATATGGTTCAATGGGTTATAGGTTTAAAGTTTTTTTTATTCATCTATGTAATCAAGAAAGCCAATTTGAAAGGTTGTTCTTGATATATGTTTTGTGTGTGTATATATATATATATATATAGATATATATAGATATATATTTGTATGCTACGAAGAAGATCAGGATGTTCGAAAGGATTCAAAGAAAAAAAAAAAGGCTGCCCTATGTGCACAAACAGAAGCCGTGCACGACAAGCTGTATGCGCCAGGTGTGTGTGCAGATGTCGCTACTACAGCTGCGTGTTCGTAGGCACAGGGGCTGTTTTGGGCCATACTTGGACTTCGGTTATGTGTTAAGGTAACACTTGGGCCTTAGTACATGAGATGGTAGCCTATTAGAAGCCAAATGGACAGCCTTGACGCGTCCAACGCTGTTGCGTCCAAAGAAACAAAAGGTTTCTTTAGATAATGAAACGTATCTATGGCATCTAAGAATTGGCCACATCAACCTTGACAGGATAGATAGACTAGTAAAAAGCGAACCTTTAAGTCAGTTAAAGATCGGCACTTTACATGTTTGTGAGTCTTGTTTAAAAGGTAAAATGACCAAAAGACCTTTTACTGGAAAAAGGGCTTAGAGCTACACAACCTCTAGAGCTTATACATTCAGACATATGCGGACCTATGAATATTAGAGCTAGGGATGGTTATGAGTATTATGTCACCTTCATTGACGATTACTCTAGATACATATATGTTTACCTAATGCAACGTAAATCAAAAACATTTGAAAAGTTCAAAGAATTTTGAGCTGAAGTTGAGAACCAATTAGGCAAAACTATCAAAGCTCTACGATTAGATCGTAGAGGTGAGTGAAACTAATTAAAGCACGGTGTGTATAAAACTATCTAGAGGGGGGGTGAATAGATTTTATGCTTTTTACCCAATTTTTCGTGTTAGTCAAAATTACGAAAATGCCCTCAAGATAATATAAACAAGCAAGTGTAATATGGTGCGGAAATTAAAACAACACTTGATTTTTACATGGAAACCCTCACGGGAAAAACCACGGGAAAAACCACGGGCTATGTAAGTAAGCCACACTCAAACCTCGAATCCACTAGATGTGCAAACGATTACAACCTAATCCCGGAAGTAATCACACACCTACCTAATCCCGGTATGAGTGAACCTAGTCCAATTTTGCTTGCGATCTAAGCAACCTAATCCCGGATGCTACACACAAGACTTACTTTCTCTATGAAGAGAAAACAACCCTAAGTGAATATATGTGAACATCCAAAATGCAACATAGAGCAAGGGAAACCCTATATGCTTATCTAAGATGATTAATATGCAATTAAGAACAATCCTAGATATCAAAACTAAATGACATGTCAATTAGTTTAGCTAATCAATATTAAGCACAAAACCTAATATGCTAGCACAATACAACTTCTCAAACATACATCATACTAATCTCAATCTTGTATTCAAAGTATATAAAATAACATACAAGTAATTAATTTGAGATTGCTAGATAAGATAAACACAAAATATGTAAGATATTAGTGAAAAGCTTACCAAGCAAAGTATGATGAAGAATCCATGCTAGATGACATCTAGATGATCTAAGATGATGCTAGATGATGATTGATGATCATGGAACAAGTGTTTGAGTGATTAAAAATGAGTTCTTGAAATTTTTCTTCTCTTTGAAAAATATCCTAAGTATGAAATCTGAATATGAACTCTTGTAATTGACATAATGTCAAAGTGGCATATATATAGGGTGTCAAGATGAAGTGTGGTCGTTTTGATAAGTGACACCAAAATTTGCCTTAGGAGCTGTACGTAGAGCGCCCTTGTACAGTGCCTGTACAGCACCCTTGCTCTGTTTTCACGAGAAAACAGAGGGGCGCTGTACGAACAGCGCTTTGTACAGCGCTCGTACAGCGCCCAACAAAAAAGCATCAAACCTGATGCATTTAAATGACATTTTTTGCATCAGGTATGAGGGGCGCTGTTCGAACAGCGCTTTGTAGAGCGCTTTGAACAGCGCCCTTTGCAATGCTTGAATTCTAAGAATGTGCATGACAAGGCAATGGGCAATGCAAGATGCAATCAACCTAACATGCAAGAAGAGATGTTAATGAGCATTAAAGCACACATAAAAGACACACAACATACAAGGATTAAACATATGCATGAGTTGTGAGTGTGTGCAACTATCTCTTCAAGACAAGTAAGCACTTAGAGTATTACCTTTGGTGCTTGTCAATAGTGAGGTCTTCAAAGGGCCTAGGCAATAACAACAACATCTAAGCTACCCTTACAAAGAATCCCCACATATGGTTTGATCACGAAATAAGCCAATTAAAAACAACAGGAATCCTAACAGTGAGTATCTTGACCAAGAGTTTGTAGACTACTTGGTTAAACATGGGATTTATCTAACTCATAACTCCTGGAACACCACAACAGAATGGTGTTACGGAGGGGAGAAACAGGACCCTGATGGAAATGGTGAGATCTATGATTAGTTTCTCATCATTACCAAACTCTTTTTGGGGTTATGCACTACAGACGGCGGCCTACATATTGAATGTATCTCCATCCAAATCTGTTCCTAAGACTCCTCTAGAGTTGTGGAATGGTCGTAAAGCTAGTTTGCGACATTTTCGTGTATGGGGGTTGAAATTTCCCTTAATGTAGCAGTGAAATATACCTATAGGGGGGGTGAATAGGTATAGGCTTCAAATTCTTCCAATTAAAAATAATGCGGAAAATTACAAGGCAAAATGCACACTTGATAAGATTTAGCAAATGAATTGATTTCACTAAGACAAGAGTTAATCAATTTACAAGATGTGCAAACAATGTAATATATGGAAGATAAAAGAAAGTAAAGCAAAATTGAACACAATGATTTTAACGTGGTAAAACCTCAATGAGGAAACATCCACGGGTTGATACCACAACCACCGGCGAAGCAATCCACTATGTGAAAAAGGACTTACACACTCAAGCTATCACTCATGATATCCGCTCAAGCTATCAACTCCTAATCTACCCTCGGGCTAGTGAATCACCAAGCCTACTTCCTATCCGAGATGTGTCCTACACCTCTAGAAAGCAACTTCCTATCCAAGACGCTCACGTCTATAGGAAGATTTCTTGCTAGCCTATCCGGATCCTCCCGACCCTAGACAAGACTTCCTTACTTGATTATCCGAGTCCTCCCGACTCTAATCAAGGCTCCCTTGCTCTATCCACAAAGCTTCACTCACTTTGCTAGAGACTTCAACCTAATGCAAGGCTATGATCTAAAGTGATGCAAGTGATGCAAGCACAAACAAATTAAGCTAGATGATCAATCAAGCAAAATGTACATGTTCAATGATAGTCTAGAATATGATTTCAACACACAATCACAAAAATTATCTAGAAATCAAGACATGCAAATTAATAAGAACAAAGGTATGAATATTCAATTTATCACACTAAAAACCTAGTTCTTAGATCATGAAATAAAAAATAGAAAATAACATGAAGCACATCACACATATATTTTCTAGAATCAATTTCATGATAAATCAAGTTTAGCACATATATGTTCAAAACAAATCACAAAGCTAAAACTCAAATTAACAAATGATCAAACAACCCTAGCAAGTGATCTAACATACTTCTCAACAAATTTCATCAATCAAATAGTAAAAATCAAAAGAAGATCAAAGATGAAATTGAAAAAGAAAAAGTTGTATCACACATACTGACCACGGACTGGAAAACGCTCAACTGAGAACAATGGTGAAGTCAGCTACCTCTGGAAATGCTTGAGGTTTGTAGCTCTCTTCGAGACCAACAATTTTGGTTTTTGAATCGATTGATTTCGAGTTCGTATGAGAGAGATATGATCAAAACAAGTAAACAAAAAATTGTAGAATTCTGATGCGAGAAATGTTCAAGTGTTCTTCAAAATTCATCAAGTGTGGAGGGAAGAAGGTTGGCTTAAAAGGAGGGAAAGGAGAGATTTTACGAGCGAATCACGAGCTGCCACATCACCACCCCATGGGGGGCGCGTGGGGCCCACGGGAGCAGAGGGCTCCCTTGCCCGTGGGGCCCACGGCCTCCCACACGGGCTGGCCATGTGGCCACACGTGATTCCAACTCCTCTCGCGCACTCCTTCGGATCTTCAGCCCATATCTTGAGCATCCGACCTCCGATTTTGAATCTGTTTTTAGATTACGAACCGTGACTCCCTCACGCACGACTATGACTACTCAACTTTGAAAAATGGTTGAGAAATCATCTCGGAATCCGATGATGAAGTCAACACAACAAATGAGAACGAAAAGTAGCATAGTCAACTTGTTTGGACTCGAAACCTTATGAATGAGTAACCGAAACGACCGGAACTCAATAAGGCATTAAATAAGAACATGTTCAAGTCCTAAACACAAAATACAGAAACAAATAAACACATATTCACACAAGCATGCCATATCAAAGAGATAGTCACAAAGCATGCAATTTCACAATGTTTGTCAATACACGATCAATGCATGAGCATGCTATGAAGTGTGTGAATGTGTTATACCAAATGTTTGAACCACGATGCAGGGACACACATGTATGAATTGTGTGTGTGTGCGCTAACGCCTTGCAAGAGAATGGAAGTCAAGATTTACCTTTGACGATTTTCACCTCTTGAAGACGACTTTTGCACTAGACGTTGCTCTTCACTCTTTAAGCTTCCTTTCTTCAACTAATGTCCTAAGCAACAACTAATACAATCATAGAGTGTTTTGCAATGGAATTAAGCCAATACAAATCATAAACCTTACAGGGGTGTCCAGTACATGTGTTGAAGAACAGAAGTGAAAATTCGAAACCTCGTTCACAGGAATGCTTGTTTGTAGGTTATTCCAAAGAGACTAGAGGAGGATACTTTTATAGTCCTTAAGATAACAAATTGTTTGCATCAACAAATGTAACATTTCTTGAGGAAAACTATATGAGTGATCATAAGCCTCGAAGTAAGATTATATTAAATGAATTAGAAACTGGTACGACTAATGCTCAGTCAACAAAAGTTGTTGACAAAGTTGTTGTTCCATCATCGTCTGATAGTCAGACAATTCCTAGTCAAAACACACTACCACCTAGACATAGTGGCAGAGTTGTACGATAACTTGATCGCTATTTAGGTATTGGAGAGGCACAGGGTGTCGTCTCTAATGATAGTGTGGATGATCCATTGTCATTTAAACATGCAATGGAAGATTCTGACAAAGAGGAATGGCTTAAAGTCATGAATCTCGAGATGGAGTCTATGTACTCCAATTCAGTCTGGGAACTTGTAGACTTACCTGATGGGATAAAACCCATAGAGTGTAAGTGGATCTATAAGAGAAAAAGAGGAATAAACGAGAAGGTAGAGAGACCTTCAAAGCCAGGCTAGTGGCAAAGGGTTATACCCAAAATGAGAGGGTTGATTATAAAGAGACTTTCTCGCCAGTGGCTATGTTTAAGTTTATTAGGATACTCTTATTCATTGTAGCCTATTTCGACTATGAAATTTGGCAAATGGACGTCAAGACTACATTCTTAAATGGTAATCTTGATGAGAGCATTTACATGATTCAACCAAATGGATTCGTGTCCCAAGATCAAGAGCAAAAAGTTTGCAAACTGCAAAGGTCTATTTATGGACTGAAGCAAGCATCTATATCTTAGAACATTAGGTTTGATACTGCTGTCAAAACCTATGGTTTTGAACAAAATGTTGATGAGCCTTGTATCTACAAGCGGATTATTGACAAGAAAGTAGTTTTCCTAGTACTTTACGTAAAATGATATCCTACTCATTGGAAATGACGTAGGAATATTATCGGAAGTAAAGGGCTGGCTTGCTAACCAATTCCAAATAAAAGATTTGGGAGAGGCAAGTTATGTTCTAGGGATCTAATTAATAAGGGATTGCAAGAATAAACTGTTAGTACTGTCTCAAGCATCGTATATTGACAAGATACTTGTGCGATTCTCAATGTAGAACTTCAAGAAAGGTAATTTACCTTCCAGGCATGGAGTTCACTTGTCTAAGGAACAATGTCCTTAGACACCTCAAGAAATTAAGGATATGAGACGAGTTCACTATACGTCAGTAGTAGGTAGTCTAATGTATGCTATGTTTGTTGGGATTTATGCACTAAAGCTTGTATTTTGTAAATGTTATAAATTCAATAATAAAAGAAGTAGTTATTTCATTCAAATAAATTAATTCATACGTTTCTATTATATATGCTAACATCCAAGATTGATAGATGTAATCTCAAACTGAGCATATGAATGTCATGTACAAAGGAATTCAATTTGAGACCTGCAATCTAAAGTGTCTGTAGAAAGCAAATAAAGTTGGGTACTTTATTTGTGATTAATTTACAGCTGTGGTCCATTCCGTATTGTACGGTGGTCTTATCCTAGACTACTCATATGGTGTTATGAGAATGAAGGCACCTTACATGATGTGATCATATAGGATTGGGCCACAATCTATATGAATATGTCACTAAAGTCTGTTAGTTGAAAAGATTCATATATATCAACTAATGATGGCTATATATGGATGATCTAAATCCTGAGTGTCTTACTGACTCCTTCAGTTTAGATCGTGGTTTTTTATTTACCATGGGAGATCAGAATAGCATTCTCGGTCAATATCTTCATATCTTGGAATCATGGTTTGGCTTGTGGCTGGGAAGGTATGCATACAATAGTGGAATCCACTCCTTCTTGCGAGAAGTAAATAAGTAGTTCCCTTAAGGGTTGATTCGGGCTTAAACGATTAAGAGTGCTCTCCTTATTCCGTAAAGGAATGAAGGATATAATCATTCAAGAGAATCAATGGTACTTAAAGGAAAATATATAATTAAAGAGGTATAACAAACTATATGACCTAGCTCTAATTATGAACTACTTGTGAAGGATCATACCATATGTAATAGCTATATCGATGGACATTGATAAATTGGTTGTGTAAAACATCTACAGTTACGATAGTACAACTTTGGGTTTTTAGTGGAATAACTCCAAGGTTAATAATTGTGAAATATTAATTAAAGAGTTTAATTAATTTTTTCTAAGTATTATTGGAGCTCAAAACTATGGGTCAATTAGGTCCCCTTGCTAGCCTTATACGATTGATAGTAACAAGACTCATGGAGAATTGGATGGTCCAATTAATTGTATTATGAAAGTAACTTAAATATATTTTGGGAATTAATTAAATGATGTGATTATTTAATTAATATATTATTTAAGTGTTGAATTAAATATTATTAAATAATATGATTATTTAAATGACATATTAATAATTAAGAATTATTAATTTTCATATGGAGGTTTCAGCTTCTAACCTTGACAAGAGCAATAAAATAATAAGTGATTATTTTTATTTACTCCAAATAGGTCAAAGGTGCAAACCCTAGTGAAGTAATAATTAAAAAAGGGATTTGGAATCCTATTTTAACTTGGATTACTAAACCCTAGGTTCCTAGTATATAAGATATACTTATCAGGGAAAAAAGATGTTATTCGGAACCCCAAGGAGAACTAGGTGGTGTGGCTACTAGAGAGGAAAAAGAAAAAGAAATATTTTTTTTTCTCTCACTAGGGTTGGCCAAATTCACAAGAGAAAGCAAGGAGTTGCGTTCCGGTTCTCTCAAGCCTCTATTCAACTGCTCCCTAAATCTGTGATGTGTCCACATATAGTTACTAGATCGCGGGACATAACTCGAAAGGCTTAGCGGTAAAGGATCGAAAAGAAAACGAATGAGTGTTCTTTAAAGGTATGAAAATAAATCTCTTCCTCATATTCGTGTATATACAAAAGGTCCCAGTAAGACGATAAAATTTTTGAAACCTATTGTTCTTAATTATCTTGATTAATTTCAAACTCTTTTCTACTGCGCGACTTACAATGTTATGCATGAGACTTGACATCTGCTTCGCAGTGGGAGTAGCTAGCAGATTCCAGTTCAACCTAGGATTGGATCATTGGCTTGCAGTGAAGATCATTCTCAAGTACCTTCGGAGAATGAGAAACTATATGCTTGTATGTTCAGGATAGGATTTGATCCCGTTATGATATACGGATTCTGACTTACAGGCAGATAGGGATTCTAGAAAATCCACGTCTAGGTCAGTATTCACCCTTGGTGGTGGAGCCATAGTGTGGAGAAGTATCAAGCAACCTTGTATTGTTAATTCCACCATGGAGGCCAAATATGTAGTGGCTTGTGAAACAGCTAAAGAGGCTGTATGGCTCCGTAAGTTTTTAAGTGAGCTGGAAGTTCGTTCTAGATTTGGATAAGCCCATCACACTTTATTGTGATAATAGTGGTGCATTGACTAATTCCAAAAAACCAAGAAACCACAAAAGAGGGAAGCATATAGAGAGGAAATATCATCTCATCAGGGAGATAGTGTAGAGAGGAGACGTGATTATGACCAAGATTACGTCACAGGACAATCTGGCTGATCCTTTTACAAAGACCTTAACGGCTAATGTGTTTGAAGGTCACCTAGAAGGTCTAGGATTACAAGAGATGTCCCACCTACTTTAGTGCAAGTGGGAGATTGTTGGGATTTATACCTTAAAACTTGTAATATGTAAATGTTATAAAAAAACATGAATAAAAGAAGTTGTTTTTCATTCTATAAATATTGATATATGGACATTTATACATTTATATCATATGTGCAAAACATCCAAGATAGCTGGATGTAATCTCAAACTGAGTATATGAGTGTCCTATACAGAAGGATTCAGTTTGAGAAATGCAATCTAAAAAGTCCGTAGAGTGCAAATAAAGCGGGGTACTTTGTTTGTGGTTAATCTTCAACTGCGGTCCATTCCGTAATATACGGTGGTCTTATCCTAGACTACTCATGTAGTGAAATGGGAATGAAGGCACCTTATATGATGAAATCATATAGGACAGGGCAACAATCTATATGAATCTCTCACCAAGATTCATTAAATGAAGAGATTCATATATATCGACAAATTATGGCTATATATGGGTGATCTTAATCCTGAATGTCTTACTGACTCCTTCAGGTTGGATTATGGCTTTTGACATACCATGGGTGAGATCAGAATAATATTCCTGATCAATAACTTTGTATCTTAGAGTCACGGTTTAGCTTGTGGCTGGGAAGGTTTACACACAATAAAAGAATCCACTCCTTCTTGTGAGAAGTAGAGGAGTAGTTCATTTAAAGGTTGATTTAGGGCTTGAACAATTAAGAGTGCTCTCCTTCTTCCGTAATAGAAGATATGATATAATTGTTCATTAGAGAATCAATGATACTTAAAGGAAAAGATATAATTGGAGAGGTATAACGAACTTTATGACCTAACTCTAATTATGAACTACTCGTGGAGGATCATACCATATGTAATAGGTATATTGATGAACATTGAGATTTCAATCTATGTAACACATCTACAGTTTCGAGTGTGCAGCCTCAGGTTTTTAGTGTAGTAACTCTGAGGTTAATAATCATGGAATATTAATTAAAGAATTTTAATTAATATTTCTAAGTATTATTGGAGCTCAAAACTATGGGTCAATTAGGTCCCCTTGCTAGCCCTTTATGGTTAATGGTAACAAGGGTCACTGTTAATTAATTGGATAATCCAATTAATTGTGTTACAAAAGTGACACAAATAAATTTAGGGAACTAATTAAATAATATGATTATTTGATTAGTATATTAATAATTGAATTACATTAATAATTAAGAATTATTGATTATTTAATTATTAATAGGAGGTTACATGTTCGAACCATTACTAATACAAAAGAAAAGATTAAAGATAATAAAGATTATTTTAAATCCTAGAGGTCACAGGTTCAAGTCCTAGTAGTGACCAAATTAAAATAGGATTCTATTGGATTTAAAATCCTATTTTGACTTGGACAACTGAACCCTAGGATCCTGATATAAATAGATACTTATCAGGAAATAAAAGGCCAAAAAAACCCAATACATAAATAGAGAGGTAAGGCCAAAGCAAAAATAAAAAATAAAAAATAATAAATAATAAATAATAAAAATAATAAAATAAATAAATAAAAATTAAATAAAAATAAATTGTTTCTGTTGCAGGAGCCGGCCGAACACAAGGAGAAGGTAAGGGGTTGTCTTCTTGATTTCTGTAACCTCTGTCTAGTCCTGTCTGTATCTGTGACGTGCCCACACATAAGTTATCAGACTGCGAGTCATAGCTCGGAAGGCTTGGTTGTGAAATCAAAATCGAAGCTTTAAGAAAACAATCAGGTATATTTCAAGTTATATATATATATACACGTGTATATACAAAATCCGGTCCCAAAAATTTGTTTTCTAAAGGAAAAAAAAAAAAAATTGAAACCCTGTTCCCCTACAATTTATTTTATAATCAAAACCCTTTTTTCCTTCAATTTTCGGCTTGATAGAAGGAGGATCATGATTTAATTATTAATAACTATTTCAAATGTGAGCCCTCATAGTATACAACGGAGCATTTTCGTCATCGATTTCGAATGGATGTGGAATTATTCAAAAGAACTTGATAAGTGATTGGAAATTACAATGATCATTTTACTAAGGCTGGGCACAATCCGGTTTAGTCCGGTTTCGACTAGAACCAGACCAAACCAAAAATTTCGGTCTTTTAAAAAATAGGACCAGTTTGAACCATTCTTTTTTTCAGACCAGACCAAAGCAAATTATATTTATTCGGTTCGGTCTGGTTCAGTCTAACGGTTTTTGACTTGAAATCCAAATGCTTGACCATTTAAAAATATATATGGCATGATAAGGTAAGCAATTAACGAGACATGCAAGTTACTATTACGTATGGTTCATCAAACTAAAACAAGCTAAAAGAGTAGTAAAAATAAAAATAAATCAAACTAAAAAAAAAAAAAAAAGCTAAAAGAGTAGTAAAAATAAAAACCATGTTGTGTAGAATTCTAGAAGTAGAAAAAATATTGATAAATAAAATCACTTTATTTTTATAAGATTAATAAATAAAATCACCTGTTATTACTATAATTATGACAATGCAATTGAATGCATGCAAGTCAAAAAAAAATTACAACTAAATCATGACAATAGCACTAATTTAGTTTAATATTATTAATATTTTTTATTATTAGTGATAACTTCATAAAATAATCGAAACGGATTGAAATCTTTTACCATCCCATGCTTAGAGTTTTGTTTGTTAATGGAGGTTTTCACTTTGCACGAACTTGTCCGGTTGGTGGCCGAAAAAAACACACTATGAAATAATAAATTAGGGTTTTTGATATTAACTTTCTATTTTTAAAATTTTATTAAAAATTTTTAGATGTGACATATAATAGTAATACTAAAAGTATTCGGTTTACGGTCCAGTCCGGGTTTGATATTCTTGGACCATAAACCGGACTGTACCATACGGTTTTACTAAAATAAAACCAAACAATTTTTTTTTTTAAATACAAAACCAGACCAAACTGAGCGGTTTGGTTTGGTTTGGTTTACGGTGTATGGGCTTTTTTGCCCACCCCTACATTTTACACAAACGGTTGATGCCATTGGAAATGATGGGTTGAGTCCTTTACAAAAAAAATGACAACAATTGTACGGATGCTTGCATATGGTTGTCCCACTTATATATTCAACTAATGTGTTCAAATTGGAGAAAGCACGGCAATCGAAGGCTAAAGCGGTTTTGTGATGCTGTAATGAGTTTTTGAAGAACAATATTTAAAAGAACCAAATATATATGATATTGCAAGATTTCTCCAAGAATGAGAGGATCGAGGATCGAGGATCTCCTGTTATGCTTAGAAGTCATGATTTTATGCATTGGCATTAGAAAGAATTGCCCCACAGCTTGGTATGGTATGCATACTAATGGTTTTAAAAGAGTTCCTACTCTTATTTTAGAGGTTGTAATTTCAAAAAATTACGGATTTGGCATGGCTGGTACTAATAATGATATTACTATTTTAGATAAATCTCCGTAACGCCACCATGTAATTTTGTAATATAAGGTCATCACTACAATATGTCAATATGGGGTACTATCTCTTTGATGGAATTTATCCGCAATATGGCACTTTAATTCAAACAATCTCTCAACCGTCTTATATTAGATAGAGAATGTTTGCAGAGTACCAAAAAGCTATGAGAAAGGATGTGGAACGAGCATGTGGAGTGTTGTAAAGTATGTGACATATTATCAAAGGTCAAGCATGTATGTGGGATGCAAAAGATCTTGGAAAGATAACAAAGACATGTATCATTTTGCATAATATAATCATTAAGAGTGGATATCATCAAGGAATTAACTCTGAAAGTTGGCAAGCTCATACAGATGATGAAATGGTTGAAGATCCTCATCTAGAACATGATTATACTTTTCTTGTTTCTAAGATAATAAATCAAATGAAATAAGTCTGAGACAAAAGGGTGCACATGGATTTAAAGATCAATCTCATCAATCATTAGTGGGGATATACATGGTGGTCGACAAAACATATAAAACGCATTCCCATTATATATTGCGATCACTATTATATTTAGCCGGAGTCGTGGTTCTAATGTGAAATTCAATGTAGTGCTTTAGATCAGTATATTGTTAGTTCGTTTTTTAAATCCTCTTTTAGATGCATTTGCGCACTGTTTGCTATGCAATTCTCACTGACGATGGAGAGTAATGGTAGATTCGTTGGTAATTAATATACTAATATTTCATGTATTTGTGCTTATTTGAAAGCAGAAATTATCATGGCAGGTATACATGAGGATATTATTGTACGGTTTTACTAATTTTCACTACTGAGAAATAGTGTAAATTTTTTAAAACTAATTCTTGCTACCGAGAAATAGTGTAAATTTTTTTAAACTAATTCTTGATAACGAGAATTAATGAAACCGTACGATAATATCATCAGATATACCTGACCTGATAAGTGCAGTATTTTGTCATGTTTTTTTTTTTTTTTCTTAAATTTAGTTGAAAGTCATGGGCCATTGGATTCTCTGTTACAGAAACAAAAAAATTTCAGCAATAATAAAATTTCAACAATAACAGACAAAGGAGGGGTTGAAGTGTTGAACCTTCTATTTCTATTTTATTTTTGAAACAAAATAAAATTATTTCAATAACATTATTTAACATGTTTTAATCATATTGTCCATTGTTTGTATTGTATCAAATGAAAATGCAACAATTAATAACAAGGGTATAAATGTCACATTACTTATTTTCAGACAATTTTATCTTTAAAAAACAAAGTTATACTATATTCAGAATTGAGAAAAATAAAAAAACAAACATTTCACTTAGTTTCAGATTTCGGTCTCTATTCAATCTTCAGTAAAATTTAGGACTATTCACTGTTTAGACAAAAATAAAAAAAACAAATGACCCCTTGATATGTCTCCTTAATTTATGTTTCCGGTGGTGTTGCAGGAGATATGGTAAGAATTTACTTCTTTCACAATCTGATTGTGATGAACAAGCTCATAGTTTTGTGTTTATTTATATTTTTTGCACGGTGATGTATATGTTCACCTTAATTTTAATAGGTAATAATTGCTTGGTAATATTTAAAGTGCTTGTTATCCGAGGAAATTGCCTTCTTATATATATTTTTTTAATTTGTTCATTTTCAATTAGAAAGCTTGCATCATATATTGAGGAAAATTTTGAAAAATATCCATTGCTTCTTGTACATCACAATGCAATAACTTGGCAACATATGCACCCTTTTGTTAAAAGAAAGTGTAGAGCAATAGATTGTCAATGTCATTTTATTAGATATTTTTTTAAACAAATTCTAATTGACTTTTTGTGATCTAATTTTGATTATGAATAAAGGTAGTTTATCACCCCAGGATTATAGAGACAAACAGAAAATACAATTACAAAATATTATAACAAAATTCAAAATGAAACTTCTGGTAAAATACAACCAGAACCAAGACTTGTGTATCATACGATGTCCTTAAGACAAATTCACCTTTCACCGTATGTGTTCGGCGTTTGTCTCCATGAATACAATGGTTCTACAGAAATATGTGTTTATAACACAACTACACAACTACACAACTACACAATGAACTGACCAAGGTCTGAACTTACAAATGTTCAAAAAATCAAACTAGAGGACCGCCTAGTCGTTAGGCGGTCTCAGTCGCTGTGATTTAGGCCTAATCGGCCTTCCTAGGCAGTGCCTAGTCGACGAAGGCTAGTGTTTTTTTATAAGGCGACAGCTAGGGTTTTTTTTTTCCTAAAAAAAAAGGTACTCAAAACAACACCATTTTGAGGTTTTCATTAACCCCAAAACGGCGTCATTTTGGGCTTTTGTTTAATGAAGTCCAAAGCTATGTCATTTTGAGCTTCTTCTTTGAATCGTTTTGAGCTTTTAATTAATGAAGTCCAAAGCGATGTAGTTTTGAGCTTCTTCTTTTTCAAAAAAACAAAAACAAAAACAAAAAAAACAAAAAAAACCAGCCTTCTTTTCCTTTCCTTTTCTCCTCTCTTTTCTTTTATTCTCTCCTTCTCCACAACTCTTATCCACTTGGGGGCAACTGCAGCTCTAAGTACCAAGCCACCATCTGACTAGCGCCTAAAACCTACTCAAACACCAAAACTTACCATAAAGAAATGAGCACACAGGAAAATTAGAATTTGAGTAGAAGAAGATGAACAATTTTGCTTCTTACAAAGGGAGAGTTGTATTCACACTGATTTTTCGTGTCTTAGGAATGAAAGTAAACCGGCAATATATCAATTGCAATCAAGGCAGGAAAAGGAAATCAATAAGAAATTATTACCATTAATCAGAGAATAATTCTTTATTAATTCTGACAGTTGAATCTTTTGAATTAGAGATTTGAAATTTCCTTTTAATTCGAAATAAAGTTATACGAAAATTAAAATCAACACAAACAACCTCAAATATATATATAAAAATGAGGTCTTTTTAGAGTAAGACAATAAACGAATGAAACTAGGTACTTACTTGGACAATAAAGACCATTGGAGACCCATTCATGAAGTAAACATGCGAGACAATAGGTTTGAGGGATGGATAGTTGGTGGTTGAGAGCTTCCCTAACTAAGAAAACCTATCCCTCTCTAAAAATAATAAATACTTGAGAGATATTGTGACAGAAGAGACAAATATGTAGCGTCAGACAGACATCGTCCTGCGACACGACTACTACGACCTGAGCCATCACTGTGATGTCGCACGAAGGCAAAATATCAATAGCGACATGCTCATTGCGACGACAGACGTCGTGCCACCACCTCGTGATGTGACTGAAACCATGTGAAGCACACATGAGCTCTCCATAGTGACTAGGCTTGCAACGCGACGAACAAACTGCGAGCAACAGCTCACACCCTTGAGGTCACACAACACTGCCAAGGCATTAACCGAACCACCCATGGCAACGCCAACCACATCGCGCCACCAGGTCAGATTGGCTACTGTCAAAAGGTGACACTAACCGTAATGACTACCACGTCGTGCCACAAAGTCGTAGGGAACACTGTCAAAGGGGGACAATAACCGCGACCACAATCCCACGACCACATGTCACAATAGAGAAGAAATTGGACTTCTCTAAGGCAACAAACACATCACACATAAAGTACATACAATGAACCACAACACAGACGTTTTCGAAACAACTTGGAAACGAATAACAGATAGGCGCACAAAATGATATGCATAAAGTGTGTGTGTACAATCCTATCTCTTCAAAAGAATTAAGTCAAGTAAAACTTGCCATAACTCACAAACCTCTTGAAGTCTTCGGGATGTTGGAAAAGTTGTTGTCCAGATTGAAGCTGGCCAAATGGACCTAAAACGCAATTACCTAATAATAGACACCCATCTGGTTTTGACACAAGAAGTCAGCCAATACACGATAAATGTCCTTATAATCTCCGTCTTTAGCGATTTTGTGACAAAACCCTTATCTCACTAATTACATGGAAAATTGCTATAGTCAACAAGTATAACACACTCTCACATTACAAAGAGAGACCTAATCTAAACAAAGTGAAGTGATTTTCAATCTTTCGTAGTCCGGCACACCTGAGAGTAACACAAAGCAAGCAACTTTTCCAAAACAACAAGTGCATGTAAGATATTTGAAACACTGCAATGCTTACAAGCTCCCCCTAAATAGGTTACTCCCTTTCAACATGTTACTTTCCCTTTTTGCACATTGAGCATAAAAATTAATACTCCCCTATCACCCAAATCTACTCCCCTTTTTTTTGTCATGGGATAGGCAAATGAGCACCACCAATCGGGTTACTATGTCAAATAAAGCTATTTACAAGAAATGTTGCACAATCAAATTTCATGCAACTTAATTCAATGAAACTGTCAAAAATCGTGTGTGAGCATTGCTTCACATGCAATGCACAAATTCACAAAGTTCATACAAGCAATCATATCAAAGCAAATATCAAAGGATTTCCACAAGAATTCAAACCAATCTGTGGATCCTTATGTCAAGAAAAGAAGATATAGATTCATACAAGCAATGTGCGTGAAAGATATCTACTACATCAACAATTTCTTGTATTTTTAATCAACAAGACAAGAAGAGACCAATCATTAAGCTCAGCAAGACACGTGGACACTAGATCATAGTCGACAATATCCCAGTATTTCTGATTTTAAAAAAAACATGGTAACCATCTAAACCTAAAGCTTTGAAATGGATCATATTGAAAAGGGTGTCCATTACTTCATCAGCAGTGAAGGAGGCATCTAAAATGATCATGAAGCCATTCCAAAAGCTCCCATGACAAAGAATGATAGGAGGCCTATGGATGGCTATAGAACCCGATGAACCACCAGCAACAATTTACCCATTGTCCAATAATGGCATCAATATATCCCTTAGAAAATGACTTGAAAGTGACATCCAAATCGTCGTTCCAGAGCAACATCAATCCACCACTTTTACCAACCTTGTTAACAAAAAAGCAATTTTCATAACCGACATAAATACCTTACATGTGCAAGTCTTGTTTCCATCAAGAAAACAAGAGATAGATAATTACTATGTAAAACGAAACATAGTGAAGGTACCAACCCCCGCACATTCCAGTCTAACAAATTCATCGATCATAATGAGCTTGCTTTGCAGGCTTCACTGTTGGTTGTGTTGAAATGTCATCATCAGAAACTGAAGAGTTAAACGCAAGAACTACATCAGGTTTCAGCTTCTTTTTTGCAGTAAACGAACCAGAAGACTCTAAGTCTTTACGTTTGGCTCTCACCCCCGAGATTGCATGCACGGGCTTGGAATGAGGCATTTGGCTCTTACTACTTAAGCCCACACCCATTCGGCTTGTTCCTCGACTATACTGCCCCTGAGAGTGATGTGCGCCAGACTTTATTGCGTCAGAAAAGGTTAGAAAAGTTTCCTTTCCTTTAGGATCAAAACTATCATTATTAGTCGCCAAGTCAACACGGCCCACAAAATCTCCAAGATCACGTTTAGTAGAACTAGGACACACATCAGAAGGAGAATTTAAATTTTGAAACCCAAAATCCTCAACCACGATCTCTTGAGACTTTTTGGCTGATCTCAAAGCATCGCCGGCAACGTCATCCGAAACAACACAATAGAACTTTTCTACACGATCATCACCTTTCTGTCTTCGTATTGGACGATCGATCGGTGCAACCTTAATCGAAGCGCCATATTTAAGATGATGAGGAATCTCTGAATTAGGGCTAATATGGGGGCATTCGTGAAGGGGGTATCCTAGAATTCCACAATTAAAACATAAATCGGGCAACCACTCACAGCGAAGCATAACAGTAATAATATCACTAAAATTATGCACTTGAACCTGAAGACCTCTACTAGCATAATGATGAAGCATATATTTAAAATTCTTGTTTTTTAATTGATTGTTACTAACATTTCCTGCATATATAAATACATTCTGAATTTTTTAGATTAGCTATCCTTAAATAGTTGAAATTTTATATAGAATATCTATTTTCTTACATAATCCAATCAGTGAGTTGGAAAGAAAAAAAATAAAAGGAAAAAGACAACAGATCCAACAACAATACGAAATATTTGTAAATATAAAACTTGAATATATATATATATATATATATATCCAACACCGAACAGTTAAAGTGTACAAAATAATGATATAAATAAGGCTGATACATGTATGTGATATATTAACAAATTATATCTTCCAATAACAACAACAAAAACTACTTAAAAAAACAACAATAAAAATCGAAACAAACAAAAGCAGCTGCATATAATCCATGGATGCCAAATTAAAGAGATCTTGAAATATCCTCCAAGTTGTTGCAAAACAATAAAATACAACAAACAAATAAATGAGTGAAAATAGTTTCAACATTCAAGTAATCATAGATCTAGAAAATGAAAGAAATTATATTAATGGTAAAGTAGATCAGTAAACCCAATATCTCACACAAATTGTAACCCAAGGAACAAAATTAATAGAGCAAGATCAGCAGCCCACCAAAAAAGTAAAAAAAAACACAGTTTCAAGCAGCTTTTTTTCAAATCATTCATGGTTAAAAATACAAAAACTATAACAAATTATAACATGAATTAAAGTTCAGCAGGAATTATCATAAGGGTGGCTTTTGTTTTTCAAAACCAAACCATCCAAACCTTGATATCAACAGAATTCGATTCTAATACCTTGCATTTCTGAGGGATCATTTTAAGAAATCAGACTAAATGAAAAAATTTGTTCATTTTCGTGACAACTTGAGGCAGGTAATATAAATAGCTCTATGTTGAAGAGCACCTTGCAGTGCATGCGGGCTATTGATGAAGGAATAAAGAACACAACCCTTATAAATCTCAGATTGAAGCATACGATTCACTCTTGAACATGCATTTGGAGGCTTAACTTTTCTTATCAATATATGGTCCTCATAGCCCTAGTCTATTACCAAGAATTGCCTTATATGCAAATGATTTCCAAATATGCATACTTCACAATTTGAATGAATCTTTTTTCTTCTTTTTTGACATACAATTTGTATGAATCTTAGACCAACTATATTTTGCAACTTAACCAAAGTGATCTTGTACTCTATGCTTCCACAAAGTTTAGAAATAAAAAGGTTGGAAACAAGATGTTTAAAAATATGCATAATGTCACTGAGTTGGCATTCTCTTAATAACAACGAAATTATAGAAATTTATTAGTCATATGGCTCTGATCAAATAAGGTTTAAAATTTTGTAGAGTTGTGTGAAGAGTTAAAGAAAATGTTAAATAAGTGCCAAGAAAAAACAGCCAATCAGTAATCATCTTAAAAAGTTAACAAATGGTTTACTTGTCTAAAATTATTTTTAGGGTAAATTACACTAATTTTCCCTGAAGTATTGGAAAGTAACGGTCAGAAATCATAAATATGTTTTTACACACTAAGACCCCCCCTCTCCTCAACGAGAGTTAAGTCAAACTTAACAATCCAAGACTTTGACTAATTAAATGACTATTGTCCATTAAAAAAAAAAAAAATTTAAATGCTTGATTAGACAATTTTAACACCAATTTCTGCTTTCTCTCCCTTTCTTTACAAACACTTTCTACTTCAACTTTCTCTCTCTCCTTCACATACTTATTTCTTCTACAGATTTCTCTCTCTTCTTAACAAACCCTTTTTCATTGTTTTTTGCTCTTCTCAACCCTATCTTTCCACTATTTGTATGACATACACAAATGTGCATTCACTCAACAATTTGATAAAAATTGTAGATGAGAATCCAATTTTTTAATGGAAGATATTGACCTGTTAATTGTTACATGCTCCTAAAATAAATGTTAAGCAGTAGATCAGTTAAAAGAGTCTTGATTAAGGGTGAGGTTATTGGTTGGAATTAAGGACCTTTCAATTAAGTGTGATTAAGCATAGTTATCAAAGACATGCCTAGGCGCTGGAACAACGCCTTAAGCCAGGCCGGGCACACCTCACAAAAGTAAATTTTTAGTTACTTTTTGATGTCGTCAAAGCGTCACCGTCAAGATCGGACAGCTGTCGACCAGTCACCGGCAAGGGTCCGGCAAGTATGTCGCTGGAACATGGATGCAGTGATTGGAGGAAAATAGGAGATGAGGGTTGGTGGCTACTAAAGACTATTTAGGTTTTTGTTTGTTTGGGTTGGTGGGTGGTAAAGATTAGGGTTTTAATTTGTTTGGGTCTTTGGGATGGTGGTTGTTATAGTCTTATAGATTAGGGTTTTTATTTGTTTTGGGGCTAAGCATATGGTGGTTGGTAAGTGGAGTGTATGGTGGCCGGTAAGTGGTAACTAAATTCTGTTTATTTGGGAGAGTGTATAGAGGATAGGGTGTGCTTCAAAGCAATGTATTTTTTTTTTAAGAGTAAGAAATCCTATTATGGATCTCTGTGCTCTCGTAAGTCATACCATTTTAAGAGGAAAATGAGAGGATGAGAGAAGGATATGAGAAAAATGGAAAATTCATTAAAATCTATTACTTGGCGGCGTGGCGCCTCAGGCTCCGGGGGACCTTTGCGTCTTGATACGCCTAACGCCTTTAATAACTAAGTGATCAAGAATAATTTTTGTTTTTTTATTATCTTTTACACTCGATATTTTTGCTATATTGATACAAAGAAAAAATAACATGGGAGAAGAAGATGAAGAAACTTTGTTGCCGTGCAAGAGGAGAAAAGCTTTTTCAAACCCACAAGTTTATAGTAGGTGACAAATGGATTTGTGGAAAAGTAGAAGTTAAGAGAAGAAAAGAGAGATAGAGAGAGAAAATAATTTTTATAATTCGTTAAATCCAAGCAGGAAAATACCATTTATGCCATTGCACAGTTAACTCACTCTTTTAAGTAGAGGGCCTGTAGAAACCTATTTATGATTTATGGTTGTTACTTTTCAATACTCTTGGGGAAGTTAATGTAATTTAACTTTATTTTTAGTATAATTGGTAGGCACGATAAATTCATATGCTAACATAGAGCCAAAAGAAGGAAACCACATCAAATTTTTTGCAAAAACATCAATCACTGTTATTCTCCTTCAACTCAAACAAAATGACCGATGCCAAAGGAACAGGTTAAAGGTGGGATGGCCCTCCCTGCATCCGACTCCATTAATTTTATGAGACCTCATCCCTAAGTAAATCCCCACTAAAGGAGTGGAAGGCGGGAAATGATTATCAGTTTTAAGAAATAAATAACTTTATCAAACAACTATCCTAAAATAAAAGTTCACATTATATCAGCCAATTATTATATACCCAATTATCAGTGCTGTTCATTTAAAAGTATATAAAAAATAAAATAAATATAAAAAAACAATGTAGCACAATTAAATACTTGTGCACAGCAAAATAATTACAAAAAAAATCTTGTCATGTCAAATATTTACCGAGAAACAGCATAAAACTACCTTCTTCATTTGCAAAGAACTAAGCAAGGGTTATAATGCCAGTGAGCTAGTGAGCCAGTGAATACCATGACATAAAATCAACCTAAGGCAGCTTGCTCAGAATCAAAAAGGCTCCAGTAATCATAAGTTTTCTATCTATACAATCAAGAGAAAACAGACAAAAACCTATCCTCACGTAAATCCCCACTTAAGGAGTGGAAGGCAGAGATCAATTATCAGTTTTAAAAAAATAAATAACTTTATCAAAGAACTATCCTAAAATACAAGTTATCATTATATCGGCCAATATAGTCAAT
Organism: Acer saccharum; assembly: GCA_030490815.1. Taxonomy (NCBI): domain Eukaryota; kingdom Viridiplantae; phylum Streptophyta; class Magnoliopsida; order Sapindales; family Sapindaceae; genus Acer; species Acer saccharum. The sequence continues at coordinate 24,180,846 of CM059869.1, read as the reverse complement.
TATCAGAGCTGTTCATTTAAAAAGTAAAAAAATAACAATAAAAAAACACTGCAAAGTGATAACTTTACCCAATTAAATACTAACAAAAAAAAATCTTGTCATGTCAAATATTTACCAAGAAACAGCAAAAAACTACCTTCTTCATTTGCAAAGAACTAAGCAAGGGTTATAAAGCATGTGAGCTAGTGAGCTAGTGAACCAGTGCTACCATGACATAAAATCAGCCTAAGGCGGCTTCCTCAGAATCAAAAAGGCATTACTCAAGTAATCATAATCTTTCTTTCTATACGATCAAGAGAAAACAGAAAAAACCTATCATTGATCTAAGACTTTCATACCATACTGCTGTGCTAAACGCTTCGCAGTTCCATCACCCATGATTCCCTCTATCAGCTCATATTTCTTGTAATTTGCTTTTAGGCTGTCCTCCTGATGTTTTTCAAGTTTCTCTTCCTCTTGCAGTTGTTTCTGAAAGGGTTCACAGTACCATTTACAGGTCAAAGAAAAGTATGTAATAAGCTAAAAGCGAATGGAATAGATATTGCCAGAACACAGACTTACCTTAAGCAAGAATGAAGCTTCAGCAGCATGTTTCCGGACCAGTCGCTTCAACTTTTGTGCTACCTCAAAATCTGGGCCATTGGGGTTCAACCAACAGCAGTGTCTCTTCCTACCAGGCTTTTTGGGGCGATCATCAAACATCTCAACTTCAGCAAGACGTGCCCTCACAGGCCTTGGCATCCCAGACATCATGAAAGGGAATTCACCTAGTGCGGCAACAACAGCTTTCGCTTGCTTTACATTCCCCATCTCAACCAATGCACATAGCGGGATGTTCTTTGATTCTGTGTAATTTTGAATAAACTGACAACTCTTGACAGTCCCAAACTGATTGAGACCATTTCTCAAGACAGATTCAGTGACAAGTGGCGAGATGTTGTCAAGGTAAACTGTCCGTCTCACCTTCTCTTCAAACGCAACATACTCTGTCAGGTCTGTAGACCCCATGTCGGATGAAGCATATACAAATCTAACAATATTAAAAATCAAAAGTTTAGTGTATTATTTATTTTAAATTTCAAATTTAATCAAATGTATTCAATACATCTACCAGTAGAAGACAGAGTTTATCTGCGTGTTCATAGCTTAACAGAATAATTAAAATATTAACAACTAAAGACTTCCCAAAATTTCATAAATAGAATGGTAACGAAAGTAATAAGCATAGGGCTATTGATCAGTCTTGCAGAATGGAGTAATAAACCCTAAAGTAATAAACCCTAAAATTCTGAAAATTTGTAAGACTCACGAATGGAGTCGAAGAATTTGCTGCTGCCCGCTGGTAGATGCTCCGACGGCCGGACGACAGAGAGCTCCGGTTGCGGCGACGAGGACAGGCCGCAGACGAGTGGCTGGTTCGAGGTAGAGAGGACGGCTGGTTCGAGGTAGCTGGGTTGGGTCACGGTTTCGTTTTGGTCTGTTCGAAGCAGAATAACACAAAAAAAAAATCTCTCTTTTTAAAATGGAACCACCACAAAAACGACGTAGTTTTAGGGGTTCCTGAGACCCCAAAACTACTTCGTTTTGGAGATTCCCTTTTAAAGGGTAATTGCACAAACATTCCATAAGGTTTCATATAATTGGACACAAATGACAGTTTTTGGCATATTGACACAAACATTCCCTGACCTTTGAGAACTCTTGATGGTCGGTGGCTAAAGGTGCGAAATGAGGATTAATTACACAAAATCACCCTAATATTAGGTCTAATTACACTCATATATAACTTTTGCTCATAATCTTACGAACATCTTTTACCGTCAGTTGACTTCTGTCAACTCTAACCTTTAACCATAATTTTGGCTGGAAATGCCTAAAATGCCATTGCTACTTATTTGATTTTTTATTTTTTATTTTATTGTTTTAAATTTAATATTTAAAGCATTTAAAAAAAAAATATTTATGCCATTTTTTTTCTTCGTCTACATCACTAGATTTCAACAACCAATCTTATCAAAGACACCAACAACAAAAAAATCATCAACACACTATTAAAATAAAGTTACAAAATTTTAACAAACAAAGAATACAAATTTAATCATCTACTCAATATTTTTCTTTCTTACGTTTTCTCACCACTCAAACACAATCCAAATTTATTCAACCAAATTCTAGAAACAAAACCCAAAAATCAATTCCACAAAAAACCACAAAATCAATTCCACAAACCCAAATAATCAAAGCCTTATCCTTAAATCAAAACCACATCAATTTTTGTAAAAAAATAAAAATAAAAAACAGAAATTCAATCAGTAAATATGGAGCAAATCTGCTCCAGATGGAACGTTGCTCCAAATGGAGCGCCTTCATCTTTGAAAATGGAGTTGTATCTTCGACAATGGAGTCACATCTCCATCATTTTCCCATTTGCACTAAATCACACCTCCATCATCTGTACATCTACCTCCATCGCACCACCATCATCATCCCATCAACCTCCATCGCGCGTCAATCGGACCTCCATCATATGTCCATATGCATCAATCACACCTCCATCATCTCACTAAGATGAAGCCGCACAATCTGCATCTAGATGGGGTGGCACTCACGAAGATGGAGCGCCATCTCCATCCCAGTAAGATAGAGCGCCACCCCATCAAAATTAAAACTTGAAAGTGTTTAACAAAGTTGGTATTAATTTTGCTTTTTTTAAAAACATTTTTTTCATTTTTTATATTTATTAATAATAAAAAATCATTGGATATTGTTTTATTCTGACACGTGGGAGAATGACAATATTACCCTTCATCCTTTAAGTGTTAACGACAACCCGCTAACAGTAGGGGATGTCCGTGTAATTATAAACAGAAGTTGCATATTGATGCAATTAGACCCAATGTTTGGGTATATTTGTGCAATTAACCCTACGAAATGACTAAAATACCCTTTTTAAAAAATAATAAAACAAAAAATCTTCATCTTCCACACCCATCCAAAAAAAAAAAAAAATCATCTAACAATACCATCTCAAAACCAATGACCATGGCCACCTCCAAACAAAAAGGAAAAAAAAAAAAAAAAAAAAATCATCTTCCTCACCCATATGGCAATCTAGAAAGAAAAAAAAAATTATTAAATATAACATCTCAAAATCATCAAACATCACCAAACCATCTTCATCAATCCACAAACAAATTATAAAAAAAAATAAAATAAAATAAAATAAATCAAAGTTCATATAGGATCATCCATGACCATATAGGATGCATCCATGCATGGTTTTGCATCATCACATCTTCCTTGGTATGTTCTTTACTAACTTCATCTAATTTTAGTATTTTTCATATTAAGTCATCTTTTTATTTACTTGTATGTTTTTAGATTATATGCTATATACAAGATAGAGATTGTTTGTGATGAATTAATTGAGTGTTGTATTGTGATAGCTATCTAGGTTTTCATAATCTATGTTTAGCTAAGCTTTTTGACATGTCATTTAGCTATTGATATTTAGGATTGCATTAATTGTCATCTAATCATCCTAGATAAACATCTAAGGTTCCCTAGCTTTGTTTGCTCTTTGAATATCATCTCACATATGCCATTTTATCTCTTCATTGAGAAGTAAGACTTGTGGCTAAGATTGCTTAGGCCACAAGCAAATTGGACTATAACCACTTTTAAAGGCCCGCGGGTAGAAGTGGGGGGTTATTGACCGTAGTGTTTGACGAGGTCAACATAGGTTATAAACTCCATTTCAATTAGTGGATTTGAGGTTCGAGTGTGGCGCACTTACTAGCCCGTGGTTTTTCCCGTGAGGGTTTCCACATAAATATCAAGTGTTATTTAATATTCCGCATATATTACACTTGCTACATTATATTGACTAGTTAGGGGTATTTTCGTAATCTTAACCATACACGAAAATTGGTAAAATTAGTTAAAATCTATTCACCCCCCTCTAGATTAATATCATACATACCGTTTTTAGTTTCAGTCTAGATACTTGATAATCCCTATATAAGGAATCTTAATGCTGAACCAACCCTGATTGTCAACCCATCAGACTTCTATCATGGAAATTTTTCACATGTATGCATGGCGGGACAAGGCATCGGGTATCCTGATAAGGTAACCTGATCCTTTGGCGATCTGTCCTGGTAGATAGGGTTGCACATTGGGGAAATGGGGATGGATATAGGTCCCCCCATCCCCATCCCCATCCCCATCCCCACTTCTCAAACCCTTCCCTATCCCTCCCCATTTCCCCATTTGGGGAAAATGGGGATGGGAGAGTTTTGGGGGGAGGTCTCCCCATCCCCATCCCCATTTCCCCATTTCCCCATTTTCCCCGTTTCCCCCGTTTTTCCCTGTTCCCCTATTTCCTCATTTGGTTGAAAATTACAAATTAAACTAAAAAAAAAAAAAAACCATTCCATTACAAATGCAAAAGAAAATACATTAAAAAATAATGTCAAATATATATACATTACAAAATAATAAATATATTACAAAATATATATAAATATATATATATATTTATAATATTTTAGGGGAAATAGGGAAATGGGGATGGGGGTACCTCCCCCCATCCCCATCCCCATTTCACTATATTAGTGGGGAAAATGGGGAAATGGGGATGGGGTGGGGTCTCCCCATCCCCATCCCCATTTCAATTTGGGGATGATTTTCATCCCTATCCCTCCCCATTTCCCCATTTTTCCCTAAAAAATTTCTCCCAAATGGGGATGGTGAAGTGGGGAAACGGGGATCCGGGGGAAAATGTGCAACCTTACTGGTAGGCAATTAAGGCCACTTTAGCACCAGGTCTTCATGTGTAGATATGGTGAAGTAAGGGATCATGTATCCTAACAAGGTATCCTGATCCTATGGCGATCTGTCCTGGTAGGCAACTAGGGCCATTTTAGCACCAGGTTTCCTAGAGAGGGGTATTCCCCGTCCAAGGCTTCAGGAGGTCCGTATAGGTCATCCTGGTCTTGAGGATGTGGTGGGCAACTAGGGCCACAAATCCAGATCCTTAGTCTGGTAGGCGATTACGCCATTTAAGCGTTTATGCACCAGATCCTTCCTGAAGGATGGTATACCCCGACCAAGGCAGCAGGAATGCCATGTGGCCTTTCCTGGTTTTGAGGCGATTAGTGATGGTGAAATTTGAAAGGCGAACTCAAGAGAATCATGTAGGAGAACAAAACTGACTTTATTGAATTCCTCAAGAAATGAATACAAAGCAAATCTGGGGTACACATTTAGAAATATACCAACCGAAATAAATTCTTCTTCAAACTCTAAGGGTAGAACCTTTTAAGGTGATCGGCATTCCAGGTGTGGTCTATCAGGTAGCCATCCATGTCTTCCGGTTTGTAAGCCCCCTTTCGAACCACTATCTTTATTAGGTAGGGACCTTCCCAGTTGGGGGCTAGTACCTCGTCAGACCTCTTCCGAGTATTCTGGGTTACCTTCTTGAGGACCAAGTCCCCTTTTTAAAAGTTTCGAGTCTTCACCTTCCTATTGAAACATCGGGCTATCCTTCTCTGGTAGGTTGCTACCTGTTCTACAACCCTGTCTTGCTTCTCCTCGAGAAGGTCTAGATTGGCTCTCAATTTCATTTCATTGTCTTCTAATTCAAAGTGTTGGACCCTGAAAGATGTTAGTCTATGCTCGATAGGCGAGACTTCTTCTGTCCCAAACGCCAGTAAGTAGGAAGTTTCCCTAGTAGCAGTCCTCTTGGTAGTCCGATATGCCTACAGAACATTTGGAAGTTTTTCAACCCACTTCCCTTTCTTCTGTTGGTGCTTCTTCTTTAGAAGCTTCTTGATGGTCTTGTTGGTTGCTTCCACTAACCCATTAGTCTAAGTATAGGCTATCGAGGCAAAACGAAGGTTAATACCCCGATCTTCACAGAAAAACTTGAAGTTGGCATTGTTAAACTGTTTACCTAGATCAGTGATTATAGCTATCGAGGTACTGAATCGGCAAACAATGTTTTCCTTGACGAAGTTTGTGGTATTTGCTTCAGTTATCTGGGCCAGGGACTTTGCTTCCACCCACTGGGTAAAGTAGTCTATGGCCATTATAGCGTGCTTGGCTTGACCAGAAGTAGTAGGAAGTGGCTCGATCAGGTCCAACCCCCAGATGGCAAATGGGTAAGGTGTGCTGATTGAAGTGAGTCTTTCCAGAGGTAGGTGATGAAAGTTTGCTGTCTTCTGACAAGGCCCACATGATTACGCGAATTTCTTGGCATCCTGATGAAGAGTAGGCCAGAAGTAGCCCATTATAAAAACTTGGTAAGCTAGGGTCTCACCTGATACATGGTTGCTGCAGTCCCCTGCGTGTACCTCGATTAGCGCCCATTAAGCGTCATCCGGATGTAGACGACATCTTAGCAATGGAAGGGATTTTCCTTTGTAATAAAGATATCCTTCTACTAGGTAGTACCAGGTAGCGGTCCTTTTGAGCTTGCGTACTTGATCCATATCTTTTGGAAGAGTATCATTTTGGAGGTAATCAGCTATAATATCCATCCAACAAGGAAGTCGGTCAACCAGGTTCACTTCTAGCCTCGTGGCTATGTTGGGTCGGGGTAGAAGTTGGAGTGGTATCCCTCTTGGCAATGCTTGTCCTCCGGTTGCAGCTATCTTGGGCAAGACATCTGCTCGATGATTCTTCTCTCGAGGAATTTGTTCCATCTTCATACCTTTGAATCTTATTGCTGCTTCTTGGACTTTTTTGAGGTATGCTACCATGTTGTCACCTTTTGCTTAGTACACACCAGATACTTGGTTGATTACAAGCTGGGAATCACTTCTAACCAGGAGGAAATCAGCCCCCAATTCTTTAGCAACTTTCATCCCTACCAACGAGGCTTCATATTCCGCTTCATTATTGGTAGCTTTGAACTCAAACCTGAAACAGTGGCTGCATTCGATTTCTTCAGGATCGGTAAGGACGATCCTGGCTCCACAACCGGCTTGATTCGACGCTCCATCTGTATATAGTATCCAGGCCTTGCAATCAGTGGGCCATTGTAGGGACTCTGGATTCAAGCTCGGGATCACAGTGGTATCCGGATTATAAGTCGTGCTGAATTCTGCTACAAAGTCTACTAAGGCTTGAGCCTTGATTGTTGACCTTGCCTTGTATTTTATGTCATACTGAGTGAGCTCTAGGGCCCACAAGACTAGCCTGCCTGATACGTCTGGCCTCTGGAGGAACTGTCATAGTGGTTGGTCTGTCACTACTGCGATTGTGTGAGCTTGAAAATAAGGCTGGAGCTTCCTAGCTGTAGTCACAAGTGCATAGGCGAGCTTCTCCAGGAGAGTATAATTCTTCTCAGATTTTGTCAAAGCACGGCTCACATAGTAGATTGGTCTTTGGGCCCCGTCACTACACTCCTTTACCAAGGCCCCGCTGGTCGCGGTTTCTAATACTGCTAGTAAAGCTATAGTTCTTCTCCTGAAAGGGGTTTCACTAGCAAAGGCGGGCTAGCTAGGTATTTCTTCAAAGACTGAAACGTCTGCTCACTCTCTTGATCCCACTTCATCTTCTTACCCTGCTTAATGATTTTAAAGAAAGGTAGAAACTTATTTGTAGATCGGGATATGAAACGGTTCAATGTGGCTACCCGGCCAATCAATCCCTGTGCTTGCTGGAGGGTAGTAGGAGATTCAAGATCCATGATGGCTTTGATTTTCTCAGGTGTTAACCATCTTTTTTGGCAAGGGTCCAAAGAAGAATTTTCCATCCATGTCAAAGTCATTTGATTGATGAAGGAATGAACCCAGGATCCTAAGGATCCCGCTACCACACTATCTCGGTACCCCGCTACCGCATGATCCATGATACACAGTATCTTAATATCGCGCCACATTGGTATCCTGGTACCCAGTACCACGCACTTGGTACCCAGTACCCCGCACTTGGTACCCCGTACCCCGTACCCCGCACCTAGTACTTAGTACCCCGCACCTGGTACCCGGTATCCCGCACCTGGTACTCAGTACCCCGCACTCGATACCCCGTATCATGTTTCCTACCCAGACCGATCCTCCAAGCACCTCCCAACCACCTTACATAGAAGGCGTCAACAAGAGAGGTCTTAATACATTGTCTGTCAGATTACCAAGGAAGACCAGAACCATGCTACAAGAAGGACAGTATGCGCCAGCATTTGAATACAAGGAAGGTTGACCTCTCCAGCCATTCACCACACCATTAATAGAGATAGTCAACCCTATTAATGGAGATAATCAATCGTATTAATGAAGATAGTCAACTCTTTAATGGCCATTCACAATGCCATTAATGAGAGATTAGTCAACTCTTTAATGGCCATTCACAACGCCATTAATGAGAGAATATTCAACTCAATCAATGCCAAATCAGTGTTCCTATAATTGTGGATTAATGGACTAAATTGATGGAGTGGGCAACAAGAAATAAAACCTATATATATGACATGATATTCGACAGAAAGATGAGGGTCTTCTGCTCCCAAAAAAGACCTACGGCTTCTTCCCCAACCGGGATCATCTTCTGCTTCTTCTTCTTTTCTACTGATTAGAGAAAAGGGACTAGCCCGCCTATTATTGTAAGCTCTCTTGAGCATTTATGTTGTGTTATTCTCCTACTTATGTAAGCTCTCCGGAGCACGCCCTATAGATAAATATATAAAAGATCTCTCTCTATCGGATACTACCTAGGGGTTTTTCAGCATATGATCCTACGTGATGCTTTTTCCCCCTAGGCCAGTCCACCTTCTACTATATATTAGAATCCTTCTTATCTTACTACACACACTCATTACACCCAGTAGATTTGCTAAAATCAGCGGGATTCGGGCTACTAGGTATCCTGCCAGCCCCGATCTGTCCGAATCCGAGTCCCTTATATTTTGTTAATTAGAAATTGCACCCCAGTGACAATTTTCGGTTAACATCAGGGTTTGCCTCGATTCCTCTCTCGTGTACCATGAACCCAAGAAATTTTCCGACTGCTACCCTGAAAGCACACTTAGCCGGATTCAATCTCATCTGATTTTCCCTTATTACTTAGAAAGTCTGGCGCAAATCTTCTAGGTATTGGTCGGTCATCTGAGACTTGGTGATCATGTCGTTAATGTATACTTCCATAGACTTTCCTATCTATTGCTTGAATAACTTATTCACCAATCGCTAGTAAGTGGCTCTAGCATTTTTGAGACCAAATGACATCACCTTGTAGCAGTAGAGGCCTTGCCTAGTGATGAAGCTGGTTTTGTCTTGATCGGCGGGGTGCATCATGATCTGGTTGTACCCCGAGAAAGCATCCATAAAGCTTAGAAGCTTGTTACCTGCAGTGGAATCAATCAGCTGATCTATTTTAGGTAGAGGGAAGTTATGCTTCGGGCAAGCTCGATTGAGGTCGGTGTTGTCCATACACATACGCCAATTCCTATTGGCTTTGGTCACCATGACCATATTGGCGATCCATTCGGGGTAGCGGGATTCTCTGATGAATCTGGCTTTCAGAAGCTTATCCACCTCTTCCTGTACCGCGGCATTTCGCTCGGCGTTGAAATGCCTCCGCTTCTGTTTGACTGGCTTGAAGGTTGCGTCTACTGCCAATCTATGAGAGGCTAGGTTGAGAGGGATACCTGGCATTTCATCATGACTTCAGGCAAAAATGTCATTGTATTCTTTAGGGAGCTTTACCAAGTTCCTCCTGACCTCACAATCCAGTGCGCCTCCTATCTTCACTACTTTGGTTGGATCTCCCTTTCTGATTGGTATTTCTTCTAACCGCTTCGCGGGGTGACCACCAGTCCACCCCCGCTCTTCCTCTTATGTTTCTTCAATAATCCTGTCATGTACCTCTCCTTCTTCTAGGACGTAGTGATCCTACTCTGGCACCTCTCGGCCTGGCTCAGTGGTTACATGCGCACACTATAGGGAAAAATATGGTCAACGCAGCGGAAGCGAGACTAAAAACAAGTTTAATATATTTTAAAAATTTTCCTTTGATGAACCTTAACCCTTTAAATTAATTAAACACACATATATATATAAACTAACAAAAGTATAATACCTTTTGTCGCGTGATCCGATTGACTTACGTCGATGGTAATCCGCAAGATCTTCAATCCTAGCACGAACGTGAATCACCTAGGAGCGTGGTCTCCCTTTTCTTTGAATTGCGTACCTGAGAATGGACAAACAAAATCTTTTTTTCTTAACGTTAGTCACAAAACATCCAAAAGACTATAAAGATTATTTCGGTCACTTTTGAGTTCTCAATCTAATGATCGAAACTCGCGTGAACCTTATTCGAAGTTGTACACACAAGCCTATTGATGTATAAGCAATTAGTGTACTATCGAAAATAGAATAATCTCTTCTCTCTTTTTGTCTTGGCCGAATTTAACACACGCTAATCACTAGAGTAGGATTTATTTTCTAAGCAAAAGAAATAATTCTCAAGCCAAGCAAGTGGTGTGGCCGAATTTCATCTCTTCCCATATATAGGGTGACCAAAATTCCACACCTATTTCTTTTAGGGTTGCCGCATTCTCTAGTGTAGGAGGTTGTAGGTGACCGAAATCCTCACTCCAAGAGGATTTAGGTTTTACCAAAACTCTTACACTCTTGAGAATCCAAACCCTAATCCAACTCTATAGTGTAGTATTAAATTATGACTAAATTAAAAGACTTCCTATTTGATTAAATAAATAAACCTAATTATTTATTTTCTTACCAAACAAGTCTTTTACTTTTAGTATACTACTACAAATAGTATAATTCTAGGAAACATATTTCCTGATCTTTTGTTTCTTAATTAAATAATTAATTAATTCTCATTTAATCAAACAATAAAATAAAATAATATTTTTGACTAATTATTTAGCCTTGCCGCCCACATCATATATATATGGGCTTAATATTATTTTCTTATTTTATTTAATCCATTAGACTTTAATTAAAAAGCCCACATGTGAACCAGACCTATTCTTACTAAAAGAAACAAGCCTACATGCCTTTCATTAATATATTAATATAATTGATCAGCCCATTAAATAAATAATGTGCAAATTATATTCTTAATATATTAAATGCAATTCTAGATGGACCCATAAATTGGTCTGGTAGAATATATCAAGTGATCCATGCAAGTCCGTGTGGATTAGGGATCTTAGCGGGCTATCTAAATTTAAGTTTCAATAGACATAACCTAATCACAATCAACAAATGATTCACTTAGGTTTGATCCATTAATTTTAACTCATTCCACTAAAGAGCTAAAATTGAACTCTTAAATAAAGATAGAATAAGAAGATGTTCCTCATTCATACCCTAGACAATCATATTGGAGATAGTGTATCATTGTGATTAATATCAGTAATCGCCAAGAGTTCATAGACCGCCTATAACTCTCCAAGTTACCATATTTACTCATATGACCACGTTTTGAACTTGGATATTTTGACTTGTCCAGAAGCCATGTTTTCAATAGTCACTATCGAAAACTCAACGTTGAGATTTAATATCCAATTACCTCAAAACATCCATATAATGATATTATACTCTCATTTAATAAATGGAGCCACGATGTCCATATCTATAAATGAAGTCCTCTATCGATTAACAAATGAATATCACCAAACTATCGAGGATAGACTATGCTATATAATCGTACTCATTGATAACTCAAATGATACCACTTGCAACCATAAGTCCATCATTTATCTCAAGATTAAGATAGACTCTCTGATTGTCCTGATAATGAAAAGACTATTATCTATTGACGGTTCTAGATAAAGCTTTTCATTGTGATCCAGTTCAATGCACCCAGTGCACTAGATTCTTTTACTCGAAGACCCTTCGATGATTTTAGACTCATCATATCTCATTTGATCCCACTCAAATGCTAGCAAAAGAATTCTACAACTTTAACAAGGTAAAGGTGCCCAGCCTTTAACTTAAGTTGTGAACATTATTCAAGACTAACTAAAGAATTGTGTCTTCCTCATACATATTCAGATGTACGAACAATTCTTCTTTTCTCATAGTCTTTAGACCTTATGATTATTTACTTTGACAATTATAATATTAAACTATAAATGCTATAAGATTTGTTAAACCAGAAATCACTTTATTAATATGAAAAAGATTGTCAGTTACAATATTACACTCTTGCTATTGAGTATAATTCTAACACACACTGTTTGGTTAGAGCGGTAGGATTAGTGGAAACCACATAACAGGTGTTGGCTGCTTGTTGATCCCCTCAGACTTCTCCTACCTTGGTTTCTATTGGGAATTTTAGGACGTTGTGATAAATGGACAACACTCCCCTAATTCTTGACATGAAAGGCCTTTTTAGGACCGTATTGTAGGCGGATGAGGCATCAACCACAATAAATTCGGTCATTATGTTCTGCTGAAGGGGAGCGTCTCCAATTATTACCGATAGAATATGCGTCCCAACTGGTATCATGGAATCTCCTGTAAATCCATACAAGGGTGTGGTGCAGCTGTTATAGCAAGGGTTCTTCAGGTTGAGCTATTAGAAGTCCCTGCTAATGTTGGACCTCCGTTGATGGTGTGAATGACTTGGATTTGCTACATCAAGTCTTTTCTACTATCCTTCCTTCTTTTTTCCGCATCTCACATCTCCCATTGCACCTTCTTTCCCACCTTTATACTATCCTGTACCTGCTGCAAAAATTCAATCAAGAGTCCTCCCCTTATCAATCCCTCAATCTGGTTGCGGAGGCTGTAGCATTCAGATGTGTTGTGCCTCACATCCTCGTGGAAATCACAGTGCTTGTAACGATTCCTCTGATAAATCGGGATCTTTATAGGACCGGGCTTCCTGAGCAAACCTTTGTCACGGATGGCGAGGTATATGGTCTCTCGGGATGCATTGAGATGAGTGTAATGGTTGTACCAGTCTTCTTCGCTTGTTACCCGTGCTACCTCTCTTAGTGGAGGTGTTGTTCTATGATGGTTCTTTTCACCGGGTATCTATCCCGATGTTGGGAAGGAGGTGGTGGCCGGTAGGTCGACCGGTTTGGAGGATGATTTTGAAACTTCTTTGCAGGTGTAGGCTCCGGAGACTCCTTCTTCGATTGCTTGGCTGATCGGGCTTCATCGTGCTTGACCTTGACTCGGAGTTGTTCATCTATGTCCACCTACTCCAGTGCCCTGTCTTAGGCTTCTCGGTAAGTCTCAGATGGATGCTTGGCAAATGACCGGAACAGTCTGCCAGCCCACATGTTCCTTTTGAAGTTAGCCAAGGTCTCATTCTCCACAAACACTCCCATCTAGATCACTTTTTTGTGGAACTTCTCTACAAAGGATCTCAATATTTCTCCCCGCTCCGAGATCACATACTGGAGTAGGATGGGGTCTTTGGGATGAGGTTTGATCCCCTGAAACTGAGCATAAAAATCTGTAGTAAGCTTTGTAAAAGAATCCACACTACCTGGAGGTAACTTTCTGAACCAAGTCTTGGCATAGTCAGTCAGAGTGGAAGGGAACATTCTGCACATCGCTGATTGGGTAGCATTCTGGACCTCCATCTAGTGGACGAAGCTCTCCATGTGGTTCACGGGGTCTTCTGACCTAGAAGATTTCTCGGCGGGCATCTTGAATTTAGGGGGTAACTCTGCTTCTCTGATCCTCCTAGAGAAAGGTGCATTTATCTCCCCCAAGGGGTTCTTCCGAGTACCCCGGTGCTTCCCTTTCCTTTGCTCCTTGAGTTCCTTTGCCATTTTGGCCATTTGATCTTCAAGACGTTTGAACCCATCGTGCTTGGATTGGGCTACTAAGCCTTTATTATCCGAAGTTTCGGATTCCACAGTTGCCTCTTTGCGTTTCTCCCTCTAGGGCAGGGTACCCTGCGGGATTCTCATTGGCCCAGTATTGCCACCTACATCGGGCTGTGGAGCCCTCTTCTTTGCAGCCGGTCTAGCCGCTGGCTGGCTCCTTCTAGGAGGAATGTCAAACGTTGACTTCACCTGTCGGGGTTTGAAATTTCCAGGATGATTTGGAACTGGCAATGGCGGTCCAAGTCTGCTAAAGACTGGTACCCGGGTACTCTGTCCGACTTCTCCCACGAGCCTGGGTGCTTCAAAGGGTATTCCTTGGGTGATCATTCGGAGGCGGATGCTTTCCACATAGGCAGCAGCGTGCTGCTCCATGGTATCCCGATTTAGCTCCTAGACCACGAGGTCTTGGGGCGCGGAGCCCGCATTGGGTGGAGGAATCGATGCCGAGATCTAGCTTCTCGTTCCCCTCCTTTTCCCTTGGTTTCTCTGAGTGGAAGCGAAGGAATGTGGCCCTGATGGGTCGGGCTACCCTTGAGAGGATCGGAGCCTCATCTTCTATGTCTTCTAGGTAGAGCTAAGTAACTTTGTAACGAGATGGGAGTATTCCCACAGACGGCGCCAAAAGTGTTAACCGAAAACTATCACTTGGGTTGATTTTTCCAATTAACAATTATAGTGACTGGAATTGGGATAAATCTCAGTTGGAGAGATATCAAGTAGTTCGATACCTTAATAAAACCAGTAAAAGACAATGATAATGGTGAGTGAAAAATAATGTAGCAATATGATCACATATAACTTCTGTATTCATAGTAAGCATATGACGAAAATACAATGAAGATATTCATATGGCTATGGTGATGAGGTTAAAGGCTTAGTTGGCGATGGAGCTCTCGTGCATGTTGATAAGTGGAAAACATAAAGTAGGGTTTAAGACTCGGAATTGCGGTCCCTTTTTTGTATGATAACATGATGTATATAGTCCCAATGCTTGCTAAGCACTCCTCTAAATTCGGTCCAGTGACCTAGAGATTTTCGGGACGTTCCAAGGCGATTGGCAAAAAGATCGTCGGATTGATTTTAAGAATCAAGCGATCCCTTATTTGGCGGAATTTGATATAATTGACTTGTTTTTCAAACAGAACTCTTGAGTGGTGAGAAAGAATCAACTTCTTTGTTTCTAAAACGCTGTCATCTCATTGTCTTTCTTTGTAGCTTGATCTCGGCATGCCTGCTCTTACCTCGATACTTAGTAGTAGTTCGCTGATTCGTTGCCTGCTACTAGGTTTAGTTGGCTCTAGGAGGAATCAGGTTACATAGGCATCTCGTTTTCTGCTTGATTATTATTCTTAGTATGAGGGATCGAGGTATCGGTATACCGGGATACTGGATGGTAGCGGGGTACTAGGATCCTACAGTAGTGGAGTCCTTGGTACCTGACTTCCTTGTTTCCTGGCACCTTTGAGTCTAGGAACCTTTGATCCTAATTTGGATTGGTAGGAGGTTGTACCCGGCCGATCCTTTTAAAGGCGGGGTACTGAGATGCTCTTCTATGGTGTCTTTCTATCTTGGTTTCTCCCCAATGTTGATGGAAAATTCTTCTTTGAATCCCTGCCATTTTTGGCGGTTAACAACTTATTGTCTTTTTCTTAAACATTAGGGACTTCATTGAAATGTTCCCTATTTTTATTTCAGCGCCGCCGGTTTTCTCTTGTCAAATGCTCTCTCAATTTTTTTTTTCAGTCTCCAAATAACACTCTCATTTTGTATCATATTCTATCATCAAATCTCCTATTCAAAGTTCAATCTTATGATTTAAACCTTGTATTATCATTGAAGTATCAAGCAACAGTGAAATCTAGCTGTTGCCTCTGGGGATTTCTGGGGATTTCTGGGTTTGCCAAGATTCATCTGTCTACGCATGTTTATTGCTTTCCACAGTTTTTGGCCTTTTTCAGTTTATGAAAACTTATTCTTTCCTGACTTCTAATACCAAAGTTGGATTGCGTTTATGAGATTTTGGTTAAAAGAGAAACTGGGTTTCTTAAGATTAATCTGATTCTGTTTTCAGGACTGAAGACTGAGTTTATGAGTGTTTGGTTAAAAGGAAAATTGGGTTTGTGTTTGTTATATTGATTATGGTAGAATGGGACATGCTTCAAAGAAGAAGAAGAAAGGAGGAGGAGGGAGTGGGAGTGGGAGGAGGAATAAGGGAAGAGCTCAACTGAAAGATCACAGTTCTGATAATGGTGGTGATAACGAGCTTCTCTCCGAGGAGATCACCGCCTTGTAAGTGAATATATTTAGTTTTGAAACTGGAACTAGTGAGATTTTTGCTTAGAAATTAAAGTTTTAATTCTTGAAATCAACCAGGGATAGGATGTAGTATGTAGGAGTTAATTGGCTTTATATTTGATTTTTTTTCGTTGGAATTGGTATAATGCTTATTTAATTATTTGATTTGAATTAAAATTTGGATGAATTACTTAGCACAATGGATTGCAATTCTGCTGAATGATTGAATAACTAATTGATTCTAGCTCAATTGAATTGGGTAAGACAGAAAGCTTTTAACAGGCTATATATGTTTTCTTCGTTTCATTTTGGTTGATTATATGATACTTTGGTGAAATTTTGCAGAATATTAGAAAAATGTAGGTTTTTCGTGGTTGGTTGAGAGTTTGGTTCTTTGGATGCATTTGAATTTGGGTGTGAGAAAACTATAAGTATGCACAAGTTTATGATCTTCATTGATGATACTGTTTTCCCCCTTCCCCAAAAATCCTCACAGTCTAACTTTAATGTTGAGACTTGCTTGAGTGGTATGTAATGCAAATTTCTTGCCTTCTTTTGCTATGTGACCTGCTATTAATAGGTTATAATTCCTTACAGCAACTTTGTTTTGGGTAACCTACTTTGAAATCAAGTTAGGGTGTAACCTTGCAACGTAACATGTCAAGTGATGTCAGCCACACCGGGATCATGTTACATTGTATATGATGTGACATGCATTTTGAAAGATTTGTCTAAGTCTTGGTAGTAGAATAAGGTTTATGCTTTGGAAACTGAGGTTGGATGCTTGAGTTGGAGATTGGGCTTGTTTGATTTTGCAGCAATGCTTTGTTTGCACTCATGTGTGATGCGTGCACACACACAAGCCAAATAACTAAAATTATTCCTTCAATAACCTTTCTTAAATCCTAATTTGAGAAGAGTACTTGGCTCTTTAAAACTTTATGCTTCCTTGTTCCCCAGTAAACAACTTTAAAATTTAAATATTGAGGAAACTCGAGCTTAAAGAAAATATTTTTTGACTTTTAGCACGTTCGGTAATGTTTTTTGCATTAGTTTTCTATTTTATCAAATTTCAACTAAAAATGAGAAGTTAAATTTCTTTTTCGGATATAAAAATGCTTCTAATAGCATATATTGAAAACAGTGTTCTGAAATGGTGAACAATGAAAAAATATATGGTACAGATATTTTCAAAAATTATTTTTCAGCTATTAGGATAATAAAACCAAACATTAAATAATATTTATTTTTTATTATTTCTCAATTTTTAGTCCCATAATTCAAGTGGGCTTTTATGGGACAGATTGTGACCTTGCATTAGAGTTCATTGGAATGATTCTATTATGCTTTTGTTCTGGTTTCGCTTCCTTGCTGCATCACTCTGCAGCTCTGAATTATTTTGGATATAGTCTTCAATCTATTCTTATGTTGGTACTCATATTTCCTGTCATCTTCTTCATTTTTGAATAAAGTTTCTATTTCCTATAAAATAATAAAACACTTTCCTGTTATCTATGCAGGGTATCATTCGTGATAGCTGTTGATAAAAATATAATAATCTCTTCAGTATTAACACTCAAGCAAAGCAGTTTTCTATAGGACGTGGAGAAGATAATTGTATCTCTAATAACTGATTAGTTATCACTCACAAATCTCATAACAGTCTATTGTAACCAAACTTCTATCTTGTATTTTTCATATTAATCAACTAGAATATGACCGTTATTTTACATTTTCCGACTTGGTTTTATGGATCTTATCCTTATGTATAAACATTCTTCTTCCTTTTTTATACGATGTATATAGTATCAACACAGATACACTGATACACACACCCATATAAATAGATCATTGTATCAAAGTAAGGGGGGGTTCACGGAATAAGTTCCATTTATATATATATTAGGTGCGGGATCCCGCATGTTTGTTCGTGCTGGATTCGACTTGGTAACGTTACAGAGTTTATTGTATGAAAAACATGCTGTATCTCACGCTTGATAATTATATACATAGCAGGAACATACTCTGTGAAGCCTGCATTGACACTGTTGCTTAATTTTTCTTTTTAGTCTGGAATTTAGAATTACTGATGATCTTCCCTGTGTGTATGATTGTATTTATTGCTCAAATATCTGCTTAGGTGACATCACTTTTTCTGATATTCATAATATCTTGTGAAAACATTTATGTTATGATGTTATACTTGTTTCCATTTCTTAGATTTTTATTGTACTTTTAGGTGTGCAATATTTCAAGAGGACTTCAAAGTTGACCCAGGATCACCCCCTCAAATAATTATTAAGCTCAGGTTCTGTTTGTTTGTTTGTTTGTTTGTTGTTGTTGCTGGTTTGTTTGTATATATATATATATATATTTTTTCATGTTACCTCAAACAGGTTTGGAGATATGATTTACCCTTGATTTAGATTTGCTGTTTGAAATTTGAGCAGGCCTTACTCAAAGGATATGGGTTATGAAGATCTAGATGTTTCTGCTCATCTTTTAGTTAGGTTAGTGACATGGCAATCAGTGTAGTTTCCTTATCGTGTCGATGATATCCATCATCATGATAATTTCTGTTTATTTGTTTATCAGATGCTTACCAGGGTATCCTTACAAGTGTCCAAAGTTGCAGATTATTCCTGAGAAAGGTTTGACAAAAAGTGATGCTGATAATCTTCTGTGTCTTCTTCAAGATCAGGTATTGGATAACTTCTTTTTATATTCTTCTTTTTCATGAACTTTGTTGCTATGCTAACACTTAGCAACGTTTATAATCTGTATTGTTGAATGAAAACCTTTTGTTGCCTCTATGGTTCTTACAGTCGGATAAGTGCACATCAAAGTTTCTTTCAATGAAAAGTTTGTGTGCTGGAAGTCAAAATTTCTCTTGAATTAACTTTTTTATGTACCTGTGATTCTGCCTCTCTCACCTCATATTTGTAGACTAACACAATTTTCTTTTGGTATAGGCAAACTCTAATGCTCGAGAAGGGCGGGTAATGATTTTCAATCTGGTGGAGGCTGCTCAAGAGTTCCTGTCTGAAATCATTCCAGTTGGCCAGTCTAACGAACCTGTAAGCTTTGCTGCTCAATTGTTATCAGCATTTCATATATCTATTAATATGTTGGTGTACTAGTATGCATTCGTTGTTGTTTTTTTTTTTTCTTTCTGTACTTTTGTTTTCCTTAGCAATTAATTAACTCATTATTTGAAATTAATTGATACTTCTTGGTTCATTACCACTTACTGATTAAATTTCTACTCCATTATTGTCAATTGAGGTTTTATGGAAGTTATTCTATTTTCCCCAATAATTCCGGAGCCCCTCTTTATATTCCATTTTTTTCATCATGATTAAGGCTTTACCCTTGTGATGTGGAATAGGAAATATTATATTCTTAGAAATCTTATTTATGTCATTTGGTTTTTGTTTGGGAATTTCCTTTCATTTTAATATTTAATATTTATAGAGATTTTATTTAGGAATTACTTAGGTTCACCTTTTTTGTGTTAATAAATTTATTTCATTCTTGTTTCCTATTAAAAAAAGGTTAGACTGGCTTATGTGCCTATAAACAGGCCTCTTACTGTTTTATGCACTTTTGATCTATATATATTTTTAGATTTCCTCCCCTTTTTTCTCTCCCAGCCGTTATTCTTCTGAAATTTCCACTCTTTTTTCTGTAATCTCTTCTACTGGTATCTGATTTCTATCCCAATCAAGTCTAAATATCCCTGAATACTGGATTTCATTTCCTATTCTACATCACCTTGTTTAGCTAATTGTTATTTATTGTGTGTGTATTAGTGGTTCTCTAGTATGAAATCCCTTGAATTAAAAATCTGAGGGCATGGATGAAATTTTATGAATGCTAATGGTATTTGACAAATATGGGGAATTATTTCTTATTATTTCACAAAGAGAGTTACAAAGAGTTATATACACAAACCCTATATTAGAAATCTACCTTTCCTAAGATACAATCCCAATAAATCAGGAATACTAACTAATAAAATATAATCCCTACAAATCAGGAATATAATAATAACTAAATATACATAATATATGGTAATGAGTTGTCTAACAAATATTGCCTATTTCAACACTCCCCTTCAAGCTGGTGAGTGGATATTGTCCATTCCCAATTGCTGATAATGGACCGGAATACAGAACCACCCAATCCTTTAGTTAACACATCTACGAGTTGACTCCCAGTAGGCACAAATGTTGTACAAATCAGCCCGCTATCTAACTTCTCTTTTATGAAATGCCTATCCACTTCCACATGCTTAGTCCGATCATGTTGCACAGGATTATGCACAATATTTATTGTTGATTTGTTATCACAGTAGAGCTTCATAGGTCCTTCCCATGCAATCCTCAAATCTTCCAAGATTATTTTCAACCATAAGAGTTCACACACTCCTAATGCCGTTGCTCTAAACTCAGCCTCTGCACTTGACCTTGCAACTACATTCTGCTTTTTGCTTCTCCAAGTCACCAGGTTACCTCCAAGGAAAGTACAATAGCCTGAGGTCGATCTTCTATCATTTACCAACCCAGCATAATCTGCATCTATGTAGGCCTCCAACGTTATCTTCTCACCCCTCTTAAACAATACTCCTTTTCCTGGAGTACCTTTCAAGTACTGTAATATCCGATGAGCAGCACGAATATGTACTTCTTTCGGGTTATGCATGAATTGACTATCCCTACAGCATAGGCTATGTCTGGCCTAGTATGAGATAGATAGATTAGTTTGCCAACTAACCGTTGATAGGATTCTCTATCCACTACCGCATCTTCAGGTGCTTCACTAAGCTTGTGATTTTGTTCAATAGGTGTCTCCACTGGTTTACACCCCAATTTCCCAGCCTCGGTCAACAAGTCTAGCACATATTTCTGTTGAGATATAAAAATCCCACGTCGAGAGTGAGCAACCTCAATGTCGAGAAATTACTTCAGCCTACCAAGTTCTTTAATTTCAAACTCTTGCACAAACATTTTCTCAAAGCCTCCATACCTTCCATGTCATCTCCTGTTACTACTGTATCGTCCACATAAACTAATAGAGCAGTAACTCCCCTTGAAGCTGAATGTTTAACAAATAATGTGTGATCACCCTGACTTTGTTTGTAACCCATAGCTTTCATCACTCTAGCAAATCTACCAAACCAAGCCTTGGGAGATTGCTTCAAGCCATAAAGTGTTTTCTTCAACTTACATACCTTATTCTTTCTTTACTCAAGTCCCGGGGAACCTCCATATAGATTTCTTCATCGAGATTGCCATGTAGAAAGGCGTTCTTGACATCAAACTACTGCATACTCCACCCACGGTTAGCCGCCAATGATAACAAAATTCTCACGGTATTCATTTTAGCAACAGGAGCAAAAGTTTCAAGATAATCTATACCATAGGTTTAGGTGTACCCCTTCGCCACTAACCTCGCTTTATACCGTTCAAGTGTCCCATTCGCGCTGTATTTCACTGTAAATACCCATTTACATCCTACTACCTTCTTTCTTCTAGGTAATTCCACCAAGTCCCATGTTTTACTTTTCTCAAGTGCATCCATTTCAACTTTCGTAGCTTCTCTCCATCCTTTACTACCCAATGCTTCAGAGACTGTTTTTGGGATAGTAATGGTGTTTAGATGGGTAAGGAAGCTTTTATGGCTGCTAGATAATTTCTCATAGGACACAAAATGGGACAATGGGTACATAGGCTGCCGGGTACACTCCCTAACACCCTTCCTAATTGCAATCGGAAGATCTTCATCATCAACTACAGGCACATCATTCTCATGAGATTCAGAATTAGAAATTACCTCAAACACTATCAGCACTAGGGTTTGGTTCAGAATCAAGAATTGGCATCGGTTGAGCAGTAGGACCTTTCCTCCTCGAATATACCTGCGATGGACGAGTAGCACTCTGAATTTGTTTATCCTTTGTCGTTGGAGTAGGAATACACAAACCTAACTCGACTTGTGTTGGAACCGATGACTCATTCGGTGACTCAGAAACAGATGAATCTTTTGGTGTTACATATGAGGATGGAGAAGATGGAAGATCAAGATCAAACAAAAAAAAAATCTCTATCCTTATCTTCCGTGACTGACGATGTCTCCCCTGAAGATAAGGATTAGGAAAATAATTTTCTGTTTCAACAAATGTGACATCTGTAGAGACATACATACATTTTGTCGGGGGATGAGAACATTTATACCCCTTTTGAGTATATGAATACCCAACAAAAACGCATTTAAGAGCCCTAGGATCAAGTTTCCCTCTGTTATTAGAGTGAACATGAACAAAGGACACACTCCCAAAGACTCTAGGAACCAGGTTATTTGTTGTGTTGAAGTCAGGGAAGAATTTGGAAAATAGTTGTATGGGGCTATTGTAATCAAGAACTTGAGAGGGTTACCTATTAATCAAATGTGTGGCAGTCAGGACAGCTTCTCCCCAATAATTTTTTGGAACGTTTTTTTGAAAGAGGAAAGCTCGGGTAACAGCTAGGAGATGACCATTTTTCCTTTCAGCTACACCGTTTTGTTGTGGTGTGTTGACACATGAAAACTCATGAATCACACCTTTTTCTTGGAAAAATGATGACAATGTTTGGTTAAAGTAATCCCTAACATTATCAGAGCAAACCCTTTTTATCTTGACCCCAAATTGATTGTTAAACATCTGAATTTTTTATTGAAAGCTAGAACTGACATCCGATTTCTGTTTTAGGAGAAAAACCCACGATACTCGAGTACAGTCATCAATAAATGAGACAAACCAACGAGCCCCGAATACATTTTGGATCGTTGAAGGTCCCCAAACATCACTATGAAAAAAACTGCGCTTGTGTTTTGCAAGCTCACAGACATCACAATGAAACATATCCAACTCAAAATCTTTAAACAAACCAGGAAACATCAATTTAAGAGTACTAAAAGATGGATGACCAAGACGCAAATGATATAACAATATCTTATTTTTTCTTGAAAGAGATGACTCAAAAAACAAAGACAATGGAATATGACTCTTAGTGCTATTTTGTCCACCAGATTCCTAAAGGAAGTAGAGCCCATTTCTCTCCCTAGCAAGTCCAATTATCGTCCCCGAACTCTGGTCCTGAAATTTACAAAATGCAAAAGAAAAAGTTACCACACAATTCAAATCCTTTGTAAGCTTGGGAATAGAAACAAGATTTATTGATAGTTACGGCACATGCAGAACATTTTTTAAAACAAAATTCTGATTTAGAATAACATCCCCTTGACCAGCAACTGCAACAAGCGTTCCATCAGCCGTAGCTATTAGTAGGACAAGGGCTGTAAGAAACAAACCCATGAGAAGACTTGGTCATGTGATCAGTTGCCCCAGAGTCCACTACCCATGTTCCTTTTGTAGAGATATCAAAAATATTGAGTGCATAACATTGAGAGGCATTACCTGAAAACGCAAAAGAACAGGTACCTGAACCCGTAGACTTCTCTAATGTTCCCAATAAGTTTCTAATTTTCTCGATATCTTCCCCGTTAAATTCTGCTTGTTCTTGAGAAGAATCACCTTCTTCTCCTGATTGTGCCAAGGTCATATGTGCTTGTCCTTGCCCCACTCCTTGACTGCCCTTCATTGCCCAGTTTCTGCTGGTTATTTGAGAACTATTCTAAGCATTGGATGGTTTACCGTGGAGCTTCCAGCATCTGTCCCTGCTGTGCCATTGTTTCTTACAATAGGTACACCAAATAGTCTTTATTACCCCCTTTTGAGTTGTCAAACAACCCATTGTCACCTCTTGCTCCACTAGAATGCGAAGAGTATTGCTGGTCTGGTTTCATTCCCCAAAAATTTGTATTATTTGCAGCCAAAGCAGAACCCTCCACCAATTTAGACTCTATCATCACACCTCTTCGTCCTTCCTCTCCTTGGACTATAGCAATTGCTTCATTGAGTGATGGAAGCTCTTTGCCCAACACTTGTACTCGGACAGGATCAAAATCAGCGTTCAAGTCGGCAAGAAAGGTATAAATCCTATCTTTTTCCATAAAACATTTGAGAAGGGCTGCATCATCGGTGCACTTCATCTCCATGCATTGATAATGGTCCAATTCCTGCCACAAATTTTGTAAGTTCTGGGCATATTCAGTAACCGAACGACCACCTTGTTTTGTAGTAGAGATTTTCATCTTGATCTCATAGATTTGAGCAGCGTCACGAACTTTAGAGTAGGTTTGTCTGCAAGTTTCCCAGATATCCTTTGCTGTAATTAAGAACATACAAGTATCACTTACTTCTGGCATCATAGAATTCCATAACCAAGACATCACCATTGAATCTTCTTCATCCCATGCAGCAAACTTCGGGTCTTTTGAGTCCGGACCTGTCCTGAGAAGATGGCTCAACTTACTCTTCCCTTTCAAGAAGGTTCAAACAAATTGAGACCACTTCAAATAGTTCTTGCTATTGAGACGTAAACCAGGTTGAATATTCTTCCAATCTCCAGCGACAGTATTGCTGGTTTCGGTCAGTGAGGATGCGGAAGAACCAATAGATTTTGAATCCCCAGACATGATTGGATTGAAGAAGGATAAGAGGAAAAAAAATTGGTAGGGAAAAATCGACAATAGAGGCCGAAAAACAAAACAGAGATTTGGAACGGCAATTTAGGCCTGAGAAAAAAAACTGAAATTTTATGTGGCAATGAAGGCCACAATTTTACAAAAATTCCCAAAGAGCATCAAGCTCTGATACCATGACAAATATGGGGAATTATTTCTTATTATTTCACAAAGAGAGTTATAGAGAGTTATATACACAAAACCTATATTAGAAATCTACCTTTCCTAAGATACAATCCCAATAAATCAGGAATACTAACTAATAAAATATAATTCCTACAAATCAAGAATATAATAATAGCTAAATATACATAATATATGGTAATGAGTTGTCTAACACATATTGCCTATTTCAACGGTATTTGTTTACGGATGATAAGAACGATGAAACATACTTGTGAAAATATTTTGAAATTTGTTCAAGCACAAAAACTATTTTTTTCCCTAAAAAATCTCCTCTTTTGTTAATGCTTCATATCCAAAAAATTGGAAAAAATTGTTCTGGTGTCTGAAAAATTTTCAAGATTCTTTTACAAGTATGTTTATTATTCTTGTAATCACTGAATTTTTTTTTTTTTTTTTCAAAATTCATTGTCGAGGTTCTCACAAATTTTAATATAAAGGACTCTTCACTTGAGAAGGAAGACATAAAGGTTTGTCCTCTTTTAAATAGAATTAACTAGTATGATATGCAAAGTAAAATGAGCAGAAACAATTTGGGTGCACAAAGAAAATTGATAGATTGTAGGTCTGAAAAAGGAATAAACTGGTACTGACTCTCTAGTCCAGAATAAAAGCATCAGCCAATCAGTTTTAGTTCTGAATTGATATTGCACCCATAATCCTTGGCCCCTGTATGCTGTGTCTTTAACCAATAGGCCCTGCATCCTGCTTTTACGAATACACTCAAGCAGCTTTTCTTTAAAAAAAAAACATAAGAGTCTTAGATCTATGCTACTGTAGCTAATGCCTCCGGTGATAAATTGTCTCCAGATTTGTGATCAAGTAATGTTTATAACATGTTAAAAAAAACAAAAAAACTAATGTTTATAACCCCGATGTTTTAAAGTACGTTTTTAGTATCGAGGTGTTTTCTCCCGACAAAGTGAGGCATAAGCCTCAAGGTGGAATGAGGCGTAAGTCTCACTAAAGATAGATAAAGCATATAAAAAAATATATATAAAAAGCACATAAAATTTCATAAAACAACCAATAATCACATTAATAATCATTAACAACTCTTAACATTAACTTAAACCCTAATATTTTTAATATTTTTCTTTCTTATAAATTCATGAAAATTGTAACAACCTATTTTATCCTATAAATTTTAAGTTGCGAAGGTTTAGAACTTTACAAACAATCAATAATACGACATAATTCATAAAATAATTAACATGCAATCATCATACTAACAACAAAGATGTTCAAATTAGTTTCTAAGCTCTCTGTCACGGTCCGTTCGTTTTCAGACCGATTTCCAGCCAAGGTGCACTACAAAGCCAACTATTATTCACAAGCCCTTGGAGTATTCTAGAGACTTCTCCACACTTCTAGCATGGAGCCTTTTCTAGAAGTCTCTAGGTTGGAAGCATTCTAGACTTCTCTTGTAAATATCTAGAGGCATGTATATAGTTGTAGAGAATTCTAGATACATGTAGATTGCTCTGGAGAATGAATCTCCACCCTTGGATTGTATAAATCTAGACCGTCCATTGAGGAGGTGGACACCTATAAATAGGTAGCTCCTCTCATTTGTAAAGGCATCCAAGCCTTCTAGCATACAAAGCATTGTAAGCATTCTTGTAAGCAATACAACTTACTTTTATTTCCAACCAAGCCCTTCTTGTTCCCTTTTCTCTAGTCTCTCAAGTGTCAGTGAGAGTGACCATCAAGGCTTACTTAGCAACATTGCCCAAAAGTTGTCTAAGTGCCGCACGGGTTAGCTGCGCAAACTTTAAGCCCGTGACAGTTGGTATCAGAGCCAGGTCGTCAAGCAACCAAGGAGTGTGCACTAGCCATGGTGTCCGACACTGAAGTTGCTGCTAGAGGGGAAGAGCAAGGACGTGGGCGTGAGGAACAACGCACGCAGTCTAAACGTGGCAAATCCAAGGGTTCGTCCATGGATGCCTTGGAATCTCGGATGGTTGGCTTGGAGGAAGCCATCTCGGGGATGCAGACTACGCTTGGTGATGCCGTCGATCGTCTTGATGGCCTAGAGACGGATTATGGCGAGATCACTCAAGCCACCAAGTCCACCATCCGCAAGGCTCAAAAAGGCTTCAAGGAAGATGTATGTTTCCTTACCCAAGAGTTCCGCAACTTTCGCACTTTCGTGGAACAGGAGTTGCGGGCTTTGCGTACGGAGGTGGAGGAAGTCCGTATCGAGTGGGCTTCGTACAAGAGCAGTCCAACCGTTGCTTATGGTGCCACCTCTAGCACTAGCACATTGAGTGCCATCCAAGTGCCCAAGCCGGCTACATATAATGGTACTCGCAATGCTATGGAAGTTGAAAACTTCCTTTTCGGTCTTGAACAATATTTCGAGGCCAAGGGTGCTCGAGATGATGCAACAAAGATCGCAAACGCACCCACCTTCCTTCGTGATGCCGCCCAACTATGGTGGAGACGTAAGCATGGTGATTCGGGCAAAGGCATCAACCCCATTCACACATGGGAAGACTTCAAAAAGGAGCTAAAAAGGCAATTCTGTCCCATTAATGCAGAAAAAGAAGCACGCGGCCATCTTCGCCGACTCAAACAGACGGGTAGCATCCGAGATTACATCAAGGAATTCACTACCCTATCCCTTGAGATCGACGACATGTCCGAAAAAGACTCTCTCTTCTACTTCATGGATGGTTTGAAGGATTGGGCAAGAGTGGAGCTAGAAAGAAGGAATGTGCAAGATCTAGATACCGCCATTGCCGAAGCCGAATCGCTCACTGACTACTCCACCCAATCAAGGGAAAAGAAGACCAACCAAGGCAAAAGTGGGGGAGACAAGTCCGGACAAAGGAGCCAAGGTCGCAAGGAAGAGGGACAACGAAAGCCTTCGAACACGGACAAGCGTAACAAGCCAAGCGGAGGTAAGTCCGAAGCCCCTAAACCTAAGTCTCCTTGTTTTATTTGTGATGGACCGCATTGGGTAAGAGACTGCCCCAAGCGGAAAACTCTTAGTGCCATGATGTCTCAACATGAAGAAAGCCAAGATGGAGGATACGAGGCAGGCATGGGATCGCTTAGACAGCTTGGTGCGCTCAAGAGCAACAATGCGCCATCAACCTCCACCAAGAAAGGGCTTATGTTCGTAAATGCTTCAATCAATGGCAAGGCTGTCCGTGCAATGTTAGATACGGGGGCAACACACAACTTTGTCTCCGTGGATGAGGCCAAGAAGCTGGGCCTCAAAGCTACAAATGGAGGAGGCACAATCAAGGCCGTCAACTCACCGGCAAAACCGATAGCAGGCATTGCCAAGGCCGTCCCTGTTAGCCTTGGAACATGGAGTGGGAAGCTAGACTTCTCCGTTGTCCCGATGGATGACTTCCAAGTGGTACTAGGCATGGAGTTCTTCGACCAGGTGCATGCCTTCCCCTTCCCAGCCGGGAACTCCCTTAGCATCCTCGACGGGAGTACGACTTGCATGGTTCTAGCGGAACGCATGGCCAAGGTGGAGTCCAAAGCGTTGTCCGCCCTGCAGTTCAAAAGGGGATTGAAGAAGGATCCTAGCTTCCTAGCCACTCTCCGAGAGCTCAACGATGGAGAAGATCAAATTGCCCCTTCAAGTCCAACACCGGCCAAGGTCCAAGACGTCCTCAATGAATACAAGGACGTAATGCCAAAGGAGCTCCCGAAAAAGCTTCCACCTAGGCGAGAGGTGGACCATCAGATCGAGTTGGAGCCCGGTGCCAAGCCTCCCGCCATGGCGCCTTATCGCATGGCACCCCCGGAATTGGAGGAGCTACGAAGACAACTCCAAGACTTGCTCGATTCCGGCTATATACGGCCTTCCAAGGCCCCATACGGTGCTCCGGTTCTTTTCCAAAAGAAGAAGGATGGGTCGCTCCGGATGTGCATTGACTATCGGGCGCTAAACAAGATCACCATCAAGAACAAGTACCCGATACCCTTGATCGCCGACCTTTTTGACCAGCTAGGAAAGGCACGGTACTTCTCCAAGCTTGACCTTCGATCAGGGTACTACCAAGTGCGCATCGCAGCAGGAGACGAGCCTAAAACGGCATGTGTGACAAGGTATGGTGCTTTTGAATTCCTAGTTATGCTGTTTGGCCTCACCAATGCACCAGCAACATTTTGCACTCTCATGAACAAACTTTTCCATCCGTTCCTGGATCGATTCGTGGTGGTATACTTGGATGACATAGTGGTGTATAGTCAAACCCTCGAAGACCATATCCGACACCTCAAGCAAGTCTTCCAAGTCCTTCGAGAAAACGAGCTCTACATCAAGTTGGAAAAGTGCTCTTTCGGCCAACAAGAGGTGGAGTTCCTTGGTCATCGGATACGAGACAGAAAGCTTATGATGGATGGTGCTAAGGTGAAGGCAGTCCAAGAATGGGAACCTCCCACCAAAGTGCCGGAATTAAGATCCTTCCTAGGGTTAGTCAACTATTATCGGCGGTTCATCCATAGCTATTCAGCCAAAGCCGCCCCTTTGACTAACCTACTCAAAAAGAATCGAGCATGGCAATGGTCCGACGAGTGCCAACAAGCTTTCGAAGAACTGAAGAGAGCTAT
This sequence comes from Acer saccharum, assembly GCA_030490815.1. Taxonomy (NCBI): domain Eukaryota; kingdom Viridiplantae; phylum Streptophyta; class Magnoliopsida; order Sapindales; family Sapindaceae; genus Acer; species Acer saccharum. Next base: position 24,151,337 of record CM059869.1, on the reverse strand, counting down.
CTCGGAGGAACCGGTGCTTGTCTTGCCAGACCACACTAAGGCATTTGAGTTGCACACCGATGCCTCAGATTTTGCTATTGGGGGCGTTCTTATGCAAGAAGGGCACCCTATTGCTTTCGAAAGCCGCAAGTTGAACGATACGGAGCGGCGATACACAGTCCAAGAAAAGGAGATGACAGCCATCATCCATTGCCTCAGAGTTTGGCGACATTACTTGCTTGGTGCAACCTTCCTTATCATGACTGACAATGTTGCCACAAGCTACTTCCAGACGCAGAAGAAGCTTAGCCCCAAGCAAGCACGATGGCAAGACTTCCTGGCGGAATTCGATTATCGTCTCGAGTACAAGCCAGGGAAAGCGAATGTAGTGGCTGACGCGCTAAGTCGGAAAGCGGAGCTTGCTACCATGACCACGAGCCAACCACAAAGCACACTTGTCGGCCGCATCAAGGAAGGGCTACAACAAGACCCCTTAGCCAAGAGCTTGACGAAGTTGGCCAACGAAGGGAAAACAAGGCGCTTTTGGCTAGACGAAGGAGTTCTCCTCACCACCGGAAATCGGATGTACGTGCCTAAGTGGGGGAACTTGCGGAAGGAGATCATCAAAGAGTGCCACGATTCCAAGTGGGCTGGTCACCCAGGAATGACTCGTACTCTGGCACTCCTCCAAAATTCCTACTATTGGCCCCAGATGCGTGACGACGTTGATGCTTATGTGCGGACTTGCCTAGTATGTCAACAAGACAAGGTTGAGCAACAATGTCCAGCAGGCCTACTCGAGCCCTTACCTATAGCAGGATGTCCATGGGAGAGTGTCTCGATGGACTTCATCTCCACACTTCCGATATCCAAAGGGTGTGGGAGCATAATGGTGGTAATCGACCGATTCAGCAAGTATGCCACCTTCATACCAGCCCCTAAGGATTGCACGGCTGAGGAAGCTGCTCGCCTTTTCCTCAAGCACGTAGTGAAGCTTTGGGGAGTTCCGCAAAACATAGTGAGTGATCGTGACCCACGATTCACTGGGAGGTTCTGGACGGAACTCTTAAAGATGATGGGGACTGATCTCAACTTCTCAACCAGTTTCCACCCCCAAAGTGATGGGCAAACTGAGCGCTTCAATGGGCTATTGGAGCTGTACTTGAGGCATTATGTGAGCGCTCACCAACGAGATTGGGCAAAGCTACTAGATGTGGCCCAATTCTCTTTCAATCTCCAAAGGAGCGAGGCTACCGGCAAGAGTCCGTTCGAGATCGTCATGGGACAGCAACCAATGACTCCCAACGCCATTGCCTCGACCTATGGTGGAAAGAGCCCCGCGGCTCACAAGCTCGCTAGGGAATGGCATGAACAAGCCGACATCACGCGAGCATGCCTAGACAAGGCCGCTCGAAAGATGAAGAAATGGGCAGATACGAGAAGGCGGCATGTGGAGTTTAGCGAGGGAGACTTAGTGCTTGTCAAGCTCCTACCCCAACAATTCAAGTCCTTAAGACAAGTACACAAGGGGTTAGTGAGGAAGTATGAAGGCCCATTTTCGATCATCAAACGAGTGGGCAAAGTCTCCTACCAAGTCCAACTTCCACCAAGACTCAAGATCCACCCGGTTTTCCATGTGAGCTTCCTTAAGCCTTACCATGAAGACATGGAAGACCCAAGCAGAAGCGAGTCCAAACGAGCACCAACCGCCGTAGTCACCGCATTCGACAAAGACGTAGAATGCATTCTAGCGGACCGGGTGATTCGGAGGAGAGGTGTTTCGAACTACGTCGAGTACTTGGTGAAATGGAAGGACCTCCCCGATAGCGAGGTGAGCTGGGAACGAGGCGACACACTTTGGCAATTCGCCGAGCATATCCAACGATACAAGGATGAAGACGCGACGAGGACGCCGCGAACTTAAGTGGGGGAGGATGTCACGGTCCGTTCGTTTTCAGACTGATTTCCAGCCAAGGTGCACTACAAAGCCAACTATTATGCACAAGCCCTTGGAGTATTCTAGAGACTTCTCCACACTTCTAGCATGGAGCCTTTTCTAGAAGTCTCTAGGTTGGAAGCATTCTAGACTTCTCTTGTAAATATCTAGAGGCATGTATATAGTTGTAGAGAATTCTAGATACATGTAGATTACTCTGGAGAATGAATCTCCACCCTTGGATTGTATAAATCTAGACCGTCCATTGAGGAGGTGGACACCTATAAATAGGTAGCTCCTCTCATTTGTAAAGGCATCCAAGCCTTCTAGCATACAAAGCATTGTAAGCATTCTTGTAAGCAATACAACTTACTTTTATTTCCAACCAAGCCCTTCTTGTTCCCTTTTCTCTAGTCTCTCAAGTGTCAGTGAGAGTGACCATCAAGGCTTACTTAGCAACATTGCCCAAAAGTTGTCTAAGTGCCGCACGGGTTAGCTGCGCAAACTTTAAGCCCGTGACATCTCGCTATCATCAACTCAAACAAAACGAACTTCATAACTTCATCGATGCATCTTCATGTTGGGTTGTGAAGATTGAATTAGTTTTGTTGTGCTATGCTGACGCACTCAGGGGTTGAGCTCATGGGATGTATTGAATTGGATCATGTGAATAGTATAATTCTATTTACCATTGATAGAATAATATGTTCACAATTATAGCATTTGGGATGTCTATCTTAATCCTGAAATAAATAATGAACTTATAATTATGAATTGTAATATTTGAGCTGTCAATGTCAATGGGTACGACTATTTCATAAAAGTTTATTTCTCGACAATTTGGTATTATTAATTTATTTATTAGAACTTATATTTATAGTTATGGACATCGTGACTCTTATTATAAATAAGAGTAAATACCACCTTATGGGCCATACATGGTCTTGGATAATAAACTTCAATGTTGAGTATTCAAGAAGAGTTATTGAATAATGGTTTCTTGATAAATCAAATTATCCATTAAATGTAAGGACGTTTCTAAGGAACAAAATAATTGGAAGGACAAAATGGTCATTTAATGGAACTTCCAATTATTGGTATTTTTCATGAAGTTACATGTTCCATAAAATTGCTAAGGATTTATATATATTAATTATTAGATTATCCCCAATCTTTGCAAAATTGTTGGATTACCTAACTTGAATCAAAAGACCGAAGAGTTGACTCAAGGGAACAAACAAGAGTCCAATTGGACTTTTGCTTAAGAGTAGATTCGGCCACCTTTGAGTAAGGTGGGTTGAATCGACCTTGATGGATAAAGTGGCCAATTGGCCACCTTTGTTGGACAAGGTGGGTGGTTACTACACTTAGGTGGAGTGCCACCCAAATCTACTTCTTCGAGATGATTTCTTGTTTAGGAAAGTTTGTTTCTTAATGTAACAAGAAAACAATCATTTAGAAGGTTTAGTTTCCTTGGAGGAAAAGATTCCTATTTATTATGAAATAGAAGTGGAAAAGAATAAAAATATAGAATATTTAATTATGATAGTCATAATTAAATAAAGTAATAAAAATTAATTTAAACAAAATTTTAATAATATTAAAATTGTGAATCATAGTAGGACTATGATTGTGTATCCAATAAGGATTCAAACTTCTTCTTTTGAATGCTATAAATAGATGACATTATTTGAAGAAAGAAATTGAAGAATAATAAGCTTGTGATTCTTATTGTCATGATACATAAACAAGAGTAAATCAATTATTCTTTTCTTGAGATCTAATCTTTTTCTCAAGAGCTTGGAGGAGTATTGATTCAAGGAATAAAAAGCCCACACTTCTAGGCAATTCACATTCGTGCAAAGATCGGAAGATCAAGTGGTTGATACACATTAGAGGCGCCAATCTATTTAGTTTTGATTTAATGTTTGTTCAATGAATTCGATCCTTGCTCGAAATTTTTTGAACCATTTTTGTTTTACTTTCCACTGCACAAATTGGTTTATGAAAAGATTCTTCCCTACAATTGGTATCAGTTCCTGGTTCTTAAAATTTGCTGGAAACTAGACTTCGAGAGCTTTTCAAATATGTGTGGATCGCAACCTAGTTCATACTTTGGAATATTTGGTGGCCTCTGCAACACGGAAGTTCTACACAGGTCTTTTGTGTGTATCAACCACTTGGTCTTCCAATCTTTGCACGGATGTGAATTGCTTAGAAGTGTGGGCTTCTTATTCCTTGAATCGACAGGTGTGAGCTTCCTCCTCCAAGCTCTTGAGAAAAGATTAGATCTCAAGAAAAGAATAAACGATTTGCTTTTGTGCTTGTGTTACACCAATGAGAATGGCAAGCTTGTTTGTCATACTTTTCTCTTCAAATAATGTCATCTATTTATAGCATTCAAGAAGAGAAGTTTGTATCCTTATTCTTTTAATTATGACTATGATTTTGACTATGATTTTGTATCCAATAAGGATACAAACTTCTCTTCTTGAATGCTATAAATAGATAACATTATTTGCTTATATACAATTTCAATAGATGACTATCATAATTAAATCTCACATATTTTATTCTTTTCATATGATTATTATAAGATTTTCAAGTCAAATTTCTCGATCCCCAATCTTCACAAAGTTGTATGGATTACCTAAACTGGGTCAAAAGGCCCAAGAGTTGGGTTCAAGGGAGCAAACAAGAGTCCAATTGGACTCTTGCATACGAGTAGGTTCGGCTACCCTTGAGAAGGGTGGGCCGAACCCACCTTGATGATTGGCCACCTTTGGTAATTAAGGTGGGCGGCCACTTCACTTTGGTGGAGTGCAACCCAAGTCTCCTACTTCTAGATGATTTCCTTGTTTAGGAAAATTAGTTTCCTAATGCAACAATGAAAGCAACAATCTAGAAGGTTTAGTTTCCTTGGAGGAAAAGATTCCTATATATTAGGAAATCGAATTTGGAAAAGAATAAAAGATGTGAGATTTAATTATGATAGTCATAATTAAATAAGGATTTGCTTATATACAATTTTAATAGATGACTATCATAATTAAATCTCACATCTTTTATTCTTTTCCAAATTCGATTTACTAATATATAGGAATCTTTTCCTCCAAGGAAATTAAACCTTCTAGATTGTTGCTTTCATTGTTGCATTAGGAAACTAATTTTCCTAAACAAGGAAATCATCTAGAAGTAGGAGACTTGGGTTGCACTCCACCAAAGTGAAGTGGCCGCCCACCTTAATTACCAAAGGTGGCCAATCGGCCACCTTGTCCATCAAGGTGGGTACGGCCCACCCTTCTCAAAGGTAGCCGAACCTACTCATATGCAAGAGTCCAATTGGACTCTTGTTTGCTCCCTTGAACCCAACTCTTGGTCCTTTTGACCCAATTTAGGTAATTCATACAACTTTGTGAAGATTGGGGATCGAGAAATTTGACGTGAAAATCTTATAATAATCGTATGAAATTTTCATGTGCTAGTCCAAATTTTAAATCTATAATTATTTTAATGTGAATCTCAATTTTGATTTTTAGATATTCAATTATAATATGAATTTAATAATTTTAGGAGTTAAAAATATCCTTTGACATTAACATGCGATATTTTGATCGTTATAGGGTGATTGTTTTATAGATGATAAGCAGATCATAGGGTGTAGATTAACTTATTGATAAAGTATAAATTTTTGGAGCAGATCTTGTTTGGCTGATTTATGGGTTAAATAATAGTCCGGTGGCCTTCCTTGCAAAAACTGGTTGGGTGGGGGGGAATGGTTTAGGAGATCATAACACTTTTTGATAGGAAACTAGAATGATTTTATTAAAGAAAGAAGGAACAAAGGTGAACAAGATGTCCACAACTCAAAAATCTTGTGGACTACAAAAAAACAAGTAGGTATTGTTCTTGCATTGTTGTGGGTAATTTGACAAGAGAGAAATAGTAGAATCTTTGAAGATAGACAAGAGGAATGGTTAATCTAATCTCATGTTTTAATACACTCAACCTTGACCTGAGATTAGATTTCATTTATAACATTCGAAACTTTGCTTTTGGTTCTTTACATGTATCAGTATCCTTTTCCTTATAGTCTTTCTGTTTTGTTTTCTTTACCCTGCATGTTTTTGATTTACACTTCTCTTTTTGGAAGGTTTTAAGCTCAAATGTAGGTAGCAGCAGCCAGATGTTTAAGGACATAGCAGTCTCAACTAACAAGAGTTGCTCTTCTAGGGGACCTTTTGTTTATGGCTTCATAGATCTCTTCAGTGGCTCTGGAGAGTCATGGCACTGGAGTCTTGGAATGGATGAAAACAGAGGAATAGTTTCCTCTGTACAATCTCATCCATCAGATGGTTCAAAACTTGGGTATGAGGTTTTGGCGAAAAAGATTGATAAGAATGTAAAGCCAATGACAGTCCAAGACACAAAGCAAGGTCCAGTACTTCATACTACTACTAAACTGGATGCTGTCAAAGAAGAAACTGAAGATGAGAGTAAAAGCGTATCTACTACTGATTCAAGTAAATCTGATATGGAGGAATTGGTAGGAAATGCTATGGAAGGTGAGAATGAGGTGAGTAATGTCTGGATGCTCTTGTTTCTCTTTGATATTTGGATGCATGAATCTGTAACTAAAATTGTCACACTGCATATTGAGTTCAAATTTATCATATTAACCAATTATAATTGTCATGATGCTATTTCTACCACTGTTATAAACTTATAATAAATATATCTGATTTTTCACGCATTATTCTTGATGAGTTCTAATCATGTGTATTATTTTTATCGGCTCATTTTATAAAAGGTTTTAGATTATATTCTTGGCTTATCTTTTCTTTCATTGGAATAATTGAACGTTTGCACTTGGTCTATAATTCTAATATTTTTACTTAGATTGCAATATATTATACTTTAATAGTTTCTGGTCAGACCCACTTCTGCTGGTAAAAGAATGGGAAGTGGAATGATAGAAATAATGAATTTTGAGTAAAGAGTACATACAAGTTCGAAATTCACTGAAGAGTCTGCAACCATATTACTTGCTGGGAAACAAACCCCTTTCTCTTAATCTGATTGTTTAATTCTGATAATGATATATTTTATTAGTAACTTTGTTATTTGTAATATAGTAGCTTCCACTTCTCAAGGAGTAAGAAACAAATTTGTTACAAGAAAGAAGTTAAAATGGAGAATTAGATGTCCAGTTGTATTATGGCTACTACTTCAGAAGCCCCAGTGAAAACAAAAATAAACAAGTGGAAGGATCAAGAGAAAAGTCTTAAGTTATATAGCTATTTTTCTGCCTAATATGTTTCTGTTTGATTTAGTATGGTCTATGGTGAAAATTCCTAAAAAATTGACATCACAGGCATCTAGCTTTGCAGAAAAAAGAAAAAGACCCAATCCTATGTCTCATTCTGAAGTATTTTTGAAAATAAATGGAGATATGTATGAGGTCTTTGAGCATGTAAAAAGCAAACCTAACACAGGGAGGAGAAGAAAATGGCAACTTTGTAGGATCAAAGTTCACATGGATGTCAAGAAGAGGAAGCTGAATTTGTTTTCGATCTATTACTGTAGCTTGCAGAGAGGAACTTGTCAAACATTTTAAAGTTAGAGCTAGATATGGGTAGAAACTCCAGCTTTATCCAAAATCAGCTAGTATACATACTTTCCCGAATATCAAAATACTAGCAGACTTCAGATAAAACATAATCAAATAAAAATCCCACTGTGACAAATCTCATAGAGACCATCTTATGTTTGAATAACTCCAGCCTCAATAAACTAACGCTAAATTTTCTAAAGGTATATGAAGGAGAGTGGTGGTCCATTGTTGTAGCTGTAAGCATGTATACTAGCTTTTTTGATATAATAGTTGATTATTAATTGTCACAGGTATACTAGCTTTTTTGATATAATAGTTGATTATTAATTGTCACAGTTAAATATCCCTTGGGTGTATCTTTTTCTTAAATCTTCTCCAAATTTGGAAGCTAGAATTTTTATTATTTATTTTTGTATGAAAATCACCAAGTTAGATCTTGATACTATTGCTTGAACTTAAGCTTTTTGGTTTAGTAGTTATTAATCTTGTAACAAAGCAACATTTTCTAGGAGGTCCTCATTTTGAGTCTTGCCATGTAATTGAATCTGTATCTGTTCCTATTGGAATATAAATCCATTTTTCACATGGCTTGGCTCCACAAAGAAGACAATTGCAGTATTCAATTTACACATACATTTCATAGCAATATCTTTTATTTGCATTTGTTTTGTAATTGAATTTATGTCAATATTTGGGTTTGGTTCACGTCATAAATTTATTGGTATTGCATGTGAAAGCATGTGTTAAACTTAAGCTTTTAGGTTTAACAGTAACTTAACACACTAAAAAGAAAATCTGAAGTCCAAGCTCTTCAAGACTAGATTTTTTGGAAATGGAGGAGATCAAAGGCAAATTGGTAAAAAAATGTAAATTTTCATTTAGTTTGGTTTAAACTTGAAATCGATCCTCAAGTTTCATAATCATGTATTGGCATATCTGTAACATATTATACCAAGATGGCAAGATGTAAAGGGATGGTTCACAAAGCATTTAAGCCAACTCTAAATTTTTTAGACTTTTGGCTACACTAATCTCACGGCATAGGCATAAGCACCTAGTGTTTGTGATAATCTTCATTCTCACTATATCAATATTGTATGCCTTTGCAGGATATTTTTCTCTGGGAGCTTGTAGCAGATGACGATGATAGTGGTCATGAAAGTGAGCCTTCCAAGTCACTATCTTCTGCATCCTTAGGTCAAGACCAGGCATCTCAAAATGTTGAAAAAGATCTAATAATGGTAACTTTTCGACTCGTATGCCTTCTTTCCATTGTTATTAAATGTAGAATTTTATCCAAGTTATGGGTGTTACTTTCTTTTGCATTAGGCTCATCTTCTTCGCCTTGCTTGTGCTTCTAAAGGACCATTGGCTGATGCTTTGCCGCAGATATCCACTGAGCTGTACAATCTAGGTGTATGTAACTTAATACTTCTGGGAAAAAACGTCATTTTCATTTAATTCGGTAGGATTCTTTTTCTGCCAAATTTTGATTAAACTGTCATGCTCTCTGATGATTTGGTTCAGATCTTTTCAGAATCGGTGCGGGATTTGGCTTCTAAACCATCTTCACTCTTTAACAAAACCTTTGATAATATTTTCCATCAACATATGGTGTGTCACTCTGTTTTCTTGTTGTTTATAAGCCTTTTTTATTGGCTCTAGACTTCGACTTCACAAATTTACTCATTTTTTTTCTGTTATTATTATTTTTTTCTAGAGTTCATCTGGAGTATCTCAATTTTGGAAACCCACTTCAGATTTTGGAGGCACGACTACATCTCTCCCAAGCTCACGATATCTTAATGACTTTGAGGAGCTACAACCTCTTGGTATTGCACTCATATAATTTTTCTAATGTGGGTTTGAATATTAAGAAGTAACTAGATAACATGATAGATTCTTCCAAGTGGTTCTATGGCTTTCTTTGGTGTGAATAATTGTTAGATGTGGAAGTTTCACTTGAAAATCAAAGTTCAGACATTACACTGAAAGGAAATGTCACATTAGTAAGAATTTAGTAACCTGTGGAGATTTTTAGTCATAAATTAGTTTACTTTAACCATTGAAATATTGATCCTTTTGCTTCTTTAGAATTTAATTGCTAATTATTGCATGCTACTTTTCTGTCTAAATTATTGTTTCAAGTTTAAATACGCTTTTTTTAAATTTTTTATTTATGTGTTTTATCAAAATTTGTGTTGGTTTTATGGATCTTTTCTTTCCACATTATTTAAAGCTAGATATTATTTTAGAGAAACTTTTCATGATGTTTTCTTGTGTTTTGGGTCTGATTAAAGTTTTCCTTATAATAATAACAGGCCATGGTGGTTTCGGCCATGTTGTATTATGCAAAAATAAATTAGATGGAAGGCAGTATGCAGTGAAAAAAATTCGCCTCAAGGACAAAATCTTGCCAGTTAATGACCGAATATTAAGGTATATTTATTTAAAAGTGGAAAGTGTGCTGGAAGTTGTTCACTTCAAAGTACACCACATTCATGATCTGTTTATGATGTTTGTTCATTTGGTCCTCAAGATACACCATTTAATTGTACTACTTATCTTGCATGTATTTAAGTGGCCCTATAATCACATTGTAATCCATTGCAAATCCTTCTTTTGTATAGCTTGGTTTGGGACATGCCTGGAATTTTGTCGTTTGATAGCAATCAACCTTACTGTAGACATGCCTTGTTGCTTTTGTGCATTAACTTATTCTGGTACATGTGATGTTCTGCTAGAATGTTTCTGCAGTTACTTGTCTAGATGTCCAATTTGTCCAACCTTGGCATTATGCTTCACATGGTCAAGGGATCATAATATGGTCAAATACTTATTGTAACTTGGTTTTATGTTCATATCTTACGATTTAGAGGAAATGAAGTACATGTGTTGGAAAGGGTTGACCGAATCCTAGCAGATCCGGTCAAGAGGATTTCTAGAAGTAAATCCTAGATACTTTCTATAAATATCTTGTATAATTGTAATTAGCTAAAAGTTAGTGATTGTATAGTTGACTATAGAGTAATTAACTTGATTGTAGAATAATTAGATTGATTGTTTCCTATTGTAATTAGTTGACTATTGCTTTCCATATAGTAAATTGCCTATATATTTCCTCCATATTGGAGAAGAATATATCAAAGAATTACTTTTTACATGGTATCTGGTTCCAACTCTGAGAACTAGGCTGTCCGGTTGTTTCCTAAAGATCTTGGACTTCTTCCTAGATTTTTTTTTTTTTCTTTCTCTTTTCCGCCTCCTATCTCCACTGAAAATCAACCTCCCCTTCAAGAAAGCAGAAGGATGGTGATGCCGGAAAAAGGGAGACTCATCGAATCCTGCAGAGACCTCTGCTTTGGTCTCACAGGAGGCCTTGGTCTACAAGGCCAATGTCCGTAAATCTGAGGACAAGGCTATGGTCTGGTGTGACCACTGCAATCGGCCACGCCATACCTGAGAGACCTGCTGGAAGCTCCATGGAAAGCTGGCAAACTGAAACCTAGAGACAAGCCGCATACTGCCTCCTCCACTGCTAATTCTGCCGAGCAGCTGAACACGTGGCTCAACTCCTGAAACTAATCAAACCCAGTTCTGGAGCCAGCACCTCTATCCCTAGTGGTTCTCTTGCTCAAACATGTAATCTTTGTACTGGTTTCTCAAGTCACCTTACCTCTGCACTATGGATCATTGATTCTGGTGCATCGGATCATATGACCAGTATTTCATCATTGTTTAAAGCTTATTACCTTTGTCAGGTTAGAATTGCAAAGGGTTGACCGAATCCTAGCAGATCCGGTCAAAGGATTTCCAGGAGTAAATCCTAGATACTTTCTATAAATATCCTGTATAATTGTAATTAGCTAAAGGTTAGAGATTGTATAGTTGACTTATTCTCAATTATGGTTGTGATTGTATAGTTGACTTTAGAGTAATTAGCTATAGTTGACTATAGAGTAATTAGCTTGATTGTAGAATAATTAGCTTGATTGTTTCCGATTGTAATTAGTTGACTAGTGCTTTCCATATTGTAAATTGCCTATATATTTCCTCCTTATTGGAGAAGAATATATCAAAGAATTACTTTTTTCAACATGTCCGGTGGAAAGTTCTTTCCATTGGATACTATCGGTCTATCACTCTATCATGATTCTTTTTATCGATTTTATTTGTATTTAAGCACTATATGTAGATTTCATTGCAAGGTTGCAAAAAGCTATTAATGTTATCACTATCAATCACTTCGGTTTATGAAGTACACACCATGCAGATGTGTAAATGTTGTTCCGTCAATAGTTTATGGAATGGCAGGTTGAGATAGGTGATGTTGAACATATCTGTAACTCTCTCTGTGAAGGGTTTGTGCAGACAAGATGCAGAAATATTTTCTGTTTTTTGGCCGTTGTATTCTTTCTATTACAGTTTCTCAATTTCTCAATTTTATTATATGTTTCAAATTTTCTTTCGTCCTATCTCCTATATTAACTGTCTTGCTTATTAGCATTCTCTACTGATTCCTAGGATTAAAGTCTTTAGTTAATGTTCAACCGTTGGTCTCATGGGAAAGTAATACGCAATCATGTCATCGTTGTTTATATGAAATGGCTATATGGATTTAGTTTCCTTTTCATATAATCATATACCGGATTAAAGTCTTTAGCTAATATTTCAACCAATGCTCTCTTGGGAAATTTATACACAACCATGTCATTCTTGTTTACAAAAAATGGCTATTACTGATTTAGTTTCCTTTTCATATTATCATATACTGTGTTATTTATATGTCGTCAGTATTGCTGATGATTAATGGCCGCTCGTTATTCTAGTACACCATAGCTGTTTAGTGGAAAATTGAGTGAACCTGATTTTATGTTCTATTTTCCTTTTTCTATTGCTGTTCATTTGCAACAAGTCTCTGTTATATATCATTTTAAACTCTCTTTGTGGTAAATGATGTACTTAGGGAAGTAGCCACACTTGCTCGTTTGCAGCATCAGCATGTTGTCCGCTACTATCAGGTGAGAGGTTTATTTTCCTTTGTTGCTCCCTGCATGTTTTGGTGATTATTATGTCTCTGCTTTTGCTTTTGGGGATGAATTCTAGTTTACTTTCAAAATTCTTAGTGGAAGAATCATAACAATTTTTGCTTGGTTTTCTGTTCTTTTAATTCAAAATTAGGAAATGTTGTTGCATGCAGAAACACACAGAGATAAATACCTATTTGTCCTCTATCATGTTTGTAATGTTTGTAAATACTTTCAGGCATGGTATGAAACAGGAGTTGTTGATCCTGATGGTGACAGCGCCTGGGGTTCGGGAACTGCAGCAAGCTCTGCGTTCAGCTACATAGCTGCAGGCTCAGCTGATGTCCCTGGGCAGGATAATAAGCTTGAATCAACATATCTATACATTCAAATGGAATATTGCCCTCGGTATAACATAGAATTCCCTTCTATTTTTCTTCATTGTGTTTGTGTTCTTAATCTTTCTCTCACATCTTTTTAATTACGTATCTCCCTTGTCTGAACAAAAATAACAGTTAATTTGAGTGAATTTGTGTAAATTCAATGTAGAAATGTTGTCTGAATTTAAAATTCTGGTCTCTGCACATGTTGTCTTTGGTATCTACTTTTTCTACTTGATTATTATTATTGAACTATACTGTCAGCCATGATCATTTAAGATTGCCATTCATTGAATCTTTATCTTTGCCGAGTAGTACTTGGTTCTTGAAAATCATCTTTGTCTGAAAGATGATTAGCATGAATTTGGTAGAAGTAAAAGTAGAATCGTCATGATTAAATTATTGCGGCGAAGCACATATTGCATGCAAGATGATCATTTATCTAGTTTTTTTTTTACAAAAAATTTTCCATTGGAAATTATTTTGCTTCATTCCACGATGCACAGTGTCGTTTGAGTTCTTGAATATGCACACAAAGAGATACATTTCCTCTTGTTTTTTATTTTTTTATTTTAATTTTTTCAATCTTTATTGATTCTACTTGTTTCATTGCTCCTTTACTTCAACTATAAGTATTGTAGAGTACTTATAGGTTTTTATTTTCATGTTTTTGCAATATGTTATATTGACCAAGTTGTATTCCCCCACACCCCCTCTCCTTCTGGATTTGAAGGACTCTTCGACAGGTTTTTGAATCATATAACCATTTTGACAAAGAATTAGCGTGGCATTTGTTTCGGCAAATTGTAGAAGGCTTGGCACACATACATGGACAAGGAATTATCCATAGGGATTTAACCCCAAATAATATCTTTTTTGATGCTCGGAATGATATTAAAATTGGAGATTTTGGTCTTGGTAAGATCCTATTTTCTAATCTGAAATTTAATTTTTTTCTTTCAAGAAAGATATGTTGAAAAGCCATATCTATTGCAAGGTGTTTGAACAAATTTTTTTTTTACAGAAAATTTTTGCTTATAGGATTGAGAGATGATATGCTTCACTGTACATGTACTGATAATTTGACAGTCTACAGAAGAAGATTTTTACATAGTTGTTGTTCACCTTTTTTTATACACTTTACTTTTATAAAATTCCTTCTTGTTTTTTATTTGAAAAAGAGGGTATATCTGTCGTAAGATGACAGTCATTCATAGATGCTGATTCTTTAATAGAGATTGATAGCAGTAATTTTGGTAGACTAGATAAAGAGTTATATTTTTGTCTGGCTTAATTCTCACATCTAAAAATGATTATGTGCTGAAATGATGAACATTATACATTATGGGATATAGATCTGTATTATTTCTTCTGATTAACTAGGGGTTACCATTATGATCAGTTATTGAATTTTAGGTAGCAAGGCCCACTGAACAATAAGAAGGAAAAATGACAATACATTAATGTTTTGATTTTCTTGCTCCAGCCAAATTCTTGAAGTTGGAGCAGCTGGATCAGGATGCAGGTTTCCCAACAGATACAACTGGAATTTCAGCTGATGGTACTGGTCAAGTCGGTACCTATTTTTATACTGCTCCTGAAATTGAGCAAGGATGGCCAAAGATTGATGAGAAGGTTTGCTTGTACTGCTTTCCAGCCAGTCTGTCTTGCATTTGCTGTTCTCCAGCTTTTAGTCATATGATATATTTGGTAAAGATTGTATGATACAACTTTTATGGACTCTTTTATTTTAGGCTGACATGTACAGCTTAGGAGTCGTCTTCTTTGAGCTTTGGCACCCTTGTGGAACGGCAATGGAGAGACACATTGTTCTATCTGACTTGAAGCAAAAAGGAGAGCTGCCCCTTGCATGGGTAGCCGAATTTCCAGAACAGGCATCCTTGTTGCAGCGGTTAATGTCTCCAAGTCCATCTGATCGTCCCTCTGCCACAGAACTCTTACAAAATGCGTTTCCTCCTCGAATGGAATATGAATTATTAGATAGTAAGTAATTTGGACCTTATATAGCCTTGAAAATATCATGCATCTGCATTAATACTGGAGGTGGATAAATTTATAATTCCCAATTATTTTAAGGCCAAAAGTATTAATTTCCTCTTTCATTGTATTGTGCTTTTAATTAAGCCCGAAATTCTTTTGTGCCTTTGAATGGTAGCATTCCAAAGTTCATCTTCAGATCTGAAAATTTTGTTGATTGAATAAAAATGTACTAGCCACTGAGAAGTTGGTGAAATATGGCACAATGGAGGTAGTGGTGAAAATGGCTATAATTGTGATGGCACAGTGCTGTTCTGTTGATGATGTGGAAAGGAATGGTGAAGGAATATCGACTTTCTAAACAATTTACGTAGAATATGGCCATTAACGAGACTGGAAGGAAAAGGATTTATGTAGCAGATATCTGCTACTCTCGAACCAGTTGTGTTACAGAAAAAGCTATGACTTTAAACTATATTTCAGATTCTTGTTTGTCAAATCTTATAATTTGAGTTAAAGCTTTTAAATAGGCTGTGTTTAGATTACAATATATTTACACTTAATGTCTTCTTCTTTCATATTTTTTTTTTAAGTTATGGAAATATTTTTCCATATATGTTTGGTGTACTGTATTTAAAGTTCATTTTGTGGATATTCCAGTAATCTGCTCAACTTAATGCTCTTCCTCCTTGTTCTTCAGATATCCTAAGGATTATGCAAACTTCTGAGGACACAAGTATATATGATAAAGTTGTGAGTTCTGTATTTGATAAAGAACTGATAGGCATGAAAAACAGTCATCAGCATGCTGGTGTATTGAGGGTCACTGGAGATAATGCTTCCTCCATCCAGTACACAGATTTAGACACCGAACTTCGTGATTATGTTATTGAGGCCACTAGGGAATTGTTCAGACAGCGGTGTGCAAAGCATCTTGAGACAAAACCTATGTATCTGTTGGATGATTGTCCACAGTTCAAAAGGTTCACCTCAGCCAAACTCTTTTTTTTTTTTTTTTTTTTCTAAATGCTAGAGCTGGCTAATTACTTATGGCTTTCATTGATAAAAAGGAACACTGTCAAACTTTTGACTCATGGAGGAGATATGCTTGAACTTTGTCACGAGCTGCGTCTACCTTTCATTTGTTGGGCAATTGCAAATCAGGTCTTGTTTTTATAACTTCTTCAAAGAACAACACTTGTTCTACACTTCCTTCACATTTTTTTTTTTTGGTTATTGCAGGTCATTTCTCCATTAAAAATTTTGCATGTAATAACTCAGCTGTGTTTTTACTTTGTTGTGCAGAAATCTTCATTCAAACGTTATGAAATATCATTTGTTTATAGGAGGGCAATTGGTCATTCACCACCAAATCGATATCTTCAGGTGCAGATTCTTAACATTGCTCTCAATGAACATGATGAAATCAACTTGTCAAAATTGATGTGTTGGATATGACAATGTTTAATGTATATAGGGTGATTTTGACATTATTGGAGGTGCATCAGCTTTGACAGAGGCAGAGGTTCTCAAGGTGCTATTTTATTTATTTCACTTATGCTGTTTCTTTTGGTCCTTCCAGTTGGAACTCTATACTATACATTAAATCAGCTCCTATGTAAAATCTTTTGATTGACTAAAAGATCTTATATATTGTATTGAGAAAATTATCCTTTAACGCATAGATGTGATTGATTCAAACAAGATTTCATTTGTTCTCAAAATATCTCTGTTTGTGATTGGTTTGTGTGAATTTTGAATTCTTTATTTCACTATTTTGATGTTTACAATGCTATGTTTATATAGCTTGCTAGTAACTAATTTAGGGCTTAATTACAGCTAATTACTATCACTGATTTTTAGCATATTCCTAACTTTTAGTTGATGATAATTACATAAGATATTTACAGCAAGAATAACTAGAATTACTCCTAAAAATCCACTTGACCAGATCTTTGAAGATTCGGTCAACTCTTAATATTCAAAACACCCCCTCAAGCTGGGTTGTAGATGTTAATCATACCCAACTTGCTACTTAACTCTTCAAATTTATTCCGTGGGAGAGCTTTAGTGAGTATGTCTGCAGCTTATTGTTCAGTAGGTATGTAGAAGAGCTTTAAAATACCGCAGTCTATCTTCTCCTTGATAAAGTGTCGGTCAATTTCTATGTGTTTGGTTCTATCGTGATGGACTGGATTCTTAGCAATACAGATTGTAGCTTTGTTGTCACAAAACATGCTGATAGATTCTTCCAAATATAACCGCAGCTCACTTAGAACTCTTTTGACCCAAAGTCCCTCACATATCCCATGTGCCATTGCCCGAAATTCTGCTTCGGCGCTACTCTTTGCCACAACTGACTGCTTTTTGCTTCTCCATGTGGTCAAGTTACCCCAAACCATGGTACAATATCCTGAAGTGGACCTACGGTCTGTAATTGAACCTGCCCAGTCAGCGTCCGAGTAGATCATCACATCTCTGTTTGTTGATTTGCTAAAAAACAGCCCCTTTCCAGGGGTCATTTTGAGATACCTGAGAATCCTTTGAACTGCAGCCATGTTCTCCTCTGTTGGACAATTCATGAACTGACTTACAACACTAACTGGGAAGGCTATATTCGACCTTGTGTGTGAGAGATAAATCAGCTTTCCCACAAGTCGTTGATATCTTTCTTTATCAACTGGAGCACTATCTGTGTTTCCACCAAGTTTTATGTCCATAGGAGTTTCAGCAGGCTTACAATTCATCATTCCGGTTTCCTGTAGAAGATCTAAAACATATTTTCGTTGTGAAATTAAGATGCCTCTTTTAGAACGAGCCACTTCCATGCCTAGGAAGTACCGGAGATGCCCCAAATCTTTGATCTCAAACTCCTCAGCCAGCCCCCTTTTAATCCTTGGCAGTTCTTCTAAAAAATCTCCTGTTAGAATGATATCATCTACATACACGATTAGGATTGCCCGCTGCCCTTTTTGAGAGTATTTGACAAACATGGTATGATCCGATTGACATTGCACATATTCATGTTTCTTAAGAACTTGAGAGAACCTTTCGAACCAGGCTCGAGGAGACTGTTTCAAGCCATAAAGTGATTTTCTGAGACTGCACACTTTGTTGGCTGTAGCAAGAGTTTCCATCCCAGGTGGTATTTCCATATAAACTTCCTCGGTGAGATCCCCATTCAAAAAAGCGTTCTTTACATCCAATTGATGTAAGGGCCAATCGAGATTTACTGCAAGGGACAACAAAATTCTGACTGTATTGGGCTTTGCTACCAGTGCAAACGTCTCTTAATAGTCGATGCCAAATGATTGAGTGAACCCCTTTGCCACAAGCCTTGCCTTGTACCTCTCAATACTCCCATCTACTTTATTCTTAACCGTAAACACCCACTTACAGCCTACTGGTTTCTTCCCTTTTGGCAAATCAGATAGTTCCCAGGTTCCATTCTTCTTCAGTGCTTGAATTTCATCGAACACAGCTTGTTTCCATTTAGGGACCCTCAAGGCTTCTTGAATGTTCTTTGGAACAGAGATGTCCGATAATTTTGTGATAAATGCTTGAAAATCAGGTGAGAGATGATCATAACTTACATACTTGCTCATAAGATATAGTGGGCAATCTCGACATTCTCTGTACCCTTTCCTTACTGTAATGGGCTGTTCAACAACTGTTTCAGAGCTTGGTGCTGTATTCGAATCTACCTCTATTTCTGTTTCTGGTCCTGGTTCAGTATGTGGGTCAGTTTCTTGGACTGTTGGATTCGGTTGGGAGTCTTGGCATTGATTAGAATCTGTTTGATCCCTTGTTTCTCTCTGTTTCTTTTTGCGTTGATAAACAATTAATTCCTTGTCTAAATTTGACACAAGCTGACTTGGACTCATTGTAGATTTAGGACTTGATTGAATGTTGGAAAGATTCCAAGAAGATTGTAGGTCAAGGGAGGAATTTTCCGTTTCCAATTCAATAGATAAATCTATTTGAACAGGAAATTGAGTGGAAAAAGGGATCCTAGTTTGATTAGGAGTCCCGGCAGGTCCAATCTGAGAAAGAGAGGGACTGTGATCATTATGAGAAGATTCCATCAAATTAGGAGACATTATATGACTAGGATTTGTGTCTAAAAACAGATATTCCGTTTCTTGATTTGATATCCCCCCCGAATAGCTGTTTTAGGAAAGAAAGGAGTGTTTTCAAAGAAGGTAACATCCATTGAGTGGAAAAAACGCCTAGAGCTAGGGCAGTAGCACTTGTACCCCTTCTTATTAGGAGAGTAACCAAGAAAAACTCCTTTGATAGATTTGGGATCAAGTTTGCTGCGATGTTGAGAGGTGTCATGGATAAAAACTTTACAACCAAAGATTTTTGGAGAGATATCAGACATGAGCCGAGTATGAGGGTAAAAAGTTTTTAGAGTCTGACAGGGAGTTGAAAAATTTAAAACTTGAGAAGGAACTCTGTTGATTAAGAACACAGCAATAAGAACTGCCTCACCCCAAAATCTTTTTGGAACAGAACTTGAAAACAGTAAAGACCTAGCGACTTTTAAAATGTGTCAATTTTTTCTCTCGGCGATTCCATTCAGTTGAGGAGTATCAACACACGTGCTTTGGTGAATAATCCCCTCATCAGATAGGAAATTGCCAAGAGTTGAATTGAAATATTCTTTGCCATTATCGGTTCTTAAAATTTGAATATGGGTGCTAAATTGATTTTCAATCATGTTTTTAAAACCTTTAAAGATTTGTGGAGTTTCAGATTTTTCTTTCATGAGATAGATCCATATAATTCTAGTATGGTCATCTACAAAGGGGATAAACCAGCTAGCTCCCGTGATATTTGGAGCCCGTGATGGACCCCAAACATCACTGTGAATCATTGAGAATGGCTTAGAAACACGATGAGATAGAAGTGGATATGTACTTCGAGTATGTTTTGCAAGTTGACACACTTCACATTGAAAATGCAAGGGATTTTTATTTCTAAACAGTAATGGAAAGATTTTTGACAGATAGGGAAAATTTAAGTGACCAAGGCGATAATGCTAGACCATAACATCCTTATCACTACTAGACTCAGACACAAAACAAGACTGACTAGAAACCACTTCATCACCTGCCCCACAAGCTGTTGGAATTAATTGTTTGTTCACACTTGGATCAACTTTGAGAAAGTAGAGACCAGACCATGCTCTAGCACTGTCAATCGTCTTCCCCGAACCCAAGTCCTGAAAAATACACACGAGGCAAGAATTTAGCAAAACAGTTTCGGTCATGCGTGAACTTGCTTACAGACAAGAGTTTACAATCCAAAGTAGGGACATGTAAAACAGAAGTAAGAACCAGTTCCCTATCAATAACAACCGAACCAAAACCAGCCACTTTAGATAGGGTACCATCGGCTATGCGTATGTTTAGATTTTTGTGACAAGGAGTGTATGTGTGAAACATACTTAAATCTCCTGTCATGTGATCTGATGCCCCTGAATCTACGATCCAAATCTTGTGTAGTGACTGTTTTGCATTTAAAGCCATTAAGAAGTTACCTGAATGTGCAACAGACCCGACACCTACTGTATGTGGCTGCTGTTGGCTGATGAGCTACTTAACAAGCTCGATTTGTTCCATGCTAAATAATTCAGCGGCAACAGTAGGCTTGTCACCACTCATTGTCATGTAGCCACAACTCTTCTTATCCATTTTAGGCTTCCAATCCGCTGGCTTTCCATGCAATTTCTAGCAGGTTTCCTTGAGATGCCCTGGTTTTTTACAATGATCACACCATGGGCATCCCTTCCGATGCTTATTGTCACCATGGGCAGCCAATGCACTACTTTTTGTCTGAGTACTACTGGATTTCTCTCCCAACATGACTATCTTCCTGCTCTCCTCCCTTCTGACTTCGGAGAAAGCCTCTCGGATAGTTGGGAGAGGTTTGACAGCCAAGATCCGCCCCCTCACTTCATCAAGATTCTGATTCAGGCCGAGAAAAAACTTGAATACCCTCTTCTTCTCGATACTCTTTTTATGAGTTACTTCATCCTCAGGATCTTTCCACTTGTATTTTTCAAACACATCAACCTGCTGCCACAAGCGAGTGAGTTTAGTGAAGTATTGGGTAACAGTTTCCTCACCTTGACGAAGATCATGTAGCACACTTTCCACAGCAAATAACTCCAAGGTGTTGTCATATGTTGAGAAGGTCTCCTTTGCTGCATCCCAAATTTCCTGTGCAGTCTCATAAGAGTAAAATTTTTTCGCTAATGTCATTGATCATGGAGTTGAGTAACCAAGACATCACGAGATTATTGTCTATCAGCCACTTTCTAAAGCCAGCCGAGTCCTTTGCTGGTTTGGCAATATTTCCAGTCAGATGTTCATCCTTCCCTCTGCCTCTGAGGAAGATGAGAACTGACTGAGACCATTGGAGGAAATTTTTACCATTTAGCTTGTGACCGGTGATAGGTATATTTGGGTGATGATTTGATCCTCCTCCATTACCACCAGAATTAGCGGAATCGAGGCCAGTGGTAACTCCAGAGGAATCATTAAGAGAGGAGGGAGGAGTTTCAGTTGTCATGAAGGATAGGGCTGACTGCCAAAAAAAAAGGAGGAAGCTACTGCCGGAAGAAGCAGTGAGGAAGAACTGTCGGAAAAACAGTAAGGGAATTAGGGTTTGTTTAGTTTCAGAGAGTGCTCTGATACCATGTGAATTTTGAATTCTTTATTTCACTATTTTGATGTTTACAATGCTATGTTTATATAGCCTGCTAGTAGCTAATTTAGGGCTTAATTACAGCTAATTACTATCACTGATTTTTAGCATATTCCTAACTTTTAGTTGATGATAATTACATAAGATATTTACAGCAAGAATAACTAGAATTACTCCTAAAAATCCTCTTGACCAGATCTTAGAAGATTCGGTCAACTCTTAATATTCAACAGTTTGACAATAATCACTGACTTATAAGAGATTTTTTTTTAGCTTTACATACATAAATGCACACATGCATTCATGCATTCTTACATACTTGCATACATGCACGCATACATACATACATACATATCTTTGTGATTGATTTCAGACTCATCTCTTGCACTGACTTATAAGAGTATTGTTTATTGCTCTACATACATATAATCACTACAATTAGAAAATGCATGAAATATTACTGTCAAAACATTAATAAATGACTAGCACTCACTCACTTAACCATTTGTAACCATTTGTGTATAATCAATCTGTTGTGAATCCTAAGAAAAGAATATTTTTTCTAGTAGGGGGTGGTAACTCTTGTAACCTTTTTGTGTGGAAGAATAACCAACAAAGATACATTTAAGTGCACGTGGATATAATTTTCCCCTATTGTGAGCATGAATATGGACAAAAGAAATGCAGCCGAAGATCCTTGGAGTGAGGTTATTTGAGGTATTAAAATGAGGGAAAAATTGAGAAAAAACTTCCATAGGGCTGTTGAAACCCAATACCTGAGAAGGCAGCCTATTAATAAGATGGGTTGCAGTAAGAACTGCCTCCCCCCAAAAGGTTTTAGGGACATTCTTTTGAAACAAGGAGGCCCTGGTAATAGCCAAAAGATGACCATTTTTCCTTTCATCAACCCCATTTTGTTGGGGAGTATTAATGCAAGAAGACTCATGAATTATTCCTTCTGTTAAAAAATAAGTAGACAAAACTTGATTGAAATAATCTTTGGCATTGTCTGACCTGAACCTCTCTATTCCCACACCAAATTGATTTTTTACCGTATTATGAAAATTTGGAAAAACAGTGCTCACATCAGATTTTTGTTTAAGGAGAAAAATCCAAGATATACGAGTGCAATCATCAATAAATGACACAAACCATCTAGCCCTTGAAACATTAGGAACCTTAGAGCATCTCCAATGCAAATATGCATTTGTGAGTTTCTAAATAGTGCCACATCAGCATTTCTATTTATTATAGGCCCACTTTTGAAAAAAAATTAGAGAAATGTATATTCACATCTCCAATGCAATTATCTAAAGTCAAATATACATCCATTTTATGTCCAATCATAATAAAACAATTAATACACTCTCTCTCCTCTTTTATTTTACAATTAAATGAGGTTTAATCTTATTGGTGGAAAGAGTTGAAAGCTTTAATCTTATTGGTGGAATGAGTTAGAAATCCTAGTCAGCATTTCTAGGAGAGTTTCTAGAATTAGAAACTCAACTCCATATTCTCTAACTTTTTTTTGGCCACATCATCTCCATATTCAACTTAGATAATAGCATTGGAGAGAGTTTTTCTAACTTTTTCAATATCTATCCTATGTGGCACTTCATTTTCTCTAAATGCATAATAGCATTGGAGATGCTCTTAGAAGGACCCCAAACATCACTATGAATGAGAGAAAAAGGAATAAAAGTTCTTTTATTACTAATGGGAAATGAAACACGATGATGCTTTGCAAGTTCACAAATTTCACAATGGAAATCTTTTACATCTATTCCCTTGTATAACAAATGAAACATAAGTTTAAGAATACTAAATAATGGATGTCCTAAATGAAGGTGATGAAGCCAAATCTTGTCCTTATTTGAGACGGAACGTTTGGTGAAAAATGACAAAGGGAGTGGATTCTCAATTCTATTTGGGTCACTTGGTACATCTAGGTAATAAAGCCCGTCTTTCTCCCTAGCAAGTCCAATCGTCTTCTCTGAACCTTGGTCCTGAAAAACACAATGAGAAGGATAAAAATCACACTGCAATTCATGTCTTTTGTGAAACGATATATAAAAACTAGGTTAGTTGTAAGATTTGGAACATGAAGGACATTTTTTAGGATGAAAGATGGATTTTTATAGAGATATCTCCACAGTTGTTAGGGAACCTGCTGTTGAAAATTTCTTATTTCTCAGACATGGTGTATAAGTAACAGATTTTTTAGAACAATTGGTCATATGGTCTGTAGCTGTTGAATCGATGACCCAAGAACCAGAAAAAGGTGTAGCTGAGACATTAAATGCATGGGTAATAGAATACTCACCTGAGAGTGCCAATGAGCAAGCACCTGAGGACATTCCAAAGGATTCCACCAAGTTTTTTAATCTGTCTAAGTCCTCCCCATTGAATTCTCCTTGTCCATGCATGCCACTCTCATTGCCTTGTTGATTACTGCTAGTAAAATTGGCATGTCCACCCTTCTGTTGCTGTCCACCTTTGACTCCCCAACCCCGATTAGAAATTTGTGGCCTTCCATGAAGTTTCCAGCATCGATCTTTAGTATGCCATGGCCTCTTACAATAGGTGCACCATATAGATTCATTAGTTGCTGTCTTGGACAAATCAGCACACCCATTATCTCCATGGTACTGTTTTTCGGTCGTTGCTTTCTTCATATTTCCAACATTCGACAGTAGTGTTGAACTCTCAACAGCTGGGGTTTCATTCATCATAACCCCTCTCCTTCCTTCTTCAGCACGAACCATAGAAATAGTTTCGTTTAGGGAAGGCAAATCATCTTTTCCCAAAATCTGAACTCTGACTTGATGGAACACCACATTCTCAAGCCAGCAAGAAACTCAAAAATTCTCTCTTTCTCAACAAACTTCTTCAATAAGGCTGCATCTTCACTACACTTCATCTCAAGGCACTGATAATGGTCCATCTCTTGCCACAAATTCTTCAAGAGAATAGCATATTCAGTCACAGACTTCTCACCTTGTTTAGTGGCTGAAATCTGTCTTAATCTCAAATACTTGAGCAGCATCACGCACCTTCGAGTAGGTCTGGTTGCTTTACTGCCTCCCAAACCTCCTTAGCTGTGGATAAAAACATTCAAGTTCTGCTAATCTCAGGCAGCATGGAATTCCAAAGCCAGGACATGATCATAGAGTCTTCCTCATCCCAAATATGAAATTCAGGGTCACCTTTTGCTGGTCCGGTACCCAATAAATGGCTAAGCTTATCTTTTCCCTTCCAAAATGTCCTTACAACCTGCGACCATTGCAAATAATTTTTTCATTCAGTCAGTATGCATCCTGAACCTTTTAAAGCTCCCCTGTGGACTAATTCGGTAGTTTGTAAATAGGTTGGGCAACATGACCAGTGTTCGATGAACTTTGTGTCAGCGGAACGTTTGTGGCATCAGGATCAGACGTGACAGACATATTGAAGTTGCTTGGGTTAGAGTGAACCAGCAAGGGATTAAAGGGTGAAAGGAAGAAGGAGAAGTGAACGAAAGATTAGGTTTCAAAGATAATCAATGCCACTTAAAAAAAAAAACAAAGAAACTAGGTCAAAGAAGAAGTGAACGAATGATTAGGGTTTCACAGGTTTGATACCATGTTGTGAATCGTAAGAAAAGAATATATATATATTTTATTGAATAGAATACAACTCTAGGTTATATACACTAGGCCATATAACAGGAAAGAAACCTATTCTAAATCAAATCCCTATAAATTAGGGATTGTACCGACTAATAATATATTCCTAGCTGTAAACTAATTACAAAATTAAAGTCTCCTAAGAATAGCAAACCTCCTAAGGAATCCTGTGTTTCTCCACACAATCAATGAATAAGTTTCACTTTCAAGCATGCATCGACCTGTTAGGAATGTTGATGTAGGATAGAAACAAGAAACAGAGAATAGGAGGAGAATTATGGTTAAGGAAGATTGAAAATTAGAGCAAAGAAAGGAATTCAGAAGGGGAGGAAATCAGAGGAAAATAGAGGGGAGAAATTAGGGAAGGGAGGAGAAACTCAATATCAATTTATTTCGTTAATCAAAGTCTGCAAAACAAAGTGCATGGAACGGTCTTTTTATAAACAACTAAACTTATTCAAATTAGAAACTAAATCACCTTTTTAAGGAGAGAAATAATATCCTAATAAAATAAAAGAAAATTTCTATTTAAAATCTTATTCTAATAAAGCAATAAATCCTTATGATATATTATTTCCCATTGTCCATCAAATGTATTATTTATAGATTCATCATATTCTTTTTACCCATTTTGCAGGTGACAATGGACATTGTAACTTGTTTCTTTCATGCAGAATCGTGTGATATTCATCTCAATCATGGGGACCTACTGGATGCAATTTGGTCTTGGGTAGGAATCAAGCCTGAGCATAGACAGAAAGTAGCTGAGGTATATGCATATTTGTACTTGTAGATTATTGAATATATGAAGTATGTCCTGATTGTTGTTTATGTTTTCTCTTCCTTTCTTTCTGAATGAAGCTTCTTTCTATGATGGCTTCTTTGCGTCCTCAATCATCTGAACGGAAGTTGAAGTGGAGGGTGATTAGGCGCCAGCTTTTGCAGGTTTGAGGACAAATATTAATTTTGTTTAGTAGTCTGTAGATGGCATAGTATACTAAATTACTAATGTCACCAGAACTAATTGTACTTTTTAGGATGTTTAGATTTCCCATAAAATTTGAGATGCTCAATTTGATTCTCCATTTGATTAGCTGCAAATTCGTAACTGCAACTTGAACCTTCAAAAAATATAGTATCTGAAGAACACAAATGATAGAAACTTATTAGTATTCTATGAAATATTAGTGAGGAACATCCATTCCTTATATAGGACAGAGTTCATTTCTAGGCATCTTTAGTCTTACACTTGTTAGTATTCAAAGATGTTCCTTTCTACTTTATTCATCAGAATTGGGAGTAAAATATTGCTGGACAGGTTGTTGAATTCTTGAAGTCTATATTTGTTTTGATTTTGGTTGGGTTCATCTAGTGTATTATACCAATGCATCTCTTTGGGTACTTTGATGTAATATTGGTCTACAATTGTACACTTTTAGTCTTTTTTCTATCACAGGTTTTTCTGTGGATATCTTTTCCAAATTTTTTTTAATCTTCTTTTCTCTTCTTTAATACAAAATTTTCTGTTTCTGTTATAATACGAAGGTTACTAAATTGAATCCTAATAGGTTTTAGTAGAGAAAACTGATATATATACCTGTTCAAAGTAGTTGGGTCAAAGCATTTTTAAGGAGAGATCTTTGTAACTGAGGAACAACCTTATATTTACTACCCACATGTGGATGAACAGCTTCATTTGTTCTTGGTTAGCTATGAGTACAATGAGAGACAGAGGTATTCATGTGAAGAAAGAAACTCACTTGGCCAAGTTGTGGTTCTTTATCATATATTGATATTGACTTCTGGGCTGTTGCAACAACCCATTAAGGCAGACAGAGGTTGGTCATCTGAAATAATGCTACCCTATGAATTATATGTGAAAGAATAGGCTCTTATTCTAACACGAAATAGGAAAATAAAACTACTATGTTCAAGCTAATTTAATTTCCTAATTTTATCAACTAGTTTTTTAAGCAATCTGTCAACATTATATTGGGGTTGTACTCTTTTTTACTTTATCTATGTGGGGAACCCCCTTCCTACAAAACCTTATGAATCGGCTGGTGTTTTATAAGGGTAAGCGCAATGATTTTCTCGTAATGCAAAGAGAGTGTTGATTCTTTTGCCATAATTTGTAAGTACAAATATTTAAAGTATTGGAAACAGAAACATATATGATGGGGAAATGTTTTAAAATGTGCGAGACGGTTTTGTCCTTGTGAGGTGAGGCAGCTGCCTAAAATTGAAAAAAATATGAAAATAGAAAATCATCCATAACATTTATTAAATAGTCCACAATCAACATTACTAACATAAAGATTCCAAAAAAAAAAAGTGCATGACAAAAAAAAAAAGATGTTTAGTGGCTTGAACTATGGATCCAAAATGTCATCCTAGTGAGACATTACCACTATATATTGAAGAGACTATCATTAGTGTCTAGTGGCTTGAAATATGGATCCAAGGTTTCATCTGCTCCATCATCATCTTTAGCGTTATCGCGTTATCCGACTCGTCTCATCCTGAAAGAGTCATCATGATAGCTGATTCCTATATCATCCTCCTCATCACTCGCGATGTCCTCCCACTCTTGTTCTTCATCCACCAGTTGCACAGCCTTTCCTTTGTCTCACAAATTACTTCTATCAATCATGTTAAAGCTTCTCTAACAAATTACTTTTATCATTCAAACTTAAACAACATGTAATCAATGTTTAAACCTGTTTTATCAAACATGTAACCTGCTATATAAGTATATTCAATGTCTAACAAAAAACCTGCTTGATAAAAGTAATTTGTTAGAGAAGGTTTTTTGTTAGAAATAATACATGGAAGCTTCTTTAACTGCAGGTATAATCAATGTCTTAAAGAAAAACCTGTTGTATCAAACATCTAAGAAATCAACATATAACCTATGAAGAAGTAGAAGACAAGAAGAAGAGAAGGAAAAGAAGAAAAAAAATTACCTTGGTTCTGTATTGCTGAAGAACTGGTTTGGTGCTTAGACTACAACCTTGGTTAAGTTAAATTACGTTAAGGCTTAGGGTTTTTTAAGTTAGTGTTTTAAGTTTCTTTTTTCCCATAAAAGCCCTTTGTTATTTGAGGCGGCAGCCTTACCACTTCAAAGCGAATTGGCCTTGAGGCAGCTGCCTCATGGCATTGAGGCAGGACTGAGTAACAAGGGAGAGGCGGCTGAGGTGCTCCTTGAGGCGGCCGCCTCACTCGATTTTTCAAACATTGTGATGGGAAGAAGTGGTCAAATGAGAGGAAGTCCAAAGAAACTTGACCCTCAAGGCGCCTTGACAAAAGTTTCTTTGGACTTCTGTCTCCTTTAAATTCAAACAAGTCCATTTTTTTTTTTTCCACTTAGAGTTGGGAAGAAGTGGTCAAATGAGTGGAATGTCCTTCTAGTCTTTTTGGTTGTTCTTTTTGTTTATTTTGGATGGTTTTTTGTCTGAAGAGGGTTTCTTAGTTGGTATCTAATTTCTTTTTTGATTTTGGAGGACAGTTTTCGTAAGGTCTTGCAGCTGTCATCCTTTCAGGCAGTTTGCCCTTAGTTTTTTGTTAGGTTTGTTTTTGTTGATTGCTTGTTCACTTTCTTCTTGTATCTCCTTTTCCCCTTAAATACACTTTTGTTTTCTGATCAAGGAAAGATTTCATTTGCTATCCAACTCTTGTGTATCTTCCTATATGCCTTTTTGTGCCTTATACTTGGATCACATCTCTAGTTTTTACCGGGGTTTGTTCCTAGATTGTCATTGACCATGTCTTGATACCTGGTGCATAGGCCTTGCAAAGTTTTGAAACTTTAAAAGTTAAAAGATTCTTATCTTTTGTCGAGCCTCAAGAAAGCCTTGTGATACTTTATTGTTGGTGCAAGTGATAAACTGTTATTTTATTTATGACTTTGATAAGCTCTATTTTTAGTAGCTGATTTTTTTATTTTATTTTGTTTTATTTTATTATTATTTATTTGTTTCTGGTTCTCTATCAATTTGGATTAGGTTTAATATAATTGTTTTCCTATAATGAAATTTGAGGGAAAATTTGCCAGCTATTTTGTATTGTTAAAGATGGTTTGAGCATCTCTTAACAGATTCCTGAAGGTGCATATATACATATGCAACTGTTTGTGTTGAAGGGTAGAAAATTTTGGCTTTCTGGCCATGCAGCCATGCTCTTAAGTCTGTTACTTGTATAGCAGTGCATTAGTATGCAACTGATCAACTATAGCATGAGAATATTGCTTCAATCACTTATCATTTGTAGGTAGTATTATTTAATTTGAATTGAATTGATTTCATTTGTTCTCCAGGAACTTAATTTAGCAGAAGCTGTTGTAAATAGGTTGCAGACTGTTGGTCTAAGGTTCTGTGGAGCTGCAGATCAGGCCCTTCCTCGGTTGAGGGGTGCTTTGCCAGCTGGTAGCCGTCATTTTATATAATTCATTCTATAGTGTGAGAAAAATCTGTACTATAATTGGCTTTGACACCTCTGCAGATAAACCCACCCGCAAGGCACTTGATGAGCTCTCTGACCTCTTTAGCTACTTGAGAATTTGGAGGATTGAGAAACATGTTTACATAGATGCACTAATGCCACCCACAGAAAGTTATCATAGAGATTTGTTCTTTCAGGTGAATCATGTATTTTGATTTGTGCCTCTCTCTCTCTCTTTCTCTCATCAGTGATTACACAAACCTAATCAAACCCTTAAACATATAACATCTAAACCAAATGTTGTCTTGATTGGAGGTAACATGGTCTACCGAATATATATAGTCCATATCTAATATGTTGAAGTTCCTAAATCTCGCATTAAAACTGTGCTTACTTTAAGTTCATAAAGATAGCATTCAACTGCACGGATTTAGTGTGCAACTAACAAATTTAGCATGCAACTTGTGAACTGAACACTAAGTGTGCATAAATTGACATGGGGACTTGGCAATGTCCATATTTACGCATTTGAGAATTCCTATATATAGGCATTTGTTGTATATATACAAACAGAGATATTCTCTTTCGATAAAAATTGTTGTACAATTTTAGATATTATTAGATGATAGCATTTCCAACAGCTGAAATCACATTAGTTATGCAGATTTAATGCATATCAGAAAGAACAAATTTCGAAGGCAAGTAGCCAAAAACTATTTATCAACGGTTGACATATGGCAAGAAATTTTAGTGTTAAATACCATTGTATTTCGTTCTAATAAATTATTCTTAGAGATCTTAATGTTATTAGTTTGGATTAAATTATGACTAACTTCACATTTCAGGTATCAAAAGAGTAGACTAGATATTTTGTGATTAAATCTAGTAACTTTTAATATAAAATTTCAAACATTGGAGTTCATTTATTAATTTTTAGGAAGCATTTGATTTGTAATTCAAACTAGTTTTTAAGAAGCACAATACAGTTTAGATTTCTTAAAGTCAGGTGACTACCATCCAACTACCGTTTTCTTTTTCTAACTATTTGTATCCTTTTTTTTTTCCAATAATCAGAATTATATTTGGATTGTCTTCAAAAAAAAAAAAAAAAAAAAAAAGAATTATATTTGGATTGTGAATCAAACAGGCTGTTAGTCACGAGAGAGAGAGAGAGAGAGAGAGTGTCAAAATATGATTATGCGTCTGCACATTTTAATGACATGCTTTCCTATAAAGTAATGTTGGTATCAACGAGTGCATCCATAATTAATTGTACAAATTATTTGCATTTTTTGCATGTTGTATCAGCAATCTGGTTTATGCATTGTAAATGACTATTTCTCCATGTGTCTTTCCCCCCACCTAATATGTGAAAAGAATTTCCTGTTGATAAATATACTTTGTAACAAATTGTGATTTTTTGCTCCCCAGATTTACCTGATGAAGGTGAACAATATTGGATCACTGATTGAAGGTGCATTGCTTGCTGTTGGTGGTCGCTATGACTATTTGCTTCATCAAATGTGGGACCGGGAATATGTTGGTTATGCACCAGTGAGTTTTTCTTGCCTACTTCTTATTCCCAAAGACCATTTGGTGGTTGCCATGACTACTTGTGAAGCTTTGTCTAGATATCATTTGATATTCTTGCGATCAGTTATTAGGCATATTTTCTGAATGTCTATTGTTTCATTTCTATCTTATCCATGCATGTTATCTTAGTGTAGATCTAAATATACTTTTCATATGATGATTTACATTTTGCCTGGTGGATCAATGTTATTATATATATATAGGGTCTTTCTTTAGTCATGACCAAACCTGAAATTTTTCTTCAAGACCTAAGGATTATCACATGTGATAACATCAAATTCCTCGGATTATCACATGTGATAATCCTTAGGTCCTGAAGAAAATTTTTTGGACCAGACTTGAATAAAGAATTATTATATTATATATATATATGAGAGAGAGAGAGAGAGATCCCTTATTTTAATTTCGGTAAGGACCTTTATGAAATCATATCGATTTTTATGAATTTTGATTTGAATTTTTTTGTGAATGATATGTTTAATAAAATTTGAGAATTTTTCAAGCACTAGAACTATTTATCTCGATTTTGTTAAATATGAAGGCATCAGAAAAATGGGAGAATTATAAGAAAATTAAAAAAAATAGTTCTACTTCTTGAAAAATTCTTAAATTTTATTCATAGGCAGATTTCAATGAATTTATCATCCACAACAAAATTTAGATCAAAATTCATAGAAGTCCATGTGATTTTATCAAGGTCTTTACTGAAATTAAAATAAGGGAACCCTCATTTGAAAATTCCCCACAAAAAAATTTGTATGGTTTCATTGATTCTAATTGGAATCGAGTTTGACAGATTCTCATCGGTGTCAAGCCACGTTTCGATACCCGCGATCCCGTACTAGAAAGTTATTAATATATATATATATATATATATATATATTTGTAGGAAACACAAATTTTATTCATAAAAAGAAAACAATTGCATATAATAATGTGGACAAGCATTCCAACAAGAAAACAAAAACAAAACAAGATTGCATAAGCAAAAACAAAAAACACATATATTAAAGAAGGATTATACATGTCAACAGTCCGGAAGGTTCTCTAATCCTCAATCTCCTATCTTCATTTTGGAAATTGAAAAAATATTTAACATATAAAGGAGAATGGAAAAAATTTCAATTTCTTCTAAAATAAAGGTTCCACCTCCCAGAAAAAATTGAGCTAACTTTATAAATCTTAGAAGCACCAAACATAAAGGAAGAAAACTGATCCAATTATCTTCCCAAAATCAAATCCTTGCATCAATTCCAACCACCATAGCGTTGCATGATTACTCTCCAAGGACATACTAGTGCCTTTAAATATATATATATACTGCCTTTTGCATCCTCTTTCCCACGAATATCTTGAAGTCCATATTTACATTTATCAACTTTATACTATAGAGAATTTGTTTCAAAGGAAACCTCCATAAGTTTACCCAACAAAGCCAAATTTCTTTTAACAATATTGCGAATCTCAAGACCATCCGAATCTCGTGAGCTAGAGACAATATCCGTACTAACCAACCGAACTTTGTTCGCTTCTGCAACACCATCCAATAAAAAATCTCTCATTAGCTTCTCAATATTATCAGTGAAGGTAGAATATGGTTTGTGTTCCCAGATTCCAATGGAACCAAAAAAGTTAACATTTCTAGTAACTCACATGCCATGCTGAGATACCTAACCTTTAAGCATGAAAGTTTATCAAGTTTATATCTATGTTACCTAGTCCTGTTTTATTTTGTGCAGAGAACAAACCCTCCTGGTGCTGTTGGTGCCAGCCTTGCATTAGAGACAATAATTCAGCATGGTCCTGTTGATTTTAAACCTATCAGGTGCGGTTTGCCTTAATGGCCTATCCTTTCAGTCTTCTAGTATCAACTCTAACCTTATCTTTCGTCTTCCTGTTTACTTTTATAGAAATGAAACCAGCACCAGTGTTCTTGTTTGTTCAAGAGGAGGAGGTGGTTTATTGGTCGAGCGCATGGAACTAGTTGATAAATTATGGGAGGAGAATATCAAGGTCGGTCCATAAATTATTTGGTAATATAAGTTTCAATACTGGGTTATCACTGTGCTCTTTGTTGCTTGGTTCTTATCAATTATTTATGCTCATCAGGCTCAGTTTGTTCCCATACCTGATCCAAGCCTTACAGAGCAGTATGAATATGCAAGCGAGCATGATATAAAATGCCTTGTCATCATAACAGACACAGGCGTGTCTCAGACTGGTTTTGTTAAGGTAATTCTGATGTGAGAGCTCATTTTTTAAGTTTTTGTTATTCTTTAGTAGTTTTCTTTACTGTCAATGACTGGATAATATTTGTCGGTCTATGATAATTGAAACATAACTAAGACTCCAGGCGTTATTTTACCTTGGTTGGATTGAATAAGCAACTTGGCTTCAAAACTCAATCCAGGCTTGCATTATCTTAGAGGTTCTACTTTATGACATGATGATAAAAACTGAAGATGAAATTTATGGAATTATGTCACACATAAATATCTTCTTTCCATAAAAGTCAGGGTTGGGAATTTATCTTGTTGATTTGGCTTTGGGTAACCGAACCAAACCGAAAAATGACTGGTTCCAAATTCCAATCATTGGACCAAACCGGATTTGGCTTTGAACCTTGAACAATACGGTTGAGTCCAACTACTCAATTTCAGATATGGGTTCAAAATAATCTAGTAATCAATTTTTCAATTGAAAGTGAAGGAACCAATCAAACAAAATGGAAAAAACTGAACAACTATGCACCATTCTTTTCAGCCTAAACTCTGCATAGACTTGATAAACCCAGAAATATTCTTGGTAATAAAGTTGAGGAATCGAACACAAATAAGATCAAGTGCAATTTCACTCACCTCAACAGAGAGAGAGAGTAGAAAACCCAATACCATACACAATACATTTTTCTTTATGTTGTTGCTTCTTCCATGATAGCCTCACAAATCCAACATCATAGACAATAAACTAACCTTCTAACGGAGGGTAGATAGATTTGTCATGAACCTGGGTAAAGAAGTGATAGCGCTACACGTATTAGAGAAAGAGCATAAGGTAGAATGAAAGAACACTGGGTAGGGTTTTTTTTTCTATCTAATGTTGGCTTTTCAATTCGGTTTACATGTTGGATCTTCCAACTTGAAACCAAATCAGTGTGGTGGCAAAAACCGAACTAAACAATTTCAATTCAGTTCGTATTTTTGAGCCCACCCCTAGTAACAGATAAATATATTGGATACCATTATTTGATTATTACTAGTGTTGCAGGATTAAAGTTGTTTTATCAACCTGTTGCTATATGAAGTAAGAGTAACGACTTTTTGTCTAGTTCATTTTTGTTTCTTCTTTTCCATTCTGTTTCCTCCCATTTTTTTTTATTACATAATTCAATTGTATTTAGTTCTGCTTGAGCTCATTCACTGATCTACTGATCCCATAATCAAATTAATTTCCAGGTTCGTCACCTTGAAGTTAAGAAGGAGAAGGAGGTTGAGAGAGATCATCTTGTCAAGTTCCTATTGGATGCAACAGCAACACAATTTAGAAAATCCTCCCTTTGGAATTGAATCCTCTTCAACAAAGTTTAAGTTCTTATCAGCAATTTATTGCCTTCTTCCACTACTAAGAACATTTGAAGATGGATTTCAGTTCCTGCGTTTCTCCTGTCCAGAGTCAAGACAGTGTTTTGGGTGTTCAGAATCATAACACTAGTGGTGAGGTTTTGTACACTATAATTGTTGTAAATCTAAATCCTAGAATTGCATTTTTTTTTTTTTTTTTTTTTTTTTGTGCAGATACCAAATTTTCTTATTCAATATTACAGCGATTTCTTCTTTTTGACAAACCAGAAGCAAGAAATTTTGCAGCTTTAGTTTTTGCTTGCTTGTAGATTACTTACTTGTTCCAGCATATTACCATTAATTTGCATTATTTTTAGTTATTTGCTTTACAACATTGCTTATGTGAACGGTTTTTGATAAATATGCTATGATTTGTTTGCCTTGGAAGTGACTTTTATCAAGACCCATGTCTTTCTCTTTATCTTATATGAACACCCATTGAAAATGATAAATGACTAAATCAGTGAGCAGTCAACACTATTAAAATTTAGCTTTGTAAACATAGGCTTGAGAATATGAATTTCAAATGAACAAAATAAACTAGAATCTCTAAATTGTAGCAGCAGTGAATTCTCCAAGTTGTGTCTAGTTCAAATCAAATTATTTAGATGCAATGAAACACTTGGGTGATGGTACAAGGGAAATTCATTTTTCCTATTCTGATTGTGTAGTAAGCAGGACTGATTTGTATACAAGATTAGTATTAAGCAGGACTGGATCCAGATTCAAGAAGATATCCCTTCCATATTGCAGAAATCAATTATGTTACAGAGGAAATTGGCCTAAGTGGCACCAAATCCATATGGGTTTTTGAGAATAGCACCAACTTATTAAGATGAGTTTATATCCTAACTATATAAAAAGTATGAGTTGGTCAGAATTGTGTGTTCAAAAAGTGTTCGACAAAAGTTTCGAAAAAGAATATCAACCTATTCAGATTGAAAACCTTCTTATGGTGGTGGTGGAAAATTATAGGTTGATTCTTGGCTTGAAAGTGTTAGGGTGAAGAGCTCATTAAACAAACAAATTGTGCTGGATATAAAACAGAGTAAATGAAGAAGAAGAAAATAACACCGAATTTACGTGGTTCAATTTGTCACAAAGACAATCTACTCCACGGGCAAGTAAGAGAGGCTAGAAATTCACTATGAATGAAGAGATTACATGCTCACAGCTTACAAGAGAAAAGAAGAAATACAGAGGCACTTAATAGCCTGGCTATTTCACACTTAATTAGCTACTCTCTCTCTCTCAATCTCTATCTCTCTCTCTTACATGCTGCTGTATATAAAGATAGAGAACATTCTAGATCAAACCAGCCTAGTATATGGTGCTTAGTCTCTCTGATTCTTCCACGTGTTCACACCATCAGATACATACAAATAAGCCACACTAATAGTTGTAACACATTCCCTGCAGAACACTACAATTTTGTTTTTATTCATAACAAAATTTCCACCTCAACATACTCTTTTCATTCATATTTATAATGCCACATCACATCAGAAGGTGAATAAAGCTAAGAGCTACATAGTGTGCATAAATTCATCAGAGTCAAAAGTTAACTCTAGCTCTTAATTTTGGCCTCTCGGTGGGATCTTGGTCTCTATATTATTTAGGGCTTCCTTTGGTAGATAATCCTATAGCCTTAAGTTTTTGGAATCTGACAATGGAAATGAATGTACAAAAAACTTAGGGGTGGAAAAGAACCTTTTTGTTAAAATTTGGAGGAAGACTCACTTTGATTTAGTTAGTTCTTATTTCATTGCCTATATACTTCCTTTCTTTGTTTAAGATCTCAAATAAGGTGGCTCGTCACATTGAAAAACTAATGAGAGATTTTCATTGGGAGAAGATAACAAAGGGATTCATTTTGTAAAATGGGATGTAGTGTCTAATTCTAAGGATAAAGGGGGGATTTGGCATCGGGGATATAGAAAAGAAAAATAGAGCTCTTTTATGTAAATGACTGAAGATTTCCATCAGAAAGAAATTCCTTATGGTATGTTGTATAGGAGTAAATATGGAGCTCATTGTAATGGTTGGGATTCTATTATGGTGAGTAATGGATCATTTAGGAGCCCATGGAAAGCTATTTCAAGAGAGTACCCTTTCTTCTTGGGTCATATCTCTTTAGAGGTAAATAATGGAGGGATAGTTCGTTTTTGGGAAGACATGTGGTGTGGGGAAGCGTCCTTTAGAGATGTTCTGATCCATAATGTATCTATCAAGTCTATGATAGTTTTATCTCAAATGACTTCGGATTGGAGTTGGAATGTTAAGTTTAGGCGTCATGTGAATGATAAACAATGTTAAGATCTATGTTGGCCGCACTTGAGAATGTCTCCTTCCTTCATCTCCAAAAAGATAGAAGGACTTAGGGATTAGATTCCTCAAGAGCTTATACTTGTAAATCCTACTTCAAGTGGCTAGCAATGATCCCTCTCAAAGTAATTTTAAGTGTTCAACTTTATTTGGAAAGCTAATGCGCCTCCTTAAATTCAATTTTTTGCTTGGGTTGTGGCTTTGGGGAAGGCAAATACAGAAGGGATTATTCAAAGGAGGTTCCCTCACATGAGGTTATCTCCTTTTTGCATTATGTGCAAATACAACGAGGAACCCATAGATCAACTTTCCCTCCATTGTGATGTTGCTTTTAATCTTTGGAGTAAATTATTACAATAATTTAACATCTAGATCTGTTGGGTGGCTCCTACTTCTTGTAACCAAGTTTTTGTGGAACATTTTTGTGCTTTTGCTAGGGAAAGAAAGCAAAAACTCTTTGGAGGTGTGTTGTCTTAGCCTTACCGTGGTTTATTTGGGAAGAAACAATTAACTGGATATTTTATAGGAAGATTGAGGAGAATATTAATGCCTTGTGGGATCGAATCCGCTACTTTGCTTAATGAATTTAGAGCCTCTACTTTTTTCTTAGTTCACTTTAATTTGGAAGGTGTTGTCGGTTAATTTGTTCCGCTTTGAGTTCCTTGTTTTTGTCTTGTAAGCCATCTATGTTACCCTATGTGGTTTTTGTCAGGTTAGATGGACTTCTTGTTCACTCTTGTATAGTGCTGTGTTCCTACGACCTATGTTCTTTGTATAGGTCTCTTTTGTAATTTTCTATTTTTGCAATATATTTTTGTTTCCTATAAAAAAAAAATAGTTTTATATATTGCCTTCATGGAATTAAATTATTAATAGCAGTTAAGAAAGCAGTAACTCAGCATCATCTACCTCATCAAAAATGAAAAAAGAAAAAAATTGGCAAAGAAAATTTGAAGATGTTGGATTGGAACAATTTGTTGATAGCATGATTCTGATGTAAATAAGGTAAAGATGGAAGGTGTTTCACAGCCAGTGATGCTCCCAACACAAGAATAAGTAGTCATGGCACTATGGCAGTGGTGGCACTAGCAATTCATAAAAGTCACAAGACACTTTTCTATTTTCATTTTTCCATCCATGAAGAAACTAATAAATCAAGCCTGCCACTGTGAAGCAATAATGAGCTTAGAAATTGTGCTGCAAGAACAAGTTTTCTTGAGGAGAAGCCGGTCCAATCTCTTCCTCCAAACTCCTCAAACCATCTCCGAGATTTCTCATACTTCCCACATTTCTTGCTTCCATGTTTTTCCCATCAACATCTGCTTCAGAGACTGAGGACTTCCTCCTTTGGGAAGAAGTCACACTCGGAAAGGTTATCCACGAAGGAGCCCTGAACTCAAACCGTTGGTCTTCAGCTTCTGCTACATCAGTTTCCGAGGCTGAACGATTCGAAGATCTTTGTGACGATTTCTTGTGCATCCTGTTACTTCCCAGAACCACCTCGGTTGGCAAAATTGGTTGCTCACTGCATGGACTACCCATCAGCTGCGCAAGAGCACGCTCCAGCGCTGTTGTCACTTTATCCATTGATGGCCTCTCCTTCCCTCTCATTCTAACACACTTGGAGGCAACATTCGCGATTCTTTTCAGGGCATCAACATCAGCTGGAGGCTTCAAGACTGGGTCTAAGATTGCTGTTACATCTCCAGCTTTGATCAAAGGAACTGCCCATTCGACTATATTGCCCTCTTCATATTGCATATCAATGGCTTTTCGACCACTTAGGATCTCCAAAAGCAACACACCAAAGCTGTAGACGTCAGATTTGGTTGTGAGGTAGTGAAGTCTATAGTACTCAGGATCGAGATAGCCAAGAGTCCCGGCAGGTAGCTCAGCTAATGGGGAGCCACTATCTACAGGTCCCAACAATGAGAGACCAAAATCAGCTACTCGAGCATTGTGTTCTTCATCGATAAGAATGTTTGATGACTTTATGTCTCGATGAATCACAGGTGGGCAAGCATAACCATGCAAGTATTCGATTCCACGAGCTGCTTGGACTGCAATCGTGACTCTTCGAACCCAATCCAATTGCTCATTTAACGCCTTGTTCTTCCCATGAAGATGCTGATGCAAAGAACCATGAGCCATGAACTCATACACCAAAAGCCTTTCTCCACCTTCTTCACAATAGCCAAGCAGGTTGAGCAAATGAGCATGATTTAGCCTTGATAATAAATCTAACTCTGTATGGAACTCTTTCGAATTCTTCTGCCTATCTGAGCACATTATAGCCTTTTTAACTGCGACAACCGTTCCATCCTTCAGTATCCCTTTATAAACACAAGAGAAGCTTCCTTTTCCCACTTGGGATTCTTCTTTGAATCCTCCAGTTGCTCTATCGAGTTCCTCATAAGTGAACATCTGAGCTCTCCTTATCTTATCCAAGTCAGGACGGATTTTACCGTTATCCTTCTGGTAAGAACCATTCCCATTGATTTTCCGGGACTTCGAATTGTTCGTGGAGCAGTGACAGTTTCTCAACTTGTAGCGTACATATAAAACAGCAGTTAAAGACACAACAGTAATCAAGAACACAGCAAATGCAATCTCTGCAATAATGACTGGCAATTGCATTGACCAAAACTTTTCATTCTTCTTCATCCCCATACCATCAGAATACAGCGAAGTACAATTCGAGAAGCAATCCGCTGAAAAACAACTTGAACAATTATATTCACACACTCGATCAGATTTCGAAGTGCATCCAGCCTTTTGGTACATCTCAGCCGGACAACCATTGCTGCAAGGCAAGCAAACGTGGAAACCGGGGGACTTGCAAGGTGCATTGTCACGACTAACTTCATACGAACCAGGAGGGCACGGAATACTTCTGCAAAGTCCAGGAGAGACTGCTACGGGGAGAGAGGTAGGAAACCCGACACCCCAACAAACTGGTAGCAAAGACTTCTCAGCTAGAACTCCACAAGTGAAGTAATTCCCAGCCGCAATCTCATAGACCTTAAGGCCACTTGGAGCTGGGGTGCTTGGTTTCATAAGAAAACCCCAACAGATCACTCCATGATCATAGCTCTTTATTCCACAAGCATGGAACTTTCCTCCTACAACAGAAAGTAGAGGCTCTTTCGGAGGCAAATCAACATTTCCTTCACCTGAATAAGCTACTGAGATTTCTTCTTCAAGGTCTAAGCTTCTTCCCCAACAAAAGGCT
Source organism: Acer saccharum (assembly GCA_030490815.1). NCBI lineage: Eukaryota > Viridiplantae > Streptophyta > Magnoliopsida > Sapindales > Sapindaceae > Acer > Acer saccharum. The sequence goes on along the minus strand of CM059869.1, from coordinate 24,110,814 downwards.
CTAGAATTCACTCCCTCTAAGATCCCACATACATGATACCCTCCTGCTGCAATCTTTAGAAATTTCATTTCTTTGGGAATTAAGCTAATCACACGGCTACTAGTCTCATCGCCCCAACAAAAAACTGTCCTATTCTGAGAAAACAATCCACAATTGAACTCAGAACCAGCTGAAATTGATTGGATCAGCCCGTCAAACACATAGTTCTTGGTCATGTTATATCCCCAACAATCAACAAATGAATAATTTCTCCTCTTTCCTGTTAAAGGTTTTCTCAAACCGCATAAATGGTAATCGCCTGCACTTATTTCCAAGTACTCAGCGCCTTTGATCATCGGCTGAGGCACTCCCATTTGGATATAGCCACTGCTTCCCCAACAATATGGTTGATTAGAATCCATTAACAGTCCACATACAAAGCCATCACCAGCAGTTAGACCAATAAACGGAAAATGAGCAGGAGTTCCATAGATTATCGCAGAGTTTGATCCATAACAGGTCACGAGATGAGATCCATCCGACTTCAAACCACAGAATATAGGGCCATTCTCACCATAAGAAATGGCAATAGAAGACATTGAGCCTAGACCAGAAACCAAGCACAGCAAATTTGATAAGACCAAAACATGTACAAGAAAATTATGTTTCCAAGTGTTCACTTTCATGACCCAGATGGGAAAATCTCTTGCCACAGAGCTGACAATTTCCATTACACCATGCAATTTAACTTTTCAAGCCACACTATATTTTAACAATTGCCCACAAACACTGGAAGCTTTTGAATAAGAACTTAATGCTCCTATGTTGCATATTTTTCCTTTGACCCAGATGAAAAATTGACAATTCAAAGAGTGCTCAAACAAAAAACCAGCACAAAAAGCAGATTTAGAAGACAAACTTATCCTTGCAGAAACAACCAACCATACTGTGCTTTCCTTTTCACAGCCATGGTTGGAAAATCCAATAAAGAAATAATATAAACAATATATATATATATATATTATGTATGAACAGCAATGGATGAGAGAATGTGGTCAAAACAGCACACAGGGGAATTGATACAGCCAAACTTACCAGAAACCCAGATCAAAATAGTCCTTACTTGGCCAAGAAACAAAAAGTTGTGCAACATCTTAGGGAGAAATCCAACAAGTTTGATTTTTTAGCACTGACCCATGTGAGAGAACACATGCTTATTTGTCTCCTTCCCCAAGAAAACACTCATCCATGAAACCTGGAGAGAAATTTCAACCACTTTGGATCAAGAAACTTGCAGCAGATCACATTTCAGTTCATGAGCAAGTAGCAACCCATTATTGTGAAAGTAAGCTGGGTCATGGCTCTTGCTGTGCATGTCACAGTTGAGAAAAGCTGTAAGATAAAAATGGTAATGGCGAAATGTAAGTGAAGATGGACCGTTGATGGTGGTTGAAGCTTGGAGAATGGAGACTGAGTATTGTTGTTGTTGGAGGCAAGAATGGGGGGAGAGAGAGAAAGTAATAAATGTCCATAAAAATGCAGGTTCTGAAAATGGGCAGGGGTGTAGGTGTAGACATTAAATGAGAAGTTAATGCAAATTGATCTTTTCATGCCTGGATTGGATTACTCCGCTCTGCTTTCCCCACCTATTTCGATTATAGTTTCAAATGTCTATGTGCATGTATCCCTTTCTTGCCTTGCGCATACATACATGCATTTTTTTGTAATCCTTATTAAGGAAGAAAATATCGATATTGGTATCAATATCGGACTTTCAAATTTATGGATATATCAAGAATAATATCGATATCGGTAAATATACCATTGAAAATTGAAAAAAAAAAAAATGGGTATTTGCATATAAAGTCATGAATTTTTTGTGAAATGTTAAGACAATCTTAAACAATTAATTATGCATCAAATAAATCATATTTTGATAAATAAATAAAAAATATTAGCATAGTTACTTATGAACTTATTAGAAATTATAACATAGATAGAGTCTGTATATAATTTTTAAAATTAAATATTTAATAGAACAACATTTTGTTTCACTTTTACGATATTATATACAATATAAAGAAATTAAATATCTAATAAACAAAATTATCATAAAAAATATAGTTCCATGATTTTATTGTCTTGATTCGAACAATAATTTTCCTAGGAAAATATGCTTCCTAGTTTTCGAGGTAGTTATTAATAATGCATGTTTATATTGATTGATCTGTTCCGATGGATGGATTTATCCAACTTGATGGATATTGCTAATTTGAATGCATAGGTATTGCATATGGTATTTGTGATGAAAGATAATCAAATATATTGTAGCCATCATAACTACAGTAATATGGTACCTAGGAACATAACCTTGTCTGTGAATTACCCAAATAACTATTTTTTGTGTCTATACTCATTTAAGAAAGAGTCATAGAATCTTCATCAATTTAACTTATCCCTCCTTGTTGTCTACCACGATTTTGATCAAAATCTTTTCCTATTTGTTCTATACCTGCACCAAGATCTCAACCTGCTGCACTAACATCCCCTCATCCCCACCATCCCCATTATATTTTCCTCCACTATTTCCATTAGAGGTATGTTTGTCATCGTAAGAGCTACTAACAGTAACTCACACCAACTTCTTCTTTAATCACTTATTCAACATTTATTCTCATTTCTCGAACATAAGAAGCAATATGTGGATCGAGATTTCCCTCATCATCATCCAAGTGGCATGTTTAACCAAGTCAAAAATATGATTCTTATTATTGTTCTCTACTTTACACATTCAACCTTTGGTTTTTTGTCTAATTCTACTTTAATAATTCTACTATTGACTAATTGTCTTGGAAATTTTTTATATATTTGGTATACTTCTTCTAATTTGGAGGGACCGATATCGTAACAGACAAATATCCAATATCCAGCAGAACATCTGACTAATTTCGAAATATCCATAAAAATATCCCGATATTCCCAAAATTTTGTCAATTTCATCTTTAAAATCCATGGATATTTCGTAAATTATTAAAATATTTTTTTAATCTTAAACACTTAAATTATTGTTCAAATAATATATATTGAAAATTATTTTAGAGGAAGCATTACCAAATTTATAAAAAATTTCCAAGACAATAGTCAATAGTAGAATTATTGAAGTAGAATTGGACAAAGAATGAATGTGTAAAACATGTCCTGCTATATTTTGCTAAAATTGAAAGCAATCTGAAGAAGGAAAAAAAAAACCTTAATTATGGATGGAAACAGTGCTCGTGCAATAGCAGTTCGCATACTGTCATAAACAACATCATCTTCTATTTGCGAAAGAAATTGGTCCACATTTTCTTTAATCCACACAAAACAAAGGAACCGCCTTACATATTCTATGCCTAAACAACTTATTTATTGTTATTATAATATGAAGTTGAAATTTATCGATATGGTAGCTGAAAATAAATAAAGTAGATGAAATTGATTTCATAGATCTACTTCAAGTAGCTGCTAAAGTAGGGGATGATAATGAGAACTCTATTTTTGACTGGGTTGACCTGCCTACTTGGATGATGAGGAGGGAAATAATGATCCACATATTCCTTCTCATGTTCAAGACATGGGAATACATGTTTAATAAGTGATTAGAGAAGAAGTTAGTGTAGATTGTGGAGTTACTGTTAGTAGCTCTTCCAATGACCAACATACCACTGATGGAAATAGTGGAGGAAAAGATGATGGGGATGATGGGGATAGTGGGGATGAGGGATGAGGTTGGGATGCTGGTGCAATAGGATGGAATGCTGGTGCAAGAGGTTGGGATGCTGGTGTAGGAGGATGGGATGCTATAGTGTGGCAAGTTGGGATGTTGGTGCAGGTAATTTTAATCAAAATTGTGGTAGACAACAAGGGGGAATGAATAAAATTGATGAAGATGCTTTAATTATGACTATCTCCTCAATGAGTATAGACACAAAAAATAGCTATTTGAGTGATTTGCAGATCATGTCAAGTTCCTAGGTACCATATTATTGTAGTTATGGTGGCTACAATATATTTGATTATCCTTCGTCACAAATGTCATATGTAATACATGTACATGCAAATCAGCAATATCCACCAAATTGATTAAATCCAAACAACCCAATTCATGGATCCTTTAGAAGAGATCAAGCAATATACATGTGACACATTAATAATTACCTTGAAAACTATGTAAGCACATTTTCTTGGGAAAATTATTGTTCGAATCGATATGGAAATGTACCTTATGTCTTTAACCATTAAGGAATTCATTTTGTTATTAAATTTTAGACATGCAATGTATTATGAATGAATTATGATAGAATCATTAACTATATTTTTATAAAGATAATTTTGTTATTAAATATTTAGGGTGTGTCCTATAAGCGTTTTTAATTTGCTGTTTTTCGAAAAGAAAAATGAAAATGAAAACAATGTTTTTAGTTCAATTTCGAAATCTGAAAACGCGTTTAGTAGCACACGCTGAAAATTGTATTTTGAAAATAAAAACGGTAAAAACACGTCCGGTGGATTAACTTAAAATATAAAAATTTATAATATCAAATTCAATTTTTATTTTTATTTTTATATTAACCTAGAATAATAGAACAATTTAATTAAATATTCGGCAATTTAATTTTCTATTGTAATTTGTAAACTTAAATATTCAATAGTGGATTATTAAAAGAATTCCATAAATTTTATAACAAATGATTAATGAATAAAAAATTTATTTAACAAACCATCATCATCTTCATCATCATCAAGCTCAGTCCAAAATCTTTAGAAAGAATGGAAGGAGCCGTCGATTTGCTCTTGCAGGAACAGATCGGTGACTCCAATGCCAAAGGAGGTGAGATCCTCCAGCGTCAGCTCATGGAGAAGAAGAAGAAGAAGAAGAAGAAAAAGAAGAAGAAGACCTGACATGTGAATGCGAGGAACGAAGAAGAAAAACAGTGAGAAAAAAATGAGTTAAAAAAAAAAAAAAAAAACAATATGAAAAATATGAAAAACATATTAAACATGTTTTCCGTGTTTTTCAATTTTAACATTGGTTTTGTTTTCCATTTTACTTTTGTTTTTTAAAAACAAAATGAAAAACGATTAATGAATACGAATTCGAAATCGTTTTCATAAAACGAAAACAAAAACACCCTTGAAAATAAGTACCAAACATCCCCTTATTTATTTTATTTATTTTATATTGTATATAATATTGTAAAAGTGAAACACTATATTATTCTATTAAATACTTAATTTTAAAAATTATATACCGACACTTTCTATGGTATGATTTATTATAAGTTCATAACTATGCTAATTTATTGTTAAAATATGATTCATTTGATATATAATTACTCGTTTAAGATTGTCCTAAAAGTTTACAAAAAAAAATCCTAACTTTGGATGTAAATATCCATCTTTTTTTTTCTTTCAATTTTTAATAGAATATCCACCGATATCGATATTATCCCTGAAATATCTATAAATTTGAAAGCCCGATATAGATACCGATACCAATATTTTCTTCCTTGCTTATGTCTTATGTTTTTTTTTTTTTTTTTTTGGAATCGAGGGAGAGGTTATCACTCGAACCTGTATGGGAAGTCAAACATCTATCATTGTTTAGAATAAGATAAAAGGTAAAGATAACATATATATATGCACAACCACTCGGCCAAGAATTTATATATAATTCTTATATATTTTTACTATTTTTTTTTTTTTTATATATCACCAGTGTGTCGGCGACTCAAACCAATGATATTGTCTGACTAAACAAGCACCCTTCATATATTTTTAAGCATAGAATTTATTGATCAATATTGTCCTGATTTGTTTTATATATATATATATATATATATATATATATATATATATATATATCGATCAATATTGTCCTACTTTTTAAAATCTAATTTTTTAACAAATAAAATCTAAAATTTTAAATATTGAAATTTATTTGCTGTTTTGTTTATGGAAAGTTATTTTAAACTGAACCATAAAATACACAAACAAATCACATGGGTCAAATGCATTTAACTCAGAAGAATTTTAGGTTACAATTTTATAGAATATTTTTTAATAGACAAATACTATTAATAAATATAAAATATATCATGTATGATTAACAATTGATTTGGTTTCACCACCATCCATTGTGGCTCACCGGTAAGAGCGTTCATTCAGCATAGCAATGTTTCAAGTTTGAGTCGTCGTCATTCCAATTGGTATGTATAAAATAAAATAAAAACTATTTATTTTTTTGAAATATTATAATAATTCGAGGTTTTGTGAAGAGGATATGACTCGAACCCACAACTTCATAGTGTATCTGATGGCCATACCACTGTGTCAATCTCATTTTGTCATAATAAAATAAAAACAATTGATTTGGTTTTATATATTAAAAAAAATGGTTTTCGAAGTTGTTTGTACACATTTTTAAAAGCAAAAAAATAGTAGGGCCAGTTTGGTATTGCTTTTGAGAAGTTAAAATCAACTTATTTTATAATTTTGACATAAAATGATGTTTGGTAAAACTTTCAAAAGTGATTAATTGATAATCTAACAAGTTTTGACAGTGATTTTGAGAAGTAGGTAAGGGGTTACTTTTTGAAAGTGATTATGGAATAATCTATTTCAGCATTTAATGAATATTTTAAAATATCATTATTATCCTTATAAAATCAAATTAAAATCATTTATATACCTTATTTCATCTTAAAATTAAAGACTCAAATTAAATATTGATTTGATTTATAAAATCTTTTAAAAATATTTTTATTATTCTTATGGAATTTTTTTTTTCTAATTTAAATATTCTACTTAAATATTGATTTAATATATATAATTAATGAAAAATATAAAACAAGGTTATAAAATCATGTCTTTTTTAGTGATTGTAACTAATTTCAGCACTTCTAAAATAAAATTACCAAACATACGTATACTACTTTTGAGTTATACAGTAGTTTTAAAAGTATAATTAACCAAACATCTGCTGATTAACTTCACAGTTGATTATTCTTTCAGCACAGCTAACAGTGATTATTATAAAAGTTACAGCAATACCAAACTGGCCCTAATGCTATGTTTAGGATTGCTTTTGCTTGAGAAATAATCACTTATTTCTCAAGTTTTAGCAAATGGGTATTTGGTAAACTTCTCAAAAGCAACTTATATTATAATTTGCTTCTCCAGTAATCAACTTTTGAAAAGTTGGTAGGGTTTGCTTTTCAAAGCTGATTATTGGAGAAGCTAGCCCCTTACCTTCGGAATGTCTATAATACCCGCGCCATTTTAATGAAAATACAATAATGCCCTTAGCTTTTAAATTTAAAAAAAAAAAAAAAAAAAAAGGACAGTGTTGGTGGCAAACGATTTCTGGTGACCAATGGACAGTGGTGGTGGTGGCCACCACCGATGATGAATGTCAAAGGACAGTCGGAATCCTACTGCGACGGCGATGTTGCCAGAGGAGACCAATTTCCCCTCATGTAGCCTCCTCCAATGCCGGAGGAGGGATGCTCCTCCACCGCTGACACCGAATCTGACTTCGAAGTTGCGGTAGGAGGAGCAGCCTCTTCCGATTGTGGAGGAGGTGTATGTGTTGGAAGAACTCTGATTCGTCATGTCGGCATCTCGCCTTGTTACGCGAAGGAGGATCCGTCCTCTAGCGGCATCTCCGACGGATGATCCGTTGACGTCATCGGAGGAGGCAGGTCATTCTCCAGCGATCCTCCTTTTGCTCGGCGACGGAGTCTCCTCGCGCCTCTGAAGCAATTTGATATTTTTTATTTTTTAATTAAATTTGTAATTTTTTATTTATTGATCATTACTTTTTTATCATTATTTATCTTTAAGTTATCTCTGAAATTTGATTTAAAACAAATATGAAAAAATAAAATTAAAAAATTATAAATTAAAAATTTGGAAAAATTAAAATTAAAAAAAAAAAAAAAAAACTTCAAAAAAGATTTACAGTATATTACATATATTAATAATGTCCCTTTTAGTCATTTTCCCTAATCTTGTTAAGTTTACTGAACACATTATATTTTCCCTTTTTTTTTTAAAATTTTTTTTTTTTTAATTATTAAATTGATTGTTTCTAAAGCTAATTAACCAAATACCTGTCTACTTTTATTTTAAGCGGATTATTTTTCGAGTTAAGCTGGAAGTGATTATTTATTAAGCTACGACAACCCTAAACGTAGCCTAAGTTTATAGTAGTAACCATTAGTAACATTTAGGATAAATTGCAATAACATACCGTCACGTATGTCTATATCACTGTTAGATCGAACTTTTTCCTTAATTACAAAAAATACCCTTAACCACCGTAAACTTACCAATGGACTAAATAGTGTAAGGGCAAAAAAGACTTTTTACAGCAAATAAAGCAAACAATAATAATTAATTATGAAAGAAAATAAAGAATGAAAAACATTATCAACGGTATAAAAGTTCTTTTCAAATAATAATATAAACCATTTAAAAATATATATATAAATAACAAATAATTGAAATATATATATATAAAATAAAGTGAAATGTAGTTGTTAGATCTAGTACGACATGGAAATCGCTCGGATCTCACACCAGTAGAATTTTTTTTCTTAAAAAAAAAAAAAAAAAAAAAAAACTTAAAGTTAGAGATTTGGTGCAATCTCCACATGGAGATCACCCAAATCTCCTTGGTGCAATCTCCATGGTGGAGATCGCACCATATCTTCTCCATTTGGTGGATTTTTGTTGGACGGCGCGCAGTGGTAGTGGGAGGGCACAGTAGAAGTCAGAGGGTGCGGCGACAATTGAAGGTCACAGTGGTTGTGCGTGTGTCGGATGTTGATGATACAGTCGGAGTTGGATTTGGAGATGTTAAGGGTGTTGGTGATGGTGGATTGTTGGACATCTTGTGAGGATTTGAATTGTTGGACATCTTGTGAGGATTTGTGTGGTTGGCTGTTGATGTAGATCTGGTGTGGATCCTAACTCTAGACATCCGGTGAGGATTTGTGTGGCCGGCTGTTGATGTAGATCTAGTGTGGATCCTAACTCCAGATGCTGGGGTGTTGGAGATCCAGTATCCTCACCAGATCTCTGTTCTTTATATATATATATATATATATATAAACTTTTTTTTTTAATTTATTTGTTAATCCGTCTTTTAATTTAGTTTTTAAAAATTTTATTGTTATTTTTTTTATTTATTAAAATAATTTTATAAGATATTAAGGAAGGGTAATTTGGATATTTTCATCTCATATATAGTTAATTCAATTTTAAAACTAATGGTTTGACCACCAGTCAAGGGTATCTTTCTATAATTAAGACAAAAGTTCGATTTGGTAGTGATATAGGAAAACGTGGGGGTATGTCATTGCAATTTACCCTAACATTTATTATATCACACATTTTCTGATCGATTCGGTTTAAGTTTTAACTAATTTTTTCTCAAAAAAAAAAAAAAAAAAAAAAAAGGTTTTAACTAATTCTAAATTTCTAATTATGCATGAAGCATTTATTATGTAATTTTTTATTTTTATTTTTAATTTTGTTTTTGTTTTTACACTTTTATCTCATCTTACTACAAAATAAGATCTTCAATTGGTTGGACGAGTTAAGATTGGTCTGTGGTAAACCCCCCACACCTACGACACGAGGTTGTGGGTTTGAATCCTTCCCCTTCCCCCAAAAACCCCAATTTTATGTAATAGTGTAATACTTCCAAAAATATATATATATATATATATATAAACCTTCTTCAATTGGTTTCTGTGAAGCATATTGTTATATAATTCATATTTTCTAAAAATTTAATGTGGTTATATTTAATATAATTTTTGATTTAGTCATTTTTATATAGTACAATTCAATAGACGAAATGAAGTTGGTGCGGTGGTAAACCCCTTACACATGCACTACGAAGTTGCAGGTTCAAGTCCTCACTCTTTTCCAAAAAATACCCCGAATTTTATGTAATAGTGTAATACTTCAAATATATATATATATATATATATATATATATAGTTTTTCTCTCCTCCTAATTGAACTGAACTTTTGAGATTAAGACGAGACTATGAGTCATTAATTAAGTTTAAGAAGACTTTGACTAAGCTGAAGTATGTAAATCTATTGGTGGAACCGATATAAATAAAATAAATTCGTCCTACGGATAGAAAGAATATATATATATATATTACAATTCAACAACAAATTCCCTTGGCATTTAAGCTCTAGGTAGCCAGGTTCTTTAAAAAATTTAGACTTTAGAGAAAATAAATGGATTTTCGAAAAAAAAAAGATTCTAGTTTGTCATCATACTAACTTCAAGTTGAATTATAACCTTAAAATTTAAGATATTTAATCTTTAAATAATGGCTTCAATAAACAATACTACTTTTTATTGATTTTCTTATTTTTACTATTATGAAAATAAGAATCAACTCATTATAATTAAAATTTAAATCGTCAACCTCCTTTAGACCAAATCAATTTATTTAGTTGAAATATCAAAAGTAAAATTATATTGGATAATGTGATCAATGTATGTGTTTAATAGTGCTTTAGAATACACTAATGCGAGTCAACCCAAAAATTTAGCTCAAAAACCAACCCAAATGATATAGCAAGTGATTTGTCCTTGCCATATCATTCACCACATCATCCCATGATTTATGTGGTGATAACAACTCATTTGTCACATCATTTGGGTTGAATTTTGGGTTAATTTTTTAAGTTGTATATTATTACTCTTTAGAATATATTCATTGTATTATTGCATAAATTCGGGATTTTTATGGGGAGGAGGAGGACTCAAACCCACAACCTTGTGGTGTAAGTGTGAGAGGTTTATAATATCATCTCGTCTTAGTCAAAGGCACATTAAAAAGTATTGATTACATACTTTTTTTGACAAAATTTATTACATGCTTTTAAAAACGCAATTTAATTAGACAATATGATGTTGTAGTTTGTTCCTCACATACACCATGAGGTTGTAGGTTCGAGTCTATTTCCCTTCCCAAAATTCTAAATTATTGTAATATTTCAAAAAAAAAAAAAAAAAAACCAATTTAATTGCTTTTTAATCCAAATGGCCTTTTTAAATACATAATCATTTATAAATCATATACATTCATATTTTGAATTAGAAGATTTGGTTAGGTGGTTATACCTTCTTAACTACTCTATTATTCATACAAAATTTCTACTTTACAATCAAATAAACAAGCAATTAGATATTAAAAGTCAAAAGGGAACAATTTCTTTAAACTCTCTCTTTTAACTAACGGAATAGCCCATATAAACTCAAATTTCTAACTCAATTTTTTGACTTCAATATCTCAACCATCCATTTGCCCATGTGCTATTTAATCTAATGATTGAGAGGGTGAAGTCAAAAAATTAAGTCAAAAATTTGGGTTGATATAGTCTGACCCGTTATAGATATTAAAAGTCAAAAGGGAACAAAATTTCAGTAATTTTGTGAATTTAATCAAGTGAGGAACGCAAGAAAGATGAGCTGGTGTCGGTGTATGGTACAGGTGATAGAGTGGACTGGAAGAAGCACAGGAGAGTTGAGTGTGAGCTGGATAGTTTGCTTAAGGTTGAGGAGGTGTTATGGCAGTAGAGGTCAAGGGTCTCTTGACTGAAGGAAGGGGACCTTAATACTAAATTCTTTCATGCAAAGGCTACCTCAAGAAAGCGACGGAATCGCTTGTGTGGGCTGTTTGATGGTGTGGATGGTGGGGTTTGGAAAACGAAGGATGAAGACATGGAAGTGATAATCCAGAATTATTTTACCAATCTTTTTACTTCTTCTAGGCCGTCAGCTGCTGTGGTGAATGACGTGTTGAACTCGGTTCAGGGGTCGCTGCAGCCTGATTTAAAGGCTTATTTGGATTCAGTTTTTACAGCTGAAGAGGTCTGCTTTGCACTCTTCCAGATAAATCCTTTGAAAGCTCCGGGTGAGGATGGTTTTCCGACAGCCTTTTTCCAAAAATTTTGGGCTGTGGTGGGTCAAGATGTTACTCAAATGTGTCTTAATTGTCTTAATGGGGGGATGTCGGTGGAGAAAATAAATAGGACGGTGATTTGCTTGATTCCGAAAGTTCGTAAGGTGGAGTATATGGCGGATATACGACCTATTAGTTTGTGTAATGTGGTTTACAAATGTGTTTCTAAAGTTCTTGCGAACTGGCTTCGAAAGGCGCTTGGAAGTGTAATTTATGAAAATCAGAGTGCTTTTGTTCCTGGCAGATCCATTACGGATAACGCGATGGTTAGGTATGAGTGTATGCATGCTCTTAGAAGCAAGGTGAATGGCAAAAAGAAGGGTTTTATGTCGATTAAGCTTGATATGTCAAAAGCTTATGACAAGGTGGAATGGTGCTTCGTTGAGGGAATGATGCGTCGTTTGGGTTTTTTTGATAAGTGGATTGGTCTTATTATGGATTGCGTTTCAACGGTAAGCTACTCTTTTTGCTTGAATGGTAAAGTTTGTGGTCATATTGTTCCTTTTCGCGGTTTAAGGCAAGGGGACCCTCTCTCACCCTACTTGTTTCTTTTGTGTGCCGAGGGTCTTTCTAGTTTGATTAATGAGTCCGAAAGATGGGGTATCTTTTCTGGCTTTCGTTGTAGCAGGTGGGGTCCGAAAATTACACATCTCTTTTTTGCTGATGATAGTTTACTTTTTACTCGAGCTTCTAAGGAAGAATGTATTAATGTTAGAAGATTACTGGATTCTTATTCTCAAGCCTCGGGTCAGTGCATTAATTTTAATAAGTCTGCTGTTTGCTTTAGTAAACAAATTTCTCAAGCGGGTAGAGGTGTTCTGGCGAATGTTTTGGGTATGTCTATTGTGGGGTGCCATAGTAAATATCTGGGTCTTTCGTGTGTGATTGGTAGAAATAAAATAGCCAGCTTTGATGTTATTAAAGATAGGGTTTGGAAGAAGCTGCAAAGTTGGAGTAGTCGGTTTTTCTCGGGTGGAGGTAAGGAAGTTTTAATTAAAGCGGTTATTCAGGCAATTCCGGTTTACTCTATGAGTCTTTTTAAGCTGCATGTGTCTCTAATTTATGAGCTCCATCATTTATGTGCTCGGTTCTGGTGGGGTGGTGGAAGTTCTACGCGCAAACTTCATTGGTGTTCTTGGGATGCTATGTGTAAACCGAAGGAGGAGGGAGGCTTAGGTTTCAAAGATTTGGGGTCTTTTAACCAAGCTCTATTGGCCAAGCAATTTTGGAGGCTTATTCAATTCCCGGACTCCCTGGTTGCTAGAGTTCTGAAGGCTTGTTACTACCCGGAGGTTCCTCTTCTCAAAGCGGGTAAAGGTAGTTCTAGCTCTTTTCTCTGGAAGAGTCTTGTTTGGGGTGGTCAATTAGTGGAAAGAGGTTACAGATGGAGGGTGGGGACTGGACGGTCGATTTACATTTACAAAAATAGATGGATTTCGCGTGAATCTACTTTTAAGATCATTTCTCCTCCGATGTTAGGTGAGTGGGCTACGGTTGATGAGCTAAAATGTGGAGATGGCTCTTGGAACTCAGATGTGGTTCGTCAGGCTTTTGTTCATGTGGATGCTGATGCGATTTTGGGCATTCCAACAGGAAGAATGGAGCTGGATGATAGCATTTTATGGCATTATGAGGTGTTGGGTTCTTTCTCAGTGAAGAGTAGTTATCGTTTGGCGAGATATTCCGCCATGGCTTCAAGTAGTTTTGGTTTGAGTCAATCGGTCTCCTGGTGGAAATGGTTTTGGAAAATTAGCTTGCCGCCGAAATTAAAAATCTTTGTGTGGAAAGCTTGTAATAACTGGTTCCCAACACGAGTTAACCTTGTCTCGCATGGGATGAAGCTGAAATCCTTATGTCCGATCTGTAATCAGAAGGAAGAAAGTTCCTTGCATGCGCTTTGGCGATGTTCGGCCCTGAAAGGAGTTCGTTCCTTCTCTGGCCTAACCGTGCCCAGTCATGTTGTGGACAGTCTCTTTTTCCTTGAGTTCTGCTGGTTATGCAAGGAGACGAAAGAGGTGGATTTTGATCTTATGTGTGTTGTTTGGTGGAGGGTTTGGTTCAGAAGGAACCAGCTGCTGTTTTCGAATACTGTTGTGCCTGTGGATGGAATTGTTGATTAGGCAGTGAACTTTCTAGCTAATTTTAAAGAGGCGAGGGGTGTTGAGCAGTGTGAGAGAGCTGGTCAAGCGAAGAATATCAGATTGAAGACGCCTACTGCTGGTTGTGTTAAAATTAATTCAGATGCTACTTTAAGTGATGCTAAAGGTGTCTCTGGTGTTGGTGTGGTGATTCGGGACTGGAAAGGGGAGGTTTTAGCTTCTTGTTGTCAACGGTTTGAGGTTTGTTTCCAGCCTTTCATTGCTGAAGCTGTTGCTATTTTGACTGGGATAAGATTGGCTCTGCAGTTGGGTCTGTTTCCGGCGTTGTTGGAGTCTGATGCCCTCGCGGTTGTGGAGTTGATCTCAGCTAAGGTGGTTCCGGCTTCGGATGTGGGGATCGTCATCAATGATATTTTAAATTTAATTAGTTCTTGTTTTGTTTCTTTTAGTTTTGTTCCTAGACTTGCTAATAGAGTGGCGCATGGTTTAGCCAAGTTGGCCCTTGATTATAAAGGTCGTTCGGTCTGGGTTGGGGACTGCCCACTTGCGGTGGAAAGTCTGGTTCTTGGCGATTGCTAGGCTGCTATGTAACCTGGTTTTCCTTTTTATAAAAAAAAATCAAGTGAGGACGTTCTGATTTTATTTAGTTACGAACTTTTATCTATTAGTGATTCTTAATATAAAAAACAATTAATTTTTACTATTAAAAATTTCTTAAATACTCCAATCAAGGTCATCTGAACTTGGTGATTGGAGTCTTTAAAATTGAGCTTTACTGCTAAAGTTCAAATCTAGATATTGTTGTCTCGCATTTGCCCCTATAACACAGAGTGTGGGGAGACCCCTTCCTTACAGTTGAAGTAGATACCTTCTAATTATAAGAGTAGATATCTAGATCATACATGTAAAAGCAGTACTTGATATCGACAAGTCCCAACAGACCCCTAACACCGTTTGGTATTAGTTTTTATTTATTTATTTATTTTTTAATTAAAAAAAATGACGGTGTTTAGTGTCAACTTTCAAAAAAAAAAAAAAAAAAATCTAAAAGATCAAATAATTTAAATGAATTGTTAATGTCAAGTTAATTTTTTATATCGACAATCACAAAAGACAGAAATTCTTAATTTAACAAAATTAGGATGTTCGCAATTTTTCATTACACAATAATCTTGTGTTTTGAAACTTCATAAATCTTATTGAAAAATTTTAAAACTATTAAAAAATTTCATTAACATCTCTCTAATTTTTTTTAAGCTATACTAAGAAGCATTATGCTTTTAAAAAAAAGGTTATTGAGAAAAATAAATCTATTAAATCTATCATTATTCTAACTTAAGTAACTAACTTTAAAAGAGATCTAGGGAATTTATTAAAACAATTTATTAGTTTTTTGTTTTTCCATCTCTTAAATGAAAATAATTATTTATTTGTGAGGGAAGAAAAGTGAGGTTTAGGTAGCCTAATGAAGTGTAGGGGACCACCCCCCATTTGTTTTGTTTAAATGAAATGAAAAGTCCATATGAGAATATGATATCAGTTAACTTCCACATTTATTAATTGGTATCTATGTTCTTAGTTATTTCTTTACTTATAATTGTAAGCATAGATTTGAGTGTAGTCTACGCTTCCTTCAATTTTATAATAATCATCTAACTCTTATTTGACTATTTAGTTATAGATGCTTAAAACTACAATAGTTTGAATATTCATGTTTTCGTGATTTAAAATATGAACTAGCTTTGACCCATAAATTAAAGAAAGTAAAGATTTTAAAAATACAAGCACACATGGGTTTGTCCAATTACTTTAGCTGTGGTCCAAACTTCATCATCATTGAGTTATGCAATTAATGCTTCATTTGTTTGCTTTAGGGTTAGGGATTGCTTCCATTTTTCTCTTGTGAGCACACATTTTAGGTATACTTTGAGCATAATAATGTACATTACTACACTTTTGTCGTGTGTATTATATGAAAAAAGTGTGATAATATGTATTACTATGCTTAAAATATGTGCCCATGAGAGAAAAATTGGAGATTCCTTTTGTTGGATTCATATTTCATTGCTTTCTCTTCAAATAGATAGTTTCTACTGAATTACATACTTTTTGATCACCTTTTTAAACATTTTATCATATATATATATATATATATATATATATATATATATCAGTTATAAGGTTGGGTATCCTTGACGATATTATCGTGCGGTTTCACTAATTCTCGTTGTGCCTAACTTGATAATATATATATATATATATAGTCTTTCTATTGTCAGTTCGTCTTGATAATAAATATATCAGGACGAAGAATATGAACCATAGATTATCGAGAAGTTTTGATAAGTGCATACACTTTGAGTCAAAATATATAAATCTAGTGGTCCACATTCTTCGTCCTAATATATTTATTGTTAGGACGAACTGATAATAGAAAATCTGTATAAATATATATATATATATATATACAGTTTTTCTATTGTCAGTTCGTCATGACAATAAATATATCAGGATAAAGAATATGGACCATAGATTATGAAGAAGTTTTGACAAGTGCTTTGAGTCAAAGTATGTAAATCTAGTGGTCCACATTCTTCGTCCTGATATATTCATTGTCAGGACGAACTGACAATAGAAAATATGTATATATATATATATAACAGAAATTCTATTATCAGTTCGAACTGACAAAAATTATATCAGTTCCTTGCATGTGGGCCACTGGATTTAAATACTTTGACTTAGTTGTATGCACTTGTTAGTCAAAGTATTTAAATCCAGTGGCCCACATACAAGGAACTGATATATATATATATATATATATATATATATAAAGTCTTTCTATTATCAGTTCGAACTGATAAAAGTTATATCAGTTCCTTGTATGTGGGCCACTGGATTTAAATACTTTGACTGACAAGTGCATACAACCAAGTCAAAGTATTTAAATCCAGTGGCCCACATGCAAGGAACTGATATAACTTTTGTCAGTTCGAACTGATAATAGAATTTCTGTATATATATATATATTATGAAAAATATATCACTTTAGTTCATTTAGCTTTTTTTTTTTTTTTTTTTTTTTTTTTTAGTAATCAACTATAACAAAAGTTACAAAAGTAGTAAAGTACTATTACAATTACCACAAATTTTATAGCGAATTTGTTTTAATCACATACAAAATTTTGATCATTAATAATCACATTACAAAATTCCGTTTCATTCTGTAACCAAAAAATTACAAAAATATCCTCAACCTATATAATAAACCTACTTCTTCCTCCTTCATTCCTTCTTCCTTCTATCTTCATTTTATCTTCGATTTTCTAAAAAATCAAATAAAAACTTTACTTAAAATCTCATTTGTTGTTGGAAAATTATGAGTTGTGTTGGTTGATCAATTCTGTGAAGTACAGAAAATAATTAAGAAATTGATTTTTCAAAAATTTCACGTTATATTTATTTTTGAAAATGTGGAAAGTTTTTTTTTTTTTTTTTTTTTTTTTTTTTTAAATGTGGAATATATATTTAAAAAAAAAAAAAAAAAAACACATGGAATATAATTTATAACACCACTAGTGGTTTGAACCTTCAACTTCAAGTGGCACGCTCTAGTTAGCTACGCTATTCAAACTTTGATAAGTAATAAAGAGAAAAAAAAAAAATCTCAAAACATTAGACTTTCGTTTTAATAACATACAAAAGTTTAACTTTTAGTAACCATGTTATTAAAAAATTACCAATATATCCCCATATAAAAACGCTCCCAAAACTCTTTCAACTCTTTCAACTCTTTCTCTTCCCTGCTAATTTTCGATAGCCATCTCTTCCCTAATTTTCAGCAGCCATCCCTCTAGCCTCCCGCCTTCATTGGCACAACAACGTTGCCTAGAGGCAACGCTACCTAGGTCGTAGCATAGCACAACAATAGCACCACCGGTGTAGGCCCTTCCCGACTGCATTGTTGATTTTAATAGAAAACGAGGGAAAAACCTAAAATGTGATAAACAGTAAAACTGTAAAAACACCCTCTGAAGGGTGTTTCGGTAATTTACCCATAACAAAAGTTAAAAATAAGATTTTATAGGGATGATTTAGTAGTTTTAGTTTAAAAAATGTAAACATGACAAGTTTTTCTTCAAGATTCCACATTTTTTCCAACATTTCACATTTTTTGTAAAAACAAATAGAAAAAAAAATATATTGTAGAGGTATTTTTATAATTTATGGCTATGGACTAAAGAAATTTTACAATGTTGTTATTAAGAGCCGAAACTTCGTTTGTAGTTGAAAACGAATTTCATATAATGTATGTGGTTATTTATAATTGTTTTTAAAGAGAGGGTTGTGCATTTCCAAGAAAGGTAAGAGGGTTTAATTGGAGGGTATATGGGTAATTTCCTATAGTATGTGGTTACAACAATTACAATTTTTCATGTGAATAAAAGCACAACTCCAATATTTAGAAGAACTATTTTTAATTTTTAATTTTTTTTTTTTTTGTAATTTATTACTGCCAAAATACTCTAGTTTATATAGCTCCATTTCTAAAATATATATCTTGAAATCTCTACTTTTTTTTAACAAAACATAAAATCTCTATTTGAAAAGTCATCACAAACAACATATCCTAACTCAATTAAGAAAGAGTTTTGGGCGATAGACAACGTGACATTTTGGTTTACAAACAAACATATGTTAAGAATTAATTAGTGGGGAAATTTCATCATAGACTCTTTTGTTTTGTGAAATGTCATTTTTTTTTTTTTTTAAACGTTTCTGTTATATTAGCAACTTTAGTCTCTAAATTTTTCAAAATATAACACTTTAGTCCCTTTGACAAAATTACTAACAGTCAACTGTAACTATAAGTACAAAGATATGATTTTGTCCTTGTTAATATATAATACAAGGAAAAAAAAAAGGTCAATTTTGCCCCTAGAATATTTTTTTTATTACACCTTTATTTTCTAGAATTTCTTTCAAATACTTTCCATATTTTATTATTAAATAAAAATCAAATTAAGACCAAAAAAAAAAGTGAATAACTCTCAATCCTCCCTAAGGTTTGTTCTTTTATACATAGAATAAACTTTACCAAAAATGGACACTTACTTCTCCTGTCGTTAGTCAATGGACGTTTAAACCAGTGTTCAAAAACGCGGCCGCCTAGGCCGATTAATCAGTCCAATTCGGATAGGCGGCGGGCAATTGTGGAGAAAAGTGCAAATCGGTCTAATTATGCGATGGCCACTTAATCGGGCACTTTGCCGCGTAATCGGACACATGGCCAAGTAATCGAGCTAGGTGTCGTTCTTTTGCACCGGAAATCAGCTAGAATAAGGCTCGGGATCGCCATTTCAGGCGACTGGACGAGCTTGGGATTGGTCGGCAATGGAGGCTGGCGCGAGGTTGAAGATGAAGTGAGGAAGGTGGGGTGCGTTTAGCAACGGTATGGGGTGTACGCAGGAGTCAAGTAGGCCAACGTTTGGGCTCGTGTGTTGGGCCTGGCATGTTGCCACATTTTATTGAAACGCAGTCGTTTCACTGTGTGGTGTTATCACTGATTTGAGTTGCAAATTACGAAACGTCCCCTGATCTCTTATAAAATCACAATAGCTTCAATCTTCCTTCAATAATTACACTTATACCCCTAATTGACCAACTTTATAAATACCTGGAAAGAATTTAAGTTTGGATTTGATAATTGGAATTTGTTTAAGATTGGATTTTTATACAGGAAATTAAAAAATAGGCTTAAATTCACCAGCCGATTAATTGCCGACTAATCACCTAGGCGCTAGAAGGTGGGTCTCCGCCTAACTAGCGCCTAGCGCCTACTATAACACTGGTTTAAACTAAATGTTAACCATGTCAGACCCTCCGAAAGACCTTTTTTAAAATAAAAAAATAAAATAAAATAAGTTTTAGATCTCCACCATCCTTGTCCATATATGGACGTGGAGATCCATTTACAAATGTATGTATTCCATCTCATAGATAGATGGTGGAGATCCACTAATAAACAAAACAATTTTTTTATAAAAAAAAAAAAAAAAGAAAAAGAAAAAATCTATAATGAAAATTAAAAATATAAAGTTTTTTTTTAACAAAAATGTGGGGATCTCCACTATCCATCTAGAGATAGAAGGTGCAGATTTGTTGGAAAGGAACAAACATTGTTGAAGATCTTGATAGATGGATGGTGGAGATCCAATCTGAATTTTCATCATCTCCATGGAAATGGATCTTTATCTAGTGATGGAGATCCCGGTGTTGGGATCTTTATCGCCAATGGAGACCCAGCATATCACGTTCAAGATTGGGATCTCCATCGCGATCTGCGTTAGAGATTAGGATCTCCATCACGAAGAAGATTCTACGATGGAGATCATGGCCTATGTCTCCATCGACGATGGAGATCTCGGATTGGATGTTCATTGGTGATGATAATCTCCACAGAGGTGGAGATTTAGGTTGGATCTCCATTAACCTTTGTTTTTTTTTTTTTTCATTTTTCCATGGTGGAGATGCAATCTTGATCTCCACCATTACATGGACCTCCATCAATGGTGGAGATATAGAGATGAATATCCACCATTGATGGATATTATTTATTGTTATTATTAATAACCATGCTTTTAAAGAATTACTAATATATCCCCATATAAAAACACTCCCAGTACTCTTTAAACTCTTTCTCTTCCATAACCTTCGGCAGTCATCCCTCTAGCCTCCCACCTTCGTTGGCATAGCAACATTGCCTAAAGACATCTCTACCTAGGTTGTAGCATAGCGCAACAATAGCGTTGTCGATGTAGGCCTTTCCCAACTGCGATGTTGATTTGAAGTAGAAAAAGGGGGAATAACCTAAAATGTGAAATGATAAACGGTGAAATTGCAGAAACACCCTCTGAAGGGTGTTTCGGTAATTTACCCATAAAAAAGTTTAAAACAAGATTTTATAAGGATGTTTCAGTAATTTTGGTCTAAAAAATGTAAACATGACAAGTTTTTCTTCAAGATTCCACATTTTTTGCAAAAAAAATAGAAAAAAAATATATTGTAGGGGTATTTTTATAATTTATGGTTATGGACTAAAGAAATTTTATAATGTTGTTATTAAGAGCTGAAACTTCGTTTATAGTTGAAAACGAATTTCATATAATGCATGTGGTTATTTATAATTGTTTTTAAAGGGAGGGTTGTGCATTTCCAAGAAAGGTATGGGGGTTTAATTGGAGGGTATATGGATAATTACCTATAGCATGTGGTTACAACAATTACAATTTTTCATGTGATTAAAAACAAAACTCTGTTATAAAATGAATAAGAATAAACAATAATATAAAACATAAACTTAAAGTATAAAAAGAGAGAAAGAATAAATCAAAGAGAGAAGTCTTTCATTCCTCAATTATTCTCATCAAAAGTATGTAAAATACAATGGTGAGAGACCTTATATAGCCACACAATCCCACATTACATTAAGTATATAATGAATAATAAAATTGATCATTATGGTAGAGCTAGTGGGAATATAAATGGATGAAAATTTCTTCCATGGATTGATGGATATTCATTCATATATAATTGCATAATATTTATAACACTCCCCCTTGAATTAATGTCCATCAATCATATATTGAATATGTCTCGTTAAAACCTTTGCTAGTAAAAAGCCAGTGGGAAAAAAACTAACAGAGGAAAAAGTACACTATTCATCTACATCTCAAATTAACTTTTAATGGTAATCGGGGTGCAAAACCAAAACTGTCTCATTAAAACCTTACTAGGAAAACCCTATGGGATAAAAACCTAGTGAAAGAAAAAGAGTACAGTATGTAATATTATCAGTAACTCCCTCTGATAAAGTGATAAATACGTTCCCCCTCATTCCGTCGTGGATACTTCAATATTTTACAAAGATATTGCATCCTATCCCAATATCATATACCAAGATTTTGTTTGTTGAAATTGGTAGCGTATTTATAAATAAATCTGCAGGATTAAAATTTGAGCGTATTTTTTATCACCACCTTTTTGGAAATCATATGTAAAGAACTTTAATAAAATCACTTTTGAATTTGTCTAACTTGTTATATACGACAACGACATGCATGTTGTTTTATTATAAAAAGACAAGTTGAACTTGTATTGGTACTTCAGGACCTAAAGTTCTTCAATAACAAGAGGAGATCATACACCACTTTAAGTTATGGAATAAACATCGAGGAATCCATTCGATGTGTTTTATCCATGAAAAAGTACTTCAGGACCTTTTCTTATATATGTTAATTGATGTATTATTATGCTAATTGAAAAACACTCGACGCGGCCATTAACCGAGACTAAATATTATTTTCCAAGATTTTTCAACTTAGAAATTATTCCTTATAAAAGTATAATTTGTAAGCTAGTCGAGAGTATTAATAAGTCTCAAAAGATCAACATATACTTATTTGGAATCAAATTTGTTGATTCTTTCAACACAATATTCACAAAGGCCTACATGCATTTTGTTTTATTAAATTCAATATATACAAAATGTAGCATCAAATTACTTGCTTCAAGCATTTAAATCCTTATAGGATTTTTATTCATTATCAAACTAGGATTCTGCAGTAAACATTTTATCGTAATTCGTACGAAAAAATAATTATATTCAATAAGTTTAATGTCATCAAACATTTGAACTACAGGTCTAACAATTTTCAAAATTATAACTCTGCCTTTTATTGTTCACTATTATGTCGACATATATACAATTTATAGTTTAAGATCATCATCATATCTTTCATAATATACAGAGCAATATATGATCTCAATTTCTTTATTATCAATATAATTGATTTACATTTCGTAATCCATGTGCCTCTTCAGGGGTTATTGAAATCTCTTTAATGTTCAGTACACATGCCTCTTTATAAAAATATTTCTTTCGGAGAAATATAATCTTTTTATTTCTGGTACTTATGTCTCTACTGGGACAATTGAGATCATTTTATTTTCTACTTCAATAGTCTCATAAGGGGGATTTAACATTTCTATATGTATCTTTAGGATTTTGTTTTTCATTTGTGAGACTAACTCTTCAGGAACCTTTGATAATGATGATTTATTTTTTACTCGAGTATTATTATGATATTTCAAATTCCACTTCTAGGGAACCTTATCATTTGAACTAAATTGTCTTTCATTAACAGATGATTTTTTTTGCCATTTCATAAATTGTTCTACATGAACAACCACCTGGGTTTGTATATTGGCAGAATATAATTTTATTATTTTCTTCGAATCATCTGAAAAATTATTTGCATACTATGCAAATCATAAGATGATGTAAGCCATATAATTTTGTGTCGTTTATCAATTTACGATAATTCTGCCCCTAACGACGAGGAAATAAAAATTTTATTCTTCGAGAAAATCTTTTGCATCATCGGAATTTTCTACATGACCTCATTTATTCTATCATATTTTCTTTAAGTATGAAAGGAATAATGAATTCCCGTTTACGCATGCGTGTCTTTTAAAATATGACTTAGAGGGTGTGTGAAAGGGTTGTTAATCCGTTATTACCAAATTTTCGAATTAGTCAATATTACAAATATAACCCCAATTCACAAAACAATAATCAAGTGTAATATGGTGCGGAAATTAAATAACACTTGATATTTACGTGGAAACCCTCACGGGAAAATCCACGGGCTGGTAAGTGCGCCACACTCGAACCTCGAATCCACTAATTGTGATAGCTTATACAACCTAATCCCGGTTTGACGGCCTAATCCCGACCAATATCCCGCTACCACTACCCGCAGGCCTGTAAAAGTGGACCTAGTCCAATTTGCTCATGTGACCACCTAATCCCGGTGTCCGACCTAATCCCGGTCTATCACACAAGACTTACTTCTCCGAGGAGATCAAACCCTAAGTGAATATGCAATGATATCCAAATATGCAAGAAGTGCTAGGGTACACTAAATGCTTATCTATGATTATATGATGACAATAAAATCAAGAGGAAATTAGCAAAAATAGCCTTTCCCTACATTCACTTTCTAGGAAATAGCCCGTTGGAAAAAAAATTGCATATACAGCCACTTGGGGAACCCTATTTACCACTATGCCCTTAAGAGGCCCTCACATGGAAATTCCCTAAATACCCTCCTTAAATGTTGTAACAAATAAAAATCGATCACATTTACTAAATTACCCTCCCCATTCGCATTCCCCACAAAATGACCAAATTGGCCTCTGAATTCCCACAAAACTAACGGTTTACAGTACAATTGAAAACAAATTCAAACTGTTGTCTGTGTGATTACGCGCAAACCCAATCGAAACCACGTTGTCGTTGCCGTTGTCGTTGCCGTTGCCGCAGAGATACAGTGACGCACAAGCCCAGACGATGAAATTCTGCTCCGTGTGAAATTGCAAACCCAAACAACAACAAACCAGAAATAGAGAGAGGAAGGAGAAGCATGAGGTCGTCGTTGTCCTTGTCGTCGTTCTCCTGGTCTTCGTTATCCTCATCGCCGTTGTCTCGTCACCGTCGCCGTCGCCGTCGCCATCGGCATTGAACGAAGCATCCAAACCCTAGACGAAACGCAAACCAAACAAACCAGAAATAGAGAGAGGAAGGAGAAGCACGAGGTCGTCGTTGTCCTTGTTGTCGTTCTCCTGGCCTTCGTTATCCTCGTCGCCGTTGCCTCGTCGCCGTTGCCTCGTCGCCATCGGCATTGAACGAAGCATCCAAACCCTAGACGAAACGCAAACCAATTTCCAAGGTACTAATTTGTTCAAATTTGTGTTTTTATTGTAGTTTGTTCTTGTTTGTGTCTTGAGATGGTAATTTGTGTTTTTGACTTGTTGTATGTGTAGTATTTGGAGGTTGTGTGTTTTTATGGTAATTTTTGCTGTGAACACTACACTGGAAATTTATAGTGGGAGAGACGGAGGGAAGAAAGATTCACGTTTGTAGAGTAAATGACCGTTGCATGTAATGGTGAATGTATATGTTGAGCCTATGAGTGATTTTCATAAGCCTAGGGGTGATGGATGGATGATGCATGTATGTGTTATTTTCAGCCTAAGACTGATGTTGAATGTGTATTATTTGAATGATTTTCATAAGCCTAGTACTGATGTTGAGTCTGAGACTGATGATACATGCATAATTTTGAGGCTAGGACATATTTTCATAAGCCTGGGACTGATGTTTTCTGTTTGTTTTCATTGTTTAGATGCCGAAAAATTCGATTCCAGAGTTGTGGCGGTTCCCAGACCATGAGAATTGGGTTCCCGTCAGAGTAAACAGTGGAAGTAAAATGAACATGATTACACAATTGAAGTCCGTCCTACAGAAATTTGGGTTGGTGGAAAAATTCAAGCAGGGCCCATTCGGCAAATATTTGGATTTGAAAGAGCCGTTGAAAATTTACGGGCAGTTTATCCATAATATTTTGAAACGAGAGATCATTCACCCCAAAGGACAAAGAGAAGATGAGATGTGGTTTGGGTTGGGGAAGTCGAAAGCCCGTTTCGGCCAAGAAGAGTTTTGTGTATGCAGCGGTTTGAATATGGGACAGCTGCCCGAAGGTTTTGCTAATAACAGTAAAGTACAAGACGATTCGATGCTTAGAAGAATTTTCAAAGGAAGAAGGCCGACTGCGGAGGTATTGTATGCCACTTTGAGTAAAATGACGTCCGAACAGAGTGAAGATGCATATAAGATGTTGAATATATATATGGTGAGCCAATTCTTTGGCACGGATGACGGACGGACCACAGCCATATCGGGGTGGCTGTTTTCATTAGTTGAAAACGAAGAAGAATTCAAAAATTTTCCATGGGGTTCTTACATATTCAGCTTTACACTATATTTTTTGAAGGCTGTACTTCAGAAACGGCTACCCCAATTGAGAGGTGAAGCAAAGAAGGGAGGTAACAATGGGAAGCTGTAGGAGAATAAGAATACAGAAGACTTAGAAGAAGAAGACTTAGAAGAAGAAGAAGAAGAAGAAGAAGAAGAAGAAGAAAAAGAACAAGATAAGAAGAAAAAGAACAAGAAGAGGAAGAAGAAGTTAGTAGAAGAAGAAGAAGTGAAAGGGAAAGGGAAAGAGAAAGTGAAGCCGCGAGGTAAGGAAGAGAAGGAAAAGAAATCAAAATATTATACATACAATTTGTCCGGGTTCCCTCTAGTACTCCAGGTAAGTTTTAGAATAATTTTGCATGTTATCAAACTTTTTTTAGTGTTTCTCGTTTCATATTTTGTTGGATTGAAAAACATTGATTCATAGTAGTTAGTTTAAATTGTATAGGTATGGGCCATGGAGACGATAATTCGTTTTGATGTTCACGTTGGAAAGCGAATTGGTTTGGGGTATCCACGGTTCACTAGATGGCAATTTAGTGCAAGAATTTCAGATATTGAATCAAAATTCAATTCATCGGTGTGTACTTAATGACATACCTTTGTTTTTAGTTAATTATATGTAGAAATTCGCTAACAATTGTTTGTTCCTAATATGCAGATGGCTTTATTTCCTTGGGAAGTTGAAACTTATGAAAAGGGTACAAAGTACTTCAAGTCATTGAACCTGAAATACGTTTGTGAGCCACTACCTGAGAAGAAGAGGGAGAAATTGGCTTTGTCAATACAGCCAATACATCCAACTGAACAGAAAGAAGATCTTGGTTATGATGATGGAGTTGATGATTATCAGACAGGCAATGACAGTGATGGGATATGCGCTTCTGTTCTGAAGGAGATAGGAGGCTCTGTGGGAAGAAATATAAGCACATTTTGTAACGAATATTCCCCCCCTTCTAAGAAGCGTCTGTTCTCCGATGGAAATTCGAAGGTATGATTGCATCTATACTATTTGGTTTTAGACTTTTAGTATGTTATTCTTGTATGCATTGTATTAATTATTGCAAAATTTAGGTGCCTTCCACAATCCCAGAACTATATGCCGCCATGCTTGAGAGCGAGAAACGTATCATTTCCTTCTGTAGAAATGAATTTGAAAAGATTAGGAAGGAGATGAAGGTTAGATATAAAGTTGTTGAAAATTATATTATTATTTATATACAATAGTTTAGTCCTTAATAAATTCCACTAATTTATTGTTGTTGATGTTTTCAAGGGTGCTGAGCAAGATGATGA
Organism: Acer saccharum; assembly: GCA_030490815.1. Taxonomy (NCBI): domain Eukaryota; kingdom Viridiplantae; phylum Streptophyta; class Magnoliopsida; order Sapindales; family Sapindaceae; genus Acer; species Acer saccharum. Next base: position 24,083,521 of record CM059869.1, on the reverse strand, counting down.
TGCTGTTGTTGAGGAGGATGTTGGTGGTAAGGCTGCTGGTGATAAGGCTGCTGTTCAGGAGGATGTTGATGGTAAGGCTGCTATTGAGGAGGATGTTGAAGAAGTGGGTGAGCTGCAAGATGTTGCTTTTGTTCGTACGGCTGGTGAGCAAGATTCTCTTGGTGAGGGTGTTAAGCTTGGTAAGGGTGGTGAGGGAGATGAGGCTGTTGTTCAGGGTGTTAAGGTTGTTGGATCTATCCTTGACTTGGAAGAACTTACATCCCCTGACGTGTGTTTTATTGGCGAAACCCTCCCCAGTAGTGTGGTAGCACTTACTGAGGCCGACCCGCATGTTGAATACAGAGACCTCGACAAACAGAGGGGTCGAAAGCGGTTAAGGTATCTCGAAAGCCTGTACACAGATCCGATGCCCAATAAGACAAAGAAATCAAAGTCAAATGAGCAAGATGTAGACTTAGTTGAGTTCACAGTCTTTCCTGAAGAACGACGACCAAGTTAGGTATTTTTCCATTCCTGTACTCTGTTATATTGCCATGATTTTCAATGTATTCATTTTTTATTATCTGTCCTAATGTAATTTATTCATATTTTAATAGTTTTTATACCGGTCAAATCATTCCCATGACACGTCAAGTTTTTCAAGACCTGGTCAACGTCGACAAGTGGATATCAGATATGGTAACATAATTAATTACCTATTTCTTCTTGGTTATTAAGGCTTTATGTTACTTATTCACCTTAACGCACATCACTGCATTTACGCAGCACATCCAAAGTTTCTTTGATATCCTATGGAGGAGGCGATCGAGCAGTGAGCTCAGCTACATGCAAAATATTGGACTTGTCAACACATCTTTTTTCGTAAGTTTCACCCTAGTTATATGATATGCTATATGAAAATGTGTTATAATGCATGTATTTTTGAAGTCTAGGAATTATCTCAATGAATGTATTTTTTGATGACAGACAAGCATAAACATAAAGTGGCAAACTGAAATGAAATCGCTGGACAGCTTGAGGGAGAAAGCAAAATCTCTGAAGGATGACCGGGAAAGAAGTAACCCGAAAGAAACTACTTCTCCTCAACAGAAAAAAGATCGCAAAAAAAGGGTCAAGAAGTCCAGCGATGCTTCTCCTAAAGCAGTCAATGTCTGGGAAGAGTACCCCGAATTTGTTCCTTTAGATTACCAACCCAGTTCAGACGTCCTTAGACATATTACAGGCCATGAACTTCTATACCCTCAACCTTGGTGGCAACTGGATTCAGTAAGTTGTTGGAAATGAGGTTGCGTTGTCATTATCTATTTCCTTAAATAAATTTTATCTATTGTATATACAGGTGCTCATTCCGTGCCACATGAACGGGCATTGGGTGTTATGCCATGTACTTCTCAAGGAAGGAAAAGTTAAATTATTTGACTCATTGAATGAACGGAAGAGCGGACTTAGTAATCGGCTAAAGGACATTCGTGGCCTGCTTTACCTATTGCCATCTGTGTTGAAGCATGCCGGTTACTATCAACAAACGAAGATCGATCCTCATGCCACCCCGTTCACAGCTGAAAGCTTGCACAGTGATCTCATTCCACAACAAGATGATGGGTATGTTTGACATATTTATAAACTTTTATTTACTTTATTTACTTTCCTTAATATACTCGTGCTTGACATATCCCATCATTTAACAGAAGCAGTTGTGGTGTCTTTTTGATGAAGTATGCTGAGTTGATTATGGCTGGAGTACCAACTCCATGGAAATCAATTTTTGGACAAAAGAATATCAAAAACATTCGTAAGGCCATTGCAATTGACCTTTTTACCAATGGTCAAATCCGTAATTCCCCATAGACTTGTACATCTTGGGAATCATGTATTTAGGCTTAGAATGTTATGTGCACTTCAAATGGGAATGTTTATGATGTATTTTGTACTGTGAAAAATTCTGTAAAACCTAGTACAAGTATTCATGTAAAGAAGATTGTTATTCAGCGTGTAAGGATTCTGGGTTCGATAACGGAACTTGTAAATTACCCAGTTTGGTTACACGCTACTTTACAAATGAGCGTTGAATGTACACAAACGAAGTTAAATTGCTTAAAGCATACCTAGAGGGGGGGGGGGGGGGGGGGGTGAATAGGTTTTTACACCTTTTTTCAAACCCTTGAACAAACATCCGTTTGTCCCTCAAGGTAGCCTTACACACAACACTATAATCCAAGATAGACATACATAGACAATATGATGACACAATCATAATTGAAATGTCTAAGTATATCAACAAGTCATGTGAGGTAAAATATCAAATAATCATAACAACAAAATAAACTTGTATTTCATAAGATGTTCAATGTGTTACAAGAGTGAGCAAAATGTCACTAAACAAATATTACAATATACAAAAGAATCAAAGATACAAATTGATCTATAGAATGAATACACTAATCACACTATACAAAGACTTGATTCAAAATACATCACAAGTCAATATTATGAATCAAGACAATAAAATATACAATTAAAATATAAGAGAAGAGATAGAAAGAATTAACACAAGGGATTTTTTAACGTGGTAAAACCTCCAAGGAGGAAACATCCACGGGTTGAATTACAACCATTGGGTACTATATTATTGGAAAGTAAACATAGAACATTCACAAAGTGACCAATCTTTAGCTCACCCAACCTAGTGAAGTCTAAGCCTACCCAACCCTATTGGAAAGTATGAAATCCCTCAATGATGCGGAACCACCATATATTGGACAACACACTCAACCAACATCGATGGTAGATTAGAAATTCCTCAAGAGTGCATACACATCCCGTGTACCCCGCTCTATCGGAGTCTATGTCTAACCATACGCCTAGGCCTACCAATATGTTAGCCAACTCCCTATCCAAGGCACTCTTGCCTCTAGGGAGCCTCCCATGCATGACTATCCGAGTCCTCCCGACTCTAGCCATGACTTCTTGCTTACCTATCCGAGTCATCCCGACTCTAGGCAAGACTTCTTGCTTGGCTATCCGAGTCATCCCGACTCTAACCAAGACTTCATGCCTTTTACAAGGACTTCCTAGTGTGATCATGTGAATGCAAATGATGCAAACATTCATTTCAACATAGAACATGTGATCAATACATTCTATGGCACAAATAGACCTAAACATGTGAAAACACAATTAATCAAGTCTAGATGCAAAAATCCATGAATAGAAACCTAAGCATGTGAAACACCTAACACATATACTCAAAGTCTCATTCACACATATAACACTTGAATCACAAAATGTTCATTAAGTCCTAATTCAAGATGCTATCAATATACAATCAAAGTCTAGATATATGAGATTAAAATCAATCAATATACTAGACAAAAATATAGAGCAAGGTTTTGAGATTTACATCAATCAAAACCTATATTCTCTAAATCACAAACAAATACACAAATCCTTGATTTCTTCAATCAAAGGACCAAATCAAATCTCAAAGTCATTTTAACACAAAATTAATTCAATTAAGTATCAAACAACCTAAGATGCCATTCTAATCACAATACAACTCACAAACAAATGTAAAACCTAGAATCATAAAATCTAGTCAACATAAGTCCACAAATTGAGTTTCAATTGGAATGATAATCAAGCTACCTTTTCAAATAGCTTTCATAAAACAATAACATATATATAGAAGAAGAAACCCCAAGCAAATGGAAGGTGAAATAACAAGAAATCCCAAAGTTGAGACTCAAACCTCAATTCTGCAGCTGGTACGAATTTCAGTGTCCAACCACTTGAAATCACGATCAATCAGCCACCAAATCACTTGGAGATGTTAGAGGACTCAAATACGAACACTCTCCAACTTGAATCACTCAAATCCGACTCCGGATGAGGAAGATATGGTGTTTTGAAGTTTGGAAAAATTGGAGAGAAGTGTATACGGGAATTCTGAAATTTTTGCTTGGAAATTCAAAATGAGAGAGAGAGGGAAGAAATAGGAGGAGAGAGAGAGATCTATTTCGACCAATCATGTGGTGCCACGTCACCCCCAGGCCGTGGGGGGCGCGTGGCCCACACGGGAGCAGAAGGGGCTCCAGGCCGTGGGGCCCACGGCCTCAACCACGGCCAGCCCATGTGGCCCACGGCCTGGGCTGTCCTCTCCCGCGCACTCTCGGTTCGTCGGCCCGTATCTCGAGCGTCCGAACTCCGAATTCGAATCCGTTTTCGGATTACGAACCGTGACTCTCTCACACACAAAAACGACTATACAACTTTGAAAAACGGTTGAGAAATCATCTCGGAAATCATCGATGAAGTCAACACAACGTAAGAGAACGTAAAGTGGCATAGTCAACACGTTTGGACTCGAAACCTTATGAATGAGTAACCGAAACGACCGGAACTCAATAAGGCATTGAATAAGAACATGTTCAAGTCCTAAACACAAAATACGGAAACATATAAACACAAATACACACACATATGCTAGTTTCCGGACATAGTCCTAGAAAATGCAAAACACAAAGTTTATTAACTAAAAGTGAATGCATGAGCATATTTTGCCAAGTGTGTGAAAGTGAAATGTAAATGAAATAAAATCATGAAGGGACACACAAAAATGATATGTGTGGGTGTGTGCCTAGCCTTGTAAGAGATAAGAGGTCATGTATACCTTTGTAGACCGATAATGTCCGAAACTCTTAAAAGCCGGCAACTTGAACGAATAATGGTTGAGACGTCCTTCGTCTTCGAAATCCTTCATTTCTAACCACTAAACATTACAAGTAAAACACGTTTTGATATGGAATTAATGCCAACACTAATTATCAACCTAACAATCTCCCCCTTTGGCAAATTCCATGTCAAAACCCCTAAACAAACACTAAAACAATTACAAAGAAAATTTGGTCACAATGAGTACAATGAGTTACACATATAGACACAAATTATAAATCAAGTCTTGAACTTCATCTTGGTCTTCTCTTGATATCACCTAAAAAAAAACTTGAAAGCACAAGAATATCCAAGAGACACCAAGTATGGCAATATCCAAGTATCCAATCATAGGCAAGAAAATAATAGCATATAAGTTCAAATGGATCAAGTATGCTCCCCCTTAATACATACTATCCATCAATATATTCTAAGCCAAGATTCAACAAAAAAATATTACATGCCATATAGTTCAAGCTAGATACCAAATATACAAAAACAACTAACATAAGGCTAAGTAAGCTAGATATCTCCCATGTGTTTCTCATATTTCTCCCCCTTTTTGACATGATATGAAGCCAAAGGGAAAGAGTAAGAAATTATACCTCATGAAGCTTTCTAGCCACTTGTGCCACCAAGGAAAGAAGAACGGTGTGCGGATCTCACATATTGCCTTGTTGGAGTTGATTTTCCTTCCAACTCTTTGATCCTCTCATCTTGAGCAACAAGCTTTGCACTAAGGTCTTCAATCTTCCTTTGTGACGCCTCAATCAACCTATGAGATTCTTCAACCTCTTTCCTCAATTTTAAAGCCCAACTAGGAAGAGCGGGTGAGTAAGGGACATGGTTAGAATCAAGAGAATCACCAAAAAGCCTAAGTACATCATTAGACTTTCCCTTGTCCTTGTATGACATGGTTGCCAAACGTTTCTCACACAACTTCTCTAAGGGAGGAAGCATAACATCACCATCAAGATTCCTCACACCTTTAGCTAAGCACAATTGAGTTATAAACCCCGGAAAAGCCAATTTCTTGTCCAAACGACTAGTACAAGCCGCACTTTGAATTTGCTCCACAAGCAATTCACCAAGGTTTATAGGTTGGTTAGTAACCAAGGCATACACAATCTTAATCTTGTCTCTATTGAGCTCCGAAGCATTAGTAGAAACAATAAGATTGGAGCATACAAATAAATGCCAAAATGCACTAATTTTTGTTAGCTCACCTTGCCTAATAAAAGCACGTTTCCCCCACACAAAATCATCATCATCACAAAGAGTCTTACCCATTAAATCAAGGTTTTCCAAGACATCAACATCAAGGAAATCCGATTCAATGTCATCGGACAAGTTAAGAAATTCATTAACCTTCCTAGGGCAAACTCTAAAGACAACTTTCCTTATGCTAAGAGTAGCACTAGTCACAGTAGAACCGGATTTGTAAGCATTATAAAATTCTCTAACAATGGTCTCATTAGATACTCCTAACATGTTGACCCATGAAATCCAATTCCTACTCTTAAGCACATCATAAACATATGATCCAATACAAGAGTCCAAGTCAATACCTCTTTCTTGAATTATCTTTTTGCACCCAAAAATTCCCAATTCATCAACTTTGTTACCTTTGGAAATTTTGGACGAAATTGTAGGTTTCGACTTGGCAATGGGAGATGAAGAAGTATTTCCACCAACCTTCTTTGCTTTACCCATGATCTTGCAACACAAAACAAACTAAAAACAAAGTGAGAGGAAACAAAGAAACAAATAAGAAACCAATAAACATATACAAAGGCAAAACACTATATTTAATAAATCACCATGCAAGTAAGAATTTATCATAGCATCTTCATGATTTATCAAAAATAAGAATAATGCCAACAATTAACAACCTTGAAGAACATGTGAACATGTCATAAAAGAGAACAAGAATTTAGCATATTATGCTCCCCCTTGACAAGTGCCTCATCTAAAATCAAGATAGACAAATGTTCACAAAAATCACCACACAATCACATCACAAGCAATCTTTATTAGATTTGCAAATAAGCTTCACATATCTAAGAGAGTTACATCAAGATTTTCAATCACTCTCATATGTCATCAAAAATTGCTAAAGTATCACAAATACTAATTAAGCAAAAGTGAGTGTGTGAAGATTTGCTTCAAGTATATGAAAAGAAGTAGTTTGATAATCAAGCATGCACACAATTTCAACATCTATTCATCTTAGGCCTTTCCATAAAAAGGTCAAACCGGTTATCATCCGAAATTTTGCTTATAAAGAGAATAGATTTCAACATGTGAGCGTGTGTGTGCATGTGGCTCGTCAACCCATTTCTATTTGTCAACCCGAGCTCATTTGATTATTCAACTATACTCCAAAAGCCTTTTATTTTATTTTATTTTTTTTATTAAGGCTTGAATCAAAGATTTTTTTTTTTTATGATTCAATTCAACACTTCTTTGATTTTTCTAACATAAACATATACACCTCATGGCGGCTTTCACTCATCACAATGACGTAGCCCTTTCCAACATTGGGTGGCTTCACAACCAAGGTGTGTAGCCCTTTCCATGAGGGTGCTCGTTGAGTTCTATGTTGCCGAAGCAAATGGATACCAACCATTGGTCATTTTTAAATGTACTAGTCCTTAGGACTTCAAGGTGTATCCAAAGCGAACATCAATCAAGCTCAACATACTTAACAAAACATACAAGAGAAGCAAAGTGCATTTTTGAAACCAATTTCAAGGCTTAAAAGCACATGATCTAAAAGCAAGTAAAGAGACTTACTTAAGATCTCTACTTCTCAAGAGAGTAGCTATCAAAGAATATGAAGCTCACATTATTCAAATATTAGCCACTCAACAATCATACAAATAACAACACGCTTCATGAAATAAGATCAATGTGAACACTTATCACCAAAAGATCTTAAACTAGCAAATGTCAAAGAGTACCATATAAACACTATATTAGTTCTCAATTATGACATGCTTCATGAAAGTGATACAAACAATGAGTTGATAGATGAAAAATCAAGTAAGCAAGCAATATGATATAGAGATACCTTCGCAAGCTATTTTCACCAAATACAAAGCCTTCACCCTTTTTATGAGTCCTCTTGGCTTGTGAGTCCTCATGACTACAAGTTATAGGTGTGTCGATTCCAAGAGACTAAAGGCAATGTAATCCAACTCAAACAAACAAAAAAAATGACTTTCTCTAAAAGCCATAACAATAATGTTATCATATAGATTCCAAAAAAAAACTTCTCAAAAGTTAACCAACAAATTTTGACTATCAAAACAAACAAAGTGAGATAGCTAAGTTCATGTCAAGTTGTAAAGATACAAAGCAAAAAGCTAAGCCTCTTATCAACGACACTAATCTTAAAGCTAACTCACATGTGCAACTTACACTAATGGTAAGAGCACTCACCCTTGACAAATTTTGTCTTGGGTGGACAAACATAACATCATCAAGATTCTCTTTGACCACAATGTTGAACCTAGAGTAAAGTTCTTCCACAACTTGATTCACAATAATATCATTAATACTCTTCTTCTCAACATTGTTAGCAACACATGCATGGTCAAACTTTGTAGGATATGCATTCTTCACCTTCCGGATATTCTTAGCATGCTTTGACAAATTATCATGCTTTCCATATTCAAAAGCTTTAGCATGCATAGAATTAGGTCCAATCGCTCTATTCCTAGATGCATTTTCTAAGTTGCAATATTCAATGAATTTATAGCACTTGGGCTTGATATGGCCTAAGGTATTGCAAAAATGACATATGGGAACAAAAGGAGAGATTTTACCTTCCGGTGGTGGTGGAGGACAAATGGGAGTTTCAAGGGGTACCTTATTCTTCAATTTGTTCTTTTTCTTGGAACGTCTCTTCTTAGGAGCTTTCTCTTCAATGATAGCTTCACTAGTAGGAAGTGATGCTTCTATGAGCTTCTCTTCAACCACCGCTACACTTGAGCTCTCTAAGTTCATATTAGAGATGATCCTATCCTTTTCAAGCAAAATACCCTCAACTTCGCAAAGCTTCTTTTCAATAGCATTCTTTTCACGCAAAAGCCTACGAGTTGTAGCAACAAACTCATCCACTTGAATCTTGATCAAGTCTTCCTTCTCATCAATCTCACTCAAGGCTAATTTCAACTTCTCCTCAAGAAACTTCACCTTAGCCAAAAGATCAATGTAGGATGGATTATCATTTGAACACTCTTGATGACTTTGATCAATCTCCTTATCCAATGAATCTTGATTAACATCCTCTAGAGTAGAGTGAGAAGCCATGAATGCAACAAAGTTGCTCACTAGCTCTTCTTCACTAGAAGACTCATCACTTGAGCTCTCCTCATCACTAGAGGCATCATCTTCACTCCATGTAGCCGCCATAGCCTTTCCCTTCTTGTCCCTCTTAGAATCACCACTAGGACAATCCGAAGCATAATGTCCAAGCTTCTTGCATTTGAAGCATTGAACCTTCCTATTGCTCTTAGCATGGCCACTCCTCTCATGAGGTGGAGTAAAGGATTTCTTGACTTCCTTGTCCCTTGAGTACTTGCCACTTGACTTGGCACCTTTCCTCATGAACTTCCTAAACTTCCTAACCAATAACGCCATCTCCTCATCATCATCGCTACTACTAGCTTCCTTGACAACCTTGAGAGCTAAACCCTTGTTCTTAGCCTTTGGTTTCATGCACGCCTCAAAAGTTTGAAGAGATCCTAGCAACTCATCTATGCTCATGACGTCAACGTCCTTGCTCTCTTCAATGGCGGTAACCTTGGCTTTGAACCTCTTTGGAAGAGATCTAAGAATCTTCCAATTTAGCCTCTCACCGGAGATAGGAGTACCAAGAGCTTGGCATTGGTTGGCGATGTCTAGAAGCTTATCTTGGAAGTCAATAAACTTGTCTTCCTCACCCATTTGCAAAACCTCAAATTGGGAAGTGAGCAATTGAAGACGAGACTTCTTCACCGCTTTAGTCCCCTCATTGGTGACTTGGAGAGCCTCCCATGCCTCCTTAGCGGTTTCTAGGTTTTGAATGTAGGAGAATTGCCTACTATCAACACCTCCAAAAATAGCATTCACCGCCCGATGATGCCATTTTGCTAACTCAAACTCATTAGTAGACCACTCACTCCTAGGCTTGGAAACGGTCTCTCCATCCACAATCTTGTTAGGAGCAAGGTAACCTTCTTCAACGGTCATCCAAGCTCTCTCATCAATAGATCGGATGTAAGCCTTCATCCTCAATTTCCAAAACCCGTAGTTGTGACCCTTGAGAAGAGGAGGCCTAGAATTCGAAGCCCCTTCGGTCATCACATCATCTTGGAAAACCATTCTAGCAAATACCTAAGCAATCCACTCGTAAGTGTAAACCGGATCTCGCCGAGTGCCGTCCGACGACCCGCTCTGATACCAATTGAATGTACACAAACGAAGTTAAATTGCTTAAAGCATACCTAGAGGGGGGGGGGGGGTGAATAGGTTTTTACACCTTTTTTCAAACCCTTGAACAAACATCCGTTTGTCCCTCAAGGTAGCCTTACACACAACACTATAATCCAAGATAGACATACATAGACAATATGATGACACAATCATAATTGAAATGTCTAAGTATATCAACAAGTCATGTGAGGTAAAATATCAAATAATCATAACAACAAAATAAACTTGTATTTCATAAGATGTTCAATGTGTTACAAGAGTGAGCAAAATGTCACTAAACAAATATTACAATATACAAAAGAATCAAAGATACAAATTGATCTATAGAATGAATACACTAATCACACTATACAAAGACTTGATTCAAAATACATCACAAGTCAATATTATGAATCAAGACAATAAAATATACAATTAAAATATAAGAGAAGAGATAGAAAGAATTAACACAAGGGATTTTTTAACGTGGTAAAACCTCCAAGGAGGAAACATCCACGGGTTGAATTACAACCATTGGGTACTATATTATTGGAAAGTAAACATAGAACATTCACAAAGTGACCAATCTTTAGCTCACCCAACCTAGTGAAGTCTAAGCCTACCCAACCCTATTGGAAAGTATGAAATCCCTCAATGATGCGGAACCACCATATATTGGACAACACACTCAACCAACATCGATGGTAGATTAGAAATTCCTCAAGAGTGCATACACATCCCGTGTACCCCGCTCTATCGGAGTCTATGTCTAACCATACGCCTAGGCCTACCAATATGTTAGCCAACTCCCTATCCAAGGCACTCTTGCCTCTAGGGAGCCTCCCATGCATGACTATCCGAGTCCTCCCGACTCTAGCCATGACTTCTTGCTTACCTATCCGAGTCATCCCGACTCTAGGCAAGACTTCTTGCTTGGCTATCCGAGTCATCCCGACTCTAACCAAGACTTCATGCCTTTTACAAGGACTTCCTAGTGTGATCATGTGAATGCAAATGATGCAAACATTCATTTCAACATAGAACATGTGATCAATACATTCTATGGCACAAATAGACCTAAACATGTGAAAACACAATTAATCAAGTCTAGATGCAAAAATCCATGAATAGAAACCTAAGCATGTGAAACACCTAACACATATACTCAAAGTCTCATTCACACATATAACACTTGAATCACAAAATGTTCATTAAGTCCTAATTCAAGATGCTATCAATATACAATCAAAGTCTAGATATATGAGATTAAAATCAATCAATATACTAGACAAAAATATAGAGCAAGGTTTTGAGATTTACATCAATCAAAACCTATATTCTCTAAATCACAAACAAATACACAAATCCTTGATTTCTTCAATCAAAGGACCAAATCAAATCTCAAAGTCATTTTAACACAAAATTAATTCAATTAAGTATCAAACAACCTAAGATGCCATTCTAATCACAATACAACTCACAAACAAATGTAAAACCTAGAATCATAAAATCTAGTCAACATAAGTCCACAAATTGAGTTTCAATTGGAATGATAATCAAGCTACCTTTTCAAATAGCTTTCATAAAACAATAACATATATATAGAAGAAGAAACCCCAAGCAAATGGAAGGTGAAATAACAAGAAATCCCAAAGTTGAGACTCAAACCTCAAATTCTGCAGCTGGTACGAATTTCAGTGTCCAACCACTTGAAATCACGATCAATCAGCCACCAAATCACTTGGAGATGTTAGAGGACTCAAATACGAACACTCTCCAACTTGAATCACTCAAATCCGACTCCGGATGAGGAAGATATGGTGTTTTGAAGTTTGGAAAAATTGGAGAGAAGTGTATACGGGAATTCTGAAATTTTTTGCTTGGAAATTCAAAATGAGAGAGAGAGGGAAGAAATAGGAGGAGAGAGAGAGAACATTTCGACCAATCTGTGGTGCCACGTCACCCCCAGGCCGTGGGGGGCGCGTGGCCCACACGGGAGCAGAAGGGGCTCCAGGCCGTGGGGCCCACGGCCTCAACCACGGCCAGCCCATGTGGCCCACGGCCTGGGCTGTCCTCTCCCGCGCACTCTCGGTTCGTCGGCCCGTATCTCGAGCGTCCGAACTCCGAATTCGAATCCGTTTTCGGATTACGAACCGTGACTCTCTCACACACAAAAACGACTATACAACTTTGAAAAACGGTTGAGAAATCATCTCGGAAATCATCGATGAAGTCAACACAACGTAAGAGAACGTAAAGTGGCATAGTCAACACGTTTGGACTCGAAACCTTATGAATGAGTAACCGAAACGACCGGAACTCAATAAGGCATTGAATAAGAACATGTTCAAGTCCTAAACACAAAATACGGAAACATATAAACACAAATACACACACATATGCTAGTTTCCGGACATAGTCCTAGAAAATGCAAAACACAAAGTTTATTAACTAAAAGTGAATGCATGAGCATATTTTGCCAAGTGTGTGAAAGTGAAATGTAAATGAAATAAAATCATGAAGGGACACACAAAAATGATATGTGTGGGTGTGTGCCTAGCCTTGTAAGAGATAAGAGGTCATGTATACCTTTGTAGACCGATAATGTCCGAAACTCTTAAAAGCCGGCAACTTGAACGAATAATGGTTGAGACGTCCTTCGTCTTCGAAATCCTTCATTTTCTAACCACTAAACATTACAAGTAAAACACGTTTTGATATGGAATTAATGCCAACACTAATTATCAACCTAACAAGCGTGTACACCCTTGTACAAATATTCGTGTAAAGAATATTGTTATACAGCGTGTAAGGATTCTGGATTTCATTTATTGAACTTCGTATTACCCAGAACGGTTGGTGAATAACACAATTCACACAATGAGAGGCACACTTGAAACATATATAGGCAACTACACGATGAAAAGTAACCATGATTACAAGTACAATGGTCACAGGACACATGAATGATTTCTTGTCACTTTGAAAACATGATTACACGATGAAAGTAAGCATTCTTACACGATACATTAATATTATTAGCGTGTAATATAGATTACTTTTCATCGTGTTATCATTCACACTGTTGATCACAACGAATACACGATGGAAAATAATCTTCCTTACACGATACATTAACTGTAGCGTGTAACCATGATTGCTTATCAGCGTGTAATCATTGACCAGTTAAAGGTTCAATGTCCGAGGACAAAAAACTAATGGCACCTTTGAAGATGGGTTTACAAGAATGTCACCTTTTTATTTAATTTATTTGTTGTGCACAATGCTGTGATTTTGATGATTGAGTTCTTATTCTGTCATTGAAATTACCCAGAATGTTCACACGGTAAAATGAGTTTAAGATTGAGCGTGTAAAACCTAGTACAAGTATTCATGTAAAGAAGATTGTTATTCAGCGTGTAAGGATTCTGGGTTCGATAACGGAACTTGTAAATTACCTAGTTTGGTTACACGCTACTTTACATATGAGCGTGTACACCCTTGTACAAATATTCGTGTAAAGAATATTGTTATACAGCGTGTAAGGATTCTGGATTTCATTTATTGAACTTCGTATTACCCAGAACGGTTGGTGAATAACACAATTCACACAATGAGAGGCACACTTGAAACATATATAGGCAACTACACGATGAAAAGTAACCATGATTACAAGTACAATGGTCACAGGTCACATGAATGATTTCTTGTCACTTTGAAAACATGATTACACGATGAAAGTAAGCATTCTTACACGATACATTAATATTATTAGCGTGTAATATAGATTACTTTTCATCGTGTTATCATTCACACTGTTGATCACAACGAATACACGATGGAAAATAATCTTCCTTACACGATACATTAACTGTAGCGTGTAACCATGATTGCTTATCAGCGTGTAATCATTGACCAGTTAAAGGTTCAATGTCCGAGGACAAAAACTAATGGCACCTTTTGAAGATGGGTTTACAAGAATGTCACCTTTTTATTTAATTTATTTGTTGTGCACAATGCTGTGATTTTGATGATTGAGTTCTTATTCTGTCATTGAAATTACCCAGAATGTTCACACGGTAAAATGAGTTTAAGATTGAGCGTGTAAAACCTAGTACAAGTATTCATGTAAAGAAGATTGTTATTCAGCGTGTAAGGATTCTGGGTTCGATAACGGAACTTGTAAATTACCTAGTTTGGTTACACGCTACTTTACATATGAGCGTGTACACCCTTGTACAAATATTCGTGTAAAGAATATTGTTATACAGCGTGTAAGGATTCTGGATTTCATTTATTGAACTTCGTATTACCCAGAACGGTTGGTGAATAACACAATTCACACAATGAGAGGCACACTTGAAACATATATAGGCAACTACACGATGAAAAGTAACCATGATTACAAGTACAATGGTCACAGGTCACATGAATGATTTCTTGTCACTTTGAAAACATGATTACACGATGAAAGTAAGCATTCTTACACGATACATTAATATTATTAGCGTGTAATATAGATTACTTTTCATCGTGTTATCATTCACACTGTTGATCACAACGAATACACGATGGAAAATAATCTTCCTTACACGATACATTAACTGTAGCGTGTAACCATGATTGCTTATCAGTGTGTAATCATTGACCAGTTAAAGGTTCAATGTCCGAGGACAAAAAACTAATGGCACCTTTTGAAGATGGGTTTACATGAATGTCACCTTTTTATTTAATTTATTTGTTGTGAACAATGCTGTGATTTTGATGATTGAGTTCTTATTCTGTCATTGAAATTACCCAGAATGTTCACACGGTAAAATGAGTTTAAGATTGAGCGTGTAAAACCTAGTACAAGTATTCATGTAAAGAAGATTGTTATTCAGCGTGTAAGGATTCTGGGTTCGATAACGGAACTTGTAAATTACCCAGTTTGGTTACACGCTACTTTACATATGAGCGTGTACACCCTTGTACAAATATTCGTGTAAAGAATATTGTTATACAGCGTGTAAGGATTCTGGATTTCATTTATTGAACTTCGTATTACCCAGAACGGTTGGTGAATAACACAATTCACACAATGAGAGGCACACTTGAAACATATATAGGCAACTACACGATGAAAAGTAACCATGATTACAAGTACAATGGTCACAGGTACACATGAATGATTTCTTGTCACTTTGAAAACATGATTACACGATGAAAGTAAGCATTCTTACACGATACATTAATATTATTAGCGTGTAATATAGATTACTTTTCATCGTGTTATCATTCACACTGTTGATCACAACGAATACACGATGGAAAATAATCTTCCTTACACGATACATTAACTGTAGCGTGTAACCATGATTGCTTATCAGCGTGTAATCATTGACCAGTTAAAGGTTCAATGTCCGAGGACAAAAAACTAATGGCACCTTTTGAAGATGGGTTTACAAGAATGTCACCTTTTTATTTAATTTATTTGTTGTGAACAATGCTGTGATTTTGATGATTGAGTTCTTATTCTGTCATTGAAATTACCCAGAATGTTCACACGGTAAAATGAGTTTAAGATTGAGCGTGTAAAACCTAGTACAAGTATTCATGTAAAGAAGATTGTTATTCAGCGTGTAAGGATTCTGGGTTCGATAACGGAACTTGTAAATTACCCAGTTTGGTTACACGCTACTTTACATATGAGCGTGTACACCCTTGTACAAATATTCGTGTAAAGAATATTGTTATACAGCGTGTAAGGATTCTGGATTTCATTTATTGAACTTCGTATTACCCAGAACGGTTGGTGAATAACACAATTCACACAATGAGAGGCACACTTGAAACATATATAGGCAACTACACGATGAAAAGTAACCATGATTACAAGTACAATGGTCACAGGTCACATGAATGATTTCTTGTCACTTTGAAAACATGATTACACGATGAAAGTAAGCATTCTTACACGATACATTAATATTATTAGCGTGTAATATAGATTACTTTTCATCGTGTTATCATTCACACTGTTGATCACAACGAATACACGATGGAAAATAATCTTCCTTACACGATACATTAACTGTAGCGTGTAACCATGATTGCTTATCAGCGTGTAATCATTGACCAGTTAAAGGTTCAATGTCCGAGGACAAAAAACTAATGGCACCTTTTGAAGATGGGTTTACATGAATGTCACCTTTTTATTTAATTTATTTGTTGTGAACAATGCTGTGATTTTGATGATTGAGTTCTTATTCTGTCATTGAAATTACCCAGAATGTTCACACGGTAAAATGAGTTTAAGATTGAGCGTGTAAAACCTAGTACAAGTATTCATGTAAAGAAGATTGTTATTCAGCGTGTAAGGATTCTGGGTTCGATAACGGAACTTGTAAATTACCCAGTTTGGTTACACGCTACTTTACATATGAGCGTGTACACCCTTGTACAAATATTCGTGTAAAGAATATTGTTATACAGCGTGTAAGGATTCTGGATTTCATTTATTGAACTTCGTATTACCCAGAACGGTTGGTGAATAACACAATTCACACAATGAGAGGCACACTTGAAACATATATAGGCAACTACACGATGAAAAGTAACCATGATTACAAGTACAATGGTCACAGGTCACATGAATGATTTCTTGTCACTTTGAAAACATGATTACACGATGAAAGTAAGCATTCTTACACGATACATTAATATTATTAGCGTGTAATATAGATTACTTTTCATCGTGTTATCATTCACACTGTTGATCACAATTCAACAGTGTGAATGATTACACGATGAAAACCAATAAAGCTTACAAGATATATTAAATATATCGTGTAAGTATGCTTTGTTTGCATCGTGAAATCTTTGACACTGTTGATTTTTGATCAACAGTGTGAATTATTACAACTTCCTGGGCTTAGTTTCGTTTTTATCAGACCCAATACTGATGACATAATAGCAAAGTAATCCAAAACTTTTGGAAGCAAAGCAAAGTAGGTCATAAGTAGTCAATATTTCTACATGGAAGGAATGATTCAATCCAAAAACTTTTCATGTATATACCAAAACTAGGGACATAATATCATCTTCTCAGTGCTTCCATTACATCAAAGTACGTAAAATCTATACATTTCCGTATGTAAACCTATTAGTTTTACAGAATATAAACAAGATGATGGCAATTCAGCATGGCAAGATTATGAACGGCAGCAAGTTGATAAAAATTGGGAGTATGAATTAGACGTCATTCTTGCACTTGGAGAGGATGATGAACTATGTTTGAAGGCTGTTTGTGCCCTCAACTCTCACTCTGGTTGACCAATATATTGATATAATATGATTCCATGGTTGAGTGAGAGTGTTTGTTCATATTTCCAGCCATATAGTCATCTTCTCAGTGCTTCCATGGATAAGGCTGATCTCTCCCATAATGACATCTACGGCTGCACGCCCACCACCTAAGTATAATTGGACAGAACAATCAGGGTCAAGTGTACTAGTGCGTATGAGTTCTTCGTTATAAACCAGAGATTTCTCTCCTGGTAACCACCGAAAAAAGGGAAACATGTTAACAATATCACAAAACTGAAGAGTTGGACTGATATCGATATTTTGTTACCTAACTAAGAACAAAACATAGAAGAAAGTATTTGTATTTTAAAGGCTCATTCTTTATTACACACGATACAAGGATAAATAGGATACGTTGTTTGCTTGCACTCCTATATATATTGCTTTACATCATTTTGACGAGAAAATCTTCCATGCACCCGGTGCAATGCACCCTAGCCAATGGGTGTATGCCATGTGGCACACCAACCAATAGATGTATGCCATATGGCCTCTGTGCCACGTGGCAAACACCCATTGGCTAGGGTGCATTGCACAGGATGCATACAAGATTTTCTCCTTTTTGACACATTGAAATAATCAAAAGACACTTAGAAATAAAACAAATGAATTTTAAACTTTCTAGGTACATTGACACAGTACTTTAATCTCCCAAGATTCATAAATAAAGTTCAACTTCCCACCACGGTTCATGAATCTTGGTATATGGAAAGTTGATTTAACTTTCGAACAAGTGAAAACAATACAGGAAAAAAAAAAAACCAACCGGCACCGAAGAAAATAATTTTTAAGAAAATTTGTTTTAATATATCACTTCTAATCTTGTCCCATCAATGAAACCGCCTTTCACTTATCTAAATAAAAAACTTCCACATGCGAATCTCTGTAGAATCTACATCATATCCAGTCTTCGTCCCTCATGTCCCTTCAATCAAACAGTGAAACACTTATCCAAAAAATTTAGTTTCCCATGCGAATCTCTGCACAATCTACATCTAGACTGGCAATATCTGCCAATAGTAGAACGAGCCATTGTATAATATCTTTGACTCTGTTGCATGTTCATTCATTCAAAAAGCAACAGTGTGAATGGTTACACGGTAAAAAACAAAGCATCATTACACGATCCTTCGTATGTAGCATGTAATAATGATTAGTTTCCATCGTGTAACCATTCATACTGTTGCATGTTCAATCATTCAACAAGCAACAATGTGAATGCCCACAAGGTCAGACAAGCAGCACATAGCACTCTATTCCTACTATCATTCCATAAGTGTTGTAAATTTATTTCACTGTGGTTTCTAGACCTTGTAATTTCCAAAAGTGCTATTATCAGAAACGTAATTTCCACTTTACATATTGATGTAAATTTGGTATATGATGTTGTCGTTTATCAGGCATAGCTAACAGCCTAACAGGTATATATTTACATGATAACTGGGAACACTCTGATCGCACGTAAAATGGGCAAATTTTGAATGAATACACGCCATTTTCTAAACATGGTTACACGATACATTCAATGTATCGTGTAATCATTGACCACAGGACTGTTCAATCATTCATAATGCAATTACACGATGAACAGTAACCATGCTTACATTAAATGTATCGTCTAAGCATGGTTAGCTCTCATCGTGTAATCATTCATACTGTTGCATTTTCAATCATTACGCCATGAAAACTTGATTCAACATGCAACAATGTCAATAATTACACGCGGAAAATTTGATTCAGATACAATGACAAAGAATACACGATTAAAAGTAAGCATCCTTACACGATACATTAATTATAGCGTGTAAACATGATTACTTTTCAGCGTGTAATCATAGACCAGTTGCATGTTGAATCATTAATAATGCAATAACACGATGAAAAGCGACCATGCGTACACGCAACATTAAATGTATTCTTTGAAATTGTTATGAGGCTGATACAGTGATTCACATTTCATTCTTTATATTAAAGTAGGATTAATAATATTTTTGTGCATATTTACATTTCATTCGCAGTATTAATGTTTATGTTTTTTTTTTTTTTTTTTTTTTACAAACAAAATCCTATTTACTTTTAATCGTGTAATAATTTACAATGTTGATTTTGGATCAAGAGTGTCAACGATTACACGATGAAAAGTAATAAACCTTAAACGAAATAATAAATGAATCGTGTAATATTGTAACAATGCTTACTTTGCACCGTGTTATCTTTGACACTGTTGATCCAAAACAACAGTGTCAAATATTACACGATTAAAAGTAAGCATTCTTACACGATAAAAAGTGATATATCGTGTAACCATGGTTACTTTTCATCGTGTAATCATCGACCAATAAGTGGTAATGCTGTTTCATTCAAACGCACAATATACAAACACATTTCTTTTTTGTTACATAACTTAAGAACAAAACAGAGAAGAAAATATTTGTATTTTAAAGGCTCATTCTTTTTTGTCATTCAACTTCATGCCTTGTAAAATTACACACAATACAATATGTTGTTTGCTATATATATTGGGGGATATTGCTTTACATCTTTTTGACACATTGAAATAATCAAAGGACAATTAGAAATTAAACAAAGGACTTTTAAACTTTCTATGTACATTGACACAGTACTTTAATCTCCCAAGATTCATAAATAAAGTTCAACTTCCCACCACGGTTCATGAATCTTGGTAAATGCAAAGTTGATTTAACCTCGAGTGAAAACAACACAGGAAAAAAAATAAAAACATTTATTGCGTGGCTGTAGACGGCCACCGAATTGAGAAAATCTTATATGCACAGGGTGCAATGCACAATAGCCAATAAGTGTATGCCACGTGGCATAAACTGTGTCACATGGCATACACCCATTGTTGGTATGCCACGTGGCATGCACCCATTGGCTAGGGTGCATTGCACCCGGTGCATATAAGATTTTCTCGACCGAATTACCTGCAACAATCAATAAATCTGACCCTCTCCCTTTAAAAAATAATTTTAAATATATCACTTGTAATGATGTCCCATCAATGAAACAAGTGAAACAACCTTTCACTTATCCAAATAAAAATCCTTGCAAATCTCTGTAGAATCTACATCATATCCAGACTTGCTCCCTCTTGTCCCCTCGATCAAACAGTGAAACACTTATCCAAAGATAAAAGTTTCCCAGGCGAATCTCTACAGAATCTACATCCAGACTGGCAATACCTGCCAACAGTAGAACGAGCCATTGTATAATCTTTGACTCTGTTGCATGTTCAATCCTTCAACAAGCAACGGTGTGAATGGTTTACACGCTGCAAACATATCATAATTACACTATTCTTCATATGTAGCGTGTAATAACGCTTAGTTTTTACATGATAACTGGGAACACTCTGATTATACGCAGCATGGTCACGGTCTGAATGAATACACGCCAATTTGTTATCATGAGTACACGATATATTAAATGTATCGTGTAATCATGGTTAATTTAAATCGTGTAACCATTGACCAATTTGCATGTTGAATCATTAAAATGGGAATACATGCCAATTTGTTACCATAAGCACACGATATATTAAATGTATCGTGTAATCATGGTTACTTTAAATCGTGCAACCATTTACCAATTTGCATGTCGAATCATTAAAATGGTCGTTTATCAGGTATAGCTATTTTACAGTTTTAAATTTACATTACATTATAACTGGGAACACTCTGATAATACGTAACATGGTCACAGTCTGAATGAATACACGCCAATTTGTTATCATGAGTACACGATGTATTAAATGTATCGTGTAATCATGGATACTTTAAATCGTGTAACCATTGACCAAAATTGCATGTTCAAGCATTCATATTGCAATTACACGATGAAAAGTAACTATGCTCACACGCTACATTAAATGTAGTCTTTGAAATTGTTGCGTGACTTATACACCGATTCACATGACGTACATTTCATTCTTTATATTAAAGTAGGTTTAATACATTTTCATAATATAATTTATTTTTTTTTTTACAAATAAATTCATATTTCTAACATGGATGGAACTTCCATCACAGCAAGCAACATCAAATGGGAATTGCTCTTGGAAATCCAGTAGGTGTGACCCCGCATGTGTATCTGTTTCGGTAGGTGGAGATGGTAGTCGGGCACACCGTTCGGACTGGGGACAAACTGGGGACATTTGGATAGATCAACTTCAATGTCCGCCTAATAATCTTGTTACGCCTCATGTCTCGTGGGGCGCAGGCATGAAGCTCTTCTCCAGCAAGTCAGTGATCGATGTAAAAATTCGTACATATTTTGTACTGATACTGGTCGCAAACACTAATGCCACGAGAGAGCATCACCCCGGCACTTAAACCTCTCCACCGAAGACGTATCAAGAACTTCCGTTTAATTGGACAGAACAATCAGGGTCAAGTCGACTACTGCCGATGAGTTCTTCGTTAGTTGGCCAGAGATTTCTCTCCTGTTCCCATGACCAATTGTAGTGATGTTGGTGTCCAGTTGACAGGAAACCATTCATTGCTGCAATGAAGAGAAAATTTACAGGTGATGAGGCAGATATCAAAGCATTGAAGCTATGATTTCTGTATTTGTGTGTTTGGTTTCCTATCTCTGTTTGATATTCACAAACTGATATCATGAGGGGACTGAGGGAAGGAAAAGCAAAAATGTCCTGTGATATTTTTAGAGATTGACAAGGTTTTGTCTCGTCTGGAAGCTAAGGAAAAAGAATTAGAGGAGCGGGAGAAGCAACTAGGGCTCAGCTTTCATACACAGACATAATCCTCTTACACATAAATACACAAAACATCACACATTCCAACACTAACACTACGAGTGTAACGCGAAGATGACAAACTCTGGAGAACATAAGCTTGGACAGTGATAGAAGTTTGCCGATGAATGAACTCAGATGATTGCATTTTCGGAATGAGTTTGTGACAATTCTGAACAGAATCGATCCATCTAACCCTAATACCATGACGAAGGAAGTGGATAATTTTTTTCTTGATAGATCGTGTGCCAAATCTATCAAGTAATTCATTAGAATTTCCTGCCTTGTCTGTGTTTGACAACGGAAGAATGAGAATGCTTAGTAGTAGAATTTTAAGTCTGGAAATTTGAAACTATCAAAGAGACCTACCAAGTACATGAAAATAGATCTATTAAAAGAAAAGAAGAAAAAAAACAAAGGGAAAAAGTTCAGAGCATGAACTTCTTCATTTCTGAAAAAAACCACTTTGCCTACAACCACCACCACAGCCCAGTGTATATAAGAATCTCTTGGACGGTCCCACCCTCACTTAAAAAACAATAAATTTTCACTTGTTGGAAAGATAAATCAACTTTGCATATTCCAAGAGTCATGAACCGGATAGTTGAACTTTATTTATGAATCTTGGGAGATTAAAGTCCTGTGTCAATGTACCTAGAAAGTTTAAAAGTCCTTTGTTTTATTTCTAATTGTCCTTCGATTATTTCAAGGGGAATGCTA
The DNA here is from genome assembly GCA_030490815.1 of Acer saccharum. Lineage (NCBI taxonomy): Eukaryota > Viridiplantae > Streptophyta > Magnoliopsida > Sapindales > Sapindaceae > Acer > Acer saccharum. Next base: position 24,060,510 of record CM059869.1, on the reverse strand, counting down.
TCTACCTTTCCTATTTACCTTACCCATTTGCCTTTCCCACTCATTGCTTGACACGTGTACACTTTTTCATTTAATAAAAGGCTCTCACTTTTTACTATAAAACTTGTTTACGTCTTTACCCCTGATAGCTGCTTCTATCATGTCATTAATAAGGGGTAAAGACGTAAACAAACTTTGTAACAAAAAGTGAGAGCTTTTTATTAAATGAAAAAGTGTACACGTGTCAAGCAATGAGTAGGAAAGGCAAATGGGGAAGGCAAATGGGAAAGGTAGATAGCATTTCCCTTATTTCAATGGGTCATCTGTAATACTATATACTGTTCAGCGTGTAATCATTGACCAGTTGCATGTTAAACCTTATCCAGATGAAATTATGTCAAAGATTGTACGATCTAAAGTATTCTTACACGATACATTAACAATAGCGTGTAAACATGATTACTTTCAGCGTGTAATCATGGACCGTTTGCATGTTCAAATATCCAGATGAAACTTTGTCAAAGATTACAAGATGAAAGTAATCATCCTTACACGATACATTAATATTAGCGTGTAAACATGATTACTATCAGCGTGTAATCATGGACCATTTTCATGTTCAAATATCCAGATGAAATTATGTCAACGATTACACGATGTAAAGTAATCATCCTTACACGATACATTAATATTAGCGTGTAAACATAATTACTTTTCGGCGTGTAACCATGTTTTTCCTTCGCCACGAAACAACATATATTACAATTTAATATATAATAATAATAATAATGTATATAATTTATATATATATATATATATATATATTATTGTATGGGTAATAATATTATTATATACGTAATAATATTTAATATATTATATATAATAATACAATATAATATATATATTTTATATTTATATTACATATTTATTTTATATAATATATATAGTATATATATACATATTATTATAATATATATATATATATTAACACATTATTTATATATATATATATATTATATAAATATAATAATAATATAATAATAATAATAATGTTTAATATATCATATATACTATGTGTTAATACATATATATATATATATATATATATATATAAATATATATATATATATATATTTATATATTATTATATATAATAATATAATATAATATATTATAATATATATAATATTATATAGTAATTATTATATAGGTGATATTTTTGTAATATTTTGAAATGGTGAGGGCAAAATTGTCTTTTCCAGACTTGTCCCATGCATGGGACAAGTCTGGCCTACGGTCTGAGGTGGGACAATTTTTGGTGAATTTTGTCCCACCTTGTCCCGTCCCGTCCCAAGCTATTGGTGCGCCAAACGCAGGACAAGAGAAAATAGTCCCGTCCTATCCCGCGTACCAAACGCACCCTAAAGGCCTTGGAATAGGTACTGTAAGCTTAAGAACAACTCCTAGGCCCATTGTGGATTGAATTTCGATTTAAATAATTTTTTTTAATATTTTATTTATTTATTCCGATTGGTCGGAATGTTTTAAAAAGGCGGTGTGCACCCATCAGACTCGATTTCGGAAGTGTAAATGTATTACGGGAGATCGATTCAAGCAACTAGAACCACTTATAAGGTTGTGAAAAAACTCTTAGGCACTTAGGGGTTAATATTTGAAAGGGTTGTTTGGTATATGGTATATCTAGTGTAATGGGTATGGACGTACTTGTTCGACCGTTTGATTATCTCGAAACTCCACATACATACTTCCATTGATACCCCTTCATCATAGGATGGTGCCGATCGTTGAGATTTTTGCGGGGCCCCCATAATTTAATCAACGGGTAAGATCTGTAAGGCCTAAGAAGAATTCCTATAATATAGATATATAATACATATATATCTCTTCCATTGAAAGAAGCAATATCCAATGGCCAAGGAATTGTGTCAAAAATTGTGTAAAAAGATGGGGCCATGGATCCTGCCCCATTATATATATATATATATATATATGTTATATAATATGTATTTATATATATTACTTTATATATATATATAATACATATATATCTTTGCTAATTTCCTCTACTTTATATCATTATAATGTAGCAGAGACTGTATTATATATATTTAATATATATTATTATATTTTTTATATAATATATTATATTATATTATTATATAATATATAAATAATTATATCCTATATATAATATATATTATATTATATATATAATATGTATTTATATATATTAGTAATATATTATTATATATATCTATATATTATAATGTATTATATATATTAGTAATATATTATTATATATATCTATGTATAATAATAATATATATTTATATATTATATATTATATATTAACATATTCTTTATTTGTATTCGTGTTTATTTATTTTGGGAGTTTTGGTATGCAAGATTGTTTGAAAGATCTTGTTTGTTCTGTTCTGTTTTGCTGGTATGAGTAATGAAGGAGCATTTTATTTGTTCTGTGCTGCTTGTATGAGTAATGAAGGACCATTTTATTTGTTCTGTTATACTGGTATGAGTAATGAAGGAATATAATGACGGTATGTGAAATTTGTAATGGATGTGAAAACGAACGATAACTTCCATTTATATAAAAGGGGGGTACAGCATCTGAAAAAACATTAAAAAAAACATTGAATTCAGGGTGATGGTGGAATGTTGAAGTCCATCAACTTCTTCTGCATTTTTTCAACAAGTTGGTAGAGGCCATTGAGTTCGTTGTCCCTTGCTTCAATCGCTACATGTAAGTTGATGATTTCAGCTTCCAGATTATGATATTTCCCCATCAGAAGAGTATAATCATCACGTAGCCGTTTTGCATTTTCACGCTCCATGGCGATGGTCTCCTCAGCCTTTGCAATCCTTTCACGCATCACTTCTGAAATGGCATTCATCCTGTGAAGGCTCATGCCGTTTGCTTCCATTTCCACTTGTAAGCTTTTCAAGAGATTTCTGACTAAAATATAACTCAGCAATTGACATATTTATAGTGGAAGAATATGACCCATATCAGTGAAAACTGAAGAGTCACCTCTTACATTAATTTCATTGAAGAATGAACCATTGTAACCTTTCCAATACCTTGACATTTTAAATGAACCATTGTGCCTTAAATCTTAATTGAACCATTAAACTTATCTTAAATGAACATTTATTAAATATATCGTAAACTGAACGGGCGGTACACTAGGGAAAGCCACCAGTTTATTGTTCAGCTCTTTCTGAAAATGAAAAGCAACGACTTATTTACAGGCCAGGGAACAAATCTCCTAGCCCTAAGTACAAGTGGAACGAGATGAACATACCTAACAGGGAAAAGTGAAAAGTCACCTTTACTAATGGGCCTTTGTGAAACTGTCACATCTCAATAAGTTAACTTTTTATAGGGTTAATTGCACAAACATACCATGTGTTTTGCCTTTGTAGCAAACTATTCAACAAATGGCTTTAATCACACAAACAACCCTTGCTATTAACTGTCTGACGTTACATTTAACAGTTGACTTTAAAAAGAATAAAATGCCCTCAGTAAATATTTTATTATTTAGTGAAAAAGACTCAGTGCCCCACATCTGATGGTGCACTCTCCAAAAAAAAAAAAAAAATGGCTTCTGATTTGGGTGAGGGAGGAGACCGATGGAGCTTGTCACCGGCGTAAGAAACAAAAACGACGAGGGATTTGGTGGTGGTAGTTGTGGTATCCCTCTGTTGTTAAGCGGGGAGGCTTGCCGGCGTCAAATGGAGGCCGCTTCATCTGCCGGTGATGGTGCGCAACTTCGTCTGAGTTGGAGCGGATGGAGCTCGGTTCCATCTCAGATGGAGCACCGCTACATCTTCGACGGAGCCCACTGGCGTTTGATGGAGGCTCCATCTGTTTTTTTTTTCGTTTTAATTTTTTTTTTTTCTGATTGAATCTATATTAGATGGCCGGAGTGCTCACTTCATCTGTGTTTTTTTTTTTTTTTTTTTATAAAAAATTAAAAGATTCTTTCTAACAGAAAAACAAAAATGGTTTTATTTTTGGTTTTGTGTTGTGGGATGGAGATATCCGTGGGCATTGAAGGCAGAGTGTTGTGGAGATGGGGAGTGATGTGTATTTGCAGAAAAGGGAGAGGGGAGGTTGAATTTGATTGCTTTGTTTTTTGGAAGGAATCTATTGCCTATTTTAAAAGATGGAGATTTCTGGAATTTGATTGAATATGGAGTGGATATGCTTTATGAATTTTTTATATATATTAATGATTTATGTTTTTTTTTTTCTTTCTTGAATTGGACTGAAGACGAAAATTGATGAAAGGGTTGAGTTTGATTGTCTAAGATGATGGATTGGTGATAACGATGAAAATGAAGATGTTTGATGATGATGTGATGGGTAATGAAGATTTTTAATATTTCTTAGTTTTATAATAAATAACTTATATTTTTTATTTTCTTTTAATGGAAAAAGGCATTCATGCCCTTGCCACAGTTAGGTCTCCGTTAAATCTAACCCCGGTCAAACCGATGAAAGGGTATGTTCTTGTTAATTAAAGGAAAAGTACAATATAGCTGTGATATTGATAAACGTCAATGGAAGTTAGTGCAATTAACCCCTTTTTTAATCTAAGAGAAAGTTTCTTGGACTAGTATACCCTTACTGCAATTCCAACGTGGCACTTATTTACGGCTATTTGGCTAATTTAGAAATTTGAAAACAATAAAATACATAAAACTCAAATGCTTTAAACCTCGAAAAGGACGTCTGAGAAAGAGGTTTTGAGGAAGTTGTATTGTATCGTGGGAAAGTGGTTTTCAGAAAGTGGTTTCCATCGCGGACGAACTGTTCATCAACAAATTGGCCGAAGAACTGTTCATCAACAAACTGTAGGTACCGACTTTGGATTACAGATTGTTGAACTTTGGGTTATATTTAATTTATTTGTTGTGAACAATGCTGTGTTTTTTATGATTGATTTCTTATTTAGACATTCAAATTACCCAGAATGGTTACACGATAAAATGAATTTAAGATTGAGCGTGTAAACCCTAGTACAAGTATTCATGTAAAGAGGATTGTTATTCTGCGTGTAAGGATTCTGGGTTCGACTGAAAAACTTGTAAATTACCCATAATTCTTACACGTTAAGATTACATTAGAATTAGCGTGTAAACCCTTTTATATCATCGTGTAACTATGTTTTTTATACAGCGTGTAAGGAATCTGGATTCCCTTTGATTTATTGAATTTGTATTACCCAGAATGGTTACACGCTACTTTACATTTGAGCGTGTAAACCCTTTTATATCATCGTGTAACTATGTTTTTTATACAGCGTGTAAGGAATCTGGATTCCCTTTGATTTATTGAATTTGTATTACCCAGAATGGTTACACGCTACTTTACATTTGAGCGTGTAAACCCTTGTACAAATTATCGTGTAACGAAAATGGGAATACAGCGTGTAAGGAATCTGGATTCCCTTTGATTTATTGAATTTGTATTACCCCGAATGGTTACACGCTACTTCACATTTGAGCGTGTAAACCCTTGTACAAATTATCGTGTAACGAAGTTTGTTATACAGCGTGTAAGGAATCTGGATTCCCTTTGATTTATTGAATTTGTATTACCCCGAATGGTTACACGCTACTTTACATTTGAGCGTGTAAACCCTTGTACAAAATATCGTGTAAAGAAGTTTGTTATACAGCGTGTAAGGAATCTGGATTTCATTTATTGAACTTTGTATTATCGAGAATGGTTACACGATAAAATTACTTTAGACATAGCGTGTAAACCCTTTTAAATCAACGTGTAACTACGTTGTTTATACAGCGTGTAAGGAATCTGGGTTTGACGTTATGTCGGAAATTATCCAAATGGTTACACGCTAAAATGACGTTGCAATTGAGCGGTTAAAAACTTGTATAGCTCATCTTGTAAAGAATTTTATACTACAGCGTGTAAAGATTAATGGTTTCATTTTTATTTACTTTGTATGTGTGTCATCGTGTAACGAAGTTTGTAATAATCCTGGAAATATTTTCAGTTTGTAAGCAGATAATGAGATCATACAAAAGAGTGAGAACGAACCAGGCAATGGCAGAGAATGAAGACCTTGAACAGAACCAAAACGTACCAGAGAATGTGAACGTACCAGAAGCTGAGAAACAACCACAGAATGTGAACGTAGCAGAGAATGTAGCAGAGACTGACAACCTAGCAGTGGTGAGCTACGTAACACAGAACGACGAGCATATACAACAGACTGAAAACGTAGTACAGATTGAACATGCATCAGAGAACGAAGACCTAGATCAGTATTTGGTATACCCGAGGAATACGTGGGCGTATGACATAACCATAACAGTGCATTGCAAACTAAAATTTATCGCTGACATCAGGAGGGTGTTGGAAGAAGAAGGTGAGTTGGCACGTTTCAAGAGAGGATGTTTCGGGCATTACTTGGATCTACCAGGATACATGCAGGCTTTATTTCAAGCGCAGTACATACATAACCTATTGCTCCGCCAAATTCGGTTCCCAGGTGCCAGTGAGGATGAGATGTGGTTCGCTTTGGGTAAGAACAAGGTTAAACTAGGAAAGAGAGAGTTTTGTTTGTGCAGTGGATTGAGGTTTGGTGTTTTGCCGGATATCTTTTTGAGAGATTACGTACCAGTGCCGGATGGGATCCACATCCGATATTTTGGTGGACAGGGAGGTTTATTATTGGAAGATGTGCTGTCCAGGTTCTTAAGACGGAGTTTTGAGAGAGAGGGTGATGCTTTGAAGATGGCACTTGTGTTGTTTGCGAACAATATTCTCTTCGGCCAGGATTACAGGAGACAAGTTACGTACTGGCTAATGACGTTGGTTGAGGACATAGAGGCATTCAATTCGTTCCCATGGGGTCATTACGTATTCAAGATGACATTGCACTACATCCGGACTGGTTTTAAGGTTCCGGAGCCGTTGGGTCCTACAAGAAGATACAACCTATACGGTTTTGTTTGGGGAGTTCAGGTATCGTGCAAAGTTGACAATATGTCGAACTATTCTTATAGTTTTTTTAAATATCATCTTATTCATCTAATAAACTGGTTTTTTTCCTTGGTAGTTCTGGGCAATGGAGGCCATCCCTTCGATGCGGAGAAAATTGGGCAACAGGTTCGCTAATCACGGATGCCCCCGTTTTAAAAATTGGGAATTTATCAAACGGGGATCAACTATGTCTCAAACATGGTTGGAGAAAGAGGCTGACGGAACGGTAAATGTAGAATTGGTAGATTGTTTTGAATTTGTATGCTATTTTGTTACTACTTGAAAGGGTAATATTTTACAGCTCACTGGATTAGCCGAGCTCTGGCCTACTCGAAGGGAGGAAAAAGAGGACTACTGGAGGGGCATTGACGATGACATATCCAAAGGACCTCAGTTTGTACCGTTGAAGGGTTTCGTCGGCAAAGAGGACAGAGCGGAGCCGTCATCGAAACAACTCCATAAGAATAAACGAAAGCAGTACCATGGTCCTGATGATCCAATTAAAAGACGACGGAACTTTTTTAATGCATCACCACGTATGCGCACCACTCGGCATGTCCGTGACAGACCTGATCTGTCACCCCCACCTCTTGACGAGACACACTCGCCTCTCCGTCATCCATCCTCAGGAGGGACACAGAACGGATTGCTGTCGTCTGACGATAACCACAGGACTTCATCTCCTACTCGTCAGCGTCAAGCTCAACCTCCACCTCCACCAGTTGATCGTAGACAGCAATCAAAGAGATCAGAGGTGATTATTTTCATTATGTTATTCTCTTTACGTAACGATCATTTTCATGACAATTAATATTGGGGTTTAGGGATCGACCTCTACTGCAATTCCGAATCAACTACTTGACCAAATGCGCATCATCGTACGTGAGGAGGTCCAAAGCGCGATGCGGACCGAGTTTGAAACTCTTCGGACCGAATTGTTTGCTCTTGTAGGTATTCCGGTATGTATAACTCCACTACATCATTTTGTAGTATTATAAATTTGGTTATATTATCAACTCATTTTGAATAAACAATTTCCTTTTCACAGGGACGTTCACGTGGAGAGAATCATGCAGAACATGTATCAAACCCATATTTACCTTCAGATCCTTTCGAGGCAGCCAATCAAGGTTTGGATGCAGCCCACACTGAGGGATCCACCCACACCGAGACAGCCCCCACAGACCCCACCCACACTAAGACACCCCCAGAAGCCCCCACAGACCCCAAGACAGCCCCCGCAGACCCCACACACACCGAGACATCCCTCGTATCACTGACCCACACTGAGACAGCCCCCACAGACCCCACCCACACCGAGACACCCCTCGTATCCCTCACCCACACTAAGACATGTCTCGGATCCCTCTCCCAAACCGAGTCACCCCCCACATCCCCCGCCCAAACCGAGACACCCACTACATCCCCCGCAGACCCCACCCACACCAAGACACCCCCAGAAGCCCCCACAGACCCCAAGACAGCCCCCGCAGACCCCACACACACCGAGACAGCCCCCACAGACCCCACCCACACCGAGACACCCCTCGTATCCCTCACCCACACTAATACATGTCTCGGATCCCCCGCCCAAACAGAGTCACCCCCCACATCCCCCGCAGACCCCACCCACACCAAGATACCCCCAGAAGCCCCCACAGACCCCAAGACAGCCCCCGCAGCCCTCACTCACCCCGAGACAGCGCCCCAGACAGCCTTTGTAGACCCCAAGACAGCCCCCGCAGACCCCACGGACACCGAGACACCCATTGTATCCCTCACCCACACCGAGATAGCCCCCGCAATCCCCGCCCACACCGGGAGACCCCCCGAAGCCCCAGCAGACCCCACCCAAAACGAGACAGCCGCAGCATCCCCCGCCCACACCGAGACAGCCCCCACCCACACCGAGACGGATGACATACATACCCCTCTACCACCCTCACATGACGTACATACCCCTCCCCCACCATCTAAAAGAACTCAACACGAACCCGATGTCTCTGAATCTGGACTGCCCGATGAATCCACTTCCAATCGAGGGAATCCCAGAGCTGGTCTTCCACCAAGTGACCCGACAGAAATTGCTAGGGAGCGATGGGTGTCAAAGTGGTTAACAAGTCCATACATAGATCCCTGCAGACCAATGAAGATGATGGAAGTAAACAGGAAATATAACGCCTTTGTGAATGATCCGAACCTGTTGTTGTAAGTGTTTTTAAAAGTTCTTTGTGTAGCATGTCATTTAACATTTTGTACAATGCCACTAATCGTACTCACATGTTTTTTAATGCAGTCGTTACATCGGCATCGATGTTTCTGTTTCACAATCATTTTTCAGAGAGTTAGAAGATCCCGAGGAATGGTTGGGCATTGAGCATGTGGATGCGTACCTAAACCTGCTTTGTAAGCGGAAAAATGACCCAATGGAGAAAAAGCAATTTAAACGCAAAGTAGCTGTAGTTGATTGCGCTTTCTTTGTAAGTAGACTTCATTGCAGGATTCATTCCACTCAATACAGTTTTCTACTATATTTAAAGCCCCCACTGACCCGTTTTGTTACTTCGTTGCAGAATGAACTTACACTTATTTGGAGTAAAATTCAACCAGATTTCCACTTACCATTGAAGAAAGCGTTCTACCCGGGAAAATTTGATGTCCCATTAGACTTAATAGAATACGCTAAGGGTAACAAACCAGCCTGGGGGACGGCATGGAATAGTGTTGATGACGTAAGATAGTTGACTTACTCAAGTGAATACATACTCACTTCCATATGCTGAAACAACTTTATTTGTAACAGGTTATAGTCCCTTGCTTCGTGGGAGGCAGCCATTGGGTATTTTCTGTAGTTCATCTGGGCAATTGGGATATTACAATTTATGACTCAAACGCACATCTACTGCCGAACAATCCAAAGCATAGACAAGAGCAGGTATTGCCTCTACGTCGGTTATTCCCACTCATTTGCAAAAAGTCTGGTTACTTCGACGATAGTAAACGCAAGAAACAAGGTCTGACTTGTATGAAGGCTGTGAGATTGGCCCACTATCAATTCCCATGTCAGGCGGACGGTAGCAGTTGTGGTGCTTTCATGCTAAAGGGAATAGAGTATGTAATGATGGGGAAAGAACTCAGCTTCGATTTTGTCCAGAAGGACATCCCGGCCTTTAGAAAACAAGCTGCTAGGGATATCTTTGCCAACTCTATCGAAAGTGAGTAGCATTGTAATCTTTTTTTTTGATGGACAATTACAATTTTGATGTTTTTTTGGATATATGAGGAAACGTGTTTGAATGAAGATCATTGCACACTAAATGGTACACTTTAAATATCTTACACGATGAAAAGTAACCACAATTACACGATATATTTAATATATCGTGTAAGGTTTATTACTTTTTATCGTGTAATCTTTTAGAATGTTGATACACGATCAACAGTGTGAATGATTACACGATCAAAAGTAAGCATTCTTACACGATTTATTTATAATATCGTGTAATATTGATTACTTTTGATCGTGTAATCTTTTAGAATGTTGATTTTGGAGCAACATGGTGAATGATTACACGATCAAAAGTAAGCATTCTTACATTACACGATTCATTTATTATATCGTGTAATATTGATTACTTTTCATCGTGTTATCATTCACACTGTTGATCCAAACTCAACATTCTAAAAGATTACACGATGAAAAGTAATAAACCTTACACGACATATTAAATATATCGTGTAAGAATGGTTTGTTTGCATCGTGAAATCTTTTACACTGTTGATCAAAGATCCACAGTGTGAATTTAAACTTCCTGGCCCTAGTATCGGCCCCAATACTGATGACGTGGCAACGAAAAACACCTGAGCCTAGGAAAGATTTTATAGGCCTAGAAACAAATTAGATTGGGTCACACGATGGAAATATTTACACGCTGAAATATAAACATTTTTACACGGTGACTGCATGTTTACACGAGCAACATGGTGAATGATTACACGATCAAAAGTAAGCATTCTTACATTACACGATTCATTTATTATATCGTGTAATATTGATTACTTTTCATCGTGTTATCATTCACACTGTTGATCCAAACTCAACATTCTAAAAGATTACACGATGAAAAGTAATAAACCTTACACGACATATTAAATATATCGTGTAAGAATGGTTTGTTTGCATCGTGAAATCTTTTACACTGTTGATCAAAGATCCACAGTGTGAATTTAAACTTCCTGGCCCTAGTATCGGCCCCAATACTGATGACGTGGCAACGAAAAACACCTGAGCCTAGGAAAGATTTTATAGGCCTAGAAACAAATTAGATTGGGTCACACGATGGAAATATTTACACGCTGAAATATAAACATTTTTACACGGTGACTGCATGTTTACACGAGCAACATGGTGAATGATTACACGATCAAAAGTAAGCATTCTTACATTACACGATTCATTTATTATATCGTGTAATATTGATTACTTTTCATCGTGTTATCATTCACACTGTTGATCCAAACCCAACATTCTAAAAGATTACACGATGAAAAGTAATAAACCTTACACGACATATTAAATATATCGTGTAAGAATGGTTTGTTTGCATCGTGAAATCTTTTACACTGTTGATCAAAGATCCACAGTGTGAATTTAAACTTCCTGGCCCTAGTATCGGCCCCAATACTGATGACGTGGCAACGAAAAACACCTGAGCCTAGGAAAGATTTTATAGGCCTAGAAACAAATTAGATTGGGTCACACGATGGAAATATTTACACGCTGAAATATAAACATTTTTACACGGTGACTGCATGTTTACACGAGCAACATGGTGAATGATTACACGATCAAAAGTAAGCATTCTTACATTACACGATTCATTTATTATATCGTGTAATATTGATTACTTTTCATCGTGTTATCATTCACACTGTTGATCCAAACTCAACATTCTAAAAGATTACACGATGAAAAGTAATAAACCTTACACGACATATTAAATATATCGTGTAAGAATGGTTTGTTTGCATCGTGAAATCTTTTACACTGTTGATCAAAGATCCACAGTGTGAATTTAAACTTCCTGGCCCTAGTATCGGCCCCAATACTGATGACGTGGCAACGAAAAACACCTGAGCCTAGGAAAGATTTTATAGGCCTAGAAACAAATTAGATTGGGTCACACGATGGAAATATTTACACGCTGAAATATAAACATTTTTACACGGTGACTGCATGTTTACACGAGCAACATGGTGAATGATTACACGATCAAAAGTAAGCATTCTTACATTACACGATTCATTTATTATATCGTGTAATATTGATTACTTTTCATCGTGTTATCATTCACACTGTTGATCCAAACCCAACATTCTAAAAGATTACACGATGAAAAGTAATAAACCTTACACGACATATTAAATATATCGTGTAAGAATGGTTTGTTTGCATCGTGAAATCTTTTACACTGTTGATCAAAGATCCACAGTATGAATTTAAACTTCCTGGCCCTAGTATCGGCCCCAATACTGATGACGTGGCAACGAAAAACACCTGAGCCTAGGAAAGATTTTATAGGCCTAGAAACAAATTAGATTGGGTCACACGATGGAAATATTTACACGCTGAAATATAAACATTTTTACACGGTGACTGCATGTTTACAAGCTGAAATTGCAAAATGATTACACGCTACTATTGTTATTGTTAGAGAATATAAGAACAAATGATTACACGCTGAATGCATCTCATTTACTCTTTCTTTTTTGGTTTGTATTAAACCAGACAACTGTCTGGTGATGGTGTATTTCAAGTATTGTTATTCCTCCGATATACATATCCATAGTTTCACAAATGATACATAAACCTATTAAGGTTGGTTCAGCAGTGTTTAACACAAACAAATGTACGTACACCATAAATCAATAAAGGTAGGTTCAGCAGGTTGGTCCAACGGTATTCTCTCCGTCCGCGTCAAGCAAGGTAAGTTCAGTTGGCTTGTCTGGGCACGTCAGTCTGTTGTGTCCCTCTTTCTTACAAATGCTACATGATCGAGGTTTTTTGGGTGGTTTGCATGTGCTAGATGATGGTTCCGGGCAACTTGTTTTATTGCGTCCTTTTTTTCCACTGTTTGAACAAGAATGTAACTTTCTTTTCTCCCCAGCTGACGGTATCCTCAACTTCTTTGGTCTTCCTGGCAGAATCTTTTTCTTCCATGGCAATACAATACGGTTCCGGATTGCATCGGGAACGTCCCAAATCTCGGGATCCGGAACAGGGTTGACACCAATTTCATAAGCACGTTTAAGAAATCCTGTTGTGTATAGGTCAGAAGCCAGTGAATTGATTGGCATACCTTTGTACCTAGGCCATAACACACCAACAAACGAGATTACCCCAAGTTCGTAAAATAAACCACAACAGATAAATGTACAGAGTTAAAAGACCGGCAAGCATACCTAGCAACCGCCATTACATGAGAACACGGCAACTCATCTAAATCCCATTGACGGCATGAGCAAGAATGTTCGTCAAGGTTGACTATTCTAGGAATCCATTTGTCGTCTACCTTAAATTTCATGTAGTGAATGGGGTGAATCGCAGACCGATCCGCTGTTTCTGTCCTCTGTTTGATGTGTTCGTCAGCAAACGCTGTCAAGTATGTAGACATTTGAAGTGCATTTGTCCGACGATCGTAGAACCACCTTTGCAACAAATCTCTGATACATTCTGCCAATGCTGTGATAGGCAATTTTCGGGCCCCAAGTAGACAAGAATTCATTGACTCAGCAATGTTGGTGGTCATCAAGAAGTACCTCTTTTTAGGGCTATGTACACGTGAAAACTTCTCTACCCCAACGCCCAGGAGCTCATTGTAAACCTTAGGGCAGGTTTCTTTCAACTCACCCATTGCACGGTCAAAATCCTCTATACGGTATGCATACGTAGCACTGTAGTAAAGCCAAATCAGATCATTCCTCTGCTTGCAAAATCTTTTAAGATTTTGTGCCAAATGGTATGCACAAACGCCATGTGTTGCATCTGGGAATATGGCTTCCATTGCATTAAATATACCATTGTGCCGATCCGAAACTAACATCACACGGTCCGGATTTTTTATCACTTTACGGAGTTTCTTCAAAAACCAAGTCCACGACTTTGTGCTTTCAGAGTTTGCAAACCCAAATGCCAAAGGGTATATCATCTCGTTTCCATCTTTGCACACCGCAACTAACATAACACCCCTAGTCCTAGCCTTCAAGTGGGTAGCATCGATGCAGATAACCGGCCTAATAACAGAATTGAACCCCTCAATAGAGGCTCCAATTGCCATGAATCCATATTTCAACCGGTTTTTCGAGTCGGTCTTGATCTTTGTCACAGTCCCGGGGTTTGCTTGTTCCAATACATGAAAATAAGACGGCAACCTCTGAAAGGATTCCCACGGATCGCCGAATACCTGACTCAAAGCGTGCTCCTTCGACCTGTAGGCTTTGTTGTACGAGAGGTGTATGCCATGCTGCTCCTTCATCTCAAAAACTATATCTTTAGGACGGATGATGCGCCCGGGATCGCGATATTTACTTGCATACAAATCCCCTATCACGGCGGCACTTACACGTTTAAATTCAACGTTGTAGTTGTCATTTCTCTCACATGTGTGCTCATTAACGAATGTCTTAACATGCCAATAAGTCCCCCTATTCGACTTCCATGCCCGAAGAACCCATCCACAACTTCTCTGTGTACATTCGGCAGTGAATCGTGTATTAGAAGATCGTGAAATCCTATGCTCAAACCTCTTTGTAAATGCATACGACCTTACAGCTTGCTTCAATGTAGGCTTGTCCTTGAACATCTGTCCTTTGTATAATGGACCTTGGTCACCTGGATTTTGAAACACATCCACTATTCGAACGGCTGGTATTGAGTAAAGCTCTGAACCTGATACTGTCCACCGTGTGTTTAGGGACGGTGAAGAACTGTTGGGTGTTCTACTCACCCCTTGTTCTTCTGTTACAAGAACTGTTGCCGCTATCCCAGCATCATCATCCCCGCCACTCTCATCTTCTGTATCACTGGTTTTAGAACTATCAGACATTCCAAGAGTATCTATGCTTTCAGAACTATCCACTGCATGCTTGGTAGTAGATGCTGGCGTTGATTGGTCATTGCCTGCTGACGTAAATCCGGGTGTAGCCTGGGATGCAAGCGGATTATTGCTGCCACTAACTGATTTATAGTTTGGAGTACCCCCCGGAGACCGTGGAATATTGGTGGGTTTAACAGGCGAGACCATACATTCTGATTGGATTGGATTTGGGGGAGGTCGAAATTCATGTTTGTTGACAAATTCAACATCAATTGTGGCCCAACCTTTTTCCTTATTAATAATCACAAACTCTACATCGTCGTCACTCATAACAGACAATGAAACTTTATCAACGCCCATTTCCACATGCGAAGTTAGCTTCAACTGAATTTGGTCTCTACAGACCCCTGTCCGCTGGTATATCGTTTCCACCAATTCATCGTGCGCTCCCTTGTATTGTTTTGTTAGACGTACTGAAAATGAAATAGGACGGGTAAACACGTTACCCTTCCAATGCTCACCGCACTGAACCAACACCCAAGACATGGTATCCTTAGACCTTGAAAAAAAAAAAATTCAGTCAAAAAAGTCTAACAATTACTGTCATTCAATTAAGGTCAGTGCATAGGAACAATTCTTTTAGGCCTATGAAATACTGCCCCTCTTAAAAGCTTGATGTGGCATTTCATCAAACACCTTAACTAAACCAAACAATACTACATACACAAATGCAAATTCATGGGCAAGAAATCCAAAACCATTAATCCCTCATTCTATAAAAAACGTCTCAAACTTAAACAACAATAAAAGACCGACAGATTCAATGACATTGGAAACTTAAGTGTGATTACGGGACTTGCATTGACTAAAAAAAGCTCGATTTCAAACATGACAGTGAAGCTCGATTGAAGGAGGTGTGGGCGAGGTGTCGGCACTTACTCGATTCCGGTCGCCGTCGAGATTACGGTCGGTAGCAAGATTCCAGCGGAGATGGGATTTGAACAGCAGTAGATTCCGGTCGACAGTGAGGACGATGGGATTCCGGATTTGAAATGGGACTATGGAGTGGATTCCGGTCAACTAGGAGAACGATGGAGAAGATGACCCAACTCCTGAAACTTTTGGTTTTTTTCAGTGAACTGAAGGAGAAGAAGATAAGGGCAGTTTCGTCCTTACACATTATAAGAGGGTAATTTAGTCATTTTGCACGGTTTAATTGTGGAGGGCATTATTGTCCTAGAAAGGCTATTTCCTAGAAAGTGAATATCAGGATAGGCTAGATATGCACTTTTTTTCCCAATAGGCTATTTCCTCAAAATGAATGTTGGGATGGGCTAAATTTGCAAACCCCCCTAAAATCAATCATAGATATGAAAATAACTATATGTCATGACATACAACTTTAGCTAAGTAAAGGATAACCAATCCTAGATACAAAGCTATCACAAAAAACCCACAAACATTCAAAAGATTAACTAGTTGATTAAAAAAACAATCTATCAACCTAGTTATAAATAAATCACACAAGAATGTTTATGGCATAGCTTTTAGGCAATAAAGACCTAATCAATTAAGCTACCAAAAATAATCTCAATCATATAATGAGATTAATTAGCTAGATATAAAATAGGCATGAAAACCTAGCTAACAAAAATAACCCAATCAACACATAATCTCAATCATGTATGTAGAAATTACTCAAAGAACATACAAGTGATAAAAGAGATAAATTGATAAGTAAAAACACTAATTATGTAAGATAAAAGTGTTCAACAAATCATACCATGTGTGTTGAAGAAGACCCATGCATTAGCACATGCTAGATGAACCTAGATGATGCCTAGATGATGATTTGTGCATGTGGGAATGGGTTTAGAGAGATAAAGATGTAATCTTTAAACTTTTTCTCTCAAGTCTCTCTTTCTCTCTCAAGAATATGGAGCCTCTCTCTCTAGGGTTTGATTTTGTGGCTCAGCCCTCAAAATGATGAGAAAGATATGTATTTATAATGCCCAAGTGAAACTATGTCGTTTTGGAAGAAATGGAAAAATTATGGGCATTTTCGCGGTAATCGCGTCAATGCAGCGACTCAAGATTCGAGCCCTTCGAAACATGACCAAACGATATCAAAACCTTTCGTATGATATATCGTTGGAAAGGTATGGATGTCTACTTTCTACTTGTTTTTACAGAATAGAATTTAGATATCTATAAGAAAAGTTATGGTCAATTGAGTGACCAAAGGTCAGAAACGGACAACAACAGAGTTGCCCTGTTTTGGTTGTAATTTTGGAGATTTTAAAACCAATCCAAACGGTCATGAAATATTATGAATAATATACCATTGGAAATGTATGGGTGTCTAGTTTGTACATAAACTTTCAAAACTCATTTTGAAATTTTGTGTAAAATGTTATGGCCACAAGACCATACATAGGTCAGTTTTGAAAATTATTTAAATCATTAAAATCCAATCTCTTGAAACTAGACATTTTACTCCAAACAACCAAACCAAAAATACCACTTATCCAAGAGAAGGATGAGACCTTCTCAAGTGGTCAACCATCGCGCTAAGACATGCACACCATCGTGCAAGCACGGACGTTTCCGATCACACAAATGGAAACGAATTACACCACACTTAAGACTAATCATGAAGTGCAAGTGTGGGAAGTGAATGCATCCTAATGCCTAAACATGTCATGGCATTTCAATGAACAAGATGCAATCACTTAAACATGCATGAATAGAATTCATGGTTTTGCATCCTAATGCCTAAACATGTCATGGTATTTCAATGAACAAGATGCAATCAAATAAAACATGCAAGAAGAGATGTTCAAGAACATGCATGCACACATATAAAACACACAACATACAAGAATAAGATTTATGCATGAGTTGTATGTGTGTGCAACTAGATCTCTTCAAAGCAAGTAAGCACTAGAATTTACCTTTGGTGCTTCTTCTCTTGAGGTCTTGAGAGGGCCTTGGTTGTGTAAAACACCAACCATCAAATACCTAAGCTACCCTTACATCAAGCCCCAAAATGTGGTTTGTCCACGAAATAAGCCAATCAATAGATGGAAATCCTTACAAAGTACTTACTTATATCGTTTTATGTCCTTCAAGAACATTCAGTACCAAAAATAATTTTTATTTATGAAATGGATATCCATATAAAAAAAATTCAATATCGCGATTCATCGTTTTTTTTTTTTAATTGAACTTCTAGTTCATAGCATTTCTCATATTAATCATATGATCTTATGACATAATAAACAATAAAATAACAAACGCTTTTGGCATGAAACAAAAATAATATAAAATAATTTTAATAGACTCAAAATAATTTCTTTTGTTGTAAATCTACTGGATCTAACAAATACAAAATTTTGTTTTCATGTAATTTTATTAGCTCTTTAAGAGTGTCCATTATACTTGGTAAAGATTAACAAAATATTAAAATGTACCGCATGTACATAATCTTTATCCTTATATTTAACACCTATAGCAAGCAAAAAGTTTTTATAATTCTTGAAAGGTGTATTCAAAATCCTTTCAAATTTTCTTGCTTTGTTTTGGTGTTATTCCACTTCTGGTGAATTGAATTAAATTTCTTATAGTAATCACCTTAGCTTCAATAATTATTTCAATTATCAATATTCGCAGTCACCACCATGATATTTTTATTAAGGATTATCCTACCTGATGATAACTTTGAGTTTCACACTTGTACTTATCTGATCTATTGTGCTATTGTAATTTGATTTATTGTGCTGTTGTAATTCAAGTAGGTTAGTGTAGTCATAGTCCAACTCTAAGTCTCTTAGATTATGAAAGTGTATCTGTATAAATATGTTACAATGTTTAATGAGAAGACTATCAAAAAATACTTCTTCTACATGGTATCAGAGCTCCATTAACTCACACAAGTTCTCTGATCCAACTATGACTACAAACGAGCCCTCTGATCCAATGTTAAACCAAACTACCATTGTTTTTTCTTCTTCCTCCTCCCACAACATCACTACCTCTACCAACACCATTATTTCTATCAATGTTACTGCTCAAGCACCTCTGAAACTAACAGCAACTAATTATCGGTCATAGAAACTTCAGTTCCACACCCTTCTCATTGGATTTGATCTGATGGGCTTTATAGATGGCAGAAATCCATGCCCACCGGCAACCGTTATGACCAATGGAGTTACCATATCAAATCCACCGTACCATATATGGACCAGACAAGATCAACTTCTCTTGAATGCCATTCTTGGATCCATATCTCCATCCATTATCTCATTCATTGCTTCTGCAATTGCCTGTGATGCATGGACTACACTCACTAACACGTACGCGAAACCATCTAGAAGCCACATCATGCATCTCAAGGGGGTTCTTACCAATGTTACAAAAGGAACTCAAACCATTACCAAATACATGCAGCACATCAAGACTGTCACTGACGAACTGGTCATGCTCGATGCACCAAAAAATTCAGAAGACCTAACAGTAAAAATCTTGAATGGCTTAGGTGATGAATTCAAGGATATCTCTTCTGTTGTTCATGCCCGTGACTCTGCAATATCTTTCGAGGAACTTCACGAAAAACTCATTAACTATGAAGCACTTATGAAACAAGAGGTTGTGAGGAACCAAAGACTCCCCATCACCGCCAACTTTGCTGCCAGACCCTCTTCCAGCAATCAGCACTTTTTCAGCAACACCTCCTCCAACAGCAATCTCAGTACCGCTGCTCGCAGACCCCACCATCAGAATTTCAGTCATGCTAAGCAATCAGCTTCTCCACACCAGCAGCCCAGGTACTCTCAAAATCAGTCTAATAAACCTCAACCGTATCGCGGTTTTTGTCAACTTTACAATGAGCAGGGTCACACGTCGAAGCAATGTTCCTTGTTTATGTCAAGCCCTGTGAATTCTTGCAACTCTCAGCCTCCATCAAGTTCATCCAACAGGCAGTGGCAGCCTCGCGCTAACTATGCAGCCCCAAACTCCAATTTTGAACCCGAATGGCTTCTTGATTCCGGTGCATCGCATCTCGTCACAGCTGATCTCAATAATCTGTTGTTGCACTTCCCATATAGTGGTGTTGATGACATTATGATCGGAGATGGTTCGAGCCTAAACATTACACACATTGGTTCCCTTCACTTACTCTCTAATGCTTCACGCTTTATGTTATCTATTGTTTTATGTGTTCCAAATATGAAGCAAAATCTCATATCTATCTCCCAATTCTGTATCTCTAACAAAGTTTCCATTGAATTCTCACCTTATTCATTTGTTGTGAAGGATCTCTGTACAGGGGCGCAACTTCTACAAGGACAGACTAAAAACGGTTTCTATGAGTGGCCGTCTCATGCTCAACCTAAGTCTCCTCCCGTTATTGCTTTTTCAAGTGTCAAAGCGTCGATTCCTGACTGGCATCATCACTTAGGTCATCCCTCCTTTAAAATAATTAATAAGTTAGTGTCCTCTTAGGAGCTGTCTATTTCATCGTCTACCAAGTCTAGTTTACCATGTGATGCATGCAAATGTAATAAAATGCATAAATTTCCTTTTTTGGCTTCTACTGTTTCTAGTTCAAAGCCTCTTGAGGTTATTTATTCAGATGTTTGGAGTTCTTCAGTTATTTTCAGAGATGGTTATAATTACTATGTGCTCTTTGTTGACCATTTTACAAAATACATGTGGCTATATCCATTGAAAAACAAGTCTGATGTCCGTGATGTTTTCACACGCTTTAAAACTCTTGTTGAGAAAATTTTTGGTCACATTATTATCTCAATTTACAGTGACAATGGTGGTGAATACATTGCTTTAAAACAAACTCTTTTAAATCATGGTATTTCGCACTACACAACACCACCACACACGCCGGAACACAATGGTGTATCCGAGCGCCATCATCGTCACATTGTAGAGACGGGTCTCTCACTTCTCACTCATGCATCACTGCCTCTCACTTTTTGGTCATATGCATACACCACAGCCATGTACTTAATCAATAGGATGCCCACACCATTGCTACACACGATGTCTCCTTTTGAAAAAATATTCTCTTCACGTCCATCATATGCCAAACTCCGCGTGTTTAGGTGCCTATGTTACCCATGGATCAAGCCATATAACCGTCACAAATTAGAGCCTCGGTCTAGAGCATGTCTTTTCATTGGATATTCCTTGTCTCAGAGTGCTTATCATTGTTTAGATTTGGAAAATGACCGTGTATTTGCCTCCTATCATGTTACGTTTGTTGAGTCTGTATTCCTATACACCACTCTTCCATGTAAGTTACCTCATTCAACATCTGAAACTCACGCAGCCTGGCTGCCTCTGTCATCATGTCCAGCCACTGTCCCCATCACTCATGCACACTCATCCTCTAGTTTGGCCTTGCATGAGACCTTTCACTCGGTGGCACCACTGAATTCTCGAGCCCAAGCTGCAGCCCCCATTAATTCACCAACGTGCACTGCTATTTTGCCACCTGAAATTGAAACTGCTACTGCACCATTTGTCTCACAACCGTGTATCACATGCACTACTCTTTTGCCACCTGAAACCGAAATTGTTGTTGCACCAATTATCTCACAACAGTGTAATACATCCCCACCTCCACTTGACACAAAACAGTTGTCGGTTCCCACCTCAAACCATCCCATGTTCACGAGATCAAAGAACAACATCCACAAACCTCTCATGAAGCTCTCTCTTACCAGTGTGTTGACTTCACCATTACAGACTGAGCCAACTTGCGCCTCACAAGCTCTGAAAGTTCCCGAGTGGAGACGTGCAATGTTCGATGAATTTGATGCACTCATTCGGAATGGCACCTGGGACTTGGTTCCCTTACACTCATCTCATAATACAGTAGGGTGCAAGTGGGTGTTCCATATTAAAAGATATCATGATGGCTCTATTTCAAGATACAAAGCTCGCTTGGTCGCCAAAGGGTTTCATCAAAGGCCAGGCCTTTACTGCACTGAAACATTCAGTCCGGTGGTTAAGACTACCACGATTTGAGTTTTGTTAAGTATTGTTGTCTCACGTGGGTGGCCACTTTGCCAACTAGATGTGAACAACGCCTTTCTTCAAGGTCACCTATCTGGGGATGTCTTTATGGCACAACCGCTAGGATTCATAGACCATGCATATCCATCACATGTTTGTCGCCTTGAAAGGGTCATTTACAGTCTAAAACAAGCTTCTCGAGCATGGTACAACAAGCTTCGCCAGCACCTTTCCAAACCGGGTTTGCCAATTCACTATCTGACTCCTCTCTATTCATTTTTAATACTAATGGATGTGTTCTTTTTTTGTTAGTCTATGTTGACGACATTATTGTCACTGGAAGTGATGGTGCTATAGCAGACAAGTTTGTCACTACACTTGCTCAAAGGTTCTCAATTAAAGACCTCGGACCCCTGTCTTTCTTTCTTGGAGTCGAAGTTCTCACTTCTCTGGCCAGTCTCTTCTTGTCTCAACAAAAGTATATCACTGATCTCCTGGTCCGTACCAAGATGTTAGACTCCAAACCGGTTCAAACACCGCTGCCCACGGATCACTCTCTCAAGCTTCTTGATGGCATGTCCTTAACTGATGATACTGAATTTCGTCAGGTGGTAGGCGCCTTACAATATTTGTCCTTTAATAGACCCGACATTGCGTTCTCTGTGAATAAACTCGCTCAATTCATGGATAGACCAACAACCGGCCATTGGTCACTCACCAAACATCTTCTTCGTTACCTACGCAGAACGCTTAGTCATGGTTTACTCTTGCGGCGTGACTCCCCAATCTCATTTTATGCCTTTTTCAACGTGGACTGGGCTAGTAACTAGGATGACCGCACTTCAACAAGTGCCTATGTGATGTTCCTTGGTTCGAATGCTGTCTCGTGGTGCTCTCGCAAGCAACGGTCTGTTGCTCGCTCCTCAACTGAGGCGGAGTACCGAGCTGTTGCACTAGCAGCTTCCGAAGTACTGTGGCTCTCTTCACTGTTGCGTGAGCTCTCAATTCAGCCTCACACTCCACCAACAATCTACTGTGACAATGTTGGCGCAAACTACCTCTGTTCTATTCCAGTTTTTCACTCAAGAATGAAGCATATAGCTATTGACTTCCATTTTGTACGTGAAAGAGTTCAGCGGGGTCAGATTCGAGTCTCACATGTTGCTTCTTCCGATCAGTTAGCTGACTCTCTCACCAAGCCTCTATTGAAATCTCGCTTCTTTCTCTTACGTTCCAAGATTGGTGTCTCTGACGTGCCCACCATCTTACGGGGGCATATTAAGGATTATCCTACCTGATGATAACTTTGAGTTTCACACTTGTACTTATCTGATCTATTGTGTTGCTGTAATCTGATTTATTATGCTGTTGTAATTTAAGCAGGTTAGTGTATTCATAGTCCAACTCTAAGTCTCTTAGGTTATGAAAGTGTATCTGTATAAATATGTTACAATGTTTAATGAGAAGACTATCAGAAAATACTTCTCTTCTACAATTTTAATATAAACATCATTCACTCCAGGGAATGATATTAATCCAATTGGGTGATTTTTTATGGTTGAAATAAGACATGATATCAATTCAAATATTCTCAAATTTATAATCTCAATATTGCTCCTTCAAGAGAAAATTAGAGGCATGTAATTATCATAATATATATTGTTACTTCATGAACAAATATTTGAATCACGAAGTGTAAGGTATTTTAATCTTGTATTTTCATTTGGTAATCAAATCATTTCTCTTATCGAATCAAAAGGACTATTGAATCTTTACCATGAAATATTTATATTTTAATTCATAAACAGAATGATTACTAAATAAAAAATTAATATAATTTGACATAACCATTTAAACAATAAAATTCAAAACATAAAATATATTTAACCTTAATAAAAATGCTAGATATATGTCAGAACAGTTATTAATAAGTAATATTTTATTCAACAAATAAATCAAATAAGTAATATTACTCATATGCATAACGTAAATAAATTAAAATGTACATATGATAATAGGAATTTTAAAAGATCGTATTTGACTATTTTCTACCTTTCATACCTTACTAAGTGAAGGAATTACAAAATGAATAATACTCATTTTATTATAAGATATTTCATTTAAAAAAATGAGCAAGTAAAGTAAAATATAATTCACAGATAAATCATATCAATTCTTAGATGCTACAACAAAGCTTATGAATTAGCAAAACATGATATTGTTTTCATGAATGTTGCAATTACAAGTTTAATGCAATATTTTAATATAATTCAAATCAATAAAAAAAAACTTAATTTTAGACAACTTAAGCAACAAAAATATAATATTATATTAATAAGACCATGTGAATACAAATCCACTACATAATAAAACCACCAATTTTAAAAATCACAAAATTCAGGTGACCATAAAACCATATATCTCAAAACGAATAAATTCAAATGTTAGTAAATAAATAACATAAGCAATTTGTGATTAATAGATTTGCGAAATAAAATAGTGAATATTTCATTCACATTTTGAAGTCTCTTATTTAAAGACGCCAGCTTCTTAATAAAATCATATCAACTCTTGAAACTTATGATTTGTTAATAAACTACAGGTTCGTAACTGAAATTTAGAAAAAAAATCAAAACTTCAGGTTTTGAATGGAAATTACAATTTAATTTTACAAATGATAAGGACCACAATTAAATCAATTTTAGACCTTTCAATTATAATTAAATTTGATATCATCAGACCTTCAAGTCTGATTAACTTATAATTGAGAACATTAGGTTCTAAAAAGATCAATAGACAAAATTTTAGATTTTGAATTTGTATTAATATTTAGAGCTTCGCCTTTATATTCTCTTTTTCAATATACTGACTGTTAAATATCCATTTAACAATGTAAAATTGAATTACCTTTTGATTCAACAATCCATGTTCAAAAGTATGGAACTTTAGATTCAATTCGACACTTTAAATTTAAATTAAGAACTTCAAGTTCTAAATTCGAATCCAATTGAGATTCGAATTTAGAACTTCTGGTTCTATGTTCATTGATGAAATCCAATCACATAATTGAAAAAATAACCACTAAATATAAAACTAAATTTACTTTCTTATGTGGAAGATCCAACATATTGGCATCCACAAAGCATACTCATATAAGTAGTTATATAAATAAATTAAGTCAAAATAACAACAAAGTTAATCATATTGAAATACTTAGATTGTGCTCAAAATGAGATAATATATATTTACCTTTCAAAATTAGATAAAATATAGTTATCCTTTTGCAATTTTCAGACTTTATTTTAAGTCCATGTCCTCCTAAATAAATCACAAAAATGAGTGCATACTATCCATCAACGATTGGATATTTGGTTATGATTATATCATAACACTAAGTTCATAATTTACCATTTTGAGAACTTTAGGTTTATAATAAAATTCATTTTAATAGAAGTTTAAAACTTCATTATAACTTCACGTGCATATATAAACTTCAAGTTTATAATTGAGAATAATGAATTTTAGAACTTCAGATTCCAAAAATAATTATCACTTCAATTGGAATTTATAGCTCCAGGTTCTGATTCAATGTAAATTCATTATTTTTATATTTTGATTAGATTGCAATCGATAAATTCCAATAAGATTTTTTATTTACCATTATGTTAAGCTTCAAGCTTTTTGATTTTGCAATCTTAAAACACTAAATTGAGCTTTAGGTTTTTTGATTTTACAATATTCAGACATCAGATCAAGCTTCAGGCTTTTTGATTTAACAATTATCAAATATATATATATATATATATATATATATATATATATTAGGCTCTTTGATTTTACGATCTTTGGGTTACAAAAAAATTAATTTCATTTTGACAATCTTCCAGTTGCAATAGAATCATTTAATCTTTCTTTTTATTGGCAACCCAGTGAATATTAAGAACAAATTAAGAAGAGAAATAATATAAACAAAAAAAATTTCTTACAATTTCTTGGATCTCTCGGTCTCATCAAGAAGGTTTTATCTCTTATCACGTATCGAATTTGGATTATATGACATCTTGTCTTTAAATAAGAAAATGTTCAAATCTGAAACCCGAAACATATAATGGTTAGAGAATAAGAATAAACAATAATATAAAACGTGAACTTAAAGTATAAGAAGAGAGAGAAAATAAATCAAAGAGAGAAGTTTTTTATTCCTTAATTGTTCTCATCAAAAGTATGTAAAATACAATGGTGAGAGACCCCTTATATAGTCACACAATCCCACATTACATTAAGTATACATAAATTACATTATAATGAATAATAAAATTGATCATTATGGTAGAGCTAGTGGGAATACAAAAGGATGGAAGTGTCTTCCATGGATTGATGGATATTCTTTCATATATAATTGCATAATATTTATAACAAACTCCATTATTTAGAAGAAGTACTATTTCTATTTTTCTCCTTTATTATTATTATTATTATTATTATTATTATTATTATTATTATTAGTAATTTATTACTGCCAAAATACTATAGTTTATATAGCTCCACTTCTAAAATATATATCTTAAAATCTTTACCTTTTTTTTTAACCAAACATAAAATCTCTATTTCAAAAGTCATCACAAACAACATATCCTAACTCAATTAAGAAAGAGTTTTGGGTGGTAGACTACGTGACATTTTGGTTTACAAACATATGTTAAGAATTAATTACTGGAGAAATTTCATCATAGACCCTATTTGTTTTGTGAAATGTTATATTTTAAACATTTTTATCATATTAGAAACTTTAATCTCTGAAATTTTCAAAATATAACACTTTTAGTCACTTTGACTAAATGACAAAATTACTAACAGTCAAGTGTGACTATAAGTACAACAAAATATAATTTTGTCCTTGTTAATATATAATACGAGCAATAAAAGGTCAATTTTGCCCCAAAAATATTTGTGTTATTAC
This sequence comes from Acer saccharum, assembly GCA_030490815.1. Lineage (NCBI taxonomy): Eukaryota > Viridiplantae > Streptophyta > Magnoliopsida > Sapindales > Sapindaceae > Acer > Acer saccharum. The sequence goes on along the minus strand of CM059869.1, from coordinate 24,033,377 downwards.
ACCTTTATTTTCTAGAATTTCTTTCAAATACTTTCCATATTTTAATATTAAATAAAAATCAAATTTAGAACCAAAAAAAAAAAAAAAAAAAAAAAGTGAATAACTTTCAATCTCCCCTAAAGTTTGTTCTTCTATACACATCATCAACTTTATCAAAAACACGAACACTTACTTCTTCTGTCATTAGTCAACAAACATTTAAACTAAATGTTAAACATGTCAAATCCTCCGAAAGACAAATTTTTTTTTTTTTTTTTTTAAGTTCTAGATCTCGACCATTCTTGTCCATATATGGACGGTGGAGATCCATTTACATATATATATATATATATATATATATATTCCATCTCATAGATAGATGGTGGAGATCCATTAATAAACAAAACAATTTGTTTTTAAAAAATCTTAAATGAAAAATATAAATATAAAGTTTTTTTTTAAACAAAAATGTGATGATCTCCACTATCCATCTAGAGATGGACGGTGCAAATATGTTGGAAAGGAACAAAAATTGCTGAAGATCTTGATAGATGGATGTGGAGATCCATTTCCACATCTCCATGGAAATGGATCTTCATCTAGATCTCTATCAGTGATAGAGATCCTAGTGTTGGGATCTCCATCGCCAATGGAGACCCAGCATATCGCGTTTGAGATCGGGATCTCTATCGCAATCTGCGTTGGAGATTAGGATCTCCATCACGAAGAAGATCCTACGATGGAGATCCCAGCCTACGTCTCCATTGACAATAGAGATCTCGATAATCTCCACGGAGGTGAAGATCTATGTTGGATCTCCATCAACCTTTGTTTTTTTTTTTTTTTTTTTTCCTTCATTTTTCCATGGTGTAGATGCAATCTGGATCGCCACCGTTGCATGAACCTCCATAAATGGTGGAGATATAGAGATGAATCTCCACCATCGATGGATATTCTTTATTATTATTATTATTATTATTCACTTTTCATGTGACATATGCAAATGACCAAAATAACCCTATTTCCATTAAGTTTGAATCACAAAAGGACTTAAGTGGTGTATTTTGGAAAAACTAGTAACTAAAGTATCTAATATGACAAAGACGTTTTAAAAAGCGACATTTTACCAAAAAAAAAAACAGAGACTTTATTGAAAATTTCCCCTAATTATTAGATAAATTTTATTTTGACAATATCGAGACCAGGTATTTTGTTGAAAACTTTCGTTATTGATAAGATTCAAGCCGCTGACCTGGGAGTCATTTATCCAAACATCAAGCTCGTCTATCTACTAGCTGAGTTACGCCCCTATTGACATATCACTCTTGTATTTCAATTTCACTTTGATCTAAATTAATAATGGGATTATTCGACACAAATTATGGTTACACATAACTAATTGGGATGAAGGCGTGATAGAAATATAGAATGTGGGATGTCGGTGCTGCTCTTGAAAGTTGAAACAAACAATTGATTATAGATCCACAAACACGGTCTTGACTCTTGAGCCCCACAAAGTATCGAGGTTGCTAAAACTATTCTACAAACAGTGTTTTTCTTTAGTTTTAAAAGAACACAAATACTACACCCGACAAACGAATTATTTTACTAAATATCTTCCTCTCTTTTTTTTTCTTTTTTCTTTTTTTTTTTTGGTCTTTTCTATCATTAATTTATTTATTTCATAAAAATGTCCAAACTCATTGATATTCAAATTATTAGATAATATTAACAAAGAAAATGTTAATAATAATATTTTCAAGACACATGAAAAGTCTGTATTGGTATTTGGAATAAATATGATTTTTTTTAATTAAGTTTTAAGATTTTTACCATGCCCTAACGCTAACAATGTTTAAAAAGGATCAAAAATAATTTGCCAATATCTTTTCTGACCTTTATGCCAATAAACAATTCAAGAAGAAAATCGTTTAATCTATACTCAATCCGGAAAATCTTCAATGAAATATTGCCATGACAACAACAGCTGTCTCAAATCATTATTTATGATTTCAGTTTTTAAGCATTTTGAATCAGAATCAGAATACCAACTAGTTGGAAATAGAGATGCAGATTTTTCCTCGGGGCCCCAATTTCCCGCGTCCCCATCCCCATTTGGGGATTTTTTTGGGGGGAAAAATGGGGAAATGGGGGAGAATGGGGATGAAAATCATCCCCAAATTGAAATGAGGATGGGGATGGGGATGGGGATGGGGGGAGGGGGACCCCTCCCCATCCCCATTTCCCCATTTCCCCCACAATTATGTTGAAATGGGGATGGGGATGGGGATGGGGATGGGGGGGAGGTCCCCCATCCCCATTTCCCTCTTTCCCCCAAACATATATAAATATAATTATAATATATGTTTTTAATTTTTTTGTTTATTCTTTGAAAACCCTAACTCCCTAAGTATATATACACATTTTATATAAAATGCACTAATGAATTTTATTTTGTATTTGTAATGGAATGTTTATTTTTTTAGTTTAATTTGTAATTTTTAGTCAAATGGGGAAATGGGGGAATGGGAAAAACGGGGAAATAAAAAAAAAATGGAGAAAAACGGGGAAAATAGGGAATTGGGGATGGGGATGGATATAGGTCCCCCCAAAATTCCCCATCCCCATTTTCCCCAAATGGGGAAATGGGAAGGGATGGGGGAAGGGTATGGGAAGTGGGGATGGGGATGAGGAGACCTATATCCATCCCCATTCCCCAAACGTGCATCTCTAGTTGGAAATCACAATCACACGCAGCCCGATTTCTTGGAAATTATGTTCCAATTAGGACTGCTTTTGTATAAGCAATTATAAACACATTTTCAACAATACTACTTTAAGAAAACAATATCAAAGACGCAGTTCTTTTGAATAAAACTTGATAAGTGCTTTTTCAAAAGCACTTCTTCAGCTGTTTTCCATATCCTATAAATATTTTTAAAAAACTTTATCTATTAAATATATATTTTCAGAAAATAAAAAATAAATAGACCCAAAAAATACGCTATTAGTTAGAGGTTATTTGTATGCTCAAGTGTCATTGTGTCAATCAAGGGAATTCTAGATGCTCAAAGGCATCTAACCACCCAGTTTTGTTTACACTAGATGAGAAATTGAGTCTAAATTCACAATAACATTTTCAAATATAAATCACATCAACATTCCAAACAATGATAACTACTACCTTTCTTTCTTTTCTTGAAATTAAAATTGGCAAGGCTAAAATCACCTCGAAGAATTCTAGCAAATTTTGTTTATATCAGTCAAAGAATGTAGCAACCTGCAACATATAAACACCGTTAAAGAGGAAATATTTATTGAGGCTACTGCCTATGGATAAGTTTACAGTTGCAGCAACAATTAGAAATCTGAAAGTGGGAAACTAATATGATTTCAATATTTTTAATATGATCTTTGAAATTAGCCGACCCCAACTAGTTGAAATCAAGACCTCATTTGAGTTAATTAAGATTTCTCTTATTGGACAGATACTGGTAATATGACAAACAATGAGTCATTTCAAATATTATGCAAAAACAAAAAAAGAAGAATAAAAAGATATAACTGTGTTCACATTGTATGGTAACACAGAGATGGATTATAGCTTCAGACTTACTGTAATCGGTACTCCAGCTTTGATATAATGGAAAATAATGTCGAGACACTTGGTGTGGCTGGTTAGCAGGACATGAATTCACTGCAAGGGGAAATATAATTATTGAGTCACTCATAGTAATGCAACAAAAATTGATGTAAATGGATAACATGGCCTATAAAATAGGCATTTACAACGAATAATTAAAAAAAATTAGGGCAAGTTTGAATGTATGGATGCATTCAATAAACATTAACGAAAAACATGATAAAGTTGGGGTTAAAGCAATAGCCTTTCACACCAACAGGCATCGGTACGGATCAAGTTTCAAAGGAAAGAGTTACAAACATATGCATTATGTTTCAGCAGTCAAAAGCTTAAATTATGGGTCTCCTCATTCATCTAAACTGATACAGGTGCAAGTATTGTTTGTCGGTCCACAAGAGAGAGAGACAGAGACAGAGACAGAGTAAGAGAGCAGAACTTTTGGATATCTCCAACTATTTTATCGATAATGTGGTTTAAGATAATGAAAATATAAATGTCATAGGTTTGCAGCTCCAAATAACAGGCTCATAAATCATAACTCATAACTCAACTGTTGTAACATGCACCCATGCAGGATGCTAGATGTCATCTGATAAACAACCATCTGATGAATAGTTGAATACCCAAGGTCAGTTATTGAAAAACAGGAAGGGAAAAAAAAAAAAAAATCAATCCTCACTATCTTTTATGATAGTTAAATCTGGTATTTAAGTTTTTCCTAATTTTTTCATGTTAGGGCTTGGTTTTTTATAGAGCCGGATGGTGCTTAAGGCAACTACAGCAGTTGCCTAATGGCGGCTCAACCTAAAATGAAGGCCCCCGCTCCCCACCCCAACCCCACCCACCCCCATTTACCATCAACTATTAATTTTATAATTAATTAATAAAATAGGGTTCTTTGTATAGGTCTGTTTTACATTCCAGGTTTTCAATAAATTTTTGTTTCCTATAAAAAAAAAAAAAAAAAATTATAATTAATTAAATAGATTTTTATATTAAAAAGTTTACTATACTAAACCTAATTCGAAGAATCTCATCCTTTAAACATTCCTACTTCCCATAATATGATAATTCAATATTAACTAAATTAAAAGTTTCTATCTCGAGAGAGCCCTTTTTTCTTAGGACATATCTCATTAAAGGTAGGGAATGGAGAGTTGGTTCGTTGTTGGGAAGACAATTGGTGCGGGGAGGCATCCTTAAGAGATCTTCATCCTAGAATATAGATTAGGCCTTTGGATAATGCATCTATATAGTCTAGAATGGTTCCATCTCAAATGACTTCGGATTGGAGTTTAGACTTTAATTTTAGGCGACATTTGAATGATAGAGAATGTCAAGATCTTATATCTATATTAGCTGCCCTTGAGAATGTCTCCTTCCATACTCCGAGAAGATAGATCATGGATTAGAAGTATCTAGAGACTAGATTCTACCAGATCATATACTTAAATCCTACTTCAAGTGGCTAGTTAAAGATCCCTCTCAAAGTAATTTTAAGTGTGTTAACTTAAATTGGAAATCTAAAGTGCCTTCTAAAATTCAATTTTTTGCTTGGGATGCAGTTATGGGGAAGGATAATACAGGGGAGGTTATTCAATGGAGGTTCCCACTCATGAACCTCTCTCCTTTTTGCATTATGAGCAAACACGGTGAGGAGAGCATAGATCACCTTTTCCTTCACTGTGATGTTGCCTCTAATCTTTGAAGTAAATCATTAAAAGAAGCAAAAATCTGTTGTTCAGCTCCTGCTTCTTGTAATCAAGTTTTTGTGGAACATTTTTGTGCATTTGTCGGGGGAAAGAAAGCAAAAAACCTATAGAAGTGTGCTGTCTTAGCCTTACCGTGGGTTATCAGGGAAGAAAGAAATAATATAATTTTTTAAAGGAAGATTGAGGAGAATATTGATGGTTTGTGGGATTGAGTTTGCTACCTTGCTTCCTTTTGGGCTTTAGTGTCTAATGAATTTAGGGATTCTACTTTTTTCTTAATTCACTTTATGGAAGGTGTTGTGGGATAATTTGTTTCGCTTGCATTCCCTTGTTTTGTAGGCCTTAATTTTGTCTTGAAGGCTCCCTTTATTACCCTAGGTGGTATTTGTCGGCCTAAGTGTACTGCTTGATCTTTCTTGTATAGGGATGTGTTGTTACTATCTATGATTTTTGCATAGGGCTGTGTTGTTTCATTCCTTCTTTTGCAATAAAATTTTTTGTTTCCTAAAAGATAAAGGACTAATTAAAAGTTTACTAACTTCACTAAGCTTTTGATTAACCTTTGTTTCTGTTCAAGATTTTTTTTTCAACGGCTAAGCACTGTCTACTATTATTGTTAAAACCTGCAATCTTTTTCTATCTTCTAACTCTTGACTCTTGAGTTTTTCAAAATTAAAATTTAATAAAATTGCTTAAGATTAACATCACTATAAATAGTAAATGGATTACCTATATTATCTATCATATGTATTTATTATTAGCAAAGCTAGAATTCTAAAACTTAATTAACATCTTTGCATCTCAAAAACCAAGAATAAATTTTAAATAAAAATATTTTTTTACACAAACATAAAAGGTCTAATTTTAAATTTTTGCTTCAAGCCCCAGTTATTTTTGAGCCGGCCTGGTTTTGTTACTATCACCATTATTTTTCATTCTCTACAAGAAAATATAGTTGATACAACAAAGTAACACAAAGTAACACATACATAAAAGTGCCAGGAGGGAGAGGGAATACGGGTAGATTGGATCTTTATTGTCAGTCATGTTCAGACAAAAATCACCAGAGAACATGAGAGCTAACAAAACAATATATTATTTGCCTAACCTGCACAATTGAACTAGTGCATTATGTAATGGTAAAGCTCAGAATACCATGCTAGGATATCTTTCAATGTCTTTGATCCAAAGAATGATACCAAAACCATCAGCTCCAAAACTAGTTACAAAGTGAAAGGACAAAACTTCTGTGTTGCTGACTTGCTGCATACTAATCCAGGATATTTCATCAAAAGCATGAGACCTTAATGCCACTCAGTTTTTTGTTCTATACTTTTAGAGGGATTTTGGTTTCCAATTTTGTTTAAAATATAAAGAAGTCCTTGATCCATTAGCAAATTTGGGTAAGCTATCCACGTATTAAATAAAAATCAAATGGACATGCAGACTAACATTTCAATAAGGACAATGCATGGGTTAGGACTTTCCATTATTCTTAGGTGAAATTGCAAATTTTGGCCTGAAAATTAGTAGAATATTCAAAACTGTCACATCCCCATAACTTGTCATTTTTTATCCAATAGAAATCTTTTTTGGACAAGATTGCCCTTATCTACCTTTTCACTTTATTCTCTCCTGATAACTTTATTACACCATTTTTTTAATTCTTTACTTTTTGTCTCCCTTCATTAGTTTTTCTTGTCTCTCATTCATTCATGTTTCACTCTCTAAAACTTTATTTTTCTCTCTTTTCTCTTTGAAATACCGTCGGCAAAATGATTCCAACAGTATATTATGGGTGAAAATCTCCATCTCAAGTCCTTTGAAAGTGTTTAGTTTCACGCCGGTATCTTTACACGCTGAGATATCAACGTAATTACACAATGAGTTATCAACATGTTTACACGCTGAAATTTCAACATGATTACACCAATAACTCATCGCGTAATCATGTTGAAATTTCAGCATGCAAACATTTTGAAATTTCAAAGTGTAAAGTTTCACTAACAAAAAAAAAAGAAATTATCTTTTTTTCAAACCTCCATTGATGGAGGTCTGTTGCCTCCATCTCCATCAAATTCTCCAAATAGAGAACTGAAAAAAAAAATTAAAAAATTCAGATGGAGACAGACCTCCATCAACTGCAAACAACAGACCTCCATCTCGAAGACTTGATGGAGGCCTCCATCAATGGAGACAGATGAAGAAGAATAAAATATATATATATATTTCTCTCTCTTACAAATCATATTTGCACTAAGGGCATTTTGTCCAAAATTATTTCTCTAGGAAAACAAAAGACAAGTTATTGAGAAATGATATTTTTGAATACTCTCTTAATTTTAGGGCTATTTATGGTTTTGGCCCTTATTCCTATTGTCTCCAAGTCTTCCAGATCAGAAATGCCATGTACATCAATATAAATGATTTCATGTAGGCATTGCAGGCTAAAGGGATGTTTCAAGAAAGGACCTTAGAGACCAGCCGCTTGGATCTTCTTGGAAGGACCTTCCCTGCAAATTGCTTTGTGCTTCTTAAAATCCTTGCATCAGGTTTACCACAGCCATTTCGGTCTTCAATCTCTATATTCCGCCTTTTTTTGGAAAGTTCTTCATTAGATTCCACATCATCAAGCCTTGAACAAGTCTTCTCAAATGAGTCTTCAAATTGTAAGCATCTGAAGGACAAAATGAATATACATGCTCAGTTAGTTGAAAAAAAATAAAAGTTCTGAGGCATGAACTTCTATTGAGAATAGAATTTACTCTGAACCCTCTTCCCCATCAATGAGTTCGCTCCTTTCCTGCAAAGGATAGAACACAGATACAACTTAGCGTTGCCATGGAATATGCTGAGAGATCAGATGTAATAAACATCTAGACATCATAACAGCAAAAATATTGAGATCATATATTATAAACTACTAGTCTAAGCTTTTGGAATCAACAATTGTTCTAGAAAATTGCTTGACTTGCAAATCCTTGCCTTTTCCCCAGAGCGGCAAGGAAGAATTATATTAACAATAGTCCTAAGAAAAGGAAATGATACTGTAGCCATATATCAAACAATTTATCCAACCAATCATTAAATACAAATTAGGGACTTGTGAACCATTAAAATCTCATACTGTAAATTCTTTCTTTACAACAATCATAAACGAATCAATAAGAAAATAGAAACAACAATATTAAAAGAACATAAAAGTAATTTTCCATTACTGGGTATCCCCAAAAAAGCAAAAACTGCCAAAACTGTCTTCTAAAGTACATTTCATACAAAGTCTAACACAATTTATTTCTAACTAGTTATTAAACACAATGAGAGACTTGTAAACCATTAAAATCTCATACTATTCCTTCTTTGCATCAATCATAAACAAATCAAAAAAGAAAATAGAAACAACAATATTAAAAGACGTAAAAGTAATTTGCCATTACTGGGTATCCGATAAAAAGTAATTATAACCATTTCATTGACTCGATTATTGATAGCCATCAATACATGACGACTATACTATAAAAGTTAGTTCAGAAAAAAAAAAAATTGTACAACAAAGCAATAGCACAATGATAGAGCTCCCGCTGAAAAGGACCGAAAATAATGTTAAACCCTTAATTGGTGTAAGAGAAGCAACAATATCTTACCACTTCAATAATTGAACAAAATCTGCATTGTACTAATAACTTCCATAAAATAAATGAAGCTGTTAACATGTGAAGAAAAATAAATGAACAATTAAGACCAAATTGATTATATAAGTGAACAATAGTGATTATATATGTCTGCCTTAAAAGTTCAACTTCCAAGACAACTCTATCAAGGGAAGAAGAATAGGGTGATCTTTATAATTAAAACAGTGCAAATGTCATGGTAAAAATGGACAATTAATTTTAGTTTCTATGTAATCCATGTTATCTTTGATTTTCTCTATCACTGACTGCTTACCATATCTAACCTCATCTTGAGTGTAAAGAACACCACCACCACATCATAACGCGTAATAATGTATGCCCACCCATAATTTATCTTGATTCCAGAAAGTAAATAAAATCAAAGTAACAATTCCATGTCTGACAAGAAACCATATTACCAGACATGCAATCCTTTTTAACAGCATCTTGCTACATTATAATTGACCAAAAAAGAAATGCTACATTATGAAATTTAAGTGTACTAGTGCTCAAAAACATCATTGCCTATGGCAATGTACTGATATTTAATTCACTTATGTAGTAGCATTCTTGTCGGGAGGTAGAGATAATAGGGTGATACCGATTCTTCAACAGATGATGGCAAATGTTTTCTGCAAATGTCAAGATGAGGCTCCCTTGAATCGGCTAATCCACCTTGTTCTGTTACGTCATTGCCCTTTGGATCAACCAAATCTAGGAATTCACCATTTTTACAAAACACATCTTTCTGTTGCACCGCAGCTTTTGATGGTGGCATCTCCATGGAATCACTTGCTGGACCTCCAGCAATAACCACCTGAGAATTCACAAGGCTGCAACTGTTTTCTGGGGCTGAATACTCACAGGTTACATTGCTGGGCTTTGATTTCTGATGCCCCTGTGTGCCAAGACTTATTGAACAATCTGATACATTTACAACAGAATTACCAGCTAACTTTTTCCTAGGAGTATTAATAACATCTGAATTAAGAGTTGTCGTACAGCCATTTTCATCAGTACAAGAACGAAACCCATCACGTGCATCAGAATGGGGTTCGGAGGAGTTAACTCCTTGATCTTCCAGTAAATTCTCTGACACCACCACAGCTATGCCACTCGGTTCTATTGGACTTGAAGTTAACGATCCATCACCTCCATCTTGATGATTGAGCTCCACATGATTATTTTCTTTCATGAATGTACTTGGAGAAGATCCAGATTGTGCATGGCCATCCTTGATTTGATCAGCATCTATAGCCCATGGAAAGGAACTCTTAATCTGCTTATTACTCTCACCAAAGCGGCCAAGCTCCTGGTGAAAACTACAGGACTTATTATCATGCATGTTCTCACAAATGTTAACCTCACTTTTCATCTTTTTAATCCAGTCTGATGGATTAGAATTCAAATCAACACTAAGGTTAATCCCATCTTCTGAATGGACATAAAACTCGAAAGAAGAGGAAGAAACTGTTTCAAACATTCTCATGGAGGAAGGCAAAACATGATCTCCAGGGCATACACAATAACCCAATTCATTAATTTTAACAGTTTGATTCCTTCTGCTTCCTTCCTCTCTAGAACAGCAGTTGACTGCAAAATCACCGAGCCATTATCCATGAATTTATACATCAATCATGGTAATTTAGGAGCAACTTACAAAATTTGAAGCACAGAGCACATACTTATTCGGAAGCTAGTAAATAGTGCATACCTTTCGCCGCATCCTCCAGAGAATTAATTGGAGCTTCAGGCTGCAGTCCTGATATCATAAATGTAGGTAGTGAAGCCTCTCGAGTCCCACTTAACCTTTCTCTTGGAGATAATGAACTCAAATTTTTCTGCAAATTTGTGAGACATTTGTAACATTGCCATAAAGATAGGATGTTCATACTCATCTAAAGGGGAAATTTTGACAAAGACAAAAGAAACTAATTAGGGATGAGATGAGCATGACAAAATATTGCTAATTAGGCCAAACACGTCACATTGCATCCCCTTTGTGCTACTGATTTTCCTTTTGACCGTTAATTCAGATTATGGTGAGAAACATCCTAAAGATATCATCATTAATCGTTAGGTAGCAATATCTTCACCTATGACGAAATCATAAAAATCCCAATTAACAGTAAAACAATCACCATATCCTTATTATTAACTCATTCATAATTATTCGGGCCAGTTAAATAAGGGGAAAAACCACGCCAAATAAATGATTAACTTCGAGCAGGAAATTGCTCCAAATAAACATCTACTTCAAGCAAACCAAGTTTCAGAAGAAGGTTCAATTACATAATACTCCTTTCACCATCAAGCTATTTTATAAATGGGTTTTGATCCAGCACATATAGCAGGTCCTCACCCAATAATTACTATGTTTACTCCTATAAATTACTTTCCCTTGTTTTTTAAAGGGACCCATTAGACCGAAAGAAGAAAACCTATGACTACAAATTCTCAAAAGTCAACAATAAAAAATTATCAATCCTATTATTATCCATATAAACATCCCCCCAAAAAAGACAAAACTATCCGGAAATGTACAAAACCACATCAATAGCCCTTCTCAGTTAAGATGTATAAGGAAGAGGAAGCATCATTAAATTCTTTAGCCACCGAAACCCACAAAGACGCCGAATAATGGGTCCTTAGTTAAAATATATGACAGATAAAAATGGGGTGAAATGATGGTTTGTATTCACTAGATTATAGAAATTTATTAAATCAACTGCTGCGAAAAAACTACCTCAAAGTAAGATGCCAGCGATGTAGCCATCTCTGAACTTGACTTATTTGCGGGCAAACCATACTTCTTGCACATACATTGAAGCTCCTTCCTTGAAAGGCTCTGATCCCCTTTAATCCTCATCTGTCAATGTAAAAAACAATCAACATATCTATCATTGAGCTTTTATTGCAAAACATTTCAACATAAATTCAAGTAGCAGATTCTCATAAATCCGACATATCTAATAACAGCAACAGTAAAAGTTACAAAACACACAAATGGATAAAATCATCACAATATTTTAAATTTCCCTGACCGAAAGCGAAAACCAGTGCTACTAACCACATGTCACAAATCATTTCATTTCCGGAAACCTAAGAAAACAGAACAAGAACACACACACAGTGGCTTTATTTTATTTTCCAAACATTCGAGAAAAATTGCAACTTAATAAATCAAATCATCTGTATAAAAAAAAACAATTGGTTGTTTAATTGTCTTCGTTTCTCTACTCTACTACATTTTCTTATCGAACTTTCTTTATTATTAATTTTTTTTATCAACTGATATCCAAATCAACCAAACAGGAAAAGCTGTCTATATCAACAAATATATAAACGACGAAAGCGTGAAATAAAGTAGAAGCGAAGCGTGTGTTTGTTACCTGATCGGGGAAATTTCCGAGAAAATTGACGAGAAAGTGAAGGAAATTGCAGGAATATTAATGAGCTTCAAAAGCAGTGAGTGAGGGAGTCCTTCAAATCTGTTTTTAATTTTATTGCATTCTCCCGATAGACATGGAGAAGACCGACGAGGGTCAAATTTTAAAAGGCACTCTGAGTGGCAGATTTTGTAAATTACGGTGATGTCGTAGGGCTATTCTCGTAAATTAATTGTGAAGGTCGGTCCAGTAAAGACTGAAGACAGAGTGAAGATCCTATCCCATGTGTCACGGTATATGACTATAGGGTAAGAGAATTGTCCATTTATCAGGTCTAAATTGTTGTGTTTTCCATAATTGTCTTCCTAAATTTAATGTATTTCCATTGTATCTTAATTATAACTCCTACTAATATTTTCTTCCAAATATGTCTAATATATTTCAAATTTTATCTTAATTATAAATCATACTAAAATTCGATCTTCATATGCTACTAATAAATTTGTTGTTTTGTACATTAATTTTAACTATTTTATTATAATTTAAAATGGATATATTTAATTTTGAATTATATAGAGTTATTATTGTCCTAAAATATTATTAAAAATAATATTTTACTTCTAATTATCAATTAAAAATTTTAATTAATGAAATATTATCGATATTTAGATAATTTTGGTTTAGGATTTATGATAATATTTGTTTTTAGTCGTTTGAATCATAGCAAATAAAAATACATTATGATAAGTAGTTCAAGGATAAAAGCATCAAATTATTTGTTTTCAGATGTTTTTATTTTAAAAAAAATATATAAAAAAAAAATCAACACTTAAATTCAAAAGTTAAAAATAATAATGTAGTTGATCAGATCTACAATTGATTTCGAGCTTGACACTAGCAACCTACAAAACCAAAAGAACAACCGAGGTACTTAGGCAATCGAAGTGGTGCCAATCAAATATTCTCTAACGCTCAAGTAAATAAAGAATTTGAGACAAGTCGAAAATGATATCAATTAATAGAAATATTGGCCAAACCGTGAGTTCGACGTAGTATGTCGAGTAGGATGGATGATATGTGAGGTTTGACAATGGTTGTCATGTAGTCCGTTGAGTGTAGGCTGTCTTGTTAAAGGTAACGTGACTGTTGAGTCGAAGGTCTACCCTCGATCAGGCTCGCCTTAATCAACGTTGGTCGTCTCACAATCACTAGTGTCGCAAGGGCTGTAATCAATGAAAGAGCGCAAAATGCGAAGTAAATTAGAGCTCTTGTGAGTAAGAGTTGGGAAAAGCAGGGCCTGACATTTATATGAAGACCGTGAGTCTCCAATGGTTAACTCCTTTAATGCCTTTGCACGAATCATGAGGCTTTTATTGCGCGAAAATTTGATATTATCAAAATTTTGATATTATATTTTGTATGCACTAGAGGGGCAAAAAAAAAAAAAAAAAAAAAAAAAAAAACCATAATAACGAAAAGAAGAAAAACAATTACAAAAAGTGATTCAAACTTACTTTTAAACTAGTTTACAACCCGCACAATGTGCGAGTATTATAGATTTTGGTGGGAGATTATGGCTACAATATTATTTAATGGATTGGGGTAAGCAGATAATAGATGGTATGAGAGAAGTCTATGATGAAAGAATAGATAGAAAGAATGGAAGGAGAATTAAAACAATTAAAGCTAAATTTAGCATATTCCGACGTCAACAATAAATAAATATATATATATATATATATATATATAATGACATAAACAAGAAACCTGGTTCTATCAACCAGAGAGCAAACTACTAAGGTAAGAGCCTTGCCACAAATGATCTCTTAAAGAAGATACAGCTAAATCAACAAGATTGTGAGCCAAACAGTTCCCACATCTGGAAACAGCTTGACATTTAACAACCCAGACATCCTTACAAAGGCCTACAATATCATTGAAAACAAAGCAAGCAACACAATTAGAAGGCTTAAACCCATGGACAGCCTTAACCATAGTCGATGCATCAATTTCAGCTAAAGACACATTGAGACCATGCTGCTTTATTAGCCACAAACCTTCATGAAAGCCATAGCTTCACAAGTCTCCACAGAAAAGCAACCTTGCACCAGTTTAGAGAGAGTCAACACCACATTCCCCTCCGAGTTATGGATTGCAACACCAATTCCAAAAACATTACGACCCGAAAAAACAATTGCATTTGCATTCAGCTTGAGACAACCAGGAGAAGGAGGGCACCACTCAGACTTATCTACAGCCAATCCAAAATAGGAAGAGGAAGAAAAACCTTTTTGAGTACCTTGAAATTCTGAAAGGAGCCCATATATCCAAGATATCAGTTACTCGCTCGTTCTGCTTCCGTTTGCTATGTACAAGAGCAAGAGCGAAAGATATATCACTTGACTTGATTCTTGAAGAGATTAGTTGCACACACACATTCTATTCATGCACGTTTTGTTCATCATGCATTTGTGTTATAATTGTTTATCTGTGTGCATCAATTACACTTCTCACACTTGCATCTCATTGTTAGATTTAAATGTGGTTGTGTGTTGTGTAATTCATTTCCTGAAGTGTGTTCGGAAACGTCCGTTGTTAGGTTGATAATTAGTGTTGGCATTAATTCCATATCAAAACGTGTTTAACTTGTAATGTTTAGTGGTTAGTAATTGAAGAATTTCGAAGACGAAGGACGTCTCAACCATTATTCGTTCAAGTTGCCGGCTTTTAAGAGTTTCAGACATTATCGGTCTACAAAGGTATTCAAAGACCTCTTATCTCTTACAAGGCTAGGCACACACTCACACATATCATTCTTGTGTGTCCCTTCATGATTTTATTTCATTTACATTTCACTTTCACACACTTGGCAAAATATGCTCATGCATTCACATTTAGTTAATAACTTTGTGTTTTGCATTTTCTAGGACTATGTCCGGAAACTAGCATATGTGTGTGTATTTGTGTTTGTATGTTTCCGTATTTTATGTTTAGGACTTGAACATGTTCTTATTCAATGCCTTATTGAGTTCTGGTCGTTTCGGTTACTCATTCATAAGGTTTCGAGTCCAAACAAGTTGACTATGCCACTTTACGTTCTCTTTCGTTGAGTTGACTTCATCGATGATTTACGAGATGATTTCTCAAACCGTTTTTCAAAGTTGTATAGTCGTCGTCGTGCGTGAGAGAGTCACGGTTCGTAATCTGAAAACGGATTCGAATTCAAAGTTCGGACGCCCGAGATATGGGCCGACGAACCGAGGGAGTGCGCGAGAGGACAGCCCAGACCGTGGGCCACATGGGTTGGCCGTGGTTGAGGCCGTGGGCCCCACGGCCTGGAGCAGCCTCTGCTCCCGTGTGGACCACGCGCCCCCCACAGCCAGGGGGTTATGTGGCACCACCTGGTTGGCCGGAATCTTCCTTCTCTCTCCTCCTATTTCTTCCCTCTCTCTCTCCATTTTGAAAATTCAAGAAGAAAAATTCTGATTTCCCACAATACATTCTCTCCAATTTTTCCAAACTTCAAAACACCATATCTTCCTCATCCGGAGTCGGATTTGAGTGATTCAAGTTGGAGAGTGTTTGTATTTGAGTCCTCTAACATCTCCAAGTGGTTTGGTGGCTGTTTGATCATGATTTCAAGTGGTTGGACACTAAATTTCGCACTAGCTGCAGAATCCGAGGTTTGAGTCTCAACTTTGGGATTTCTTGTTATTTGACCTTCCATTTGCTTGGGGTTTCTTCTTCTATATCTATGTTATTGTTTGGTAAAAGCTATTTGGAAAGATAGCTTGATTATCATTCTAATTGAAACTCAATTTGTGGACTTATGTTGACTAGATTCTATGATTCTAGGTTTTACATTTGTTTGTGAGTTGTATTGTGATTAGAATGGCATCTTAGGTTGTTTGATACTTAATTGAATTAATTTTGTGTTAAAATGACTTTGAGATTTGATTTGGTCCTTTGATTATTAAAATCTAGGATTTGTGTATTTGTATGTGATTTAGAGAATATAGGTTTTGATTGATGTAAATCTCAAAACCTTGCTCTATATTTTTGTCTAGTATATTGATTGATTTTAATCTCATATATCTAGCTTTTAATTGTATATTGATAGCATCTTGAATTTGTACTTAATGAACATTTTGTGATTCAAGTGTTATGTGTGTGAATGAGACTTTGAGTATATGTGTTAGGTGTTTCACATGCTTAGGTTTCTATTCATGTATTTTTGCATCTAGACTTGATTAATTGTGATATCACATGTTTAGGTCTATTTGTGCCATAGAATGTATTGATCACATGTTCTATGTTGTATTGAATGTTTGCATCATTTGCATTCACATGATCACATTAGGAAGTCCTTGTAAAAGGCATGAAGTCTTGGTTAGAGTCGGGATGACTCGGATAGCCAAGCAAGAAGTCTTGCCTAGAGTCGGGATGACTCGGATAGGTAAGCAAGGAGTCATGGCTAGAGTCGGGAGGACTCGGATAGTCATGCAAGGGAGGCTCCCTAGAGGCAATAGTGCCTTGGATAGGGAGTTGGCTATTGTATTGGTAGGCCTAGGCGTATGGTTAGACATAGAGTCCGATAGAGCGGGGTACACGGGAGGTGTATGCACTCTTGAGGAATTTCTAATCTACCATCGATGTTGGTTATGTGTGTTGTCCAATATATGGTGGTTCCGCATCATTGAGGGATTTCACACTTTCCAATAGGGTTGGGTAGGCTTAGACTTTACTAGGTTGGGTGAGCTAAAGATTGGTCACTTTGTGAATGTTCTATGTTTGCTTTCCAATAATATAGTACCCAATGGTTGTAGTTCAACCCGTGGATGTTTCCTCCTTGGAGGTTTTACCACGTTAAAAAATCTCTTGTGTTAATTCTTTCTATCTCTTTCTCTTATATTTTAATTGTATATTTTATTGTCTTGATTCATATTATCCTCATGTGATATATTGTGAAGTAAGTCTTTGTATAGTGTGATTAGTATATTCATTCTATAGATCAATTTGTATCTTTGATTCTTTTATATATTGTAATTTTTGTATAGTGACATTTTGATTACTCTTGTAACACATTGAACATCTTATGAAATACAAGCTTATTTTGTTGTTATGTTTATTTGTTATTTTACCTCATATGACTTGTTGATATACTTAGACATTTCTCTTATGATTGTATCATCGTATTGTCTATGTATATCTTCCTTGGCTTATTGTGTTGTGTGTAAGGCTACCTTGAGGGACAAACGAATGTTTGTTCAAGGGTTTGAAAAAAGGTGTAAAAACCTATTCACCCCCCCCCCCCCCCCCCCTCTAGGTATGCTTTAAGCAATTTAACTTCGTTTGTGTACATTCATCCGTGCTTGCACGATGGCGTGCTTGTCTTAGCGTGATGTGTGACCACTAGAGAGGTCCCCTTTTCCTCTCTTAGATTGGTCTTGGATCACATGGTCTTATACCATGAGTTTGGGCAACTTGTTGTCCAAATCTGACATTTGGTCGCTCAAATAACCATTAACTCTTTCTACAGACATCCAAATCTTGTTCTGTAAAAAGGAGTGAAAGTATACATCCATACCTTTCCAACGATATATTATTTGATAGTTTTCGATATCGTTTAGTCAAGTTTGTTAGGATTATGCTCAAAAGCAAAAGTGTAATATGGTTTTGACAATCTTTTCATATTAAGAAAGTGATTTTTGGTTTAACAAATCTTATAACATTTATAGTTTAATTATTATAATTGTCAAAAGTAAATAATCATAAGGTCAAAAGACTATGAGAAAAGAAAATTGTTCATACATCTGGATATGTATGAGGTAGACACAATTCTTTAGTTAGTCTTGCATAATGTTCACAACTTAAGGTAAAGGTTGGGCACCTTTATCTTGTTAAAGTTGTAGATTCTTTTGCTAGCATTTGAGTGGGATCAAATGTGGTATGATGAGTCTAAAATCATCAAAGTGGCTTTGAGTAAAAGAATCTAGTGCACTAGATGCATTGAATAGGATCACAATGAAATACTTTATCTAGAACCGTCAGTAGATAAAAGTCTTTTCATTATGAGGACAATTAGAGAGTCTATCTTAATCTTGAGATAAATGATGGACTTATGGTTGCAAGTGTTATCATTTGAGCTATCAATGAGTACAATTATATAGCATAGTCTATCTTCGATAGTTTGTTAATCGATAGAGGACTTCATTTATAGATATGGACATCGTGGCTCCATTTATTAAATGAGAGTAGAATATCATCATAGGGATGTTTTGAGGTATTGGATATTAAATCTTAACGTTAAGTTTTTGATAGTGTTTATTGAAACATGGCTTCTGGATAAGTCAAAATATCCAAGTTCAAAATGTGGTCATATGAGTAAATATGGTAACTTGGAGAGCTATATGCGGTCTATGAGCTCTTGGTGATTACTGATATTCTTCACGAGGATACACTTTCTCCAATAAGATTGTCTAGGATATGAATGAGAAACTTTTACTTATTCTATCTTTATTTAAGAGTGCAATTTTAGTTCTTTAGTGAAATAAACTAAAATTAATAGATTGAACCTAAATGAATCATTTGTTGATTGTGATTGGGTTATGTCTATTGAAGTTTAAATTTAGATAGCCCGCCAAGATCCTCAATCCACACGGACTTGCATGGATCACTTGATATATTCTACCGGACTGATTATGTGTCCATCTAGAATTGTTTTTAATATATTAAGAATATAATTTGCACATTATTTGTTTAATGGGCTGTTAAATTATATTAATATATTAATGAAAGGCATGTGGGCTTGTTTCTTTAGTAAGAATGGGTCTAGTTCATATGTGGGCTTTTTATTTAAAGTCTAATGGATTAAATCAAATGGGAAATAATATATGGCCCATGTATGGTATATGGGCAGCAAGGCTAATGGATTAGCTTAATATATTATTTTATTTTATTATTTAATTAAATGGAAGTTAATTAATCGATTGATTAATTATTTAATTAAAAGTCAAAATCTTTTTCTGACTAGGAAATATGTTTTTTAGTGTTATACTATTGTTAGTAGTATAATAAGTATCAAAGACTTTATTTGGTAAGTAGATAAATAAAATGAATTTATTTATCTAGTCAAATTAGGAAGTCTTTGATATAGTCACAAATACACTAAAGAGTTGGATTAGAGTTTGGAATTCTAAAGAAATCTACATAGGATTAGGATTTAGGTCAAAAGACATAAATCCTATTTGGTGGAAGATTTTGGCCACCCTATATAATACATGGCAAGAGAATTCGGTCCAAAATAAGATATATGGCAAGCATACTTCGTTGACTATATATAGATATGATATTGTGCAAGGAATTCATCCTATATAAATATATAAATATATGATATTGTGCAAAGAATTCATATATATAAATATATTATTTATATGGCAAGAAGGATTGGTGCACTAGATATATTATAATGGGAAGAGGAATTCGGCTAACCCTAAAGGCTTGAGAGTTATTTTCTTTTGCTTGAGAAAAATAAAATCCAACTCTAGAGATTAGTGTGAGAATTCGGCCAAGAGAGAAAAAGAGAAGAGATCGTTTTAGTTTGATAGTGCACTAGTAGCTTATACATCAATAGGCTTTGTGCACAACTTCGAATTAAGTTCACATGAATTTCGATCAAAAGATTGATAATTCAAAAGTGACCGGAACGTTCTTTGTTATCTCTTGGAAGTCTATGTGACTAACGAAAAAGAAAAGGTTTTTGTTATCCATCCTCAGGTACACAATTCAAAGAAAGGGAGACCACGCTCCTAGGTGATTCACTTTCGTGATTGGATTGGAAGATCTTGCGGATTACCATCGACGCAACGTCAATCGGATCACGCAACAAAGGTATGATATTTTTATTATATATTAATTAGTCAAGGGTTAAGATTCATCTTTAAAAGGGAAAATTTTAAAATATACTAAACCTATTTAGTCTCGCTTCCATTGCATGCACGTCTTTTTCCCTACAAAGTTTTGGTTCACTCAAAAATGGGAGCAATCTTGGGTGCGACCTTTTTGATTTTTATCAAAACGTCGTAGTATTGTCTAGGGCTTCATATAAATAGTTCTTCTCCTTCTCTTGGCCGAATTATAACTCCAAAATTCTAGATTTTAGAAAGATGAAGAGTTCCCTAGAGAGAGAAAGCTTCCAAACTTCATTCATTTACTCTCCAAACCCCAAAACCCATCTTCATCTTGCATCTCTATCATCATTCAAGCATGGATTTTCATTAATGTATTTACTTGGTAAGTAGAATAAACCTCTCAACTTATTTATTGTTCTATTTCATCAAGACATGTCTTTTATTACTATCTAAACGTCATTCATTTACTCTCCAAACCCCAAAACCCATCTTCATCTTGCATCTCTAGCATCATTCAAGCATGGATTTTCATTAATGTATTTACTTGGTAAGTAGAATAAACATCTCAACTCATTTATTGTTCTATTTCATCAAGACATGTCTTTTATTGCTTAGGTTAGCAAATCTTTACATTAATTGCATATCTAGTGAAGTTATGACATGTTTGGGGTTTGTTTGTGATAGCATGCATCATTAGATCATTTATGCCTAAATAGCTAATCCATAAATGTTCATGTATGCTTAGTTGATGATTAGGTTGGCTTTGTTCATCGAGTCAAGTTCATGAATTTTATGTGCATGTTATTTGAAAATTAGGTTGCTGGAATTATTCTACATTTAATTGAGACCTTATTTATGTGCATGTAGACTTGTTTGATAATTAGGTTGTTAGATTTGCATATTAACATCTAATTAAGCATATAGTGTTTAGTCTTGCACTTTATTATATTTAGAATATTGTCATATATTCACTTAAACTTTAATTCTCCTCAATGAGTCAAAGTCTTGTGGCTACATGTGGTAGTTGCACTGGTAGTTGCACAAGCAAGTGAAATCTTGCAACCAAAGGTTGGTTGGCAAGCATTTGTCAAGTGACACTGTAAAAGAAGGCCTTTAGGTAGATTAGGAGGTGTTCATGCTAAGAGTAATGGATCGGAGGATTCATTTGACGAAAGGGTTTTTGCCGTTTAAAAACGTCCATCAACAATATTTATAAATCTCAAGTTGCACTAAAAAATGCTTTCCAAAACAAGTAAGTGGCAAGTGGGTATCGTTCCACAAGGATAGGTTGTTTAGCAATGATGAATGATCAAATTAGACTCTAGCAATCTAAGTGCATAAAAGGTAAAATGTAATGATTTGTTGGAATTAACGTACTAAATGCAAAAAGCAATTAAACTAACTACAATGCAACTAAGATAATAAGAAGTGGTGTGAATGATATAGAGATGAAATGCGGGAGTGACACAATCACAACACAAATAGTGAGTGAACCATTTTATCCAATTAAGATTAATTGATCAATTAGGGCCAATCTACCTTTTATGTGTGGACTAAGTGTGATTGAGCTAACCCTCTACTACACAACTACAATAGTTGGTTTATGAGAGGGTTCACTCAAACACTAAGTTCCCACTACACAACTACAATGATTGGTTTATAAAAGAACATACTTAATCCCTAAATTCTCTACTACACAACTACAATGGTTGGTTTTGAGAGAATTTGTCTTTAAGTATAAATAGATTTAAGAGAGTAAAAATGGTTTGGATTGGTATTTTCTCAATCCACCTCTACCTCTTTATAGCCGGGAAGTGTTGGATTGGTATTTTCTCAACACTTCCATTCCATTCAAGTTGGCTTGCTTAGTCACCTAAATGTTGGTATCTCTACTCAAATTGGGAGTTGATATTTCTACTCAATCTAAGGAGATCTCTAATCCTAATTTGAATTGAGAGTTGGTATTCCTACTTAAACCAAAAAGGATCAATGCAATTCCAATTAATTTGACTATCAATCTATGAGTTGAGAGTTGGTATTTCTACCCAAACCAAAGAGATTATTAAATGCTTATAAGAACAATGAATGAAACTAATTAATCAAATATTCAATAAATGGTCATCACCCACAATCCATGTGTAATTACATCACTCCCACAAAGGGGCTTAGCTACTCATGACACAAATACAAAGATGAATTAAAGAGACAAGAGATAGGAAGAAACCCATTGGTATTTTGTGATCTCATTAAGTCTTCTAGTTCCTCTCCTTCTTCAATGTGCAGGATCTTGAATCCCTTGAGTGTGATTTGAGCTAAGATGAAAAGAGATGAAGAAAATGGTGTAGGATGGGTTTTGATGATGAGATTTGGTAAGTTAATGAATGTGAATGTGTTTGAATATGATAGAGTATATTCTTAGATCTAGATAATGAAAAATATCAGAAAATGTAAGTGTGGGGCGTGTGGTTCAAATCAGAACTAAAAGTATATATATGGTACCCAAAATAGGCATGAAAAGCTGATGCACGCAACTTTGATGCAGGTAGTGCGCTGGTAGGTATCGGTGCACTACCAGCCATCTGGGCATATGTAGATTTAGGACTTCCAGTGTGCTGGTAGGTTCGCTGGTAGTACCGGCGCACTACCAACCATCTAAGCATATGTTGATTTCGGACTTTCGGTGTGCTGATAGTTTCGCTGGTAGCACTAGCGTAATTACTACGCACTGGGGCCTTCATCCTTGCTTTTTTTGGCTGGTTTCGCACTCGAAACTCCTGCTTTCCATTCCCGATACTAGAATTACACAAATTGCTTGTAATCACTACAAAAGAGCCAATGAGACACGAAAAAAACACTCAAAAATGAGACAAAGGACATGGAATTAAGGGCCAAACATATCACAATTTTGGTTCGATCAGATATCACTAGGGATTGAACCAAGAGTGGTGGGTGGAAATGTCAATAGCCTGAGGTTATCGAGAGTAAGAGTTCGTGTATCACTTGAGGGTGTAACTTTCTTTTCATATAGTGGATTTCTATGACCAAGTAGCTAGTGTGGCTAGTCCCGTGGGTTTTTCCTTGTTGAAGGTTTCCCACGCAAAAATCAAGTGTCATTTTAATTCCACACTTTACATTTGATTTTTGTTGTTTCTTGTTTTGGGTTTTTTGTATGTTAATATTGACTAATCGAAAATATGGTAAGTAATTGATTAACAACCCATTCACCTCCCAAGGTTGCATTAGACACACCTCGTGTATTTTCAAGAGGAATATTTAAGTTCCACAGAATTTTCCACCAACCACCCTCCTATGTTGAACCCGAACTCAAGCCTCCTAACTTTTTCTCCCACGGCCACAAAGTAACCACTCTTAATAGTATAACACCCTTTTTCTATCCAAGTACCATATAAGACGGTTGTTTATGTCTCTAATGCTCACTAGAATGAATAAGATGACCTCCATGTCCACTGGCAAAAAGTCCTCATCATTTTTTTGTAAATCCCATCAATAAGCACCTTTATCAATAAGTTCTGCCACACCCCTAACCCCTCCAGGATCTATTGAAATAGGCTGAAAAGAATGAGGTCACGGAATCCAAGGATCCCCAAAGATCGAGATACTCAGACCATTACCCACCTGCCACCTCAAACCTTTCAAGAGAAGTTCCCTGCCCCAAGAAATAATCTTTCAAGCTGCCGAACAACCCGATTTCACACTAACCTTCAGGAACTCATCCATCTTGAAATACTTTGCCATCAAAATTTTAAACAACAAAGAGATTGGATTCTCCACTAATCTTCATGCCTACTTTGCTAGCAAAGCTTGATTAAAAGCCAACAAGTCTTTAAATCATAAGCCCCCTATATTTCGGAAGACAAACCTTCTCATGACCACCCAACTAATCCTTTTCTTACCCTCCTTAGAACCCCACCAAATCCTTAAAATCATAAAAATCAGCTCCCTACAGAGACCTAGGGGAGTTAAAACAAACTCATCAACTAAGTTGGAATGGCCTAGGCCACAACCTTAATTAGGATTTCCTTCCCCCATAACTGAAAACATACTCCCCTTCCAACCACAAATTTTGTTCCACACATTCTCCCTAATCTCATTAAATGCTCTTCACTAGTTTCTTCCCACCATAGAAGGAAACCCTAAATATTTGTTGTGAGACTGCACCCCATCAAGACCAAATAAATTATAGATATCAAATCTGACCGTAGCTAGGTTATTTAGACGAAAAGTAATACTTGATTTTTGGAGGTTAATCTGTTGACCCGAAGCCTTCTCATACAAACCCAAAATCGTTTAATCTCTATATAACTCTACATAGTAGCTTTACAAAACAAGAGACTGTCATCCGCAAACGGAAGATGACTAATCAAAGGGCTCCTTTTACACCCCTGAATTCCCAACAATTTACCATCATACTCAAACTTCTTAAACATATGAGGAAACACTTCCGTACAGAATAGGAAAAGGTTTGGAGATAAAGGGCATCCTTGCTGTATTCCTTTAGCTGGCTTCACACTTACCACAACTCTACCGTTAATTACAAAAGATAAAGTAAAAGAAGAGATACACTCGGAGACTAACGATACCCATCTTAGAGAAAACCCCAGCTTCAACATAACAACCTCTTAAAACCGTTACTCCACTCTATTATAGGCCTTACTTAAATCCACCTTAATAGTAGCCCACCCCACTTTCCCTTTCTTTATGTTATTAAGAGAATGGAAAAACTCGAAAGAGATTGAAGCATTATCAAAAATGAGCCTACCTAGAACAATGGCACTCTAACTGAGTTCAATAATATCCAATAGAACCTCCTTAAGTCTCTTGGCTAGAGTCTTGGTCACAATCTTATAAACCACAGTACATAGGCTTATTAGCTGAAAATCGTTCATAAGATAAGGATTCTTCTTTTTTGAACAATGACTACATTAGTATCATTAAAGTCTTTCATAAATTCTTCACCATTCCGGACCTTGAGACACGTATTCACCACATCCACTACAATAATACTCCATTTTTTTTTGAAAAAACAATGCATGGAAGCCATCCGAACCCAAAGCTTTAGTTGAACCCATATCAAAAATAACTTGTCTAACCTCTTTAATAGTAAACGAAGCATCTAAAAAATACTTGTCTGTGCACTCACTTTCCTACCCATACCAGTGGTAGCTTCATGAATAGCATCCACAGAAGGATTAATGGACTTAAAAAGAGAGGAAAAATAAAGACAGACAGTGTTGGTAATACCTTCAGTTGAAGTGTGGATTCTACCTCTATCATCTTTCAACTTGAGAATAGTATTTTTATGTGTTCTCGCTGAAGCCTTATCATGGAAGAATTTCGAGTTATGGTCTCTCGCTAGTAACCAGTCTGCTATAGATCTTTGTCTCCAATAAATCTCCTCCCTAACAAGTAACCCTTCTGGCTCTTTCTCCTTCTTTTAGAGAAGGTGCATCATCCTCTTAATTTGAGCACGACTTAACAGCTCTTCTATTTCCTTTTACATATTCGAAATGGCCTTCCCGAGAGATCTAAATTTTATCGTACTCTAGAAAGTCAGTTTAGAAGCATACATAGAAAACTTCTCTTTCAACTCCTCTATCAATTTAGCTAAGCCAATAGAACTCCAAGCCTCTCCCAATCGACCTACAATCCTCCTCTTTCAACACGAAAGGTTCAAATCTAAAAGCTCTACCTTCAGACTTCCTATCTCCTCTAAAACCCTCATCGAAGCTCAAGAGCAAATGTCGATGATTCGAACTATTGTACCCTAAATGTTCTACTTTTGCTCCATGAAACATGTCAATCTAAGAGCAATCTGCCAATATTCTATTATCTTTTCCTAGATATTGTACTCTCAATCCCTCATAATATTCCATGTCATCATAGGCCTAGTAAAACCAAAATCCACCAAGTCACAATCATCCACCACATTTCTAAAATTACACATGTCTAACATAGATTATTCTAAGCCCTCTGACTTATCCTCAATCCGTAAAATCTCATTAAAGTCTCCTCCATAGACTCAAGGAAGATTATCCACTCTCCATGACCTATGCAATAACTCCTATGTATCCCTCATAATGCTTTGACTAGGATTGCCATAGAATCCTAAAAATCTCCAAACCGACTTAGCTTCTCTCTTAACTCTAACATCTATATGCCCCTTAGAGAAAGACAGAAGGCCAACATCAACATCTCCATTCCATAAAAACATCAAACCCCTCACTCTTCCTAACATAGTCAACAAAAACTTCACCTACAAAACCCAACTACTCCTTAGCCATTCTAGCCCTCTCACCCCTAATTTTTGTTTCACTCAAAAAAACTAACTCCGAGGAATGTTTCCTAAGAACACTTTTAAGTGCCGCAAACATACGAGGGTTCCGCATCCCCCGTACATTCCAACATAAGATTTTCGTGGAGTTTAGCGGGTCTAGCTTCCAGGCTCCGCCGATTCAATGACCAAGCAATCACCCGTATCTTGCCTTCTTTTCTAGCCCTCCCTAACTTCTTCCAAAGACAAAACTAACCTCTTTTTGCAACCTGAAACTTCTGAATTTCATAAAAGAGACTTCATTTTGACTTTATTGATAGTTGATTTCTGGCTTGGAGAACCCCATTACCATGAGCACCATTCTTAGCTATATGTCGTGCTATAAGAATTCACTGAATTGGCCTTGACAGACCCACCATCTCTTTCGAGCTTAAGGTCTGTCTAGCTACCTTTTTCCATTTTCTTACATTGAATTTTATACCTTGTTCATTGCCAATTTGCTTATCTGGGTCCCAAATATCAACCCTATTATCTGACAGCATACCCTCTTCTACCACATTACCCACACTTGCATCCCCCACAGTTTCAATACCTTCAATCACATCCTCCAAATCTTTACCCAACCTACGTGTCTCCTTGAACCCAAAAACATCTTCCCTTTCTTTCTACAACTTCTCACAAGCATCTCCTTTTGTCAAGGCCTCCACGGGACCCTTCCCTAAAACTAAGCTTAACATGGTCATCTCCACCGACTTGACTGATTCACTCACTACCGAAAACCTTTTCCTTTCCTTTACTCCACTGAACCTAAAATCTTCACCATCTTCTTTAGAAATGTTCACGTCTTGTGCCCTGAAATATTTGTTATCTCTCTGTTTCTGATCTCTCAATATGATCGACTGAACCGCTTTAAGCCAGGATCCAAATTCATCTCCCCTTCCTTCTATGACTTTCGGTTTAATCTCCTCACAGCAACAATCCCTCAACACATGACCTATCCTACCACAACCATAGCAAAATTCAGAGAGTCGTTCATACTTGATCGGAGCCGCAATCGTAGTCTCAAACTCCTCTAGATTCAGCAATAATCCCCTTAATAGAGGTTTAGTGATGTCAATCACCATTTTGACTCTCAAATACTTGCCCAACATTCTCTATCTTCTACTAGAATCTCAACTACCTCTCCAATCATTTCTGCAATCATTCTGGCTATTTTCATATTCACACATATTATTAAAATGTTAAAAATCTGAACCCAGAATTCCGCTCGTCGGAATTGCAACTTCAAAATCTCCCAATGTCCTGATGGTCTCTCTAGAACTATGAGACAATTATTAAAGTGTCATGGCCCTCTAGACCAAACTGTCGATCTATCATCCAATCGAGTGAAATGGAATAGAAAAACATTATCTCCAATTGTCTTAATCTCCAACTCACCTCTAATGTTCCAGATCTTAGTGATTACTACTATGAACACCTCTCAATTGATTTGTTTCCGTGGGAGAACCTTTCCACTACACAATATGAAACCTTTTTCACGCTCTGCCTATGGGTTTCTCCAATAATATTAAGAGTTGGCACCCCACCACAGATCGATGGAGCCTCACAATGCTTTGTTAGTTCCTCCTCCTCCATCTCACCACTAACATAAGGAGAAATGAGCACCAAGAAGAAAAGACCCAAACAAACCCTAGTTCCTTTCTAATAGACTAAATTTACACCACAATCGGAATTAAAGCCATCACAACCGTCACACAAGCAAGATTCAAACGAAAAATAGAAAAGAAACCAAGAAAATCGAAGAAATCAGTGTGAAAAACAAACCTTAGAATCTTTCTTCACGCCGGAAAGACCCCAACCTAATGGAAAACTTCTTCAAATACCATTCGCTCAGAGAGAGAGAGAGAGAAACGCACGTGAAGACAAACTTTTATCAACAATAATATTTTAAAGCATTATAAAATGATATTGATAATAACTAACATATTTTGTATAACTAACATATTAGATTGCGATTATATAAAATTTATATGTTATGTAAGTGTCATTAATGATTGTGATAATGTTATTTTAAAATAAGTTCGTATATAAATAGATAAAAGTCTTGTGTTTGTTTAACTTTATTAAATAAGTCATATGCAAAATTGCAGTTGTAGCTAGTGTAAACCAAATTTATTTGTGTTTCGATCTTCATCTTGAACTACGTTCTTGATTTCAATTTTTTTGTTCAATCTTCATCGCCATATTCATCTTGAACTATTTTCCTGCATTGAAAAGAGAAGTCAATTTTTTTTATACCGATTTAAATTTTATATATTAAAAGATGATATATTATACTTGAAGCTTACTTCTTCAGTTTCTTAACATTAGACTCTTTGTCGTAGCGGCTTTGTATGACATCATTGTTCCTTCTTTTCAATGGAGTAGAATGTTGAAACTAATTTGATTTTGGGATCTGAAAATCGTCATCTTCTTGTGATTTGTAAACAATTTTGTTACGTTGACTTTGTTGGTAAAAAATTATATTGACATAAATTAAAAGCGTAGTACAAAATTGTTTTTTTAGTTCATTGTAATTTTCTTACCTTTGAATGGTGCAAGGGCGATTTATTAAGGGTTTTTTGTCTCTATGTCATTTACGGTTTAATTATGCCAACTTGATACTAAATTGAAATGATTGAGTTTTAGCCAAAAGATATAGTTTTTCCCAACGGTTTTATTCAGAATAACTGATAGTTGTTTGTCATGGTCTTGTTTTGACATGAATAACGATAACATGCATTTATAATTTTATAAGTGGTTCAAGAAGAAATGGAAATAACTTAAATAAAGATGGGGTGTTACATGATTGGCTATATATATTTTGGAAATAGTCACTTTAACTATTTTCTCCATTCCCTTGTCAAAAATGATAAATGTTGTGCTTGATGTTTCATCTTCAACATTTACTTGTAATTTGTATCTAAAAGAAGAGGTTTTTTTTTTTTTTTTTTTTTTTTTTTTTTTTTTTAAGTACTAAGAATTATAAAGGTCACTTAATTTGTTATATGTTTGTACCTTGATTGCGGGAATTGTTCTTGAGTATTGCACTTGGCACACCAAAATGTTGAACGAATCTCATGCAAAATGTTATATGTTATATTGCACTGTTTGCAAGAGACATAATACCATCTGTACTTTGATTCTATTCCAGTGATCTTGGTTTCACATGTTATAGTTATGACCTGTTTTATTTAGATAATATTAGTACTAATTTCATATATAGTAAAACATTTATAGTAAGAACAAAATTTGTTTTATTTTAAAATATATTTAAAATGTGAAAAACTAAACAAAATCGGTAGTATGTTGGTTAAAATGTAATACATGTTGTGTAATTGTTTGATTTTATGTATGTGGGTATTCCAAAAAAAAAAAAAAAAAAAAAAAAACCTGATTATAAGTATTTGAAAGGTGTATATAATCATATACCTCATATTCAGAATTTGAAGTTATAAGTAGTGATTCTTCAACTGTTTTTGCCAAGACCAAAGAGGTGGATTCATTCCATTATGTAATTCGTGTTTTGGTAGTTGTTCCACTTTTTCCTTGATATTTAGAATAATGTTGATCCAAGAATTTTTGTTTTTTATATATATTGATTCATTTCAATTTGAAAAAATGAAATTGATTAAAGTGTAAGGTATGATACCTTTGAAATATCAATGTTTATATAGACCTTGCTTGCTTGCTGTGGTTGTAGATAAACATATGTAAACATATGTCACCTGTAAATAAAATTGTTGATTGATGTGATAAAATATTTATCAACTATTTACCACATGTTATATAAGTTGTTGTAATGGAAAAGGTATATGTAATGGGTTGATTATCTTTGAATCTCTTAACCAATGTTGATGTAACTATCATAATCGGTGGTTTGGGCACACATGTTTCATCTATCCGATTTACTTGTTCACCCAAAAATGTTATTTGAAGTTTATTTCTCTACAATTTGAATTTTTTTTTTTTATTGGAAAGCATATGAAAGCATTATATCATATGTTAGTAATAAGAATTACATACTAGATGTCTTCAATGTGAAGAACTAGTTTTTTCCATGTTGAGCTTGATCATTTCATTTGTTGGTTTTCAGCAGCTGACATTGTGGTAAAGTGTCCAACAACATCTGTGAGAAAGAGTATTAACTCTGATGTAGAACAATATATATTGTAATTATGCATAAAGAGTAAAAAAAAAAAAAAAAATTATTATATAACCAGTGAGCTGTGTGTTTTCGTCGACTTTTTTTTTTACAAGTCTTCAAAGTCTTGAAATTTAAATCGATGAATAGGGATTGAACTATAGTCTCCCCTTGACTCATTGATGGTTGTGGACTTGTAGTGGGCAAGAGAAGTAGCTTATACTGATGTGAAACTAGCTTGTAATTTCCATTATTATCGACAACCTTGAAGTTTTGTACAAAGTAAACCTTCCCTTCATCTACCAATTTGGAGAATTTGTGAATTAAGAATTTTTGGATTGTAGCATGAAAGTGATTACCCTGGTTATAAGTTGTGTTAGTTTAATTAAAAATAGGGTGTAAGGTTTATAGTTTGTGTTGGCATCAATTCCATATCAAAACATGTTTCTCTTGTAATGTTTAGTGGTTAGTATATTGAAGAATTAAGAAGACGAAGGACGTCTCAACCACAATTCATTCAAGAAGCCGGCTTTTAAGAGATTTGTGCATCATTGGTCAACAAAGGTATTAAAGGACCTCATATCTCTTACAAGGCTAGGCACACACACACACATAGCATTCTTGTGTGTTCCTTCATGATTTAATTTCATTTATATATCACTTTCACACACTTGGCAAAATATGCTCATGCATTCATATTATGTTGATAAACTTTGTGTTTTGCATTTTCTAGGACTATGTCCGGAAACTAGCATATGTGTGTGTCTTTGTGTTTGTATGTTTCCGTATTTTTGTATTTGGACTTGAATATGCTCTATTATGATTCCTTATTGAGTTCCGGTCATTTTGGTTACTCATTCATGTAGTTTCGAGTCCAAGCGATGTAGCTACGCTACTTTCCGTTCTCATTCGTTGAGTTGACTTCATCGACGTTTTCCGAGATGATTTCTCAACCGTTTTTTAAAGTTGTATAGTCATCGTCGTGCGTGAGAGAGTCACGGTTCGTAATCCGAAACGGATTCAAAATCAGAGTTCGGATGCCCAAGATATGGGCTGAAGAACCGAGGGAGCGCTCGAGAAGACAGCCCAGGCCGTGAGGCCACTTGGCCTGGCCGTGTGGGAGGCCGTGGGCCCCACGGCCAAGGGGGCTCTCTGCCCTCGTGTGGCCCACGTGCCCCCCACGGCCAGGGGGTGACGTGGCCTCACACCATTGGCCATTTTGGCTCTTCTCTCTCCTCTTATTTCTTCCCTCTCTCTCTCCATTTGAAAAACCAAGAAGAAAAAATTGAGTTTTCCCCGTAAGAATTTCTCTCCAGATTTTCAGAACTTCAAAACACCATATCTTCCTCATCCGGAGTCAGATTTGAGTGATTCAAGTTGGAGAGTGTTCGTATTTGAGTCCTATATCATCTCCAAGTGGTTTGGTGGCTGTTTGATCGTGATTTCTGGTAGTTCCACACTGATTTCCGAACCAGCTCGTGAAACCAAGGTATTGGACTTAACTTTGGGATTTCTTTCTTTTTAACCTTCCATTTGCTTGGGTTTCTTCTTCTATATCTATGTTTATGTTTGGTAAAAGCTATTAAGAAAGATAGCTTGATTATCATTCTAATTGAAAGTCAATTTGTGGACTAATGTTGACTAGTTTCTATGATTCTAGGTTTTACATATGTTTGTGAGTTGTATTGTGATTAGAATGGCATCTTAGGTTGTTTGGAACTTGATTGAATTAATTTTGTGATAAATGACCTTGAGATTTGATTTGATCCTTTGATTGATGAAATCTAGGATTTTTGTATTTGTTTGTGATTTAGAGAATCTAGGTTTTGATTGATGTAAATCTCAAATCCTTGCTCTATGTTTTTAGCTAGAATATTGATTGATTAAATCTCATGTATCTAGCATTTTATTGTATATTGATTGCATCTTGAACTTGTACTTCATGAATATATTTTGATTCAAGTGTTGTATATGTGAATGAGACTTTGAGCTTATGTGTTTGGTGTTTTACATGCTTTAGGTTTTATTCGTGTATTTTGCATCTAGACTTGATTACTTGTGATATCACATGTTTAGGTCTATTTGTGCCGTAGAATGTATTGATCACATGTTCTATGTTGATTTGATTGTTTGCATCATTTGCATTCACATGATCACACTAGGAAGTCCTTGTAAAAGGCATGAAGTCTTGGTTAGAGTCGGGGTGACTCGGATAGCCAAGCAAGAAGACTTGCCTAGAGTCGGGATGACTCGGATAGGTAAGCAAGAAGTCATGGCTAGAGTCGGGAGGACTCGGATAGTCATGCATGGGAGGCTCCCTAGAGGCAAGAGTGCCTTGGATAGGGAGTTGGCTGTTGTATTGGTAGGCCTAGGCGTATGGTTAGACATAGTCTCCGATAGAGCGGTTAGACATAGTCTCCGATAGAGCGGGGTACACGGGAGGTGTATGCACTCTTGAGGAATTTCTAATCTACCATCGATGTTGGTTGTGTGTGGTGTCCAATATATGGTGGTTTCGCATCATTGAGGGATTTCACACTTTCCAATAGGGTTGGGTAGGCTTAGACTTCACTAGGTTGGGTGAGCTAAAGATTGGTCACTTTGTGAATGTTCTATGTTTACTTTCCAATAATATAGTACCCAATGGTTGTAGTTCAACCCGTGGATGTTTCCTCCTTGGAGGTTTTATCACGTTAAAAAATCTCTTGTGTTAATTCTTCCTATCTCTTTCTCTTATATTTTAATTGTATATTTTATTATCTTGGTTCATAATATTCACATGTGATGTATTGTGAAGCAAGACTTTGTATAGTGTGGTTTGTGGATTCATTCTTTGATCATTGTTGTATCTATGATTCTTTTATATATTGTAATTTTTGTATAGTGATATTTTGATCACTCTTGTAACTCATTGAACATCTATTGAAATACAAGCTTACTTTGTTGTTGTGTTTATTTGTTTTATACCTCACACAACTAGATGATATACTTAGACCTTGTCCTTATGATTGTATTCTTATATTGTCTATTTATGTCTTCCTTAGCTTATTTTGTTGTGTGTAAGGCTACCTTGAGGGACAAACGAAAGTTTGTTCAAAGGATTGAAAAAAGGTGTAAAAACCTATTCACCCCCCCCCCCCCCCCCCCCCTCTATGTATGCTTTAAGCAATTTAACTACGTTTGTATACTTTCATAGGGATATTATTATTTTCCCCCTGTAGTTTGCCATTTCTTGACTTTGCCCCATCTAGTTTCAGAAATGGCCGGTCTCCCCCTTGAAAACCAAATTATTCGAATATATACCCCTTGCCATTAGGTTTTCTGTTAAATAAGGCAACTCTGACATAAAAAAGAGGTACATTTTTGCCCTTAACACGTGATGGTGATAAAGAAAGTACTTGTGTACCCCCCTAAGCCAACGATTGGGACTCAACAACTACACCCCCCCCCCCCCCCCCCCCCCCCCCCCTAACCCAAAAAAAAAAAAAAAAAATTCCCACATTTTCTCTTTTTCAACTTTTATCATTCTCTCATCTCGGTTACAACTTACAAACACCTCAACCCCTCTTTTTGAAGAGCGAAAAAGGGTTGCTCTACTGATGGCAGCTACCCTTTTTAAAGGGCCCTCAATCGGTCCCCTCATTGATTTGGCCATTCAAATTGATCCAAGCATCCTGATCACCGCATTCGTGGGAACTGGGTTGGCCTTTGCATGTTTCTCAACAGCATTTATGGTAGCAAGGCGTAGAGAATATCTTTACCATGATATAATTGAGAAAGCTCACTTTGGTGACCTGGATTACGTGAAGCATGCCTTGACCCTTTTCACTGATTTTGTTGCAGTCTTTGTCTGAATTCTCATAATCATGCTGAAGAATTCAAATGAGAAGAAGAAGAAAAGGAGAAACTGAATATCTTAGTAGGTGGGCAAACATTGGTGTGATTTGTTAATGATAATATTATAATTGTCTATGTTTTATAACTCTATTCTTTAGTTTATTGCTTTGTTTTGAGTTAAACTCTTGCATTTTACGTTTCTTTTCTTAGTTATTAGCTATTCAAGTCCTAAGAGATAATTGGAAGCAATTTGGAAGATTTTCGATCAAGCCCGAGAAAATAGCATCTGCTGATGGGTCAACTTCAAGAATTAAACTGTATCATCTCAGAAGGAACTGGGTTTCGAGCTTTATATGGTTGGAAAGGTACGAAAGTTAGCTTTCCATAGAATATTACGGTTCGCGATTTCGAGTTTTCTAGGAGTTATGACCATTTTATAACCCAAAGGTCAGCCTAGAATTTCTACGCGAGATATATCATGTATCTTCGTAGTTGTTTAATTTTGTTGTTTGTATGTAAATGGTTGGATTCCTCTTTAAATACTGAAATGTTGATTTCAAAAAAAGACGTAATGCACTTTTGCATGTAATGCAATCCTAGTTTTAATTGAATGAAAACTACATTACACTTTTAGATTTCTATGCATGCAGTGGCAGACCCAGGAATTTTAATTAGGTGGGGCACTTAAATAAAATAATAATTATATTAAAAAAATAAATTAAAAAAAACTTTAAAATTAAGGTTATAGTAAAATGAGTTTTATTTTAATAAGTTTTTTATGTAAAGAAAAATTGATGATATAATAAAGTTTAGGTAAAATAAAATAAAATTAGAACACTTACTCAAGATGAACTAAATAATCTTACATTTAAAAAGAAAAAAAAACATGATATTAAAAATAAATAATAACAAGAAAAACAACATACACAATTAAAAATTACAATATTTATTCTTAA
This sequence comes from Acer saccharum, assembly GCA_030490815.1. NCBI lineage: Eukaryota > Viridiplantae > Streptophyta > Magnoliopsida > Sapindales > Sapindaceae > Acer > Acer saccharum. The sequence continues at coordinate 23,997,805 of CM059869.1, read as the reverse complement.
AATAATAAATAATTACAATCTAATTTTATAATAAAAAATCTTGTTTTGTATTTATAATGAATTCACTTTAAATTTATACAAAAATAATTGATTAATAAATATTATTAAACATGCTTTTGAATTTTTTATTCTTCTAATTATTGGTAAATTATTGATTTATTGATTCTAAAAACATTAAAACTATAAAATAAAGAAAAATACTAAGGATAAACTAAAATGAATCATAATAATAGATGGACTATTTTAATCCAATAAATTAATTTGAGATTTTAAGGTTTATTGATTGGATGGATGTGTAAGGTATGTCAAACTAAAATTATTAGAAATAATAAAAGTTCAAAATAATAATAGATAATTTAATATAAAATAAAATTGAATTAAGTAGTCACAAATTAAAGGTAGTTAAGAAGTTGACAGTGTCGAAAAAAGAGAAAGTGAATTGTTTTATTTTAGAAGAAGATATTTGAGAAAGGAATGGGAAAAGATGTTAAAATAAAAAAACATAAAACAAAATTATTAAAATTACAGGGATAAAATTGAATTTTAAAAAAAATGATATTTATTATGTTTGAAATATGCAAATGGTGAGAGTAGAACCCCTCACAGTCAATAAAAGAAAAGCACAAACTACCAACTAAGTTGTTAGTTAACATTGTGTAGTTGAAGTTAGATATTATATTTATATATGAAAACAAAATCAATTTTTTTTTTAAAAAATTTGAGGTAGGGCATGGACCCCACCTAATTTTAAGGTGGGTCCGCCCCTGTATGCATGGAAGAACACTGAAATTACCAAGCAAATGCATTGTTGTAAATTTTCAAACCGATAATAGGCATTTTTTTATCATAAAATAACTCAAAACAACTTGTAAAACATTGAAGCAATAAACTGATAATAGGCATAGATAATGTTTCCGTACATAGTTTCCATACTATGAAATACAAAATACAAAGTTTCCACACCTAAGCACTAACACATCAAGTGCTAACAAAAACCAACAAAAGGTACCAAGTACCAATATCTAAGCACTAACACATCAAGTGCTAACAAAAACCAACAAAAGGTACCAAGTACCAATATTTAGGCACAACAATAATTATGTTTAAAAACTACAAGTACCATCCATTAAAAGAAAGGAAAATTATCCAGTTACAGTACCAACTTCAAATCAACGTAGCTACATTGTCACTTGAGATTGTAATTGCTATGTGGGAGGCTGTGAGGAGGAGGCACCAACTTCTGCTCGTGCATTGGTTGATGACTTCTTCATAGCTTTTGCAGGTACACAACACAAATAGAAGGGGCAACAAAGAATCATTAAAAAAATAAAAAAACAAGTCCTTTTGTTATGACCAGGATTTCTACATCTTGTACAAACAACACTCCCACTCCTAAATGCTTTGGGTTTCTCATGCGATTCCCTTTTCCTTATAAGCTTTGGTCTACCAGGTTTCTTTTTATTGGTGGTAAGTCTATAGGTGATGCTTTCATATCCACCAATACACATAAATCTGGAATGTGACTGATCATAGAGCTATAGGTTCTAAGAAAGCTAGACTTGGACAAGCTTGGGTGAATAAACTGGGTTATGTCTTCCTTTATTCCACTCATTCCATACAAGTGTCTAATCCCAGCCAATGCATGACTGCATGGCACCCCACTAATCTGCCATGCCCCACACTCACAGATTTTTTCTTGTAATTTGGTAGTATATGCCCTACTTAAACCCATCAACTCATATTTCCCCTCTCCTGCATGTATAATTTTTAGGATTCTACTCTCCACACCATTTTCAACTATTTTCTTGTTCACATTTGGTGGTAACTCATATTTCCACTTACCACAAACCTCTTTTCTCACTTGGAACCCAGCCATAACCATTCTTCTAATAAATTCTATCAAGTTGAGATATGTCCTAGCCTTAAAATCCTTCAACATGCTATTGAATGCCTCAATCATGTTATTAGTCACATGATCACACTTAATAGAGGGGTTAAATGCATACCTACACCAAATTTCGGTTTCTATTTCAGCTAACCATGCTTGTGCATTCATGCTCAATACACCTATCTTTCTCATAGCTTTCTTAAATTCATGCACATCATATGACTTACTAGCTTTCCAGAAAAGTTGTTTTAGTTTTTGTCCAGGATATGGAATCCTAAAATTGGCATAGATATGCCTTGCACAGTACCTATTTTAAAAACAGCAATTGGGTGTCAAAATATGCAGCAGTTATTAGTGTACAAAATGAATTAAAACAGCAAATACATGTTAATATGTGCAGCTGACAGAAGTTTGTAATACATGCAGATGAACCAGATTTTTAAAATCGAATTAAACAAATATAATTCAAAAAAAAAAAAACCTAATTAAAAAAGCTGACAGAAGTTAAAAAACAGCAAATGTGTGTCAAAATATGCAGCATTTATGAGTGTACAAACTGAATTAAAACAGCAAATACATGTTAATATGTGCAGCTGATAGAAGTTAAACCCCAATAGCATGTTATACAAATTGAATTAAACAAATTTAATTCAAGAAAAATAAAATACCTTATACTTGCATGTGGCCAGTGAGCCTTCAAAGCCCCAATCACCCCATTTTGTCTGTCACTCATGAAGCATATCGACTTGTATGCTGGGTACTTCAAAAATAGACGTAATTGCTCCAAAAACCATGACCAACTCTCCAAGGTTTCTCCTTCACAGATGCAGCATGCAAGTGGAAAAAAACCACTATTTGCATCCAATGCAATAGCTGACAAAAGTACTCCTCCATACGACCCCTTCAAATGGCAGCCATCAATCCCTATGAAAGGCCTGCACCCCTCCATAAAGCCCTTCTTTTGTGCTTCAAAGCTAAGGAAGAACCTTTGGAAGGTTGTGATAGATTCAAGCAAGTGCAGATATGCGGCTTAACCTAGATTACATTGTTGCACCATGGTAGCATATATCCTTAAATGTATAAAACTCTCTTCATGCTCTTTTGACAACACTTGAAGTGCCTTTTTTTTTTTTTTTTTTTTTTTTTTTTTTTTTTTTTTTTTTTTGCATTGTACAATCTCTAAGCATCAATGGTCACATTATACTAATCTCTTAACAGATCAGAAATGACCCCACACTTGATGTCAAGATTGTTCATGACAAGAGTCCCAAACTTACTAGCTATCCATTTAGCTCTTGCCTCTTCACTTCTACAAAGCATATGGCAGATATGCTCATTATTGTAGGTCTTAATTTGCATGGTTGTATCATCAATTAGGTTAGAAGCATGCAACCTCCAAGGACATCCCTCATCTTTACATGCATATGTTAACCTATCCCTATCATTTTTCACCTTATTATAATTAAAATACTCTTGAATGGAATAATCTATTAACAGTGCCCTCAATGAGTACACACTGTCATGCGTTTGATCTTAAACTCTATTGGAGTACCTACAAGTTGCTTAAAAGGGTCGGTCTTTATCAATCTAGCTATTTTAGCATCCATATTTTCAGCTTCTAAGTCACTAACAAACTCATCATCAGGGTGAGAATTGCACCCTTCAAATAGTTCAAGGTTGATATTCTGTTCTACCTAATCTACACCAACTACTGGAATTTTATTATACCCATCACCTAACCCAAATTCATCAGACCCATCACCTAACCCAAGTTCATCCTCATCTACACCACCTTGTGCCTAATCACTATCAACCTCAAACACCTCATCACTATCACCAGACACACTATGTCCATCCACATTATCACCTTGTGCATATCACCCTCATAGTGAAACAAATTATTTTCAAATTCACTAAACTCTATCTTTTGGCTGTCAACTATGAACCAAAGATGTTGATTGGGAATGTTTGTAGATGCTTCTGGTGGAAGTGGGCTATATGTTTTCTTCGCTACTTCAAGTGTAATACTCTTCTTTTATGATTACTAAACAACTGAAAAACATCTACAAGGTTCACTGCCATTCTCTCACTACACCATGACAATACCACCCAAATACAATATTCATTAGTAGGCACATCTTCACAACCAGTTTGTTTCTCAGACATGGTATGCAACAATGTAATCAAACTAACATGGTCAGCATCACAAGTGCCAAGCTCAAACACCTTAAAGTCATAATGAACAAATATCTCAAATGTATCCATTCAAACAGTGCAAAAAAAAAAAAAAAAAAAAAAAAAAAAAAAAAAAAAAAATTCAATCAAAACATCAAACATGCAATATTACAAAAACATGCCATATTAAAAACATATATACATAAATAACAAAAAATAAGAAACATGCCAAATGAAATCTAAACCTATTTAAAATAGCAAATGTGTGTTAATATATGTAGCATATATAAGTTTACAAATTGAATTAAACAAAATTATTTAAACCAAAAAAGTACATGATTAAAACAGCAAATGCATTGAATGAGCATAAATCCATCAAATATCAGATGTTGGCAAACCTGTTTTGCAAACTCAGAAACCGTTCTTCACCTATATGTTAACAAACATGCATGAATGAAAATTATACATTGTCAGAACTCTGCCATAACAAAAATTACAACCAAAGAAAAAAAAACCCTAACTTTCTAAGAAAATAAAAAATAAAAAATTCATTTGTATACAATATTCTTGATTATTTCATGTCTAACAACCATGAACATGTCTGTTACACCATCAATTTCATAGTAATCAACTACAAACGAAAAACCCCAAAATTTTGTTAACAGAAACCCTAAAATTTTAACGATAATGAAAATCAACAATCACAAGTGCAACCATGCATGAAAAATCAACACAAAACCACTAGCAAAACTTCAAGTTTTAAAAACACACCTTTTTCAACCAAAAAGAACCCAGGAAACGTCTTCAAATCCTTCTACTTCAAGAGCACTATGTGCATAACCTCAATCACTTATTTCTACTTCAAACACTGTTACAAATCCTTCTCACTCTCTGGTTAGTGACGAGCTAGTGATGGTAGGGTTATTTTTTGTCGCGAATGGTTTGGGAGAGGAACAGATTGTAGGGAAAAACGTATGCATGCAATGGAATTGAGACTAAAATCGGTTTTAGTATAGTTTAAAATTTTTCCATAATTTGAACCTTAACCCTTTGATTAATCAAACATATATATTTAAAAGATATCGCACCTTTGTCGCATGATCCGATTGACGTTGCGTCGATGGTATTCCGTAAGATCTTCCAATCCAATCACAAATGTGAATCACCTAGGAGCGTGGTCTCCCTTTTCGTTGAATTGTGTACCTGATGATGGATAACAAAAGCTTTTTCTTTTTCATTAGTCACAATAAATTCCAAGAGATTACAAAGAATAAATTCCAAGAGATTACAAAGAATGTTCCGGTCACTTTTGAATTCACAATTGTTAGATCGAAACTCGCGTGAACCTTATTCAAAATTGTGCACAAAACCTTATGTAAAAGTTACTAGTGCACTATTGAAATAAGAACAATCTTTTGTCTCTATTCCTCTTGGCCGAAAATATCACATTATTGTCTAGAGTTGGATTCTATTTTTCTCAAGCAAAAGAAATAACTCTCAAGCCTTGCATTAGGGTTAGCCAAATTCTCTTTGCACAAAATATATATATATATATATATATATATATGTCGCATAATCCACTTGCCCAATATAATATATATTATCGCTTCGAATTCAACTTTTTAATTATATAATCTATATATTTGCACGACTTTAACATGCATATATAATATATAATCTGCATTCATTCAACTTGCATATGTATATCATATATATATCTGCATTCTTTTAACATGCATATATGAAATATATTGCTGCATGAATTCTTCCCTAAATCTAATTAGGGTGGCCGAATTCCTCTATCAAATAGGTTTTATGCCTTTTGACCTAAATCCTAACTCTAGGTAGATTTCCTTAAAATTTCAAACCCTAATCCAACTCCTTAGTGTATTTGTGACTATATAAAAGACTTCCTTATTTGACTAGATAAATAAATCCCTTATTTATCTACTTACCAAATAAAGTCTTTTATTTTAATTATACTACCACAATAGTATACTACTAAGAAACATATTTCCTAGTCAGAAAAAGATTTTGATTCTTAATTAAATAATTAATCAATCAATTAATTAATTCCCATTTAATTAAATAATAAAATAAAATAATAATTTAGCCTTACTGCCCATATACACATACATGGGCCAAATATTATTTTTCCATTTTATTTAATCCATTGGACCTTAATTAAAAGGCCCACATGTGAACTAGGCCCATTCTTACTTAAAGAAACAAGCCCACATGCCTTAATACAATTCTAGATGGACCCATAAATTAGTTCGGTAGAATATATCAAGTGATCCATGCAAGTCCGTGTGGATTGGGGATCTTGGCGGGCTATCTAAATTTAAGCTTTAATAGACATAACCCAATTACAATCAACAAATGATTCACTTAGGTTCGATCTATTAATTTTAGTTCATTCCACTAAAGAACTAAAAGAACTAAAATTGCACTCTTAAATAAAGATAGAACAAGTAAATGTTTCTTATTCATACCCTAGACAATCTTATTGGAGATAGTGAATCCTCGTGAATAATATTAGTAATCGCCAAGAACTCATAGACCGCCTATAGCTTTCTAAGTTACCATATTTACTCATATGACCACATTTTGAACTTGGATATTTTGACTTGTCCAGAAGCCATGTTTTTAATAGTCACTATCGAAAACTCAATGTTGAGATTTAATATCCAATTAACTCAAAACATCTTTATGATGATATTATACTCTCATTGTATAAATGGAGGCATGATATCCATATCTACAAATGAAGTTCTCTATCGATTAACAAATGAATACCACCAAACTATCAAGGATAGACTATGCTATATAATCGTACTCATTGATAGCTCAAATGATAACACTTGCAACCATAAGTCCATCATTTATCTCAGGATTAAGATAGACTCTCTGATTGTCCTCATAATGAAAAGACTTTTATCTACTGACGATTTTAGATAAAGTATTTCATTGTGATCCTATTCAATGCACCTAGTGCACTAGATTCTTTTACTTAAAGCCACTTTGATGATTTAGACCCATCATAACACATTTGATCCCACTCAAATGCTAGCAAAAGAATCTACAACTTTAACAAGATAAAGGTGCCCAACCTTTACCTTAAGTTGTGAACATTATTTAAGACTAACTAAAAAATTGTGTCTCCCTCATACATATCCAGATGTACGAACAATTCTTCTTTTCTCATAGTCTTTTGACCTTATGATTATTTATTTTTGACAATTATAATATTCAATCTATAAATGCTATAAGATTTGTTTAAAACAAAAATCACTTTATTAATATGAAAAGATTGTCAAAAACAATATTACACTCTTGCTATTGAGCATAATCCTAACACAGATTGCATGAAGGGGTTTTTCTCAAAAGTTGAAAGTGTTATGGTTTTGGGACCACGCCTGTTTTAAATATTGGCATCTAGCAATAGTGGAAGGGTGAGGTGTCAATCATCTCATCCACATGTTAAATTTGTATTTATTAAATCAGAAATTTACTTTTGTTATTTGCTTTCTTACCCTTCAATTATTAATTCTCATTCAAGTCCTCCAAGCGAAGTTACAAGTTTGCCCTCGTTCTTTCACGATAAAACCACAGTTTAACAGAAAACCTAATGGCAAGGGGTATATATTCGAATAATTTGGTTTTCAAGGGGGAGACCGGCCATTTCTGAAACTAGAGGTGGCAAAGTCAAGAAATGGGAAAACTACAAGGGGCAAAATAATAATATCCCTTAAAAATAAGATTTAAGTATGAAATGACGATAAAATGAGGGTGACGTATATGTTCATCCAAAAACAACATGTCTAGAGAGCACACGTCATTTGAATAAAAGTTTTTTGATTCTCACTTTCTTAATATTCCTACTGTAATTGTCCAGTCATCTCTCCCTTTGTTGATAGTAGATAGATAGCTACCTCGTCTATTCATTATTTAATTGTGTGGCTTGCTAAGAATTTCAAATAGCTTGTCATGAGAATGGAGTTTTCGAAAGAATATATAATTGACAATTAAACATTTTGTAGTATACCTTTTTGTTAAAACTAAAACACTTCCTCATATACAATATTTTTAGTGTAATTATAATAGTTAGGGTTATCGTTCTTGAAAAAAAAAAACTTTAATCATTGACGTGACATAACCCTTGAAACAACAACGGTGACCATGGTTGAAAATAGGTTTTGACAAGTAAACACATATTTGCTCCAAAGTATGACCTTGACTTTTATTTATCGTCATTGAGAACAATGGACGAACTGGAAACTGCCTACGCCTAAGAACAAATGGCCATTTAGGGTCTGTATAGGTCATTATTATTTTAGGAATGAAAACCTTTGTTCCAATGTTTATCCCCATTATGATTTTTCCTACTATGACCAATGGTGTCTAATCGAGCCATTACATATATAGAAATACACCCCTTATTTCCGATACTTATGATTGACTTTAGAGTAAATTTATGAAATTTATGGCTCGATGTTGCTTGTACAGGTACTTTTTGTATTCTGGGTTGATCAATGAAGAAACTCGGTGGTTTTTGGTCTAAAAGAGGTGAAAGGAGAGCTTTTGGAGCATAACGGTCATTTTACAAAAGAAGATGCAATCGACGGTTCAATTCGGCGGCTTGGCCGCAGATTGAAACCGCCGTTTTCCTCCAGAAGTGTCAGGTGCATTCGACAGCCATAATTCGGCCGCCGTTCCAACCGTCGATCCATTGCAGTAACTCCAATTTCTATTCGGCGATTCCCATTCGGCGGTTCCCATTCGGCGTCCCATTCGGCGGCCTGGCCACCGTTTGAAACTGCCAATCACACGACACGTCAGCAGCACCGTGATTTTAACCCTACCTTTTGGGACCACATATAAATACCCCTCTTATCCCATTCTATATTCAATCCCCCACCATTCTTGAAACCCCTAACCCCTTTCTTACCTCCACTAACCAACATCTCCACCATTAATCAATCCCACCAACATCCTTCCATCTCATCTTGGAAATTAGTTGAAGAGAGAAGAAGAGATTCTCCAAGGTCAAGGGAATCTCAAGCACATCAAGGAACAAGAAGACTTGTGAAGGCTTTCATGGGTTCTCTCTACAACTTTGCTCTCTTTATTTATATTTCCATTATGTGTAACTAAACCCTCATTTTGGGGAATTGATGAGACAACTTATGTGATGATCCTATGTATTTGAACTAGTCATGTATTTATAAAATCCTCTCTTGGTATATTCTATTTTCATTGCTTTGAAATTGTCATTTTACTTTACTAAGTTAATATTGGGGCTCAATTTAGCTTGGTTGTAAGGTGGTTCACAAATGAAGGTTGTGGTTTAGAGTTAGAATGGCTTTCAACTCATTCTCCAATCTTTAGCATCCATGGAATTGAATATATGTGATTTGAATGTTTTATATTGTACAAAACCTTAAATTTGTTCTTGAGAATATTGTGTGGGTAAATACTTGTAGTGGAGTTCACTTGAGTAGGAGCTTGAACTTATATTCTTGCCAAGACTCATAGTAGGGCTTACTTGAGTCAAGGTTTAAATTTGCATAGTAATGAGCTAAATCAATTTAAGAACAAACCTTGAGTTGGATTAAAGTGCTTAATTGGGCTAGTTCATCACATTAGGAAATCTTTTAGTTGTCAACTCAATTCCCCAATATCCATCATCATATATCACACATATCATTTTCATCACTTGTTTTCGATTGCTTAAGTTAATTTAGTTTAGTTGTTAAAACAATTTCCAAACCAAAAATGAATTTTACTTTTTCGCACGTAGTTTAGATTAGTGTACATAATTTAGCTATAGCCAAATATCCTTCCTTTCCCTGAGGAACGATCCCGTTTGCCATTATACATTTCATTCGATTTGTGTATTCCAAGTGTGGAATTTTGGTACTTGTAAAAGTTCGATCAAAATTTGGCGTCGTTGCCGGGGATTAGCAGCATCATATTTGGCTATTTTAGCTTAGGATATAGTTTAGTAGTTTTATTGTGTTATGTTTACCTTTTTACTTCTTGGTAGTTTTTGTTTTTGGTGTTTCAGGTTTGCTAGTGTATGCATGGGCGTCGTTCTAGGGGAGGTATTCTGTTTCCCTTCAACAATCGCATTAATCAAGTTGGAAGACTAGCAAGAGCTGCTGAAAGGGCACGATTGAATATGGAAGACGAAAGAGAAAACCAAAACCCACCCAATGCTCCACCCCCACCAATGAATATCCCACCAAATATACAACCCCCACAAATGGACATCCCTCCAAGACAACTCACCATGGGGCAATATTCAAGACCTATCATCGGAAGCCAACCAAAGTCCATTGTTCTTGATGAGCTCACGAAATCATATGAGCTCAAGACCATGCATATTAGTCAACTACCATCCTTCTATGGCAAGACACATGAAGATTGCTTACAATTCATGAAAGATCTTAGTGAGGTGGTGGAGACCTTCCCCTTTACATCAAGGATGGGTACACTCTCAAGGGAATAAATACTAATGAGGTGCTTCTCAACTTGCTTGAAGGACAATGCAAATAAATGGCTAAATACCTAATGGCCTGGATCTCTTACATCATGGGATGTAGTGTTTGAAGCATTCTTCAATCGATTCTTTCCATCAAACAAGAAAAGAGAGTTGCGGATGCAAATTACGGGGTTTCAAGAAGAGAGTGGTGACTCATTTCATGAGACATGGGAAAGATTCCAATCCTTGTTAGCACAACTTCCTCCCTACATGCTCCCCAATGAGTATAAGGTCTCCTCATTTCAAGAAGGACTCTCTCCTCACACATAACTTTTGATTACTAATGCTTGTGGAGGCTCAACCGCAGACAAGACGGCGGCCTTTGTGATAGATGTGTGCGAGAGGTTTGCTCTTATGTCCCAACAATGCAATTTTAGCACAAGAGCAAATGGTAGACATGATGTAGGAGGAGGAACCGAGACGGCAATTGAAGTGTCAAAATTGGCCAAGCAAATGCAATCCATGCAAGCCACAATGTTGTCCATGCAATCATTTATGACCAACCAAAGTAATGCGAGCCATATTCAAGGAAGAAATGGAAGTGGGGATATGTCTTTTAATGGAGAAGGATGTGTTGTATTCCAAGAGGAAGTCCAAGCAATAGGATATCAATAAAGAGATAGAGGTGGGGTGTTCTCTCAAACCTACAATCCAAAATGGCGGCACTATCCAAACCTTTCTTGGTCAAACAACAATGCATTGAACTCAGACATGTTTAGCCAAGAGGTGAATCAAGGGTTCAACAATAATCAAGGGTTTAACAAGAATCAAGGGTTTTACCAAGTTTAAGGGTCGGGGAGTGGCCAAGCCAATCAATGGAACTGGCAAGAGAATTTCAACAACCAAGCAAGGCAACAACAAAGGGAAGCCGTTTTATCGGATGGGCAAAGGTTGAGTTCTCTTGAAGCCTTAGTTACCAATATGGGGGCATCAATGAAGAACATGGAAACTCAAATGGGCCAAATTACCGAGGCACTACAAAAACAAGACAAAAGGAAATTCCCTAGCCAACCCGAGCAAGCCAAAGCCATGACGGTTCTTATAAGTGGGCGGATCCTAGATAATGGTGTAGTTGTAGAAGATGCAAGTGAGTCTAGAGTACAAGAGAATGAAGTGGTTGTAGAAGACACAAGAAAAGAAGAAGATGTAGTGGTACCCCTTTCAAATGAAGCTCCTCGTCTACACAAGTCATCCAATCCATACATTCCTCCCATTCCTTACCCTAGAAGATTAAAGAATAAAAAGTTGGAACAATCCTTTCAAGACATCTATGACATTCTTTCCAAGGTGAATGTGAATCTTCCACTTCTTGATGCAATTTAAAAGATGCCTTCCTATGCAAAGTTCTTCATGGAGTTGAACAAAGATAAGATCAAGTTCAAGCCTAGGCAATAAGAAAGACTTGGGGAGAATGTTAGTGCGGTGATCCAAAAGAAGTTGCCTCAAAAGATGAAAGATCTCAGAAGCTTCATCGTCAACATTTCTATTGGTAGAGGAAAGCAAGAGAAAGCCATGTTAGATTTGGGGGCAAGTATTAACTTAATGCCCTGCACAATCTACAAGAGATTGGGACTTAATGACCTCAAGACCACTTCCATGTCACTTTTGTTGGCGGATCAATCATCAATACACCCAATGGGAATTATAGAAGATGTGTTGATTCAAGTAGAGAAGCTAATTATTCCGGTCGATTTTGTTGTGTTAGACATGGAGGGCCACAAAAAAGATGACCAAATGTTGCTCTTGGGAAGACCATTTATGGAAACCGCTAGAGCAATTGTGGATGTGCATGAAGGGAAGCTCACCATGAAGGTTTTAGATGAGGTAATTGAGTTCAAGCTTTTTGAGTCGGGAGCATATCCTATTGGGGCACATGATAGCTTTAATGTGAATTTGGTGGATACAATCATTGAAGAGGAAAGTGAAGAATTTTTGAAGGAGAAGTTGGAGGCTCTAATGGCAAGTGCAATGGAGTTTCTAGATGAATAAGAAGATGAGGAAGAGAGACTTGAGTTAATGGAGGAGTTGGTGGAAGAAGAAAGAATCAATGAGATTGAAGAAGTGGGAAGTGGAGAGTTAGAGACAAAATTAGCTACACCACCAAGGTTAAAGTTGAAGGAACTTCCTACGACACTCAAGTATGCCTACCTAGATGAAGAAGAAAGAAAACCGATTGTTGTTTCCTCGGAATTGAATCAAGATGAAGAAACAAGACTTCTTGAAGTCCTTAGAGTGCACAAGGCGGCAATTGGGTGGTCCATAGAAGACATCAAAAGGATAAGTCCCACCATTTATATGCACAAAATCCATCTAGAAGAAGGTCCCGTTACCTTCCAACGGTGTATGATGTTCATTTTCTCGGATATGGTAGGGAAAATCATTAAAGTGTTCATGGATAATTTTTCGGTGTTTGGAGGATCCTTTGATATTTGCCTTGACAACTTGACCCAAGTATTGAAGAGATGTGAAGAAAAGAACCTAACCTTGAATTGGGAGAAGTGTCATTTTATGGTGACACAAGGCATTGTTCTTGGGCATGTGGTGTCAAGCTGAGGAATAGAGGTAGACAAGGCAAAAATTGAAGTTATGAAGAGCTTGCCTCCACCTAGGACTACCAAAGACATAAGGTCATTCTTAGGCCATGCGGGATTCTACCGGCGGTTCATCAAAGATTTTTCCAAGATCTCAAGACCTTTGTGCAATCTTCTTCAAAAAGAGGTGGAGTTTGTGTTTGATGAAGAATGCATACTAGCCTTCAATACTCTCAAGGAAGCCCTCACATCGACATCTATCATTGTACCACCCAATTGGAACCTCCTTTTTGAAATCATGTGTGATGCTTCGGACTATGTGGTTGGGACCGTACTTGGGCAAAGAATGGACAAGCTTCCACATGTAATTTATTACGCCTCAAGGACACTAAATGATGCTCAATTGAACTACTCCATGACCGAAAAAGAATTGTTGGTGGTTGTGTTTACATTAGAGAAGTTTTGGCAATATTTGGTGGGAGCAAAGGTAATTGTCTACATCGATCATGCGGCTATCCGGTATTTAATGCAAAAGAAAGATGCCAAGCCAAGACTCATCCGTTGAATTCTTCTCCTACAAGAATTTGACTTGGAAATCAAGGACAAAAAAGGCAAGGAAAATGTGGCAGCCAACCATCTAAGCCGGTTGATACATGGGTCAAATGAAGAAGAAGACATGCTTTCTTTGAAAGAAAGCTTTCCGGATGAGCAATTGTGGGTAGTTGGTGGAAGAGAGCCATGGTATGCCAATATTGTCAACTACCTTGTGAGAGACATATTGCCCAATGACCTATCTTATTAAGCCAAGAAAAGATTCAAATTTGTTGCTAGGCAATACTTTTGGGATGAGCCATACCTCTTCAAGCATGGGCCTAATCAAGTAATTCGAAGATTTGTACTGGAAGAAGAGTAAGAAGGTGTGATTAAGTTTTGCCATGAAATGCATTGCGGGGGTCACTTTAGTCACAAGAAGACCGTACTTAAAATCCTCCAATCCGGATTCTTTTGGCCGACACTAAGCAAGGACACCTATGAGTTTTGCAAGAATTATGATAGGTGCCAACGAATGGGTAGTATCGGGAAAAGAAATGAGATGCCCCTAAAAGGAGAATTGGTGATGGAGCTTTTTGATATATGGGGTATTGACTTCATGGGTCCCTTCCCATCTTCAAATGACAATAACTACATTTTGGTGGCGGTTGATTATGTCTCCAAGTGGATTGAAGCGATAGCAACTAAGACTAATGATAGCCATGTGGTAGTGAAATTTTTGAAGGAAGTGGTGTTTTCAAGGTTCGGTGCTCCTCGTGCAATCATAAGCGATGGGGGCACCTATTTTTGCAACAAAATCTTTACCACTTTGATGAAGAAGTATTGAGTAACTCACAAGGTTGCTACATCCTACCATCCACAAACCTCCGGGCAAGTTGAAGTGAGCAATCGGGAGATCAAGAGAATTTAGAAAAGACGATTAAGCCCAATTGGAAAGATTGGTCAATGAAGCTTAATGATGCACTTTGGGCCTACCGTACGGCATACAAGACCCCTCTTGGCACCACACCTTACCGATTGGTATTTGGCAAAGCTTGTCTGTTAGGATTCCCGTTGTTTTTAATTGGCTTATTTCGTGATCAAACCACATGTGGGGATGCTTTGTAAGGGTAGCTTAGATGTTGTTGTTATTGCTTAGGCCCTTTTGAAGACCTCACTATTGACAAGCACCAAAGGTAAATTCTATGTGCTTACTTATCTTGAAGAGATAGTTGCACACACTCACTTACATACTTGTTCATGTGTGCATTCTCTTCACATGTCACTTTACACACTAGCACTTTGATGTTGTATCTTGTTGTGTGTTTTTGTGTCTTGTAATTCGTTTCCCGATAGTGTTCGGAAACGTCCGCGCACGCACTAGAATGTGCTTGGTTTTGCGCGAAGACCGTCTATGGAGATGCACTTGGCATCTCCTTGGTTTTCACCTCTGTTGGTGATCGGCGGTCGTGATCGGTGGCCTGGCCGCCGAATGAAACCGCCGTTTTAATTCGGCGGTTTAATCGGCGGTTGGATGGCCGCCGATCTGGAACGCCGTTTCAGACCTGATTGATTTTATTCTCGGGTTTAATTCGGCGGTGGGAACGGCGGTCACGAAACCGCCGAATTGAACCGCCATTTCTCCCCTGTTTCGCCGGGAGCAATTCGGCGGTTGAAATCGGCGGCCACCGACCGCCGATTGAAACCGCCGATTGGCGCGTTTCTTTGAAACTTACTTAAACGACCTCACTTTGGCTTGGCACCCTATATATATGCCATTTTGTCTTTAGGTCAATTAAGAGAGTTCATATTCAGATTTCATACTTAGGATATTTTTCAAAGAGAAGAAAAATTCCAAGAACTCATTTTTAATTACTCAAACACCTTTTCCATGATCATCAATCATCATCTAGCATCATCTTAGATCATCTAGATGACATCTTGCATGGATTCTTCATCATACTTTGCTTGGTAAGCTTTTCACTAATATCTTACATATTTTGTGTTTATTTTATCTAGCAATCTCATTTAATTACTTGATTGTTATTTTGTATGCTTTAGATACAAAATTGAGATTAGTATGATGTATGTTTGAGAAGTTGTATTGTGCTAGCATATTAGGTTTTGTACTTGATATTGATTAGCTTAACTATTTGACATGTCATTTAGTTTTGATATCTAGGATTGCACTTAATTGCATATTAATCATCTTAGATAAGCATATAGGGTTTCCCTTGCTCTATGTTGCATTTTGGATATTTTCATATATTCACTTAGGGTTGTATTCTCTTCAAGAGAAGCTAAGTCTTGTGTGTAGCAATCGGGATTAGGTTGCTTAGATCGCAAGCAAATTGGACTAGGTTCACTCATACCGGGATTAGGTAGGTGTGTGATTACTTCCGGGATTAGGTTGTAATCGTTTGCACATTTAGTGGATTCGAGGTTCGAGTGTGGCTTACTTACATAGCCCGTGGTTTTTCCCGTGAGGGTTTCCACGTAAAAATCAAGTGTCGATTTAATTTCCGCACCATATTACACTTGCTTGTTTATTTTATCTTGAGGGTAATTTCGTAATTTTGACTAACACGAAAAATTGGGTAAAAAGCGTAAAATCTATTCACCCCCCCTCTAGATAGTTTTATACACACCGTGCTATAATTAGTTTCACTTGTCATTTGCCCGTTGAATTGGAGTTTGATGCTTATTGGGCAATCAAGAAGTTAAATGTCAACTTGGATTTGGTGGGAGAAGAAAGGAAGCTTCAACTAAATGAATTGGAAGAACTTCGATATGAGGCCTATGAGAATGCAAAGTTGTACAAGGAAAAGACAAAGAAGATCCATGACCAATTGATCCTAAGAAAGGACCTCCATCCCGGGATGCTTGTGCTTGTGCTTGTGCTTGTGTTTGATTCAAGGTTGAAGTTATTTCCGGGGAAATTAAAATCAAGATGGACCGGTCCATTCCAAGTGAAGGAGATATTCCCACATGGTGCAATTGAAGTGCAAAGTTTGAAAACCAGGGACACATTCAAGGTTAATGGACAACGTGTCAAGCCATACTATGGAGGAGTAAGGAGTGCATTCATGATCGAAAAAGTCAAACTTGGCGAACCTTAGCGCCCATTACCACGTCTTGCCTAGACGTTAAATCGAGCGCTTAGTGGGAGGCAACCCACTTAGGTAGTTTTAACTTAATGCATTTTGTTCTTTTTCAATTGATAAATTTCTTAATTTTGTAAATGTTCTCCAAATTTGTGTTGGATATTGGTTCATGAAAACTTGTTGGGTAAAAATGTGTTGGGAATTATGTTTAAGGCAGGTTTGGGGGTTTCTTTTGGGTTTGATGAATTTTTGTGAGTGTGTAGCTGAAACAAGGATGCAGGACTCTCTGTAGGAAATCGACAGTTGAATTAGGCGGCTTGGCCGCCGAATGAAACCGCGGAATGAAAACAGAGATCTCTGTCAAGATTCGGCGGTTAGAATGGCGGGCATAAATCGACCGCCAATTGAATCAAGTCTTCAAACCATGAAACGACGGTTTTAAATCTATGGCCTAGCCACAGAACACACCGACCGCCGAATGAAAAACTTATCGAAACGGCTAGGTTTTGGGCCAAAACCACAATTCTGCGGCCATATTCGGTGGCCTGGCCGCCTAATGAAACTGCAGAATTTGCGATATCAGGTCTTATAAGGGCTGTCTCTTTCACGAGCAAATCATTCCCTCCTCAAAAATTTCGAACACTCTTCACTCAAGGTGCATTCTTTCCTCTTCTTTTCTCTATTCAAGGGCTTCAAAGGTATGTATTCTCCCCTCTAAACTCGTTTTTGCATGATTAAACTTCCCCTATCTCTCTATTGCCAAAAATTTCGAATGATTGTATAGAATTAGGGTTTGGTTCGAAATTTGGGGATTTTGTGTATAAAGGACAAATTGATGGAAAAGCATGCTTGGGTTTTGTTTGTTGGTAGTAACATGATGCTCCTAGCTGGTATATTGATGTTTGCTAGCATTCTAACATGCAATTTTTGGTTGTATCACAAGTTTGGACATAAATAAATGAAACATTGTGAATCAATTGTCAAAGATGATATTGTTGTTAGATTCTTTTTGTTGTAAGTGCCATATATTGCCAAATTTTTGTTCGACATGCTTACTTTGTAAGGGATTTTTGTTGTGATGAAATGTGGGCATGAACTTGGTTGTTAATGACAAAATAATTGAGTGATTGCTATGTTGATATTGTACTTTGCCTATGTTGCGAATTAATTGAAAATGTGGCATGATGTGACTTAATGCTATGTATTTTGGTTTTTGTTTATGATGTGTAGAATTCTTTTTGCTTCCCGAATGGCATCGAAGAAAGGCAAGGGCAAGGCTTCTGGTTCCCGCAACCAAAGGATTGATGAGCATAGCCCACGTAACGCGCTATATGCGGGTTGCCTCCAGAACATCTTCACTAGAACTATGCATCATGATAGGAGCATTGATTTGACTGATGGGCGGAACGAATATTGTGCGTCAAGTGGAAGGAATGGGGTGGCGCCAATTTGTCACCAAACCCCGCGTAAGGGCCAATGTGAGCATTGTTCGGGAGTTCTATGCCTCAATGATCCCTAATGACTTCTTAAAGGGGAAATCCATGCTTGTGCGGGACGTGGATGTGTTCATTCACCCCTAGGACATAAATGAGTACTATGACACCAATTCATATGATGACCTTTCGAATGGGCTCCCGAAGGAAGACGTCTTCAGGTTGTATGACCCTACACTTGCCGCATCTCTCAGGAGAGAAATGGATAACAGAGGCTTGTGGGACGCAGACCATCACCTTCGCCAATCCGAGCTAGAGAGAGACTTAGCATTCTGGTCTGTTTTTGTGTCTCACTCCCTGAAGCCGACACAGCAGAGGACGAAAATTGTTCTAGATATCACTCAGATTTTGTACTGCATCAAGTTCCAGTTGCAGATGGATGTGGGGCGACTGATTCGTTTGGCCGTAGGCAGAGCTGGAAAGACGAAAAAGTCGGTTATTCCTTTTCCATGCTTGATTGCCAATTTATGCAGACAGGCAGGGGTTCTTGAGCGACGTGGAGATGACTTGCTCACTATGGGGGATCCCTACAACTCCAGGACCTTCAGGGACTTGACCGTACCTCAGGATGTAGAGCGCCTCCTACCATTGGAATCAAGGAAGAGACAGAAGATGCGGCAACAACAAGAAGGGGGAAGTGATGACAATGATGATGAGAAGGATCCATGAGCAGTTCCAGCTGCCACAGAGGTGCCTTCAGAGTAGAGACCGGCATGGTTTAATGCATGGGTGATAGAGTACTCTCAACAGACGCCCCCATGGGTTGAAACCATAATTCAAGGCCAGAAGGACCAATATGCACAGATAGCTGAGTTGATCAAAGTCCTGCAAGATAGCACATTCATAGCTTCAGAGCGTCATGGCGGAGCAGGCCCCAGCTCAGTGCCCCAGGCACCCCAGTAGCAGGATGACATGGATGCACCTGTACATTGAGATTTGTTCATCTAGTTTACGTCACTTATTTCAGTTTTGGCTTCGTACTTACTTTTGGCATTTCGGCACTTTACATTACTTTTAGTTGGATTTTAGTTTAACTTTGTAGACCTATTTCAGTTGCTTATGCATGTTTCTTGTCTACTTTTGGGAATTTTATTATGCTTCATTGAATATCTTGCACAGGGTTTTTAGAAATACCTTTTTGGTTCATAAAATTTTTTGGCACCTTCCTTGTCGGGTCCTCATTGTCAACATTGGGGACAATGTTGGATTTAGGTTTGGGTGGGGGGTGGATGTGAATGACTTGACTTTGACAAAATTTTACTTTTCGTAAAAATAAAATTTTTGAAACAAAACTTTTGACAAATTCTTTGCGACATAGGCCATAATTGAGCATATTTTGCTTGGTTTGATACCTTTGTCATGTGCACATTGACAATCTAAGATTGCATGCATGTCATGAGTTAGTCCCATACTTTCTTGATTTAAGTAGAGATGGCCATTTGTGTGAGTGTGTAGGTCTATTAGTGGAGACTACCCTAAGTTCACGTGCCTTAAAAATCGAATCCATAAGGGTTATGTTTCTCTCCTTTTTTGTACTCCTAAACACACTTCACATTTTGTTGTGCATCATTGAAGTCTCATCACACCACTGCACCATCAATCATAGAACATTCATCAATTGTGGATATCATGTCATTTGTTTGCAATTTCTTGTGGTTGGCCTACTTGAAGGGATGATAGGACTTTTATAGACTACACCTAAACACTTTCACCCATTTCCTACCCGATTTGTGCTCAAGGGTCTAATAATGGTGGCCAAGCACCAAAGCCAAATACTTTCCCAAACACCAACAAACCTAAACACAAACCATACCCAATCTTTCCGATCTTGCTTGCTCAAGCTTTTGTAATATGTATTTAGAAATATTTTGTTCAAGGCTATTCTAAAAAAAAAAAAAAAAAAAAGAATAAATAAATAAATTGAGCCTTGTATGTGTCTAAATTATGTGTTGCTCTCATTGAGTAACAAAAGTTGTTGCAAGTTGCTCAAAATGAGCTTAGTTGGAATTTTTGTAGTTTTTGAGCTCAAACTTAGCTCATTGCTCTAGAGTTGTAAGCTTGATCGGAAATTTTCACATTTTCCCGTATCCACCATTCACCACATAACACCCTAGCCTCATCACTTAGTAGGAAAAGTCAATTTGATCTTGTAGGTCTCCCACTTGAGAATGCAAACTCTCGTCATGCTCTACCACGTTCATGGTTTTTGGTTCCTTTCATGAGACTTATTCACTTAAAAGAGCGTTCAATTTTTGGAATACATGTATGCGTCTTAAATTGTTCCCATTGCATAAACTCATTCGCATACGCTTGTATGAGTGTAAACCTAGGTTCTGAGAGGAAGAATAAGAGTGAATCTTGTAAGGACCTAGAGTCGAGGCGAAATATGGCCGAAGCGCTTGTGCGGGTGGTCGCCAAAGCAAGGACAATTTAGTTTGGGATTCATGACTAGCATTGCACTCATTGGATTGATTTTGGGTTCTTTCAACTTTAGCACATCTCTCATGGTATCTCATCATATTTGGCATTCACACTCTTTTTGGTTGTTTTCATAATTGTGTATATCAGCGGCTTTAGTACTAGTTCTTAGTTATGTTATTTTGGTTTATCGGATTTTCCTAGTTTTGTTTTTGAATTTGCTCAGGGATGAGCAAAAGCTAGGTTTGGGGGTATTTGATCGAGCCATTACATATATAGAAATACACCCCTTATTTCCGATACTTATAATTGACTTTCGAGTAAATTCATGAAATTTATGGCTCAATGTTGCTTGTACAGGTACTTTTTGGATTCTGGGTTGATTAATGAAGAAACTCAGTGGTTTTTGGTCTAAAAGCGGTGAAAGGAGAGCTTTTGGGGGCAGAACGGTCATTTTACAAAAGAAGATGCAATCGGCAGTTCAATTTGGCGGCCTGGCCGTAGGTTGAAACCGTTGTTTTCCTCCATAAGTGTTAGGTGCATTCGGCGGCCATAATTCGGCCGCCGTTCCAACTGCCAATCCATTCCAGTAACTCCAATTTCCATTCGGCAGTTCCCATTCGGTGGCCTGATCGCCGTTTGAAACCGTCAATCACACGACACGTCAGCAGCACCGGGATCTCAACCCTATCTTTTGGGACCACATATAAATACCCCTTTTATCCCATTCTATATTCAATTCCCCACCATTCTTGAAACCCTAACCCCTTTCTTACCTCCACTAACCAACATCTCCACCATTAATCAATCCCACCAACATCCTTCCATCTCATCTTGGAAATTAATTGAAGAGAGAAGAAGAGATTCTCCAAGGTCAAGGCAATCTCAAGCACATCAAGGAACAAGAAGACTTGTGAAGGCTTTAATGGGTTCTCTCTACAACTTTGCTCTCTTTATTTATATTTCCATTATGTGTAACTAAACCCTCATATTGGGGAATTGATGAGACAACTTATGTGATGATCCTATGTATTTGAACTAGTCATGTATTTATAAAATCCTCTCTTGGTATATTCTATTTTCATTGCTTTGAAGTTGTCATTTTACTTTACTAAGTTAATATTGGGGCTCAATTTAGCTTGGTTGTAAGGTGGTTCACAAATGAAGGTTGTGGTTTAGAGTTAGAATGGTTTTCAACTCATTCTCCAATCTTTAGCATCCATGAAATTGAATATATGTGATTTGAATGTTTTATATTGTACAAGACCTTAAATTTGTTCTTGAGAATCTTGTTTGGGTAAATACTTGTAGTGGGGTTCACTTGAGTAGGAGCTTGAACTTATATTCTTGCCAAGACTCATAGTAGGGCTTACTTGAGTCAAGGTTTAAATTTGCATAGTAATGAGTTAAATCAATTTAAGAACAAACCTTAAGTTGGATTAAAGTGCTTAATTGAGCTAGTTCATTACATTAGGAAATCTTTTAGTTGTCAACTCAATTCCCCAATATCTATCATCATATATCATACCTACCATTTTCATCACTTGTTTTAGATTGCTTAAGTTAATTTAGTTTAGTTGTTAAAACAATTTCCAAACCAAAAATGAATTTTACTTTTCCGCACGTAGTTTAGATTAGTGTACATAATTTAGCTATAGCCAAATATCCTTCCTTTCCCTAAGGAACGATCTCGCTTGTCAATATACATTTCATTCGATTTGTGTATTCCAAGTGTGGAATTTTGGTACTTATAAAAGTCCGATCAATGTCAATTGGGTGACTACTAACTGTATTCCATTACAAAGATCTGCACTTGGATTTATATTTCTCAACAAAATTATTGGGATTCCAATTTTTAAGTGTAACTCATGATTCAGAAGTCCATGAAATTTCAAACTATTTAAGAACTCAACAAGGAACATCATGTCTTAATCAAACACCTTCCAGAAGCTTTACAAATAGAATTAGAACTGAAATATGTAGTTTTGTCCCCTAAAATGACATTCAAAACATAAGAGTTGATCTAATCAACTGTTTGATTTGTTGGAGTTAGAATTCCTCTGTTTCTCAAATAGTCCAGATCTGTATATATGTTAATTAAATCCGGATACGTACTTGAGACAACAGATGCAACAGGATCACCAGAATCTAGTATAACTGTATAAGTAGATCATCTGGTATTTTAATCCAGCAAGAATCTTCTTCACCTTCTAAAGATACAGTGGGCAATTTTTCATCTTCTAGTCAATAACCATTCAGTAAAGGACGTGGAGTCCTTTATTCTCATATTTTCTGTTAAAAAAAATAGTTGACACGACTTCCATACTTGTGACTTGTTAATTAAAGCATGACCAACATCTTCTCTACATTCTATAAGAACAACATGTAGGGTTTATCGAAAATCACCACCAATAAGAACTTTTATCCCACCAAATGGTTTTTCATTCGAGTTTACATCATTAAATCTCATGATGTCTTTCAATGATCAGTCTACTACTTCAAAGGTGTTTCGGTGGTCCATTGGGGCTTCATCCCAAATAATCAAATTGGTTTTTTTCATGAGTTCTGCCAAATGTGTTCCTTGATGAATGTTGCATGTTGACTGATCGTTTAAGTCAACTAGTATTGAAAACCTTGAATGTGCAGTCCAACCACCTGTAATAATAAATATGCAATTCTTGATGAGGCAACAACAAGGCTGATCTTACCTTCTGACATTAAACGAGAAAGAATGGTCTTAAATAAGTATGTTTTTCTAGTCCCACCGGCACCATAAGCAAAGTACAAACCACCTTTCTTTTCAATTACTGATTGCACATTCATTTGTTGCACATTAAGGCCATTGTGAAATTCTTTATGTTCCATAATCAACCTTTGAAAATCATATGAAAGTTCTTCCTAGAGTAATATATTATTAACAACTTGAATTAAATCATGATTTGGAAGTGGTAAAGGTGGAAAATCCTTTAGAGATCTGTTATTCTTTTCTAAAATTTGTTCTATTTCATAGAGCGCATGATTTTTGTGTTGAGCCTTTGTCAATCTTAGATGAGGGAAGTTTAAAATCCTCTATTGACGATACAGAATATCTTCTAACAATAGATCCCAATTGTTTTCCCAAAGCTTTAAGGGATCAGAAACCTCACAAAACAATTAAAATGTGATAAATAATTGATGTAATTAGGATCCTGTAGACCATTGAACTGCTTGAACAATTGCTTCATGCCATTCTTTATCCTCATCTAATAAACTAAGTGCATAAAATGTAGCCTTGTATGTTTCATATGTTACACCATTGACAGTTGTAATCTCTTCAAACTCTGAGCTCATTTTACAATGTTGAGTAGAATTCGAAGGTAAAATCTTTCTCATGATGGGTGTACATAAAAAAATCCAACCTATATATTTTCCAAATTTCTCCTCTTCCATGTTTTGGATTGTGAACCATACCCATTTTGTTGGAAAATCTGCATAGCTTAGCTCTCTAGCATCCTCATATTTGGCATTTGCTTCCATCCATTGTATGAACATAGTTTTTTCAACATCTATTCTATTTACAACATTGTCTAAGTAATATGAATCTTTGAAAGTGACAACATTTTCTTCGGGAAGGTGGAAGCTAAGTCTATCTACACCCAAACTACAATATTGGATATCGAATTGAAACAGGCCTCACATGCAGATAAATATCGACAATCTAAAATTGATTTTATCTCATCGATTTCCACTAGTTGTTCTGTTTCATTTGTGCTGGTTCGGATAGTGGTCCTCCAAAACCATTGTTGTTGTCCTTTTTTATATACTTGAATAGGTACTTTATTGACCTTGATTTGTTGCATCACTCTACATTTATATGTGCTTGATATTTAACAACCAGATCAAGATTATGTGGCACAACGAATCTATTGTCGAGCTTGATATTATTCTTTTCAACAAATGTTCTGTCATCTCTTCTTTGGTAAACTGGAAATCCATTATCATCTAATGTTGTTTTTCTGGTAAACTTTTTGGGAAAATGCTTTGAGCAAGAACCTTTCACCATACACGAAGATTTGAGGTTAGCACTTCCACATGACCCATGGATCATATATTGCACAACAGATGCATATTCGATTGGGACTTTTTCTTTGTTTGAAATTTCTGCTGAAATAATTTTATCTATGCTTATACCAGTTTGACACTTATTGTCTGAATAAAGGAAAAGCAAGATATGTGCATTTGGTAGACCCTTTTTTTTTTTTTTTTTTTTTTTTTTTGAAATTCTATCATGTATATAGCTGAAATGAAATTAAAAAAATAATAATAATAGAAGTTAAGTTTATGCTATATAAAATTTTGTTTTTCTAAATACAATATTTTTGAATTATAAACACACCAGCCAAAACTGTACCAAAATATTTTCCTTGAACCAAGTCTCGCAATAAATGATCAAGCTTTATTTTGAATACTCTTGATACAATATCAAGTTATTCATCGGGCTTTTGACCTGGTATGGATTCGAAAGTCATAAACAAATCTGGATAGCCGAAATATCTACAAATGGTCATAGCAACTTGGAAATTTTGAGCCATATATTGAGGTCCACCACTAAAACTTGAGGGGAGCACGATGCATTTTTCAGTAGATGCTGGAGTTAAATCTCCCTTTAAGACGACATCTTTTAATCCTTTGAACAGCTCAACTTGTAGTTGTGGTTGGTTTAATCGAACCCAATGTAATCGTTCATATTCACGGCATGTATATGTATCAATCAAAAATTGTTGAAATAACCTTCCACAAAACAAAAGAAAATTTTTTGTGCTTCAGTTTGTCGTTGTTGTAATCTGTAGTACTTTCTCATGGTCACACATTGTCTCTTGGTTTTTCGTTTGCCATCATTAGATACATACTTTATACCTAGCTAAAAACCATCATCACCGTATGGAAATGGCAAAGGATATTGCATGGCCATAAATGATAGGTGTAGCTCACTTATCGTTGCAATCCATCTAATTTATGCTTAACAATAATATCTCGCATAACATTATCAACTAGATCCCCAACAATTAGAACTGCAACTTCTGGTGCCGTTTGTAAATTATAGACAATGGGGTCATTAGAACGACTTCTAATCAATCTTAAACGGATGGGGACAAATTATGAAACTCTAAAATGATCTCATGTCATTCTAAAGACTTTTGCTAGGTCATTGCATTCATCAAAAAATTTCACCAATTTAGAAATAATGTCGAACTCTAATCTTGATGAGAAGACAATTTCCCAGAACAATGCTTTCAATTTGTTCTTTACCTCATTCTCAGTATTGTATATATATAGTTGTGTGAACTTAGGCTTATCTCCAGTAACAGGAAGTAATGAACCTATCAGGTGGTGGTTATGTCCACTAATACGATAAACACAAGGACCTCCCCCAACATTTATACTATTATCAACTTTAGCACCAATAGAAGTAAGAGAAAATATTGAAATATATCATCTAATATTCTTTTTGAAATTAGTTGATCTACTTCCACCATCATAACTCAATACAGATTTAAGAAATAGAGGTGCATCTTTCAAAATAGGTAATCGTATCTTTCCATCTTTACAACAAAACAAATATTTTGGATTAGATGTTTCTTTTTATTTGTCATTCTACTCTTCATACCAAACAATAGCTCCATATTATTGGAAAACGTGTTTTGGGGGATCAAAATCCCAAGGTTTGACATTTCTTCCTATTATAATAAAGGGGACATAGGCTAAATTATAATGTTATAACTATAATACTTAAACTTGATGATCTTAAGGAAGTTGTTGTAAAAATTCGTACTATGTGAATTGTGTTGATTTGAACTTAAACCTCCAAATGCCATCTCATCTCCTATATGCCCTGAGGTATTAGAATATTATTAATTAAATAATATATATATATATATATATATATATAACGATTAACGTAACCTTAACTTCTAAATATGTGCATTACTAACCTGTCATCATTATTCCCATTGTCGATTCATCTGCTTTAGTAACTGTTTCAAGGGTGTAGTCGCAATAATTGCTATTTGCAATTGAATAAGAGGATTGTTGCATGTTTGTCGATGCGATGACGTTTTCATTCTCGTCCATTATAAATGAAAGAGTCAATAGTTTTTGAACGTTTGTTTGATCTAAGCAAATGAAGATTTAGCCTACGACTTCTAGCTCTATCAATCTTATCCATCTAAAAAAAAATTACATACAGAGTACTTAAAAAATCTAAACAAAACTCATTAAAGACAAAACTAAATTAATATAGTAAAGTAAAGTTGAAATAAATGTTAGGGGTACCTGTTTATTATTGTCCAAAGAAATATAGTATAAATTTGAGTACGTGTGAGGAATACATATGAAGTAAGAAATATTATAATTAAAGTAATAATAAATGGATTTAAGTAAAACAATTGTGTAAATCAAATTAATGGATGCATGATGTACTTCATTAAGTTTAACTTGAGAAACGTAAATCAAAGGAAATCAAAAAAGGCAATTATATAGTAAGAAAGGAAACTTCAAAATATATATTTTTGAAAGGGTCGAATGCCCGTACAAATTATTCTTAATAGAAAGTGGCATTACGATATATAGGCTTAGAGATTATAAAATAGAAACTACATCTTCTAATGAAAGTAGCAATAGTAATAATATTAAAAATTATCAGTTATGGACAATATGCGATCGACATCCGATTTATGTTTTAAAATTGCTTTGTATTCTTCAGTTTTAGCTTTCAATGATTTAATTTCTTCAAGTGACTTGTTGTATCCTTCATCGATGCAGTCATAACACCACTTACAGTATTGCATTTTTGAGAAGTTGACATCAATTAATTCAATTTTTGTATTTCCTTTGATGAAGGTCAACAGTTTTTTAGTGGCATCTTGCTCGAACTTAATTCTATGCTTTGAAGCGTGACCAAAAAAACACTTGGGTGTTGAAGTTGGATACAGTATTAAGATTGATCTCAACAAATTAAATGCTCGAAACAGTTCTGGACCCTCAACTGTATATGCACCCTCAACTGTGTATGCATAGCCAAATTTTCTTATATTTAATTTTTCAATCACATTACTAAGCAGACTTTTATAGCATTTATTAACAAACAAATTTAACCTATCCTTTAATCCGCACAAAGAAAAGTTAATCATATTATAATTGGTTTAAAAATTAAAAATTTACCAACTAAGGTACGGCAACATTGTGTGTGTGAACATGTGATATTAGAATATGAAATTTAACATTCTTTTGCCTTTTTTTTGTTAAAATTGATGATATATATATATTTTTAATTCATATCACTAAAATTAAAAATAAAGATATCATGACAATTGTAAAAGAGGATACCATGACTATATCAATCTTTTTAGATTAATTTATATGAGTTGGGTACTACTCAACATACTGAATGTCAAACTTCTGAATGGGCAATCTAAATAGTTTAAAAAAGTATTTAAAAATAATAATTTAAAAAATGGATTGAAACTCAATTGAATAGAAAGTGTTATGGGTTGTTTATTTTTTTATCTAAAGTCTTATAATACCTTAATTTATTAGACATATGGATAAGTCTTATAAATTAAGATACTGTGATATGTTTGTTTTTTTCATTTTGGATGACTTATTATAAATATAAAATTGATTAGGTTGTGTTAGGGTTTCTTCAAAATTGGAAATTTTTGGAAAATTGATATGATTTTTAGGATTTTATTATGTGTGGATAAAATTATAAATTTATGAATTGTTATAGGACATTTGTGGAAATTTATTAAAAAACTCTACTGTATCACTTTTTGAATAAGATAAAAGTCAAAAAGTCAAAAAAATTTACTTTTTCTAAAAGACATATATATATATATTAAAATAAGATATAAGTTGAAAAAACAAACAAACAAACTAATTTATCTTAATTTAAGATATAAGAGGCAATAAGTCTTATAATGAAAAAAACAAACAGCCCCTTAGTGTATCAGATGTTTCAAAAAAAAAATTACGGATTGAGATCTAACAAAAAAGATAAATCTTCATGAATATGATCATCCTTCATTCCTTCTTTTAGGTTTTATTAAACTAATCATTAAAATTAAAGTAAATTTCTAGTAAAAAACAATTAAACCTTTAAATTAATTTTCTTAGGAAAAATTGGAGCTCCAATGACAGTTGAGGATATCAAGTACAAATTTTTTGGTTCATTTAAAAATATGAGAGAATGATTCTAACGCTTGGAAAAACAACACATAATTATAAAGTTCAACATTAGACCTAAACATCACATAATTAAGCTTGGATTGGATTGATGATGTTGGAAATTATATGCTAATAATCAAAATCATGCACCCAGACTCTCTCAATGCGGCACATTAATGGACTTCAAATATTTCTGATAAATGAACTGAAATTGGCCCGTTAACCTTATTGTTATTATATTTTGCCCTAGACCCAACCGATTTGACAACTCTATTTCCACAATGTTTACCAAACCAATTTCCAATTAGACAAACACTTTTCTACTCTACTCAGGGTTAAGTGGAAGTGGTATGCATATCTCTTTGTTTCCTTATCAGTTCGATTTGAATTAATTTCTTGACTTTTTTTTTGTTTTGGTTTTTTATTATCTTGCAGTAACTTTGTTTTCTCAGTAGAGTGAGTTTAATTAATTTTTTTTGAAAATTTTTTTTATATTCCTGTTGAGTTTTTTGTTTTCTCAACGGATCTAGTTGACTTAATTTGTTGGTTTTTTTTTCTTCTTTGTTTTCACAGCAAATCTAATTGAATTAATTCCTTGAATTCTTTTTTATATTCCTCTTGATTTTTTTTTCTCAGTAGATTAAATATATTTTGGATAAGATAAAGTCTATATACAATTATGCATGTATCTTCTTGATCCATATGCACCCGTATTTTTTATTTTTTATTTTAATCACATCTAATATTTATGTGGTTCTCGATTCTCATTAAAAAATTTCATTCTAGCCGGCCAGAGGAGATGACATGTTACTGTGATCGATAGCTGTTTGGTGTTCTTTTGACATTACTCTAATGTATTTCTTATTATTTTATTTTTTTTATTGATACTATCTATCAGTTGTAATACAAAATTAATGGTAATCAGTTAGCTTGGTAGATATTATCATAATTAATTATTATTTTTAATTAATTAAGATAATTTATTCATTATCTCAATAATTAAGGACTTTTAAGATAAAATAAAATAAAACAAATGCAAGGAATGTGGTATTGTTTTGGATTTCAATTCGACTTATGAAACTTTCATACTTTTCATTTTCCTTGTATTGTGTTTTTTGGGTGGAATGTGAAACCATTATTTATGGCTTTTAAGATAGTGTTTTAATGATCAATATAAATAGAATATATATATATATATATATATATATATATATCTAGTCTTTCTACTATCAGTTCGTCCTGATATAAAATATATCAGGACGAAGAATGTGAACCATAGATTTTGAATTAGACTCTGAATTCTCAGCCAATAGTAGTGATGATAGTTCACAAATATGTGATAAACAAGTTTGTACTTGTCAAGAAATCAATGTTCTAGATCAATCTGATTATTCTTTAATTATTGGAATGATCGATAGCATTAAAGATCCTATCCTTAAAGCCAATTACATCAGACAAGTACAACAAAAGATTACCAAGACATCCACCCAAATACCAAAACCAATAAACGAAGAAGAAAAACCCACGACCTCCTCTATTGCCCCAGATTTTGACCAAAACGTTTTACAAAGATTTCAGAGTACCCAAAAGAACATTACCATCCCAGATCTCTAGAAAAATATCCAGAATATTAAAAAAGAAATTAAAGATTTAAGAATTTCAACCCAAAAATTATAGCAACAATTAGAGTCCCAAAAGACCAAAAAACCCCAAAACAGTCCACAACCTGAACTAGTTTTAAAAGCTCTAGTGATTCTGATTATGATAACACCAGCATAACTCGTCCAGAACAAGAACTAGCCAATGTCCTCTGCAACAAGGAAATGGAGCCTGCTGCGACTTTAGCCAATATCACTAAACCTTTCAGGATATAGAAATGGTATTGTGACATAGATATTAGAATTTCTTCCGACTATAATCTCAGGGTCAATGTCTTAATTGATTTAGGAGCTGACCAAAACTATATCAAAGAAGGATTAGTACCCACAAAATATTTGGAATCAACCACAAAATCATTATATGGAGCCAATAAGCAGAAACTTGATATCAGTTATAAATTAACCAATGCCAGAGTTTGCAATTCTGGAGTTTGTTATAACATCAGCTTCCTTATGGTCAAGACATTATCCCAAAATGTCATTCTTGGTCTACCCTTCCTCTACCTCATCACTCCTTTTACTACCACTGAAGAAGGATTAGTAACTGAATATTTAGGAAAAAGAATTTTATTCCCTTTTACTTTCCCTGTCCTTGAAAGGGAATTAAATTCTTTAAAAAAGACTAGTATAGGAAAAGACAACTACATCTTTTTGGAACAACAGATAAATGATCTTAGCATGAAAGAAAATCATTTGTCTTTCCTAAAGGATGACCTTAGATTTGAAAGACAAAAGAAACATATAAAGGAACCTAGAACTCAAAAAAGAATTAGTGATTTCAAAAGTAACCTAGAAAAAGAATTTTGCTCTTCCTTCCCAAATGCTTTATGGAATAGGAAGAAACATATAGTCAGCATTCCCTATAACAAAGATTTTTCAGAAAAAGGAATACCGACTAAAGCTAGACCTATCCAAATGATCTCTAAACTCTTTGAATATTGCAAAAAGGAGATTCAAGACTTATTACAAAAAGGACTTATTAGACCTTCTAAATCACCATGGAGTTGTCCTGCTTTTTATGTCAGGAAGAACGCTGAAATAGAAAGAGGAGTTCTTAGACTTGTCATCAATTACAAGTCTTTGAATGAAGCTCTCCAATGGATCAGATACCAAATACCTAATAAAGCAGACTTACTAAAAAGACTTTATAATGCTAATATATTTTCAAAATTTGATATGAAATCGGGTTTTTGGCAAATTCAGATTGCTAAGGAAGACCGATACAATATTGCTTTTACTGTCCCTTTTGGTCAATATGAATGGAATGTTATGCCTTTCGGGCTAAAAAATGCTCCCAGTGAATTTCAATGCATTATGAATGAGATTTTCAATCCTTATATTGAATTTTCTATTGTTTATATTGATGATGTACTAATCTATTCTGACAATGTTGACCAGCATTGAAAGCACTGAAACATATTCTTAAAAACCGTAAAAAATCAAGGTTTAGTGGTTTCAGCCCCAAAAGTAGTTTTATTCCAAACCGAAATCAGATTCTTAGGTCACAATATCAAGAGAGGCACTATCATACCTATCCAAAGAAGTCTAGAGTTTGCTAGCAAATTCCCAGATGAAATCAAAGACAAAACACAACTTCAAAGATTCTTAGGTTGTTTAAACTATGTGGCCAACTTTTATAAAGAATTAAGAGTCATTTGCAAACCCTTGTTCCAAAGACTTAGAAAAAACCCTTTACCATGGACAAACCAGCATACACAAGCAGTTAGAACAGTCAAAGAACATGTCCAAAAACTTCCTTGTCTGTCCATTTGTCACCTTAATGCCCCAAAGATAGTTGAAACAGATGCCTCTGAGTTAGGATTTGGTGGAATCCTTAAACAGACTATTGAAGGAAAATAATACCTTGTTAGATATGTTTTGGGGTCTTGGAATGATACTTATAAAAAATATTCTACTGTTAAAAAAGAAATTCTAGTAATTGTTTTAACTATTCAAAAATTACAAGATAATTTGATCAACCAAATTTTGTTTTAAAAGTAGATTGCCAATCTGAAAATTCATATTGAAAAAAGATGTCAAAAATCTTACTTCGAAACAAATATTTGCTAGATGGCAAGCTTTATTATCTGTATTTGATTTCACTATTGAGCATATCAAAGGATCAAAAAATAGTCTACCAGATTTCTTGATCAGAGAATTTTTGTAGGGTAAAAAACCATGAGTAGCAGCAAAAGCAAGCCCCGAGGCCCCAGGCCCACTATTAGGCCAGACTTATCACCCGAATTATCACCCAACAACAAACTTATTACAACTTATCAGGGCAACAACCAGGTTGCACTAACTTACCATGAAGACAATAATTTGACCCCAACTACCCAAAGCCCAAAACCTAGTCACAAAGATAAATATGCCCTAAGCTTATTATCTCAATCTCACACTCTAAAACTATCATGTCAAATTGTAGCTTCCTCCCACAGACCGACTATTGCAGGACCAATTCAGATTTCAAACAGTTTTTCCCCGCTAAGATCAGAATCTCCATCCTTTAAGACTATTACCTCTTCCTATATCAGCCCCCATTCCTCCAAACAAGATAAATCGGCCCAAATAAATCAATATCAGATTACTTCATCATCTTGCCCGAGGATTAATTCTCCAGTTTATCATTACCAGGTTAAACCCTTTTTTGACAGATATTTTGCGATGGAAACACCACTATTACTTGACCATTATTTCAAGGAACCTAAAAAACTGGCGAATGCAGTCATTGACCCCCAGTTTTGCAGGATTCCCGAGGATATAACAAAAAGACACATATTCTATGAATTCATCTTGGTGGACACAGACTCCATCTATGTGCCCGATGTTTTCGACAAAATAGACAAAGAAAAGTTGATTTTCAAAAAAATTAAACTTTCCAAATTCATCACCTTAGACTATTGGGGGGGTGACCCCAACAAGAAAAACAGATTTTCCAGACCATTCCATGTTTCTGAATATTCCTATTGGGATTATATAGATGCATGGACAAATGTTTTATATGGACAAAACCCAGGTAATTCCTTATCTTGGTTTGTTTATTTTGACAAAGATTTTCCTCTTCAAATCCCTTTTTGGTTTCTTGAATGGTGGGACAAATATGGTCTAACTATTGATCTCCTTCCTCATTCTGTCAAGGAAGGATATGTTCAATAGATAACTTATCTTTCTAAACCAAATGATTGGGATTTCATCCCCGACTTATTGCTCTTTTTCAAGCATTTCAGTCTAACTTGGATTCCAATGCTTGATTATGCTATCAAAGACAAAATGGTCGGAAATGTTAATATTCCCTATTTTGGCAGACAAACAAAAGTTAAGTGGTGGAGCGGCATGAATATTGCAGACCATGGCAAAGATAGGGTTAACATATGGTTCTTAGAAAATCATACTCTTTGCAAATCAATTGACCAGTCCCAATTCTTAATGGCCAAGTCCCAAAATCAAGCCAAGATTGCCGTTGCTAGCACCCCTGAAGAGCTAAGGAAAATAGCACAAGACATAGAGAAGACAATGACAAATATGTCCCAAAAACACTCAGGATCAAAAACCCAAGATGAGGATGATGATCTTCTTGATGATAATGATCCCAACAATGATGCCCACAGCTATTTCAGTCATGACCTATCACCTTAGCAGAGGCTTTAGCCTCGTCAGATTCACCAGACTTATCTTAAAAGAACATGGCATTCGTTATCAGTTTCCATGACTCATCATGACTTATCAATTATCATCAGAGTGTCGGCATATATGGACAACCCGTGAAAAAAAAAAGTGTCGGCAGGTATGGACAACTTAACTTAAGGACAACTCGTGAAGAAGTGAAAGACAGCTCCAATAGTTCCAATCAACCCATCATGACCTAGCCATAATTTATTGTAAAGAGTCTATATGTAATAATTATGTTCACAACTATATTTGTAACTATGGTTAGTTTAACCTGAGTTTGTCTTCCTTTATAAGGAATACTTAGGACAGGTCTTAGAACAGGTTCAATTTTCGGATTGTTCTCTCTTCTTTGTAATCTCCTCCCTCCCATTGTAATCTTTCCTCTCTGATAAACCTTCCTCTTTCTATTGTAAAATTCTGAAATTTTAATGAAGTGTGCGACTTATTCCTGTATATCCATTGTTCATCACTGCTGTCAAACGTATACTGCTGCAGTAAGTATTAATTTCGTAGTTAAATTATGTTTTCTTGTTCATTCCAATTTATGTTTTTACTTTTGCTTTATATTATCTTGTCTATACTATCATATTTGCTTGTTCTACGTTTTGATATCAGAGCCTTGAGACTTATTGAAGAAGAAGGTTTAATATAAGTTGAAATTCTAGGTGCAAAAGTCAGTAGTATATATATATATATATATATATATATATTTATCATATAATTGTTTATCAAAAAATATGTATCATATAATAGTTTCTTTTATAAGGAAGTAACATGTGTCATCTATTTAATGTTATCTTATATCATATATATTATTTAATTGATTTATTTAGTCATAAATAATAGTATAATAATAGTATTTTTTTAACCGGAAGCCGCCATTTGTTATTTTATTTAATGCTTAAAAAATAAATAATTCATAACATATATCATATTATAACAATAATAATAATTAGTTCATTTCATCTTCCTATGCTTCCCTTCCTCCCTGTTGGTTTAAATAAAATGTTAACTTTCAACGTAATTTAGGTGGTTTTATTCCACCATAATAACTTTCATTCATTGAATTAATTGTTGCTCATTTCATCACATCAATTTTTAATGCAACAATGGACTCACCCTCATTTAAGATTTTTAGGCATGCTTCTATTACTAAACCCCCCACAATATCTTAGTATCTTTGATAGAAAAATGCTGTTAGCCCATCTACACCAGGAGCTTTTCCCGGAGCCATATCAAAAATTGCTCTCCTAACCTCATCCGCAGTAAAAAGGCCAACCAGAAAACCACTTGAACCTGTCGACAATTTCGGTTCAATACATCCCAGTACCTGATTAACACCTGCGGAATCAGGTTCATCTGACTTGAAAAGGTTTGAGAAGTAATCAACTACAACACGCTCCATTGCAACTATGTCCACACACCAAGCTCCCCTTTTATCATACAGTCCCCGAATGATAGTTATAGCTTTCGCGAGGATGCCTTCCAATGGAAAAACTTGGTGTTGCAATCACCCTCTTTTAACCAATTCACTCTTGATCTCTGATGCCAATACTTCTCTTCTACTTCCATTAAGTTGTTCAATTTTGCTTCCACATTTTGAATATGTTGCTAGGAATCTGGTTGAATCGGGTCCGTAACACAATGCAACTCATCTTGAGTTTCTACTATGTTTTTCTCATATCCACTCTTTTCCTAGTGTTCCAACTCGAATGTTTCATTGTGCAATGATTTGGTTTGATCATTAATTGTGGAAAATCTAAATGAGCTTAATTCTAATGTTGGAGGGAATGGAATGTTGTGTATGTTTCTAGAAAAGCAAATTATGTTGCTCACTACCTTTCAAAATTGGCTTTATCTGTTGTAAATGACCAATTTTGGATGGAGGACTACCCTCCGTGTGTGGAGAGGTATATCTCGGATGAGGTCCGTGTTTGTTGAGGTTTTAATAACAGTTTCGTTTTTTTCCAACAAAAATAAATAAATTATGTGATTTGCAAGAGTTTTGACTTTTAATGAAGAAACAAAGGAAACAATATTTAAAGCTCAAAGATAGATTGATGATAATTAATTCTAGGAATTCTTTTTGTTTTCAACACAACAACATGGAGAAATTATTACTTTAAGTTTATTTTGTATGATTATTAATTTTATAGTTTTATAATTTAAATGTAACCTTAATCTTTTTTGTCTACACTTATTTTCAATTAATATAAAATGTTATTGGTTACTTTTTTTTCTCTTTCATTTTTAATAATTTTGCTAATTTAGGTGTTGACCAGATCAAATTTAATTTATCGAAAACAATTCCCCTCATTAATTAAGGAAAAACATGAATATTTAAAATTATATATAATTTTTAGTGTACCCGCATTCGTTTTCAATTCTTTTTAGTATTTATTTCTTATTTTCTTATATAATTGTTATAACAAATAACCAAATAGCAAACACATACATTTTACATTTTTAGTCAAATTCATTTTACATTTTCGGCAACTATATGTTATGATAATATTTTTAACAAAGTTTGAGTATCGCACGGGTTGACACACTAGTGTGTATATATATATATATATAAAAAATGAATATATAGCATTTAAGTCCAAAACTCTCTTATGACAACACACATAGGCGAAATTGGGGGGGGGGGGGGGGGGGGGGGGGGGGGGGGGGGGGGGGGGGTTGTTGCATTTTTCAGAGCTTTAAACTTCTTTAGAGGTTTTATATAATATACTCTATATTCAAAAAGACAGTGGGCTCCTATGGGTTATGTTCAGAACTTTAAGGGGCCGTTTGGTAACGTTTTCGTTTTTCAGTTTTTGTTTTCTTTAATCTGAAGTTTTTAAAAACTGATTTTTGGATTTTTTGAATTCGAAAACGCGTTTGGTAGCAATGGTTGGAAACGATATTCGGAGAATCAAAACATAAAAAACGTGTTTAGTATAATATTTTTAAAATCATTTTTAAAAGATTAATATTATAAATAATGAAAAAGTGATATTAAAATAATTAAACATTAAAACTAAAAAAATTAAAATTAAATAATAAATCAATTTAATTTTCATCATCAAACCTATCGAAATCATCATCATCTTTTTGATATAGATCCATGAAGATCCAAAAGATGGATTTGGTTTGAGTAAATTTTATTGCTAAAAAAAGTTTTCAAGAATACTGAAAACAACAAATTGTTGTTCTCAGAGTTCTCAATTTTTTGTTCATTAAAACTGAAAACTGTTCTCAATGTTTTATAAAACAGTTTTTTGAAATCATCTACCAAACGGGTTTTTCCTGTTTTTGTGACTCAGAAAATAAAAAACAGTTTCTGAAAACGTTAACAAACACGCTCTAAACTTCTTTAGAGGTTTTATATAATATACTCTATATTCAAAAAGACAGTGGGCTCCTATGGGTTATGTCAGCTATCACTTATTAAAAGAAAATCTCTATAAATTTTCTTTTTGAAAACGTGATTGAGTCAGTGTTGCTTTACGTGTTTAAATAGGTTAATGTGGCGGTTCCAAGGTTTGGTGGAACCGGAACCGAAACCGGCATAAATCGGTTCTGTTTCTGGTTTCGGAACCACTGGTTCCGGTTCCAGTTCCTATGAAACCGGCGGTTTAGAACCTTTTTTTTTTTTTTTTAATTATTAAA
Organism: Acer saccharum; assembly: GCA_030490815.1. Lineage (NCBI taxonomy): Eukaryota > Viridiplantae > Streptophyta > Magnoliopsida > Sapindales > Sapindaceae > Acer > Acer saccharum. Next base: position 23,959,932 of record CM059869.1, on the reverse strand, counting down.
AAAAAAAAAAAAACTTCGAAGTTCTAACTTGTAACTTGTAAGTTGTAAATTGTAATTGAATAAAATAAAATATATAAATGACAAATTACAAAATAAAATAAAATAAAATTCATTGGGTTGGATGTTGGAAGTTGGATCACCCGACCGAAAATAAAATAAAATAAACAAATGACAAATTACAAAATTAAATTAAAATAAAACTAAACAAAATGACAAATTACAAATTACATTTCATTGGGTATTTTCGTATTTGGAAATTGGGTCACCCAAAATTCGAAAATAACATAAAATAAATAAATGACAAATTACAAAATTAAATTAAAATAAAACTAAAAAAAAATGTAAAGTTATTAGCCTTGCACTTAATTTTTACCACAATTAAGTTGCCTACGTATCCTTTTGGGGGGGTTTAGAGGAATCAAAGGCCACGTAGTTCTCTTACCTTTTATTACAGGTTTGGTGATGACGTGGACTAATTGTTGTCGTGATGGCGTGATCCGCATGACCGCGATACGGCATATGCTATTCCGGCTCCACTGCTTCAGTTTTAGGTTCGTCATCTTTGAAGAAATCGTACGTTGGCTCCTGCTCGATTTCTTGTTGTCTATATTGCGCCTTCGTCCAGTCATCTACACAGACCTGTATCTGTAGTGCTTTTGGAGTCAAGCACGAACGTTTTTCATCCAGGATATTCCCCTCGGCGCTGAACTCTTGTTCCACCGCCACTGTAGAAACTGGTGTTGAAAAAATATTTTTGGCTATCATAGCCATGATTGGATAGTACTTTGCGTACTCTTTCCAATATTGTAAGATATCAAATTTTTTCCCTGGCATATCTTCTATAAACTCAAAAGAAGCATTTAGATAAGATTCAAGCTCGGAATGCGAACAGGAGCTTGATGAAGAACATCTAGGTTTTTTGGTATTTTTTGATAACATACTATACCCTAAATTCAAAAATCCAGAGGAGGATGATAAGGGCTGAGATGCAGTTTGTGTTCGTGTAACATCTAAGTTCAGTGAGGATCCATAAATTGTAACATATTCATCATATAAATTATACAATAATTTCTTAACTCTATCACAACATGCATCAACATCATATGCAATATTTAAACCTTTAACGCCATAATAACCTTTTAGATAATAAGAAAAACTTTTTAATTTACAACGTGGATCAAAAACCATAGCAATCAAATAAATATTTTTGAAACTCATTATAATACTTTAACCATTTTACCTTCATAGCACTAACAGCTTCCGCTATTGCTGTGTCGGATTCACAATGAGAAAATGCACTAGCAATATTAGGGGGGTTTTCAAATATAGCCACCGTTAAGATGCCAAAACCACATATAGCCACTAGTTTTTAAAAAACCAAATATAACCAATATGATCATGGATCAACCAATATGATCATGGATCATGGATTGTGTGGTGGAAGTTAGTGGGTTCTTTGACAGTTATACCCCTGGAGACGACTTTATTGTATTTAAATACCTGATCTTACAATTTTACCCCTATTCGAATTCTTCTGATCTGACATCTAATTGTTCTACTAAAAGACAAAATTACCCTTGTTATAGAATATCGGTTCAAAAGACAAAACGGAAACGGAAAGGCACCAGTAACAAAAGCTTCAAAAGTGAGAAAGCCACACTGAAGAACGACGACCGCAGGCCGCAATGGAGGGAAAACGGGAAACGGAAAAAGCCTTGGAAAGGGAAACGGGAAAGCCACAGTGTGTGGATACTCAGAAAAGAACGACGACCGCAGGTGACCACTAAATACCCTGACGACCACCGTGTGTGGATACGAGGTAGGATCGGATTAGGTGTGTTCTTAATCGGCACGATCCCTAATAATTTCCTTTGATTTGATATCCTCTATCCCTTCATCGGCACGATCCCTAATTACATTTGATTTGATATTAGGGTTTGTTTGGAAATCTGAAATTACTTGAAATCTGGATTTAATCTTGAATTAATTCCCCCTTCCCGATTTGGGTCTTGATTTTTACCATGATTTTCCCATCAATCGTTTAGGACCCAAGACCGGTCTCCATGATTTCGATGGTTCACCAAAAAAAAAAAACCCTTTACATGAAGCTTTCCGTGATGTTGCCATATCCCCTTAGACTTTACATGAAGCTTTCCATGATGTTGCCAAACAAGATGCCATGTCCAAGATTAAAGTTCCATGATACATTCATGATGTTGCCAAACAAGATGCCATGTCCAAGATTAAAGTTCCATGATACATTCATGATTCTTGACATTCCATGACGTTTCCATGACATTTTATGATGTTAATATGATTTTTCATGACGTTGCCATGACATTAAATGATTTCATGTCCAAGATTAACGTTCCATGAAGCACTCATGATTCTGGACATGGCATTTTTCATGACATTTCCATGACATTCAATTCATTTTTCATGACGTTTCCATGACATTCAATGATGTTTACATGACCTTCCATGACGTTGCAATACTTTCCATGATGATGCCATGACTTTCTTTACTTATGCCATGACGAAGGCTAACATTCCATGATGCTTTCGATTCCATGATATGTTTATATGACTTTACATGACCTTCCATGACGTTGCAATACTTTCCATGATGTTAACATGACTTTGTTTCCATGATGCCATAATGAAGGCTAACATTCCATGATGCTTTCGATTCCATGATGTTTATATGACTTTCCATGATGCCATCACAATCATCTCCCATGGCTTTCAATTACTTTTCATTACCTTTTCATGTTAGCCTCTTATAATTCTGTGTTTTCTATGCTTTCATGAAGTGCCTATGGTTTTTACACGAATTGCCTATGGTTTTTACACGACCTATGGTTTTTACATGAATTACGTTTGGTTTTTACACGAATTACGTATGGTTTTTACACGACCTGGCATTATTTCATATATATTCCCCCTATTATTTTCAGATGGCTTTGGACCCAAACGTGAGAACCTTCTTATATCCGGATCATGAGAGATGGATCAATGCAAGGATAAACTCGAGAGGTCGGCAGCACTGTAACATTATTGTTGACATTGGCAACGTATTAGGCAGATTAAACGTTTTAGAGCAGTTTAAGCAAGGACCTTTCGGTCATTACCTTGGTCTGCATTTGCCCGTCACTACACATGGAAAGGTTTTGCATTCTATTCTGAAAAGACAGATCGAATATACCAGTACGTCTAAAAAGCATCACCACCTCGAGATGACGAAATATGGTTTGGGCTGGGTAGGCAACAACATCGTTTCGGTCAAGTTGAGTTTTGCCTATGTTCTGGGCTAAAAATGGGTAAATTGCCAGAAGGAATAATAAAGGCGATTACTCCAACGAAGGACAGCCTATACGCAAGACATTTCCAGAACCAAACTGCGTACAATTCTGTGTTCCAAACTTTTAAACAACTGACCGATGATCAAGGTGAAGATGGCCTGAAGATGGCAAATCTGTTGGTTATAGGATATGTCTTATGCACTGTCGACCCACGTGACCGTGTACCACTATGGATGTTTGCATTATTGGATGACAAAGTAGCTTTCGAAGGTTTTCCATGGGGTTCATACGTGTATAGTTATACTTTGAACCGGCTGAAAAATGCTATACACAACAACGTTGACAATCTGAGACCCAAAACAATCGAATCAGGTTTTGAAGGAGAAGGTAAACAAGAATCACAGGACGCAGGTCCTTCCAAAGGAAATGCAAAAAGAAGAAGAATTAAAAAGAGTGAAAGCAAACCCGATGAAGCAGGTCCTTCCAAAGAAAATGCAAAAAGAAGAAGAATTAAAAAGATTGAAAGCAAACCCGAAGCAGACAAGAATGAGTCATACTCCAAAACAATCAAATCAGGTGTTGAAGGAGAAGGTAAACAAGAATCATAGAACGCAGGTACTTCGAAAGGAAATGCTTCCATCACTTACAACCTTTCCGGATTTCTTCTCTCTTTTCAGGTATGTACACCGACCACTATGCAATGCCGATTGACTGGATCCATTTCCTGACACATGTTTATAACACTATTTAATGAAAACGTTAATAGGTTTGGGCCGTTGAAAGATTTCCTTGTCTGACCGACGTAATTGGCATTCGTCGCGAGCGGAGTTATCCACGGTTCCAAAACTGGGAGTTTTTGAACGCTTCAAATGGGTTCGATGAATTGTTTTTCGACAGATGCAATGTATGTGTGTATATACATAATTGTCATGTTAGATATTTATCTCACTTTAACATTAACATTAATCCTGTGATATGTGCTGATGTGCAGTTGGTAACAGTGGACCTAAAACCTACTCCAGCCGAAACACAGCAAACCTACTTCAAATCAATCGACATGGATTACGTCTGTGACAGATTTGTTCATCTGGGATGCCCTGCCCAGCCGTATCGAAGTGAGTCTATTAGTGATGAAGTAGGGTGTGAATTGCCTGGTGGTATTCCGGATTTGGACAACCAGGAAACCAAGAATAAAAAGGAACAAATCGATTCCCATCAAAAATCGTGTCCACCTTCGGTTCAGAGGACACTGTTTGCCAACAACGAATCTCTTGAGACTACACCCAATCCAAACGGCATGGATGACCTTGACCCAAAGGAGGTTACATATAAAAGTATGTGTGGGATGATGACAAAGGTTTTGTTTGACGTTCTTCCCAGGGTGCTTCCCCAGACAGCGGTGAAGGATGTGTTGCCTAATGAGGTTACGGAAAAAAATACTTCTGAGGTGATAACAAAGGTGCTGTATGACGTTCTACCCAAGGTGCTTCCTCAGGCACTTAATGATGTGCTCCCTAAGGTCCTCCCTCAGGCACTGAATGACATTCTTCCGAAGTTGATGCCTGCTTATCTGGAGAAGGCGATGCATGACAATCTGTACAATGTGCATGGGAATGCCTCCGACTCTGCCAACAAAAAAGACAAAACTGAGGCAAATGATAATAAGGACTCCGACGGCACAAAACCAGATGGACATCCTCCCAAAGTCAATGAAGCTGAACAGAATCAGTACAATGTGCATGTCACTGCCTCCGACCCTGTCGAAAACAAAGACAAACTTGAGGAAGTTGATAATAAGATCTCCGAGGCCCCAAAACCGGATGAACATGCTCCCAAAGTCGATGAATTTGAAGTTGCAGTTGAGGTACACATATTCTGATCCAAGTCCTTACAATTACAAAATTATTTGAGTACAATACTATTTGGCTTTCTTAATACCTATTCCGCGTTACCCATTTATTATTTTTGGCTTTCTTATTACCTATTCCGCGTTATCCAAAAGGGTACATACAAGTTACGGTTTAGTCACTCTTCGAGGTTCTTTGATCATATAACAATGTTTCTTTGATCATATACCAATGCTTTTAATTGCATTTATTGCGTCACAGGCTTTTACAGGGTCCCCTATAGTCTGCAAACGTACGATCGATCTTGAACCTTACAGCTCTCCGGTTCCCAACTTGAAGGTCCCGATAGTGGAACAAAGTATAACTCTGTTGGAAAAAAGACTAGACAACTACCCAGAAAGGGATTTAGAAACCGCGAGGAAGCGGAAGAGATCCAAATTTCTGAACAGACAGTGGATCGATCCTGAGACAAGGAAGAAGCAGCAAAAGCAACGAAAAACGCCACAGCTCCTTGATATCAGTGATGATGACGATTTACTGGACACTCAATATGCCGCTTTCCTGACAAACACCGGCGATAATATTTCGTAAATTTAAACTTTAATTTTTGTAACCTCTTCATCCTCTTATTATCTATCTTTTTTACTTGCATCTAATACGTTTCGTGTTGTACCACAGTCTTTACGTGGGTCAAGAAGAGAGATTTACTCGGTAACATTTTCTCGAAATGAGGAGCGTCTCGGTGCCGTTCTCCAACCTGGTAATTATAACTGTTTTTGTACATGCTATTTATTGTCTATGCTATTTATCCCTTTATGTTTTGGCCGAACACCTTAAACAATCCTTTTTAATAAAAACCAAAATTCTATCAGCATATCGACAGCTTTATAGATGTTCTATGGAGGCGGCGTTCGTCCATAGAGGCCGAGTATGCACAGGACATCACAATGGTTGACTGTTCATTCTATGTAAGTATACCCGACTAAGTGCGTATCCAACAGTCATTTAATCAGTATAACACATCCCTGTGTCAGACAAAGTAACACCAATCCTTTAAACAGCTTAACCTTGCTAAAAAATGGGAGACGATCAAGCAAACCTTGCAACCGAAGACCTCGGGGGTACGAAAGAGTGGTAGACTGAATCCGGAATCTTGGATTGCTAATTTGGACATTGATGTCATGTCCTTCGTCCACGATGAATTTATTCTGGATGCTGTCAGAGGCGGTGGGTCAATTGTAGTTCGACCCGAGTGGTGGAAAATGAAGTCGGTGGGTTATCTTTCCTGCACTATTTTTCCTTATCACTAACTTCTCATGTCATCAATTGCTAAACCCGTTTCTCATCTTTTTCTCACCTCCGTAGGTTATAATCCCCTGTAATGTGGGTAACCACTGGGTTCTCTGCCATCTGTTCCCTGAAGATGGGGCGTTCACTTTTTACCACTCAGTGCATGCCAAAAGCAACGCAGTGTGGAGGTTAGGGCAAATGCACTGTGTCAGCTACCTAATGCCCTCCCTTCTCCACCAGTCTGGGTACTATGAGCATAAGGGGATACAAGTACATATGAAACCATTCAAGCCTGTTGATTACGTCAGAAAAGATTTGCCAACCCAAAATGATGGGTACGTAATTAATAGTCGTTAATTTCTCGCATAACCCTTTGCAACAGTTGATTTTTTCTTCAGTCTTCATATATGTATTTATTTTCATACTTTCTGTATACGTTTTCACTTTTCAGTATCCAGTGCGGCGTCTACATGTGCCAGTTTGCTGAATTTATATTAGAAAGAAAGAAAAAACCTTGGAATTTCCACTGTTCGAACGTGCCGTTGGTTAGGGCATGGATGGCACATGAGGTTTACACGAACGCAACAACGGAGTGAGCCAGCACCATAACCGCCCAGCAATCATTATTTACCATTTGCACATGTCCTTAGCTAATCACATTATCACTGGACATTGTACTCGTGTGTAAGATGTACTTTTTCAAAGCATTGTCAACACATCATTCTCACACGATTAAACAACTATTACTCCAACCTTACACGATATAAAATGTGTTGCAATGATTACACGATAATGGTCCATATATACACAGTGGTCCGATTAATCTTTGTATTAATATGATTTTGATTAATACCTCACTAAATAGAAACGGTTGCGACATATTCATTACGTTAGTGTAAAGTAATCAACAACTAACCTTTACAAACGATTTGACGATTCCTTGGGCAATCCTCTTTGCCATGCATCTCTTTAACATTTAATACACACATTACACGATAAAAAAAATTGTCCTAGATAACACGGTGGCAAGAGATTTCAAATCCACCATGTAAACGCAACGAACAACGTTGGACGTAATATATACACGAGACAATTGATCACCGTGTCACATATTTTCTGACGATACCTTCCAAAATTTAAGACTGAGCTAATTTTTGGTGACCCAGTCACCCCCTATCTAATGGGGTTGAGCATTACCCCCGTTCCCGGTAAGTAATTAACCTCGTTATAACATAACACTTGAAAACATACATAAAAAACCCAGAAAATTATCCCAACCGACCACTCAACCCATTGTTTCTGTAAAATCAAATCAAAAAATAATAGGATCCTAGTCTCCACCTTATATCTTTTTGGGTTACAATTTCAAACTGAATTTTTTAGTCAATATCAGGTAGGTTGAGGTTCGGATCAAGAATTTTGTAAAAATGGCTTCTCCAATCCATAATCCCAAATTTTGATTGATATAAGGTTCAGAGAGGTTCCTTTCTAACAACTTTAAGTTTAGAAGACAACCAATTTTAATTGGTTTTCATAATGAAACTAATGTACCTTTCTTTGACCCCATTTTATGTCAAATCCAATTCCAAAACCGTAATAATTACAACCGACTCCAAAACCAAAATCTCCACACAGAGTCCAATTCCTCGTCTGTGTTTCGGTTTGTAGTTGACGTAAAGGAACCAGAAGACGATGTCAGAAGATAGTCGGAGATAGGGAGAGAGGAAGTCGGAGATAGGAGATAGGGTGAGAGGAAATCGGGAGACTGAATAGTCTGAATTAAATCTTTGAATAAGAATTGTTAAAAAATTTATAGGTAAATTTTTTGAAATTTACCTATTTACCTATTTACCCTTAGTTGTAATATAAAACATTAGTTACTACTCCTTACACGATACATGAAAGATTATTACACGATACTTACCCTTAGTTGTAATATAAAACATTAGTTACTACTCCTTTCACGATACATGAAAGATTATTACACGATACTCTCCCAATATCCGAATAACGCCTGGAAAGAGTCACAATAAGAAACCAAGAAGAAGAAGATTGCACAAGATAGTCCGAGTCAACTCCGAGGGGGAGAGAGAGAGAGAGAGAGACACAATTTTATTTCTGTTTGTAATTTAATTTTTTATTTCTATGTCCAACACTCCACCCGTCAGAATATCCTTCTTTTCCCAATGCAATCTTCCGTCAGGCCATTTAAAACCATTAATTGCCTGAATTTTCCCTGTCAAAATATCCTTCTGATTGATTGATTGCATCGTGATCGGCCCACACGTCCGGTGACAACCTATATTTTAAAAGATTATCTTATCACAGCAATATCTGTCCATTGGGATTACATTAGGAACTTGAACTCGTGTATTGCTTTCTCTGTAAAGATTCGTGTTAAAATTTTAAATTCGTGTTATAATTTTAAATGCAAAGTGTTATGCGTCAGTGCTACGTCAACTTCAAGCCAATTACAGTAATAAATGTTTTTGTCAATAGACATAGGAATGAGGTAATGATGAAATTGTATAAAATTGATTTCGGTGATGTCTCGCAATCAATAAAGCGTGGTGTTTTTTATGACTATTACATTCATCGCATCATCCGGATAGGGTTTTCCACCCTTGTGAAGTACATTTCATATTGTCATTTTACGATCAGCATTTGGATATATATCAATTAGTATATGTTTACTAGACAAAGCTGGGCAGAACTGAAATGATATGATCCATACATCCTTCTCTTCATTAAGGAACACAAAAAAACAAAAAAATCATATACCATACTTTAATATACTGTCATCGAACGGTGACGGGAACACAGCCACAATTTGATCATGCAATCGCCATCCACACTATTTTCTTTACTGCAACATACTACCAAATAAAAGCTATATAACTAATAAGACCCCAACAGATTTTCCCAATACAACTTTCCATTCCCGTTCTTTTTGTTTTTTTTTTAGTGTCAGTTGTTACATCTGTTCACCTTATGTAGGTCATTAATAAGTCGTTCCCCATTCCACTTTATCACCGTATACGTCTTCCTAATCTTATGTATATCCGCGCTAGACGCAAGCGACGACCCACGGGAAGACATTGACGCAAGCTTCCCTTCAAGTAACTTGGAAAAAAACTCGGCTAGTTTGATGTGCCTATGCACCTGGTCCAGTAAGACATTAATAACGTCGTCCTCATTACTGACGGGATCAGCACCGGTACTCGTCATAAAGAAAAAAGTGATAAGCTGCGTAGTTTTGGAAGGAACGATTTTTTGAGTTTATGAGCTGCGTATTTCATTTTAGCACAGTAAAATTTTAAAAATACATAACAGCCTCAAAAGACCACCGGTTTGAGAATAGGTTTACTAACCATAAAATTCTAAATATTTCTTGCGCTACCAATAACACATAATCATAACCAAATTCTAAAGTTCAGCATCTAACTAAAAAGAGGCCTATAACTAGCAACAACACACACAATAAAACAGAACCATGGTATGAAGTATAATGTGATCAGCATCACACTAAACCATATCATTCAAACGGGTCGCGAATTGCACAATCTAAAAACATAAATCGTACACAACCAACAAATATTTAGAGCCAACATGCAAAGTACAACAACATCACTGGTTCCAGCAACAAGCAAATTGGGTATAGAATATTCATTATATTGTATGTTCGACAATCCATAGCCAGACTGAAACCCATTACCTATGGATACATACGAAGCCTTAATAATGAAATCGAAACAAACAAAAATATGATCAGAAACAAAATTAGGATCAAAACAGACAACGCCATACCTTCGACTAGAATGGGTGCGCCGTCGATTAAAGAAGTTGTTCCAGGTACGGCATAACAGTCCCTCCTTTGATGCTTTCACGGTAGATGTCCTTCAGTAAGTATACATGAATATTCTAAGTCTGTTATATTATGATTAAAATCGCAAATTGCAACCAAGGACCCTGAGTTTTTCTCTTTAGACAACTACAAATAACTTTTCTGAAAAATAAACAATCGCCTCCCTCCACTAAAAATATGTCAGTTAACTCCAATCATCAACCACATCAAATTTGTATAATGACTCAATTACCCGTTAGTCAGTTCTCACTTCTCAGTTGTGAGCACCTACTTTCCGTTATGGAATAATAAACAAAATAATAAAAACCTCCTTAAAGTTTAAATTAAATAAATTCCAATTAAAGAAAACTATTTACAAAATCCATTTGACCGTCCGCATTGCCTATAAAATATGCATCTGCCAGCAGATCAATGGGCAAGAGTTACTTTTGATTAAAAATAAAATTTTGCAAGTTTGCAACAATATTGATTTTATTATATGTAATTATCCAATGCATTACTGTAATGTGTTGATGTGATGTGTACAGGCCACTAATCAAGCTTATTTAACTATCGAAACTCACACATGGTCCCTTGCCATAGTGGTAGTCTTGACCGCACCAAACCGGGTCTAAATTAACTACACTAAATTACACTATTCTACTGCGGTTATTCTAAGGGGCGCGGGGGTGGTTCACCCTTCGCAAGTGTACGAGTCGTGTGAGTAGTAAATGGTAACGAGTAAGGGTTGTCGTTCCCACGAGGAATAATTAGCTACGTGAGTCTAGGTTATCATTAATTATCTACTTCTAAAGTCTAACAAGTTAACTAGTTAATGTTTTCTAAAGCACTAATTCTAAGCTTGCAATTAACTAATGATTAAAGCTAAATTAAGATGATTAAGCTAGACTAAAGATGTTAGGGGATTGATTCATTCAAGTAATTACCATATCATTAATCAATCATTAATTAAGCACATTCACAACTTTCTAAGGCATGTATTTCATTTATCATTTATGTTAAGCACAAAATCCATCATCTAACACATAATCTAATATCATAGATAAGTGATTAAGAGAGGATTTAGGAATAATGATGTAGAGATTTTCTAATTAACTCAATTCATGAATTACTTAGATACATCTCTATGAAATTGATAGTAAAACATTCATACATATTGTAGGACACTACATGCATGAGATTAACTACCAAGTGTGTATACATAGATGTACATGCAAACATATCATCCACATATCTTAATTATTAGAGTTCATAATACACACATACAAGCCTTAAAGAGTGAAATAACAAATTGATTGATTACATCTATGGTATAATTACAAGAATTACATCAATCCCTTAACAAAAGAGTTTAGTTACACATAGAATTATATAAGCATGAAAATACAAGAGAAGAGCTAAACAAACCCATCCGGATTCGTTTCTTGCGCAAGAAGGCTCCTCCTAGCAATCCAAGCACAATATCCTTCTAGAGCAACTCTAAAGGATCAAGTCTAGGTAACCTAAATTGGTGTTTGGCTACCTAGAAAGTGATGGAAAATGATGAGAAAAACTACACTAAAGTTGAGAGAGTTATTCTCTCTCTTAAAACTAAACTAAAAGTTAAGTTACAAACTAATGTGTGTCTCTAATGATAACTAATTGGTAACTAATGACTAAGTGTAGTGTGTAGTATATGTGTGTAGTATTACTTACAAACTAAGATAGATAGAATAGATATTTTATCTAAGATAATTGTATGGAAAAATATCCCAAAATATCTAAGTGGGAAAAGTTTTTGGGCAAGCTCATGTGATTGGAGAGCAAGTGGGATGAGTTGAAATTCTTCCAGGCATTCCGGCGGGTTCATGCTTTCTGGAAGGCTAGCTTGTTCCCGCCGTGCAAACCCGCCTTGCCCTCGGAGTCTTCTTTCCCGCCGTCGAGCTCGACGCGGCGAACCCGCCTTCTTTCTGGCGACTTCAAACCTTCGGGAAGGCTGGCATGTGCCCGCCTTCAGAACCCGCCTTAATTTCTGGCGAATTACACAATGCACCCCTCAGCTCTTCACTAATCACCGATTCTGCATTAATTTCTCATGAATTGCACTTTGACCCCTGATTTTCCCAAATGACATATTTGCCCTCTTTTGTCCCGATTTCGCCACTTTTCTCCAGTTTGGTCAAAAATACCCCTAATGAGCTGAAATACCTGAAAAACACTTATTTACAATATTAAATACCAAAAGGGCTCATAAAACGGTTACAAAAGCTAAGTTAGGGAGCGCTAAATGTAAACATTTGGAGCGCGATCAGTGGGCCTTCCTTTGGGAACCCCCCACCACCAAGGTTGAAGACAGTGGGTGTGCATATAATTATGCAAATTTTCCTTGTCCCATTTAAAAACATGGGTGTTGTTCCACTTTGTGTGGGTGGTTGAAAAATCCTTCGTGTGGGTTCTCTCTCCCCGTCCGTGGGTGCTCCAGTCTGGGCTTCGCTTGGAAATCGATTCTCGATGGGTCCCAGTTGTTGTAATCATGTAATCATGTTCTGGATCTGTAATCTTGTATTCCTGTATTCCTGTTGTTGTTGTATTCCAATCAAAAAAATTAAAAAAACTATCGAAACTCCCTTAAACAAGAGTGCAACTTTGCTCACCCACATTAACTAGAGGTAAGCATTACTCCGGACCTCAGGTGTTGCCATGTGTCCTAAACTTAACCCAAAGTCCAAAGTTAACCCAAGGTTTGGGACACGTGGCAACACCTGATGTGGGGGTAGTGCTTACCTGTAGTTAAAGGTGTGAGCAAAATTGCACTCTTGAACAAACGGTCAATACTTTGTTTAACCGTGGTCCGTGGAGCCCACTTATAGGGGTTGAATCCACGGACCAAAATATTCAATGCACCCCTTTATTAAGGGATTCAGCCCTCAGCATATTAGTGAGCCTAACCAAAACCTTTTTCTGGGCACCTCTTCGATTTGCAAAAATGAAACTCCCTTAATTAAGCAAACGGGTCTCCAGAGGAGACTCTTGGAGATGCTCTCACTCCCGTTTTAGGGCTGTTTGGTGGTCAAGTCCGCACTTGGACATGCTCTTTTTCCTTGACATCCTTTCCTACGTTTTTCATTCACCGAACTCACGCTTCAGAAATTTCAATGTCTCATCACGATTTAATTGTAGCATCAGTTACGATGATGAGGCATTGGAATATCTAAAGTTAGCGTACGGTGAAAGTGTTTACTTTTCCCATAGCGATGCTGTCGTTGATCGTTTATCGTTTTTTGCTTTTAAACCGATTTCGCGACACCCATAATCCGGACCACTTCCACTGTCCAAAACACCTAACGCAACGTATAGAGCATCAGAACATGAAGGTATTGCTTTACCACTGTTTATTGCACAACATATTTTATTTACCAAAAATTGGGGAACATATTAAAAATATATGTTCTGTAACCATTTAACTAATTTCCCTTCACGATTATGTCTTTTTAATTTTTTTTAATTGGAATACAACAACTGGGACCCTGCGAGGATAAGACACAACTATAAGCACAGCCCAGATAGACGCTCTCACAAAAGGGGAGAGAGCACCCACACAAGGGTGGGACAACACCCACAAAGGAGGGACAACATCCAAACTAGGAGGGCCAAAGAAAAATTGCATATATCCATGCATGCCTTGGCACTTGAACCTTGGTGGTGATGGTGGAGGGCTCCAAAGGAGGGTCCAACCCTCTTGGCAAGGGGCCATTGGCCCTTCACGAATATGTTGTTCAAAGAAATGTACACAGCAACCACATATTATATTAAGCAAAAGGACACAAATAGTGACGGGTCCTTTTGACCTCCGTTTTGTTTTGTTATTGTACCTAGACTGTTTACTTGGCTTTAGGTTGGATTAATTGTAATCAAACCAGTTGTTTGTCATATTTCGTGTTAGATCGTTTTCCGTTATATAATCCATTTATGCTGTTAGTTCTTATAAATATATAACCAATTTTTCTATTCTCAGTTTGAACCGACAAAATAAATATCAATTTGACTCAAGTGTGTATGTACTTGTCAAAACTTGTGGCTCACATTCAATATCCTGATAAAGTGTTATCAGGATGCACTGACCAGATTGGGACTCGATATATATATTTACATGAATTTTCAAATGAGGACGTCCACATATAACTCTAGGATATTGAATGTGAACCGCTAGTTTTACATGTTTTGACTCAAGTGTGTGGACACATTCGGTTTTATGTTATTACTTATATTAGGAGTGCATTTTTCCTCACCCACACTAACTAGGGTGAACCATTACCACCCACTCCAGGTGTTGACACGTGTCCCAAACTCAACGTTTTGAGGGTCAATATGCATTTAGTACTGCATATGGATTAGGGCCATAGGGTACAATCTTTATTAGGTGTAATAATGCCTCACCGGTCATCTCCCACGCATACTGACCAACTAAAGGTTGGTTGTCACATAAAACAAAGCAAGGATAAAAATCTATAATCAGAAAAGTGTGAGGCACGTGGCAACTCCCCATTGGGTGATCAGTCTGCAAGATTTTCAATAAAGTATTCGGAAAGAGTATTTATTTAATCGTGTAATCAACTGAATGTTTATTTTGTTTATTTTATCGTGTATTACCTTTGCACGTTGATTTTCATATCGCATTCGTCTATTACACTAAGGTTCCTTCCTTTTCATCTGAACGTGTATTTCACTTCACGCTTGATTTTCATATCCATACAATATCATGTATTTTATTGAAGATTGAATTTCGTCTGCTTTTGTATTAACTTGAAGGTAATCCCAACCTCTGGTTAAAGTAACAGCAATCCATCTTGGCCCCTTGGCTTTTCTTTTAAAACCCCCTGAACTCTCATTTATTGCTTATGGAATCCAAATCCCGTGGTGTATCGCATCACGTGGCTAGCACATCACTCATGTAAAGATGGGCAAGATCCCGTAATAACACGCTATTCTTCTTAGATTTTATCATTTCTATTTTTTGATGCGCCTATGCACCCATCACATCAGTAGTCACATACTCACATCAATTACTCAATTAGGTTGTGTTTGGTGCGCGGCATAGGATTGGGGACTGTTTTGAAGACATCATTCAATTAATACAAGTCTTTCCCGTTGGCCTAAATAATTGAATATTTAAAATATATATATTAAAAATCAATCCGGATATTCATTAAGATAATGTTTCACTATCCCATTAATTACTGGATTGCGTATTGATTAGCTATAGAATTTTTACATCAAAATTCTATATGCAAATTATAAATTAATTATTGCAATTAATAACTACAAAAATTTCAATTCGTATAAAAAACCAAGAGTCAATCCCATTATTACTGGATAATTAATATAGATGAAGAGCCAACTTCATAAATATATTATAATTTATAATTCTACTTCTAAACTTACCCGATTTTATTATATATATATATACAGAAATTCTATTATCAGTTCGAACTGACAAAAGTTATATCAGTTCCTTGCATGTGAGCCACTGGATTTAAATACTTTGACTTGGCTGTATGCACTTGTCATCAAAATAATGTCAAAGAAAATACATTACAAAAAATATATATATATATATATACAGTCTTTCTATTATCAGTTCGAACTGACAAAAGTTATATCAGTTCCTTGTATATGGGCCACTGGATTTAAATACTTTGATGACAAGTGCATACAGCCAAGTCAAAGTATTTAAATCCAGTGGCTCACATGCAAGGAACTAATATAACTTTTGTCAGTTCGAACTGATAATAGAATTTCTGTATATCAGTATTTCTATTGTCAGTTCGTCCTGACAATAAATATATCAGGACGAAAAATGTGGACCATAGATTATGCAGAAGTTTTGACAAGTGCATGCACTTTGAGTCGAAGTATATAAATCTAGTGGTTCATATTCTTCGTCCTGATATATTTATTGTCGGGACGAACTGATAATAGAAATTCTGCTAACAATAATAATAAACAACTATAAACAAAAAAAAAAAAAAAAAACAATTATAGGATTGTTCAAGGTGAAGAAATATTCCAGGTGTCCACCCTAATATATAGGGCTGGTCCAACCTATTGTACATAACTATATAAGTGCATTGAACACAGAATGGTCACCATGTGGAATCAAAATTATATAACTCTGCAGCCAACCGTTTCCAGATTAATAAATGAAAACTTTATACATAATTGGAATGTCTTGTTTTTTTTTTGGAGGAATACCAAATGAATTTAATTATATATTTAATTAGTTTCAGAAGAAGAACTATTCACAGCAATCTTTTCAATTCTCACACCACTTTATTTATCTCTCGGTAACACAAATTATTTTTTAATTAAACCATAAATAAATTGAATTAAAAAAAAAAAACAAATCAATGAATCAGACCTTTTCGTTTCCCAAAACACACAGGGAGTCCTTTGCAAGTGTTTTTCTAAGGTAAAGTGGGCACCTCGAAAACAATTCCCTTCTCCCCAAAATAAATCCACATCATTTCCCACTATTGTAAGATGGACTAAATCTTGGGTGCAGCGGGATGCACCATGCATCCCCCACTCAGATGTTGCCACGTCAGCCAAATCTTTTAATTTTGCTGATGTGGCAACATCAGGGTGGAAGATGCATGGTGCATCGGATGCACCCAAGTTCTTCTCTATAAGATGAGGGGTTTCTTTATCTATTTTTTCGAGGGGGCTGATTGGCTGAAGGGGTTTGGCGAGTATGCATAGATTTAAAACACCGCATCGAGCGGGCGTGGATAGTGATATGACCATCGCGTTGGAACATTTATGTGAAATTCCGCCTGAAAACAATTAATACTAAAATGAATACTAAAATGCCAATCGAACCGGTTCTCTTATATATATATGTCTCGTACCTCTCCATTGAGTTCCATTGTTCTCGTTTCTCACTTTTAAATTATCAGGTTTTTCTTCACACCACCTCTGCTGTCGCCACCGCCACCACCACCAGTTGTAAGTTTCAGTGCTTTATATTTCTCAAAATGACTATAACCAGTTCTTCGAATTTTCTGTCATCTTTTGTCAAGGGAAAGGGTCATTATCTTCTATAGATTGGAATGACAATGATCCTTGCTATCTCTCTCTCTCTTTCTGTCTATCCATTCTTACATAAACATTTAAAAAAACATTTAAAAGTAAGTAACTAATAAATTGCTCTCTGTTACAGATGGATAAAGCTCGGAAATCTGGGAAGAAAACCGCTTCCTCTTCACCAAATTCGGGTAGCAAGGGAGTTGAAAAGAAAATCCTCAGTTTGCAGGAGCGGATTTATAACTTAGAGCAAATAGGACAGGCTGTTCAAACTGACGTATCAAGATCTACAAAATACGGACATAAAGCTGTCGAGTCCGGATATAAGGTCGGTTTTAGTGCTGGGTTCAACCTGATGAGGGAATACGCCAAAAAAGTTTTCCCGGAAGGCAAATGGGAAGAGGTTGATCCCGATAAGGCAACAAAAGTAGTGGGGCCTCCCCCTGAAGATTAAAATACCCACTACAGAAAGCATTGACTGTTCCAGTAGCACTTCTTTTCACTATTTTGTGTATTTTTATGTCCCACCGTCAGTACAACTTTTAAATATGTCGACTGTTCCCGCTGTGCTTATTAAACTTATATGATTATGATCGTAATTTCCTTTTAAGATTTTTTGTTTGTTTTTTGTCAGACTTTTAACATCTGAAGATGAAAAAATGTACAAACCAATGAAAATTAAAAGCTAACATTTACGACACCATTTCATACGTATCCCCCAAGCATCCCTAAGGCCTAAGTTTCCCCAAGTATCCCCTAACTATCCTCCGGTAAAACTTATCAAAATGTCAACCGCCACACCATTGACATCACGTATCGATATATAAAAAATAAAAATAAAAATAAAAATAAAAAATCTTCAGACATAACACGTGGCAGCATTGACTGTTTTGTTAGCACTGTTTCAATCTAGTCATTTTTTCTCACCAACCTACAAGGGGGTAAACCGGTAAACATTACCTCCCTCCCAAAAAGATGACATGTGTCTAAGGGTGGGTGAGCAAAAGTGTTTTCGTTTCAATCTCAAATTTCCCTACCAAATTTGTTCAATTTTTAGGGCAAGTTACACTTAGTTGGAAATGTTTTGTTATTATACACAAGCACCGCCAATACTTAAATTTGACTTTCAAAATACCTAAAATGCCTCTAGTTATATTATTTTATATTTTATTTTTTTTACCTTTTAATCAAAAACTTTATAAACTTGAATAGAAAAAAAAATTTTAAAAATATAAATTAAGAGTATACAAAAAAAAAAAAATTATTACACTCTGAATAAATAAATAATTTTAAAAATAAATAAATAAATAAATAAATTACCAAAAAAACAAATAAATATGTAGTTTTAAAAAATTAAATAAATAAATGGCTTTAAATAAAAAAATAAATAAATGAAATAAATTAAAATTATTAATTTTTTTTAAAGTAATGGTTACCTCTAGTTAATGGGAGTACATCTTTGCAATCCTCCTTTTACTAGCTTAAACCATTACCCCCCACCCCAAGTGTTAACACGTGGCCCAAACCTTGATTTAACTCTGGACTTTGGGTTAAGTTTGGGACACGTGTCAACACTTGGGGTGGGGGGTGGGGGGTTATGGTTACCTCCAGTTAAAGGAGGTGAGCAAAATTGCACTCAGTGTATGGGGGTGAGCAAAGTTGCTCTCGTAAAAATAGGATACAGCTAATGATGACATCGGCGAAAATTCTAAATTGTACTGGGATATTTGTAATTTTGTATAATACACGATGTGTTCATAGCAGAGTAAACAATACATGAAGAAAAGCGGGATGAAAAATGTGGGATTTTAGGTGGGGTGTGTAGCATTACTGTTTGATTATAATGGTACGAAAGCCACCTAGACCCCTTACGATAACGAATCATCAAAGAAGAGGGTTAAAAATCTATTTATTTTTAAATTTACCTATTTACCCTTATAAAATTACCCTTAAGTGGCGTTTGATTGGCTGGAATGGGCAAGAATGGAATGGAATGGAATCCATTCCATATGTTTGGTTGGTTAAAATTCAATGGAATGGGCATTCCATTGGAATTGTGATTCCATCATTTTGGTGGAATGTGCATTCCATCCAAAAACCAATGGAATGCCCATTCCATTCCAATGTAAAAAATTATTCATAAAAGCCCTCATATGCACAAACTACATTCCAAAATACCATCCTTTCCAAAAATAATATATTATCATTATATATTATATTAATGATATATAATATATATTATAATATATATATATATATGTATATTATATATATTATATTAGTATATATATATTATATATATTATTATTATAATATATATAACGATATATAAATATATATAATATATATATATATATATTATATTATATTATTATATATAATATATTTAAATATATATAATATATTTATATAATATAAATATATTAAAATAATATATATATATAATATATATTTGGATAATAATAATAAAATATAAAAGTATATATTATATTATATAATTATATATTATATTATTATATTATATTTTATATATATATATATATATATATATTAATAATATATAATTAAATATATATTATTATATTATAATTATATTCTTATATATATTTTTTATTATATATATATATTTAATTATAATAATTATATAATAATATATAAATATATATAATATATATTATATTATATATTTATTATTATATAAATAATATATAATTAAATATATAATATATACTTTTATATTTATTATTATATCCAAAATATATATTATATAATTATTATATTATTTAATATATTTATATTATATATAATAATATATAATATTTGTATTATATACTATATAATAATATATATTATATATAAACATATATTAAATATATATAATAATATTTATATTATATATATATTATTATATATATATATATGATTTGTTATATATTATAATAATATATATAATATTATATATACTTTTATATTTTATTATTATTATTATCCATAATATATCATGTTATTATGAATGTTTTATAATTAGGGGTATTTTGGTCAAAATACAGTTAATTTCATTCCATTCAAAATAATACTGATTCAGATGCTAATTCTAAAGTCCCAACCAAACAAAGAAATCAGCTTTCCATTCCATTCCATTCCCATTCTCATTCCGATTACCATTCCGCCATTTAACCAAACGCCACCTTAGTTCTAATATAAAACATTGGTTACAACTCCTTACACGATAGGTGAAAGATTATAACACGATAATCTCCCAACAATCCCTGAAAGGGTCAGATTTATATAGTACCCAAGAAGAAGAAGATGGCAGAAGATAGTCCGATGGGGAGAGAGAGACAGAGAGACAAAAATTTTATTTCTGATTGTAGTTGAATTTTTTATTTCTGTTAAACAACATTTCTCCAAAATTGGAGAAAATCTTGGGTGAGACGGTCCCATACACGTGGCCATGGGACCGTCCAATGAGAGTGTGCCACATACTCTGCACATGCATTGATAAAAGTGATTGCAGTTGATTGCAGATTCCGTTGTACTATTGAAATGTAGTAGTGCACCGGAGAAATTATTACAAAATATTGCGTTGGGAACATAAAGATTTGCTGACGCAATTTATATTGCGTAACACATATTCAAGATTGAACCGTCAATTCCTGTTTTGCTATGCTACACGAATAGGTAATGAGTACATTTTTGGATCGGCATTTCGCCATTGCGTATCCTCAGAATAGCGTGTCCATTGGTTTTTGGGCTGTGAATATCCCACTAGCCCATCACTATCAAACGTCATTACAAGCTAAGCAAAATCAATTTTCTCAGCATCAAATTAGATTGGGTACGTTAACCCCTATCTGATTAAGGCACGAACATAGAAATATTAAAACAAAGAATTAGGATATTACTCAATCGCCCATTGAGATTGAACGAAACAAAATGACTGATGTATTACATGAAACCGGATTCAACAGATCTGGTTCGAACCTAATCCTAATACTTGGAGAAAATCTTGGGTCTAATACTTGATATCTAATGTCTATGTCACCCAGGACAAGATTGGTTACTACTTTATTCTTTTGTACACCCATATCGTGTTATTTGTTGTGGGGTGTGCACATGTTGACGGTACATGTCTACACCGTCTGTTCAATATTTAGTTGGGTAAATTTCGTAAGAGACTCTAAGCCCATCTCCAATGCAACCAAAGTCATAGTCCCAATGCTATAATTTAGCATAAAATAAAAAAAGCATGCTCCAATGCAATGATAAAATTTGGCATATGCTATAAACCGTGTCAAATTTGGGATATGCTATAAACTGTGCCAAATAAAATATTATGCACAGTTTATAGCATATGCCAAATTTAGCACAACAATAAATGCAACCGTATTTGTTGACATTTAATTTTTAAATAATAACAATTTAACAAATGTAGTAGGGAAAATTAATATATAACCATTCTAACTAAATATTCAATGCATTCAAGGGTGAAAAAGAATATGGGTAAAGTTGGTAAAGTTGTCTTTTCATTTTCAATTGTAACGGTGAATGTGATTTTGGAATTTGGATGAAAAAAATCA